>JAVGWX010000002.1:59752978-60487978 GCA_036924085.1 Ariolimax columbianus | reverse complement strand
AAAACACTCTCGATTATCCCGCGTCACATTAACCAGGTTATCGATTGACCAGCAAGGTAACAATTACCGAAAATCTGACAAATTAATAAGTTTAAAACTGGTTTAACTACAATGTCAAACCTCTGCGCTATCATATTACTGTCCTGTATTAATTTCAAAACTGCTAATATTTTAACTTTGTAATTTTGTGTGGCAGGTTCATGAGTACATTTTATTTTACATTTCAATACTCATTTGCATAGTTTCGAGTTGTTCTGTCGTTTTCTCATCATTTTAGCAGTATGTAATCTCGTATGTTGTAACAAGTTAATGCAGCGCTTTATTTTATCATTTTTATTATTGTTAAACTCTAAATGACTGTCTGAAGGTCAGAAAATTCTTACTTCAAAACAAAAAATTTAATAATTGTTTTGTAATTTAAAAAAAAAAAAGAAATATTGTCTTTGAGTTTGATAAGTCTATTGTTGGCGAAGAAACAGTACGTGCTATTGTAAAAATATTTATTGTAAAAAATTTTTTTTTCTGTGTGTGTGTGTGTGTGTCTGTCGAGGAAGAAAACTTTGACAAGCTCATCAAACGACAATTTGCCCAAAAGGTTGCTTAAATTGCAGGCACGATTAAATTCATAACGGGCGCTGTTGGAAAGCAAATCTGTAATATTTGGCAGGTTATAAAATATTATAGTTTTAAATATAAAGACATTGGTATTTATGTGATAAAAAGTATGTAGTTTTGTTTTTTAAAGTATGTCATTGGCACAACAAATTTACAGGCAGATCTACAGTTTTGGGGATCTCTATTAATGATTTGTAGCATAGCAAAGGCAAGTAAAGGGAAATTATTATTAATGGGGGATTTCAACTTTCCAGAAATAAAACGGAATATGGCAGAAGCACTTGTAGAGTCAAAATCTTTTGTTAAGTGCATAACTGACAATTTTTTAATTCAACATGAAGGAGCAGCCACCAGAGGCAAAAACACACTCAACCTAGTTTTTACTACATAGGAAAATATAATTGAAAACGGTACCGTTGGAGAATTGTTTGGCTCAAGTGACCATAAAATCATCTGTTAGGATCTTATTGCAGGGAAATAAGTAAACATAAACAAGCGAACATACGACTACTCTAAGGCATATGTTAAGAGGATGAAAGAGGCAGCGAACCACATAATCTGGAAAGATATTGTCGGAGGAACAGATGTGGAACAGGAGTGGGAGAGTTTTAAAACAGTTCTAGAAACGCTAAAAGAGGAATGTGTTCCATGTAGGGAGGTAAACCCCAAGCGTAAAAAGTGGATCACTAGATTTGTAGTGAAATGTAGAAGAGCTAAAAATAAAGCATGGAAAATATATAAAGAGGCAGGTAAATCAAGACACATATTTAAAATATTTGGACAAGCAGAACATATCTCAGAAAGTGAATAAAACAGCAAAGATAGACTTTGAAAAAAGCTTGCTCAGAGGATCAAGACTGATAGTAAAAGCTTCTTCTCTTATGTTAGAAATAAACAAAGAACAAAAGACAAAGTAGGCCCTCTCATAGACAGTACAGGGAAAATAATGTGAGAATAGGGAGGCAGCTAATCTACTCAATCAGTACTTTGGTACAGTCTACACAAAAGAGGACTGCTCCAAGATCCCAGAGCCTATAGATATTTTTCAAAGGGACATGGATACAGCGGGATTAAGATAAATCTGAATTACAGGAAATTGTTTTTAAAAAATTGGAGGGGTTCAAAGTGGATAAATGTCGCGGTCAAGATGGTATTCATCCAAAACTGCTGTATGAAATTAGAGACCAACTAGCAAAACCATTGGCTATATTATGTTCTCGATCACTTGCAAAAGGGATTGTTTCACGGGATTGGAAAGATGCAGGAGTGATCACCTAATTCAAAAAGGGCAAACAAATCAGATCCAGCAAATAATAGACCGGTGAGTATAGTCTGTAAATTGTTAGTCAATAATCAAAGAAAACATTGTAATCCATTTAGACAAATTTAATCTAATTAGAAATAATCAGCATGGGTTTACTAGAGGGAGATCATGCTTAACAAATCTATTAGAATTCATGGAGGAGGTTACTAAAATCATAGATATAGGGGAGCCAGTGGATGTTATTTATCTAGATTTTGCAAAGGCCTTTGAAAGAGTACCTCATCAAAGATTATTTCGAAAGTTAAAATCACATGGAATAGGTTGGAAAGTTGCCACATGGATTGAAAATTGGTTAACGGGAAGAAGGCAGAGGGTGGACATAAATAATTAGTACTCTGAGTGGTGTGAAGTGAAAAGTGGTGTGCCACAGGACTCGGTTTTGGGACCAATTTTGTTCTTGATATATGTAAATGATTTGGACATTGATAGGGGATCCATGATTGCAAAATTTGCTGATGACACAAAACTATGCTTTAGTATCTCTTTTAAAGCAGAAGTGGATCTATTGAGGTCGGATTTAGATAAACATCGAGAATGGTCTGTAAGCTGGCAAATGGAGTTTAATGTAGATAAATGTTCAGTCATCCACATGGGTAGATCCAATGTGGAACATAATTACAGAATGGTTGATAACAATATTAGAAAGATAGATAAGGAAAGAGACTTAAGGGTTATAATAGATCATACAGGTAAGGTGAGTGAGCAAGTTATGGTAGCAGTGAAAAAGGCAAACGCAATGTTAGGTATGATGAAAAGAAATATTAAACATAGGAGCAAGTAAGTGATAGTCAAACTGTATAAACCATTAGTTAGACCTAGATTGGAGTATTGTTTACAGGTGTGGAGTCCTTATCATAGAGGGGATATAAACATGCTGGAAAGAATTCAAAAAAGATCGACAATGCTGATAGTGGGATTCCAGAATTACAGTTATGAGGAAAGACTCAGAAAAACCGGCCTACAATGTTTAGAAGAGAGAAGAATTCGTGGTGACTTAATACAGGTTTATAAGATGATCAGAGGAATGGATACATTAGACTATAACAAGTTTTTTTTTAAAAACAGCCACCCACAATAACAAGATGGCATAGCTACAAATTGACTAAGGAGAGGTCCAGATTATATATTTTGAAATATTTATTTTAGTCAAAGAGTGGTGAATGCTTGGAATGCATTGCCAAAGGAGGTAGTGGAGGCAGGGACAGTTAATGAATTTAATAAAATAATTATATGCGCATAGCTTTTAGAGCAAGGAGATGTAAATGAAACTGGTTGTATACAGACTCTGCAGTCTTACAAATTAGTATAAAGACGTAAAGTTAAGTTATTTATTATTTTATTTTTATTTTTATTGCGATAATTTTTGAAAGTACGTTTAACGAATAAAATTAAGTTAAGGTTAAAACGATCCGATGCATTCAATTTGAATTTCAGACATCGTGTAACTCACAAGAAGGACAATCTACGGGGAAATAACTGACACTGCAACAAACAAAGTGTTTTCTAGATGTGAAACCACCATTCTCGTCCCCCTGCTAGATTTAACGAGCTTCATTCTTGAAAAAAAGAAAATTGCTCTCAAGAGTAAGTGCTTTCATATAGCGTTATTCTCTACCGATTCTGCAAGTTTCGGATACATGCATGTCCCATGGGAAATGTCTGGTTAGTGAAACATTCTTGTATTGTGTCTCCAGGTCTGAGCGATCTTGCAGAGAGGGAAAGAGAGGGAGAGGGGAGAGTGGGAGAGAGAGAGAGAGAAAGAGAGAGAAAGAGAGAGAGGGAGAGAGAGAGGGAGAGAGTGAGAGAGTGAATGAGAAAGAATGAGAGAGAGAGAGAGAAAGAGAGAGTGGTGGAGAATATTCCACTTCAACATTAAATGGAATAGAGAATATATGATAATCGTCTTTTTGTGATGAAAACATCTTAGAAACTGGTGTACGATTCTTTGATCAGAGAATGCAAAATTAATCGCTTATGCGCGTCTGTGACTGTATTATTGTGTCTTTGCGCGTGTGCGTGTGTTGTTATTGTGTGTCTGCGCGTGTGCGTGTGTTGTTATTGTGTCAGCGCGTGTGCGTGTGTTGTTATTGTGTGTCAGCGCGTGTGTTGTTATTGTGTGTCTGCGCGTGTGCGTGTGTTGTTATTGTGTGTCAGCGCGTGTGCGTGTGTTGTTATTGTGTGTCAGCTCGGGCGCGTGTGTTATTATGTGTCTGCGCATGTGTCTGCGCGTGCTCTTGCATGCATGTATATATATATGTATCTCTCTCTCTCTCTCTCTATATATATATATATATATATATATATATATATATATATATATGGAGCCGTGTATCCTAGTTGTTAGCAAGCTGGCTTTGCATCTGAGTGGTCCTGGGTTCATTTCTCCAGCTAGGGCGGAAAAAGTTTTTCAAGATAGCAATGGCTCCCGGGTCGACCCAGCCTTAAATGGGTACCAGTTAAATCCGGGAAGTTAAAAGCGGGGAGCGAGATGCGTGGCACCCGCCCTCAAATAACCGAGCCTTGAAATGTGAGGTTGCTAACACTCCACACCCCTGCAGCAGTTAATGATATGGGTTACTTTGACATTTTAATAAATATATATATAGCGAGAGAGAGAGAGAGAGATGGAGAGAGAGAGAGATAGGAGAGGAGAGAGATACTTTATATTCATTTTTCATCCATCCATGATCAATAAGTATCGTCTGTCAGACTACTAATTTACACGACCTTAATGTGTATCAAACTTTCTGCATGATGTGTACAGCATGTCGCATAATCTAAGATTCATTTGGAATAATCTGACATTCGGAAGCCGTGTCATGATGCGCAAATAAACCCGGAAGCAAGTGTCAAGTAAGTTTATGAGGTCATGCCTTGCTGGAGAAGTCCGGGGAGAAAGCGGTAAGATAAAGCAAAAGTTACTGGCAGTAATATCACATTTGTCTGCATCACGACGTCTGGTAACACCCTGTTAACTTTGACACAGTTATTTCTATCATCTAAGCAATTCAGGTTTTATCTCTTTCAGGTTTCCTATTTCTGTTTCTAAGAATCGACGTCACTGCACTCCGGCCATACCCATAGGTGCTCAGTCTCTTTAATCTAATAGCGTAAGGTATGGATGCTGGTGGTCCCTGTAGCTTGCCAGTTGTACACTCTCCTGCTCCGTCCTCCCATGCATCCCACTACGCTCGAACCTCGTTTCATGTCGAAACTTTGCAGTCTGTAGATTGCTGCTTCATCTATTGCAGTGTCCTCATCCAGCAGGCGGTCATTGATTGATTTCAAAATGTCACTTCTATCCATCACTAATGTGCCTATGATGGGAGCTTGTGAAGCCAAGATGTCAGCTCTTTCATTGCCTTGAACCCCGGCATGAGCAGGACAGTAGATCCTGGTCAACGCGTGGAGGTTTGAGGCCTCAACAGCTGCTATTCAACAGCTTGCGCGTCTGTCGCTATGACTGCTTTGTTATAGACGTCTCAGATATCCCTTTCAGTGATGAGGTCACTGCTTCCGTCTCCATTCTCATACTGGAGGTTGTTGACATGTATGCCCTACTGCGCTCAGCAACCTCCTCTCATCTCACTATAGCTGAGAAACCCCAGCCTGATGTCCGACTGTGCACGACTGACCCGTCGGTGTATATGACAGCGTCACTCTCCTGGGTGTTTCCAGTTATTAGATGATTTACCTCGTGCTCTGCTCTCATCTTTGCTCCGTTCTCTGCATTCCTTGCCTAAGGTTATGATGACTCTATGGTACTCTATCATTATATCACCAGTGTGGACCCATTCTTCCCCTTTGGCTATCGTCTCAGCTGGAGTGACGTGTCCGATTGCAGTCTCAGATTGTGCCATTCATGACGGCCCTCTCTTGATTCTTGATCCCTTGATGTCTGAGATACTACTGTACAGAGGGTGTCGCGTGTCTGTGGTGACACGCGTATAGGTTTTGACTTGTGCCAGTTTATGTGTGCACGTCACCGATAACAATCCCAACATTTACCGCATCATCACAATCGGGCTATCTCTAGTGCAGCTCAGAACCAGTCGCATACCTTCATTCTGGATGCGTTCCAACCTTTCACACTGTGTTCTTGAAAGTGTGAGGATGCCTAGTTCGTAATCGATAACAACACGACCTGACGAAATAGGATGAACAGGAGGCGTTGTTTTAAGTAGGCAGTAGCCATGGTCTTGAGTGCTCCTAACCTTCTCTTGCATCTTTGTACGATGTGGTCAACATGGCAATTATAGGAAAGACTGCGATCAAAAGTCACTCGGAGGCATTTCAACCTGTCACACCTGTCAATGGCGCAACCATCAAAAGTGATGCCCGGGAGCTCGGCTTTACTATGGAATTATTCAAAGAGCACCACATCATGCAGACCTTGTTCGGATTATCTTAGAGCTTGAGTCGCCGCACCACTGTGAAATTCCTTTGCAAAGTTCCCTGGATGTCTTTGACCAACTCTTGCCTGTCTGAGCCAGTCCTGTACGTTAGGATGTCATCGGCAAATTGCAATGTTCGCCCTGTCCCTGTGGGTTGAATATTGGCCACTTTTACTGTGTAAATGTTGAACAGCACCGGTGAGAGCGGAGACCCTTGAGGCAGTCCTGGACATATTCGCCTCGGTTGTGATGTCCACGATCCCACGCGTAGCGCAACTGTTCTCTCCATCAGGGCAATTGGTATCAACTAACCAACAGACAGGTAATTAAGATCCCAAAATCGACACGGTTGTATGCGTCTTCCAGGTCAAGTGCCACCGCGACTGTTTATTTCTTTGACTGGAACCCTTCGTACACATCATACGTGAAAATTCCAGCGTTAGCTTATGTCTCCTACGCTGTTCTATAGCTGCCCAGCGTATCGGGTAGAATCTGCTCCCGTTCAAGGTAGGCTATTATTTTCCTCGCCAATATCTTCTCGAGCAATTTTCTGTATACATTTTGTATAGTGATTATTCGATAGCTGCAGAGAAGCGGTGAGTCCTTACCAGGTTTAAGCAGTGGGCACAGATAGCTATGAAGCCAGTCCTCAGGCGGCACAGATTACTTCTCTATAGCGTGGTTGAACTCTTTCCCCATATTTCTTATCTGTCTCATTCAACTGCTTGATGTGGCAATACTGTACTCCATCAGGACCTGGGGTAGTGTTTTTGCTTGTACGTTGGCTATTTACGACCTCAGCCTCGGTGATAAGGTCTACATAAGCCTATCTTATGATAGCTGCATTTAAGATGCCTTTCCGAGTTTCCTGAAGTGCATCTATGTCGCCTTTGTCAGTCTGCGCAACATATCAACAGAAAAAACTCAGACCCTTCTCTTTATGTCTTCAGGAGCCTTCCTGTGGTGTCTTGAATGGTGAAGATAAGCTGGCTTGTAGTTTGTCCATTCATCTTTCGATGCATGTGCCAGAATTTCTGGAGGGTATTATCATTACCCACACCTGTAATGAGCTTCTCCCATTGCTCGCTTTTGGACTCCCTAGCTAACGCTTTAAAGGAATTGATAGCTTTGCGTTTTACTTTCTTCTCGTTCAACGCGTCGACATAAATACCAACTCTCGTTCTGGCTTTACGCCAATCCTTTTCTCTCCAGGCGTATCAACAGCTTGATTCCACCAGGGTGGTTTGACAAATGGGGATCTAGTGGTCCGGCGTCTGATCCTCTGGCACAGCTTATTCACTACATTATCCTGTTCGTACGTGTATCTGAACACCTGTTTGGCTTTCCAGTGTCTGGTGTGTTCCTCTGGGTATATGTACGACACACTGCATATGGTCGTTCTTTTGTGTCCCTAATACTTCCCAGCGTGTGGATGGAGCAACATCACTGGAAATAAGAGCCGGGTCGATGATCCCAGGTTTTCTGCATTAGGATACTTGTGTTTATCTAAATTAAGATTATCTCCCGTTATATTAATACATCTTTTGCTTGAGAAAATAATACATGTATTACACCATAACGAAGGTCATTAGGGAGCAAGCTGTAGAGGCGAACAAATGTGGTCGGACTGTTCGCTTGCAGTTTAACGGTTGTTTCATCTTTTGTTCTTCAGCACGAAGGATGAGTGTTCGAGATTATCAGGATGGGTTGTATAAGGTTAACAGCATGAGTATTCGAGATTATCAGGAGACTGCACGAGATTATCAGGATGAGTGTTCGAGATTAACAGGATGCGTGTTCGAGAACATCAGGATGAGTTGTATGATGTTAGCAGAGTGCGTATTCGAGATTATCAGGATGAGTGTTCGAAATTATCATGATAAAATGTATGAGGGTAATCAATTCTTTTTCTTCTTCGTACGCAGTCAGACAGTAACCATTATTTTTTCGAAAAAAGCGGCGGTCATCCTGAGGCTGTCGACACTGCCATAGAGCTTGTCTTGCAGTTCCACTGGTGATGGCCACATCTGCTCTCTCTGATCCTCGTATGTCGGGCAGTTCTGCAGCAGATGTTCAGCGGTCATTTTACCGGTACCGCACGGGCATTCGTCGGTACCACCTATCTTTAATTTGTTGAATAGGTGGTACCTTAGTCTATTGTGGCCAGTGCGAAGTCTGAAGACAACGACCTGCTCTCTTCGGTTCAACTGGTAATAGGAATCGTTTTTGGTGTAACCAGTATGTTCGGTTTCCCATTTGGTCATGTATCTGGCTTTGATAAGCCGTTTTGACTCTTCGTACGTCATACTAGTATCTATTTGTGGTAGTCTTGCACTTTCTTTTGCCAGTCTGTCTGCCTCCTCGTTGCCTTGGATGTTGCAGTGTGATGGGACCCACTGTACCACTACCCTTTTTGGTGCGGACTGCTGGCACAGTTTGCAGAGTGCTGCTCTTAAGTCATTAAGCTCAGTGTTTTTCTGGCTTTTTAGCGCTGTGACTACAGCGAGAGCATCTGTAAGCAGGACTATTTGGCTTTCATTTTCTTTGTGTGTCACCATTTCTTCCACTGCCGCCCTCAGTGCCTCTGCCTCCGCTCTAAAATTGCTTTTGTACTTACCAGTAGCGAATGACAGTGTTATTTGTCTGCCATTTGGTAGGTTCAGGAATGCTCCTGCCCCTCCGTTCTGTGTAGTGTTTGTTACAGAACCGTCGGTGTATGCATAGGTTCAGTCCATGCTTTGGTAGATTTCCGCTATAGACCTCAGGTTTAAGTCTCTTCTTTCTTTTTCAGTCTGGCTGTTCTTGTTTCGAATACCTGGTATATTTTCTACCACCTCCGGAATGATATGCTGCTTCCATGTGGGTTTGCGTACAGTAGGGAGGGGCTTTGGTGTTGTTATGGTATTCATAGGGTCGTCGCTCATCTTTGCTTTGGCTGTTTCTGCAAAGTTTCTCCGCTTTAGTTTCCCTTTCCAAATCTATTTAGTCTCTGATTCATTGGATGGTCTGTCAGTCTTCTGAGTTTCTCTGCTTTGCTGCTGGGCTATGCAGTCTCTTCTATCGGTCATGGATTGCAGATTTGTAATCTTTTCAAGTTCTACAATTGGCTTTGACTTCATGCCTCCGGTTATAACTCTCATGGCTTGGTTTTGAAGTTTGCTAATTTAATCAAAGTTCGCCTTTGCTGCTGTTGCCCATGCCGCAATGCCATACTCGAGAACTGGTCTCGCTCTTCCAGTGTACAGTTTTTTGTGCCAGCTAGTTTCCTCATGATTGCCATTCTTTCTCTGGCTCTCATTCGGTTTCTCTCAATTTGACTTGTCCATGTCATGCGCCGATCAAATGTGACTCCCAAGTAGTTTGGGTTGTCGTTTGGCCGCAGATATTTGCCGTTAAGACATTTTGGTGTTCTGTGGTTTTTCTAAAAACGAGAATATCGAACATGTTTTTTTTCTCATTTATTTGGACCAGCCATGATTTCGCCCACTCCTTCAACGACGTTAGGGACAGCTGCATCCGATTGTTTGCTGCAGTGAGATTTTTTTCGGACGTCCACATAGCCAGATCGTCTGCAAACATGGAGTTGTGGACTCTTCTTGGTATATTCTCTATGATGTTGTTTATATACACCAGAAAAAGTGTGAGTGACAGTACTCCCCTTGGGGTACTCCTTGCTGCAGTGTCACCTTTTTGCTCATCGGCCTTTGTACTTGTACTCTGGCTGTTTTGTTTTCTAGGTAGTGGCTGATCCATCTGTACATGTTTCCAGATACTTCACTTCTTTGAAGCTTGACTTTAAGTCCCTCATTCTATACCTTGTCAAATGCCTTCTCTAGATCCACCCAAACCGCTACTGTATGCTTTTTCTCTTGGTAAGCATCCTCTATTTCCTGTGCTATGAGGGTGATCTGGTCCTCAGTAGACCTGTGCTGTCTAAATCCTGCTTGCTGTGGAATTAGTATGTGTTTTTCTTCCAGGTGCCACATCAGTCTGGTGTTTATCATACGCTCCATCAGTTTACCAACACAGCTCAGTAGACTGATAGGCCTGTATCCATTTGGATCTGTTCTATCTTTTTCTTTCTTTGGTACTGGTATAAGTACAGCATCTTTCCATGCCTGCGGTACAATTCCCCTTTTCCAGCTTTGGTTCAGGACTGATAGTAACTTCCGCTTTGCTGTTTGGCCCAACCTCATTAGCATTTCATTTGTTACCCCATTTTTCCGCGCGATTTCTTTTTCTTTAAAGTTCTCATGGCCTCATTCCTTTCATTCATCGTTAGTTTTGCCATCATGTTCTCCTTTGGTGCAATTTTGATGTTGTCGTGGTTCTTTTGTTCTTCCTAATGTATGTATGCCTGTCTGTAGGGACATCAATGTGGTTTGCTCTGGCATAATGTTCTATAAAGGCGTTTGCTGCTTTTTTCCGGTAAGCATGTTGTCACCTTGCTTGATGGTAATTTGTTTATTTGATGTTGTTTTGTCATTCATGGCTGGGACTAAATTCCATAGTTTGTTCCCTTCTTTATCTAGATTGAGGCTTCCTGTTTTTTGTTTCCAGCTGTCTCTTGTTATTTGGTTCAGTGTTCTTTTGTATTTCGCAGTGATGACCTTTAGGGCGATATTTGCTTCCATAGATTGCTCTCTTTCTTTCTGCCATGTTCCTAGCATTTGAGACTTCATCCTCAGCTTTCTGCAGTTCATGATTCCAATATGGCTTGTAGTTTTTCCTTGCCCCTCTTGGGAGACTCTTGGTGGCTGCTTGCAGTATTGCTTTGCTTAGGATTTCCACCCTTGGTTTCACATTGTTTTTTCGTGTGTTGATAGTTTCACACAGTCCATCTGTCAGCATTGCACATCTGTCCCAGTCGGCTCGTCTGTAGTTCCAACGTGGCAGCGGTTTTATTTCCTAGGGGTCTACTTCCATATCAATATCTAGCGTAATTGGCCTGTGATAGCTACCTGCCAATTGGTCGAGCACCTGTCGATCTATTTTGTGGTGAATATCCCCCGTGGAGAAGGCCAAGTCTGGAGTGGAGATGGTATGCCATGTTCTAGAATAGAAGCTAGGGATGTCGTCCGGCCTATTGATAAGATAGAGATTTGTGACTATCTCCCAGTCTTCCACTTCATCCCCTCTTCTGTCTGCTGTCAACATGAAGCCTGCACCATAGCATTTTATTATCTCCCACGGTACTCAGTACTGTACTAATTTATTTCAACAATTAGACGACTGTATTATTACTACACTGCCTATCCCCGGCAAAGTTTTCGCACATGTACTCATCTCCAGATTAACAATGCATTGTCGCCCCTAACAGCCAGGGTGCACAGCTTCTCGCTCTATCCTTGACGCCATTCTTGCTTTCCCTATCCTTTCAAGACTTCACATCGCCTACGTTGATCTACAGGCTGTCTTCGATTCTGTGAACAGACACGCCCTGTGGAAGGTCCTACATACAATACGTGGGAATCGAAGGACACCCTGCTGACCCTAATTGAGGAGTTCCACGGTCACACTAGCACCAATATTGGACTCGGGCACAGAGGAGTACTCTACATCATGTGGTGTCCGACAGGGATGAGTCCTCGGTCTTGCACTTTTCTGCTGCGCCATTCTGCATCACAATGTCTCCAGCACACAAACGTGTTACAATCACCGAGGACTTCGTCTACCTCAAACGCAGGCAGTCCTACGCTGCTCCCTCGTGGAGAGCCTCTCTCCCTGGCACCTAATTTCCGACATACTTATATACGCTAGACATGAACATATACGGCTCTCGATCTTGGTTAAATACGTCCACACGGAGATATCTCACCCAGACCAGAAGGACACTTTACTCCAACCAGTACGCTTCCACCCAGTACAAGCTAGCTTGTCATTCTCGGTGCATTCAATGTCCCTACCTACCTCCCACCCTCAGGACAGACATGAAGGGAATAGAATCTATCGTGGGTCCATCCGTCATTAGAGCATTCAAGGACGATCCTTCCAGATAACGAAATAAAATGCAGAATAGCCCAAACATAATTGGTATTCCTTCCAGACCAGGAAAGGAATAGTGTCCAACAAAGCCTTATCACTAGAGCTGAGAAAGAGTCTAATTGACAGCTTGATTATTCTTGATTCTAGGAACGAACCTCATCACACAGAGGATATTCCCATAAGTGCTCCGTTCTCCGTCCAAGCAGCCAGCCAAGGGTATATATACTCGGAGTCCCAGTCAAGTGTTGATTTCGTGTTCTTCGGATCTTTCTAGACAGAACACACTTTCTCCCTTCTCCATTAGTCACTCCCATTTCCATCATTCTCTGCACATATGCGTTTTCGCGACCTTCTGTCTCTTGATCATTCTGTAGACTGTCCCTGACTGCTTCTTATCAACTCAACTCTGTCTCTCGTCATCACCGCGTCGTTAAATACAGCTCATCCCGCACCTGAGCATGAGCTTTTTCGTTGCACAAGACGCCTGAATGTCCCGGGCAGTAGATCCATGTGACACCTTGTGTACCAGAGTTGTTCAGAAGAGAGGCCAACTCCCTTCTATCTTAACGGAGCATGCCCTGCGAGTCTGACAGTATCACTGCGTGTGTCACCTTTTGCGTCACCAAGTAAGTCAGGGCCGCTGTTACCGCTTCATTCTCTCCTCTCATACTCGATGCGATAGTAGGGTAGGCTGCTGATTTCTCCACCACCTTCTTGCCATTTTGGTAGCCGACAAAACCCAACCGCATTTGTTTGCATCTTTGCCGGTGGAGCCATATGTCTGCATAATTGGGTCTTGTGGTCCTGAATGTTGCTGGATTAGCTCCTGTATTGAATCTTCTGTCCTAGTGCCGCCCCACTCGCCCCACTTTCGGCTCAGTTGTATCACCACCCTTGTCAGGGGGCTCTCGTTGCCTACTTCTGCCCATTCACTACCTCTTCCCACTTCTTCCAATGCACAGACTCTCATCAGGGAGTCTTCTGTCTCTGCCATCCATGACCTTCCTCGCTTAATGCGTCTGTCTTTGAGTGTTTCCACGTCATGGTGCAAAGGGTGATGTTCGTTGTTGGCAACGTTTGGCGTATGCCTTTACCTGCGCAACTTAATGTCGCACCTTGATGTTTGGCAAATCAAGCAGGAATCTCATGGCAGCATTAGGAGTATCTCTAGTGTATCCCAGAACTGCTCGTTCTGGATTCTCTCCACACTATCTACCTGTGTCTGCGACAGCGTGAGTAACCCAAGACGGTAGTCTAGGAGAACAAAAACCAGTGCTTGCATCAAAAGGAAGAGAGTCCATTGTTGCATGTCTGTTGCCGTCATGTATTTGATTGCATTGATACTCCTCTTTACTTTAAGAATCACATTGTCATCATGTTTATTGAAAGAGAGACTTCTGTCGATTGTGATATCTAGGTATGGCATGTCCTGACCTGTCTCAACGATGGTGCCCATGCAGGTGGCCCCTGGTAGTGTATCTGAGACCAACCTATTGTTTAGGTGGTACCAGACAATTTTGGCCTGAGATGGATTTATTTCGGTGCTGTAGTCGGTGCACCCTTCAGATAGTTTCCCCAGCTTGCCCCGCACACCCGCGACAATTTCAGTCCTGTCTTTGTCCTGGTTGTACATCAGGAGGTCGTCTGCATGTGATCATCCTATCAAGTCCAGTCTCCTCCATCTGTGCAATTTTGCAAGTGTACACATTAAAAAGTGCAGGATGCTACGGGGAACCAGTACTGACATATGGCAGTGAATCATGGACAATCAGCAAGCAAGCGTATATATCTTTGGAAGCAGCGGAGATGTGATTTTACAGAAGAATTATGTGGGTCCCATGGACTGCAAAGATAATTAATTTTGCAGTACTCGAAGAGGCCCATACACAAAGACAATTTATTGCAAGGATCATAACAATTCAGTCAACATTTTTCAGGGCTGTTATGAGAAGAGGCGGATTAAAGCACGTTGTGACTATGGGAAAAGATAACAGAAATGAGAGACAGGGAGGTATGCCGAGGGAGAAGATGCTAGTCAGACAGAATGCTATAGGAGACAATCATCAACAGAGTTGGTAAACGACACACGTTACTGAAGTGGATGGAAGTCCATGATCGCCAAACCCATTCAGCAGGGCACCTGATGATGATGAATTCCGGACTATACTTACTCCTGTTGTGCCTGTTTTGGCATCAGGATATCAGGCATTTGGTTCAGACATAAGGCGTCCGGTCCACAAGGATTTCAAATGATTACAAGACTAGAAGCTGGACCATATGCTCACTGGACACCCTCTCTTATACGATCCTACAGGGTGCACTGGTAGACTGAGGTCCATGCCAGCCCTGATCACCTTATCCTCATCGCTACTGGGGCTGTTTTTTCAGAGTAACACAAGATTTTTACACCAGTAGCCAGTAATGATACGGAATTTTTACAAGCAAATGATAATCTTGAAACTCCAGAAGCCACATCTCCTAGAAACAAATTTCCACCCTGGGTACCCTATACGGAGGACACTAATTTTTGCCTGGCCCATCGTCGGTCAGGCTATTCATGATGTCTTCAACGCAGTCCAAGTAAAAAAAAGACCACTTGCAAAACCCTGTCTGGCAGAGCCCACCGTGACAATTTTGTAAATATGACGGATAGTACGTGCTGTAAACACCATACTTGACGTCATCATTAGAATCGTTTGGTCCGGTTTAATTTGAACACGCCTCGTATATCTACTTCGTCATTATAATCGGGGCATCTTTTAAGGAACCCCGAATCAGTCACATTGCTTCACTCTCTGCCTATTCAAACTATATGGCAGAAATAGCTCTGCACCACTTCAGAACTGTATTTGATGCTTTCCCATCAAAAGACCAAAGCATTGTCATCTTTACAGAAGTCCTTCCTTCACGCTCTGGAAAATTGTAGTCATTGTAAGCCTGAATTTACTCAAATATCCCTTGACGCCAACCAACTTATCACATCCCATGAAGTATGAATAGTTATGCAATGGATCCCTGGTCACTCAAATACACCTGGCAATGACAATACGCACATAGTTGCTAAGACGGGTTCAAGTCAAGAACAACACTACACACAAACAACCCTACAGACAGTCAAACAGCTACTGAAGACTGCGAAAAAAGAGACCTGGCTAAATAAATGGACAATGGGGAATACGTGGAAAGAAATCTACAAACATATGGTCATCCCAAATCCCAAAGACAGCATCAACCTTCTGAAAAGGAAACGATCAACGCACCATTTTCCGACTTCGCACTCAAAACATACAACTTAAAAATCACTTGAACAGAATCCAACCAGAACATACTCTAGAGTGCCGGCTGTGCACACATCCCTATGAACATAATCCAACCAGAACATACTCTAGAGTGCTGGCTGTGCACACATCCCTATGAACAGAATCCAACTAACACATACTCTAGAGTGCCGGCTGTGCACACATCCCTATGAACAGAATCCAACCAGAACATACTCTAGAGTCCTGGCTGTGCACACATCCATATGAACAGAATCCAACCAGAACATACTCTAGAGTGCTGGCTGTGCACACATCTATGTGAACATAATCCAACCAGAACATACTCTAGAGTGCTGGCTGTGCACACATCCCTATGAACAGAATCCAACTAACACATACTCTAGAGTGCCGGCTGTGCACACATCCCTATGAACAGAATCCAACCAGAACATACTCTAGAGTGCTGGCTGTGCACACATCCATATGAACAGAATCCAACCAGAACATACTCTAGAGTGCTGGCTGTGCACACATCCATATGAACAGAATCCAACCAGAACATACTCTAGAGTGCCGGTTGTACACACATCCCTGTGATACTGTTGAGCATCATCTTGTTGAATGTCCGGTGCATGTCAGTTTTAGGAAAAGAGCTCTAAGTGAGACAAGCGGCACACTTTGTACGGAACTAAACAACAGATCAGAAACATTTGTAGATACAACTATATGGCATTGAGCCAAAGGGCATGAGCTCACAGGCCACTGAATCAATAACCAACCATCATAATCTTTGTGGCAATCATCTCTATACGCACTTTTTATAGACTGGAAAGGAGTTTGACAGTATGGACCGAAGAACGCTATTGCAACTGTCGAGAGACTATGGGAAACCAGAACAGTTCATAACCCTCATACAGAATATGCACGACGTTAGCAGAATAATACTTGAAGGATCACTGGCTGACAGATCAAGAAGGATGAAAATAGAGGAGATTGGTGAGATGCCTGCTCTTGACATCAATCGAGGGGAAAAGAAATTGTATTCATGCACACTATTGTCACAATTGGAGGACCTGGACTACACAGATGATCTGGTACTTTTGTCACACAGTCATAGCCAAATGCAAGATAAACTTGATAGGGTAAATGAACAACCAGCCAAATTGGAACTGAATATCAACATGCAGAAAACCAAGCTCCTTAAACGCAACACTATCAACACAGAACTAATCATACGGGAAGGAGAGCCGTTGGAAAAAAATTGATACCTTTACCTATTTGAGCAGCACAATAGACACATCAGGAGGTACAGATACAGATTTAAGGATCCGAATTGGAAAAGCAGGAGTGACATCACTAACACTAAACAACTTATGGAGATCCAGAGAAATCAAGATTCACACAAAAATTAGAATATTGAAAGCCATTTTCAAGTCGGTGTTGCTGTATGGAGACATGGAGAGCGACCAAGGTCATACAACAAAGACTGGAGTCCTTCATTAACAAATGCCTGCCAAGGATGGGTATAAGTAGAAGGAACTAGTGAGGAATGAAGACATCACGTAAAAGAGTCAACAACAGCTCCTGGAACAACAAATTAGGCAAGAAAAACGTGGTTAAATTTGAGAGAAAAAGAGAGAGAGAGAGAGAGAGAGAGAGAGAGAGAGAGAGAGAGAGAGGTAGACCCAAAAATACACGGAGAACATAATGTGATAATGAACCAGGTATTAAATTCTTAATCCTGGATAGAGGCAGGAAGAGCAGCCCAGAACCGTGATTGCCGGCTGGATGTTGTCAATGGCTGAGAGAGAAGCAGAAAGAGCAGCCCAGAACCGTGATTGCTGGCTGGATGTTGTCAATGGCTGAGAGAGAAGCAGAAAGAGCAGCCCAGAACCGTGATTGCTGACTGGATGTTGTCAATGGCTGAGAGAGAAGCAGAAAGAGCCGCCCAGAACCGTGATTGCTGGCTGGATGTTGTCAATGGCTGAGAGAGGCAGAAAGAGCAGCCCGGATGTTGTCAATGACAGAGAGTGGCAGAAAGAGCAGCCCAGAACCGTGATTGCTGACTGGATGTTGTCAATGGCTTATGCACCAAGAGGAGCGGCAGGCTTCGTTGATGATCAGTACCACTAAATATAAATAGGATTAACTGCAAACGTTTTGTCATTACATATTCAATTTTCAAAACAAGTTGATTCAATGTTATCAAAAAAGCATGTTTTAAGAGGTGACTTAGTGCAATTAATATTAAAACGCATTTTTTTCGTTTTAAGTGATTATTTCTATTGATGTAACAAAATCGAACATATGTCTGGGGTAGTTGTCTCGCCGCAGCGACTCAATTTCAACCAGTGTTCGTAAAGCGATCTCAGTCCCGCCAGGCGGAGCGATAGCGCGGGCTTGCGGAAAACACTCGCCTGCCTTTCCCCGTAGAGCGAATTGGGTGCGGTTTGTTGTAGCGGCTCCTCCACCGAGGTGCGCTGGTCTGGTCCGTATCAGGAAACGTGGTCCGTCCGTGGTGATTTATCTAAGGCTTATAGCAGAGCTCGACAGTACGTCTCGCTGGTGGTCCGACTCTCGCAAAGAGCTTGTGACCGGCAAATGGAAAGCAGGAATCGTTGCCTCGAGGCCCTGCGTTCTCCTACGGAGAAAGGCAGGCCGGCAGGCCAAATTGTCTCAAGTCCCAGTGAAATTCATCGCCGAGGTCGTTGGGATCCGTTCTGCACAGAGCGCTGCCATCCCTCCTCGAGCGAGCCCGGTCGGTCGGTCGTCTGGTGCGTGTGGGAGGCCCCTGTCAGGCGGTCCTAGGTCGACGGAGTGAGGGACGGGTGGAACAACCCGTCCTTCCGTCCCGTCAGTCGGTCCCTGCGGCCGTCCCAGCGAGGCTTTTTACACACCCTTCCTCCGCCGACCGGTGTGTGCTGTACGTACGTCTCCGACAGATATCTGGTTGATCCTGCCAGTAGTCATATGCTTGTCTCAAAGATTAAGCCATGCATGTCTAAGTTCACACTGTCTCACGGTGAAACCGCGAATGGCTCATTAAATCAGTCGAGGTTCCTTAGATGACACGATCCTACTTGGATAACTGTGGCAATTCTAGAGCTAATACATGCTTACCAAGCTCCAACCCTCGCGGAAAGAGCGCTTTTATTAATTCAAAACCAATCGTCGTTTCCCCTCGCGGGGTTGCGGCGTCCCCACTGGTGACTCTGGATAACTTTGTGCTGATCGCATGGCCTCATGTGCTGGCGACGCATCTTTCAAATGTCTGCCCTATCAAATGTCGATGGTACGTGACATGCCTACCATGTTTGTAATGGGTAACGGGGAATCAGGGTTCGATTCCGGAGAGGGAGCATGAGAAACGGCTACCACATCCATGATACTCACCTTATACGGCGATGGGGTGCGAAACCACCAACTAAAGACTTAGTACCTGGTCGGGGTGTCGAAAACAGTAGAGCAGCCACCTCACTGTGAACTGTCGAGACTCAACCAATGACCATGAGAGCTGTCCGCACACCAGGCGAACAACATCTCTGTGACATTACCAGGCTTGTCCTCTGGCTAAATGCACGTCGGCTACGATATCTACCTCTGTACGTTATCAGCCATATAACTATCATGCTGGACGCAGAAGAGATGCAGACCAGCGGACATTGCACACCTGCCCCACTGTGTCAACACCCCAGGTGGCGGGGAATGCTAGGCGTACCATCCCTGCATAGAAGCCAAGAAAATAAAGGGAAAAAGAGATACCCCACTCACATGCAAATGCTACGTTTCTGGCAGGACGTGACGATCCTGGGATACAGACACACTGGACTGCCTCTCTTCCGGGTAAACCAGTCCATCTCATATATCATCTCACATATCATCATTGCACCCTATAGACACGAGTAGTGAAGACTCGATAGTCTAGTAAGACAACTTCCATAAGAGAGACAACTCTGATCATAAACAACTGCTGCCTTGCAGATAGGCTGGGGACAGCCAAAGGCTAAGGAGGGCATCCCTACAGAAACGCCTGTTGAAATCGGATGCACGGGGTCGCAAGCCTAACAAAACAGTGCAACGTAAATCGCAGTATGATGGCAGTACAACCTATTAGAAAAACGCATGACGCTCATCCTGCGGAGTCCCGCCAGGCAGCGATAGTGCCGGGCCTCACGCCTCGAAGGGGCCCACCCTTGACTACTGGTGGTCACCCACCCATGTGTCGTGGAGTCAAGGCACATGGCTATGGGGCAACTTCTATTGGCCAAAACCTCAAGACCCTCAAAATACTACAGTGGAATGCGGAGGGAGTCATTAACAAAAAACTTTCCCTAACACACCCCCTGCATGAAGGTAAGATTGACGTGGCATGTATCCAGGAAACGCACCTCAACAATAACCATAAATTCTCAATCAGAGGATACCAGACCTTCCGTCTAGATAGAGAAGGCCACAAAGGAGGGGTCCTGATACTGACCAGAAACTGCATACCGAGTAGCGCGGTATCTGTCAATCACACCGGACAAGCAGAAATTGTATGAGTTGACATAATGGCTCAAGAGACGAAGCTCCGCATTTTCAATCTGTACGGACCACCAAATAGAGACCTATCGCTCTCGAGTATGGAGGTCAGAGACTCCAACTGCATAGTAGTTGGAGATTTCAACAGCCACTCGGAGAGATGGGGATACTCTGACACAGACAGTAGAGGTGACGAAGTGGAAGATTGGGAGATAGATGCAAATCTCTCCCTAATCAATAGGCCGGAGGATAGCCTTAGCTTCCATTCAAGAACATGGCATACCACCTCGACTCCAGATTTGGCCTTCTCCACACAGGACATACACCATAAAATAGACCGCCAGGTGCTAAACCAACTGGCAGGTAGCGACCACAGGCCGATCAGACTAACCAATGACATGGAAGTAGGCCCACAGGAAACAAAACCGCTCCCACGTTGGAATTACAAACGAGCCGACTGGGACAGAATTGCAATCCTGACAGATGGGCTGTGTGAAACCATCAACACACGAAACACAAAAATGAAGCCCATGGTAGAGAGCCTAAGCAAGGCAATAATGCAAGCCGCCACTGAAACCATCCCAAGAGGAGCTAGGAAAAACTATAAGCCCTACTGGAATGATGAGTTGCAGAGAGTGGAAGATGCAGTAACAAATGCTAGGAACATGGCAGAGCGAGAAAAATCCATGGAGGCAAACATCGCCCTCAAAGCCGCCGCGGCGAAGTACAAACACACTCTCAAGCAAACAGCAAGAGAAAGCTGGAAAAATAAAACGGAAAGTCTAAACCTGGACAAAGACGGGAACAAGCTATGGAAGCTAGTCAGAGCCATGAACGACGAAACCCCGTCAAATAAACAAATTACTATCAAGCAGGGCGAGAACTGGATCACAGGTAAGAAAGCCGCAAACGCCTTTGTCGATCACTATGCCAGAGCAAACCACATCGAGGTCCCTGCAGATAAGCATACAAACATTAGCGAAGAGCTAAAAGGACACGAAAACATAAATACGGCTCCTGAAGAGCACATGATGGCCAAACTAACAATGCGCGAAATGGAAGAGGCTATGAGAACACTAAAGAAAAGGAAATCTCCCGGAAAAGACGGGATAACAAACGAAATGCTGATGGGGCTGGGCCAAACAGGGAAGAAGAAACTGCTATCGGTCCTGAACCAAAGCTGGAAAAGGGGAATTGTACCACAGGCATGGAAAGATGCAATACTGGTACCAGTACCAAAAACAGGAAAGGACAAAACAGATCCAAATGGATACAGGCCCATAAGCCTACTGAGCTGTGTCGGCAAGCTGATGGAACGGATGATAAACACCAGACTGATGTGGCATCTGGAAGAAAAACGAATACTAATTCCACAGCAAGCCGGCTTTAGACAGCACAGATCCACTGAGGACCAGGTCATCCTCATAGCCCAGGAGATAGAAGATGCCTACCAGGCACAGAAACACACAGTAGCTGTTTGGGTGGATCTGGAAAAAGCATTTGACAAAGTCTGGAAGGATGGACTTAGAGTCAAGCTAAGAAGAAGTGATATCTGTGGGAAGATGTACAAGTGGATCAACCACTACCTCAAACAAAGAACGGCCAGAGTCCAAGTACAAGGGCAGATGAGCAAAAAGGTGACACTCGAGCAGGGAGTACCCCAAGGGGGAGTATTGTCACCCACACTCTTCCTGGTATATATAAACGATATTACAGAGAATATACCAAGAAGAGTCCATAGCTCAATGTTTGCAGACGATCTGGCTATGTGGACCTCTGAAAAGAATCTCACCATAGCAAGAAATTGGATGCAGACGGCCCTAACATCGCTGGAAGAGTGGGCGAACTCATGGCTGGTCAAAATAAACGAGGAGAAAACCACATGCACAATATTCTCGCTTTCATTAAAACCCCAAAGTACCAAATTAAGTCTAAATGGCAAAATCCTGCAGCCAAACGACAACCCAACCTATCTGGGAGTCACATTTGATCGGCGCATGACATGGAAAAGTCAGATTGAGAGAAACCGAATGAAAGCCAGAGAAAGAAGGGCAATCATGAGGAAACTTTCTGGCACAAGCTGGGGAGCAGACGAAGGCATACTAAAGAAACTGTATACTGGAAGAGTGAGACCAAATCTCGAGTATAGCATTGCGGCATTGACAACAGCAGCGAAGACGTACTTCGATAAAGTTAACAAACTTCAAAACCAAGCCATGAGAATTATAAAAAGGTGGCATGAAGTCAACGACAATTGTAGAACTTGAAAAGATTACAAAACTGCAATCCATGACCGTTAGAAGAGACTGCAGAGCCCAGCTGCAGTCAGAGAAACTCAGAAGACTGACGGACCATCCAATGCACCAGAGACTAAACAATTTGGGAAATGGGAAACTAAAGCGGAGAAACTTTGCAGAAATAGCCAAAGCAAAGATGCACGAAGATCCCATAAACGCACTAACAACACGAAAACCCATCACTACTGTACGAAAACCTACCTGGAGGCAGGATATATTTCCAGAGGTGGTAGAAAATATACCAGGTATTGCAAACAAAAACTGCCAGACTGAAAAAGAAAGGAGAGATACTACCCTAAGCTTCATAACGAAAAGCTACCCAAGCATGGACTGGACCCATGCATACACCGACGGTTCTGTAACAAACACTACACAGAACGGAGGGGCAGGAGCATTCCTGAACCTACCAAATGGCAGAAAAATAACACTGTCATTCGCTACTGGTAAGTACACAAGCAATTTCAGAGCGGAGGCAGAGACACTGAGGGCGGCAGTGGAAGAAATGGTGACACACAGTGAAAATGAGAGCCATATAGTCCTGCTGACAGATGCTCTCGCCGTAGTCACAGCGCTAAAAAGCCAGAAAAACACTGAGCTTAATGACTTAAGAGCAGCACTCTGCAAACTGTGCCAGCAGTCCGCACCAAAAAGGGTAGTGGTACAGTGGGTTCCGTCACACTGCAACATCCAAGGCAACGAGGAGGCAGACAGACTGGCAAAAGAAGGTGCAAGACTACCACAAACAGATACCAGTATGACGAACGAAGAGTCAAAACGGCTTATCAAAGCCAGATACATGACCAAATGGGAAACCGAACATACTGGTTACACCAAAAACGATGCCTATTACCAGTTGAACCGAAGAGAGCAGGTCGTTGTCTTCAGACTTCGCACTGGCCACAACAGACTGAGGTACCACCTATTCAACAAATTGAAGATAGGGTGTACCGACGAATGCCCGTGCGGTACTGGTAAATGACCGCTGAACATCTGCTGCAGAACTGCCCGACATACGAGGATCAGAGAGAGCAGATGTGGCCATTAGCAGTGGAACTGCAAGACAAGCTCTATGGCAGTGGCGAGAGCCTCAGGATGACCGCCGCTTTTTTCGAAAAAAATAATGGTTACTGTCTGACTGCGTACGCAGAAGAAGAAGAAGAAGAAGAAGAAGAAGAAGAACATATGTCAAATACATTATTAAATAACGTTATGATTGCAGTAACTAATACTAACCAGTCACTGATGTAATGCATGTTTGCTGTGGAATCTATACAACTTTCAATTGGCATGGCAAAACCAGTTATAAATAAATAAACACACAAGATGACAATCTATACTGTGCCTGCTTAGCTGATCTGAAAGAAAGGATAATTCAGAAGCTGAAAACACAACGTCCTGTCTTTCGGAGATGCATACATGCAAAATATTATTAAATTGTTCCTTATTTGCAACTCACGTGATTAAATAATATGACACTTGCTCTTCTTCGTTGAAAACGTCAAAAAACCATTTGTCAATTTTGGCGACGTCTAAACTAACGCACTATCGTAATGTCAATTAGTGTATACACAAAATAATTTGTGTGTATAAAATGGGCGTCAATATTTAATACATTTATTGAAATAAATGTCCCAGTCTCAATTAATGAAAATATGTTATGGTGAGGATTGAATGCATAATTTGTCTTCAAATGTGCATTAATGTGCTGAATTGTGGAAAATTTTAACTGTGTAACAAAACATAAGTACACACATATTAAAATATCAAAATAAACTTATTTACCACTTACCAAGGGGACGATGAGGCTAACGTCCGGTCAGGCAAAACACACTGATCAGACAATGTTAGCCAGGACCAGGAGAAATATACCTTGACCTACTGGTTGATCGTTATGGAAACGGGCAGTAGTCGAGGACAACAGTCTGACAAACAAGGTGAGGTTCGACGTGATCCCTGTAGTAATGAGGGACTTGCAGATGAAGCTAAGCATAGCACAACCGCCTAGAGGACACCGCTCCACCTTCATCAGCACGCTCGGGATGTGAGGAAAGCTACTGCAACCCGCCACTTAACGTCCTTTTCAGGCCGCACAAAAGAGTGATCTACTCATTGTGGGCATTCGAAAACAGCAACCTCTTGCCAAGAAACATTATTAAATTCGTTTTACTGCAGAATAAGTGCTACTTCTAAAAATCTAGACTTTCCCCACACATACATTAACAGTAGATAGGTAATTGAATGAAATCTATAGTCGGGGTGTTGGATTCACCACATTTGACAAAAAATTGCTGACACGCAATTGCGTTAAGTTACTCGTAGTAAAGAAAGCGGAAAATAACAAAGAAAGGTATTTCAGTGTAATTATTTTGCCCTGTAAATGTAGTTCCACTGCTAACATCACCGCGACTGCGGAAATATTAGAATTAAAAACTTCCTTTTCTACGTGTAACTGGAATCACGTAGTCCATTTACAGGTTGGTAGACGGTATAATATCAAGACCTAGAATAGTCTCTAACCCACTGGTCTATCAGGCGCTCACGATAACCCACTTACAGCTTTTTTGAAAAAAAATGAAATAGCATGCGTCTCTCTCCCCATTAATGTTAAACTATCGTCAGTTTACAACAATGTACTCCTCCTGTGTTCGCTCTCAATCTCCGCCTACCAAGCCCTGACCAGGACTTTGCAAGTAGCAGGATGTAGACCGGAGAACGGAATGCGCTGTGTCGCTAGTTTACAGCTTGGCTGTGATATTTGCACCTTTCGGTCCGACACATCCGTCTTCGGCAGAACATTATACTAATTTTAAATATACAGACTTTCACTACTGGCGAATTGTCTCTAATAGTGAGTCTGAAGTGGGTTTTCTGGCATGTCGGGATATAGAGAAGAAGTTGGATCTGGGTCTTCAATGCATGCCTTATCAGGAGGCTCACTACTACCTGGAATACTGTATGTAAGGTCTGGCTATTGTAACACGTCCTGCTTTCTGTTGTACGGCAAGGCCAAGTGGTGGTGTCTAGTTTGGTATGTCCCACTTGACCTTGACATAAGGTCGGGTCATGGTCAATGTATTTCATCTGACCTTGACATAAGGTGGGGTACTGGTCCGTATATTTTATCTGACATTGCCGAGAAGTGGGGTACTGGTCCGTATATTTTATCTGATCCTGGTGTCTTCTTCTTCGTACGCTCTCAGACGTCAACTTGAATTTTTCGAAGAAAGCAGCTGTCATCCTGAGGCTGTCGACACTGCCATAGAGCTTGTCAAGTGTTGGCACTGGTAATGGCCACATGTGCTTCCTCTGGTCCTCGTATGTTGGGGAATTTTGCAGCAGATTTCCAGCGGTCATTTTCCCTGTACCATATGTGTATTTGTCAGTGCCACCTATCTTCAGTTTGTTGAATAGATGGTACCTCAGTCTGTTGTGGCCTGTGCGGAGTGTGAAGACCACGACCTGCTCTCTTCTGTTCAACTGGTAATAAGCATCATTTTTGTGTGTAGCCAGTATGCTCTGTTTCCCATTTGCCCATGTAGTTGTCCCTAATAAACCTTTCGGACTCTTTGTAGGTCACACTAGAATCTGGTTGTGGTAGTCTTGTACCTTCTTTTGCCAGTCTGTCTGCCTCCTCGTTGCCTTGAATGTTACAGTGGGATGGAACCCAATGTACCACTACTCTTTTTGGTGCGGACTGCTGGCATAGTTGACAGAGTACATTTTAAATCATTAAGTTCAGTATTCTTCTGGATTTTTAGTGCTGTAACCACGGACAGGGCATCTGTAAACAGGATTATCTGGCTTTCATGGATTTTGCCTGTCAGCATTACTTCTACTGCAGCCTTCAGTGCCTCTGCCTCCTCCTCCGCTCTGAAACTGCTTGAGAATTTTCCAGTTGCCACTGACAGTATTATTTTTCTACCAGTTGTTACGCTCAGGAATACCCCTCCCCGTCCATTCTGTGTTGTTTGTTACAGAACCGTCAGTATACGCGTTGGTCCAGTCCATGCTTGGGTAGTTTTTCGCTATGTGCCTCAGGGTTATGTCTATTCTTTATTTTTCAGTCTGGCTATTCTTGTTTCCATTACCTGGGATATTTTCTACTACCTCTGGAATGATGGGCTGCAGGTGGGTTTGCGTACAGTAGGTATGGGCTTTGGTGTTGTTATGGTGTTCATAGGGTCTTCGCTCATGTTTGCTTTGACTATTTCTGCGAAGTTTCTCCGCCTTAGTTTCCCTTTTTCAAATCTGTTTAGTCTCTGATGCATTGGATGGTCTGTCGTATTCTGGCTTTCTCTGCTTGTTGCTGGGCTCTGCTGTCTCTTCTATCGTTCATGGATTGCAGATTTATAATCTTTTCAAGTTCTACAATTGGCGTTGACTTCATGCCTCCTGTTAAAACTCTCATGGTTTGGTTTTGAAGTTTGCTAATTTTATCAACTTCGCCTTTGCTGCTGTTGTCCATGCCGCAATGCCATACTTCAGAACTGGTCTCATTCTTCCAGTGTACAGTTTCTTCAATATTCTTTCGTCTGCTCCCCAACTTGTGCCAGCAAGTTTCCTCATGATTGCCATTCTTTGTCTTGCTCTCATTCGGTTTCTCTCGATCTGACTTTTGCATGTCATGTCAATGTGACGCCCAAGTAGTTTGGGTTGTCGTTTAGCCGCAGATATTTACCATTAAGACTTATGTTGGTGTTCTGCGGTTTATTTGAAAGGGAAAATATGGTACATGTTTGCTTTCTTCCTTTATTTTCACCAGCTATGATTTCGCCCACTCCTCCAGCGATGTTAGGGCCTGCTGCACCTGATTGTTTGCTGCGGTGAGATTTTCTTCAGAGGTCCACATAGCCAGATCGTCTGCAAACATGGAGCTGTGGACTCTTCTTGGTATATTCTCTTTGATGTTGTTTATATACACCAGAAAAAGTGTGGGTGACAGTACTCGCCCTTGGGGTACTCCCTGCTCCAGTGTCACCTTTTTGCTCATCTGCCCTTGTACTTGAACTCTGGCTGTTCTATTTTCGAGGTAGTGGCTGATCCATGTGTACATTTGTGACCCTGGTGTGAGATGGGGTACTGGTCTGTATATTTTATCTGACCCTGTCTTGAGGGGGGTTACTGGTCAGTGTATTTCATCTGACCATGACATGAGGTGACGTCCCGGTCAGAATGTCTCACCCGATTTTGACCAGATGGGATTTTTATCAGTATATTTCAGCTGACCTCGACGCTGGTGGGGGGTGGCGGGGAGATACGTAGGTCTTGGTATGCATGTTTCACTCGACATTGAGTTGTGTTTGATCATTAAGTCCACTAATACTAATATTTATATATATTTCTTCTTTTTCTTTTCACTTTGTGTCCTGTTTGTTTACCTTTCAGAGTCAGGTTATGAAGAGATTTATTGTCCTGGATCTTCTAATATGTGCTTCGTACATGGGGAGCTTTACTGCTCCTGTTATTTCTGCTATCCATCTTTTACGTGGCCGTCTACTGTTCTTGTTTTCATTGTTTTTTTGTAGTATTGATTTGGGAGGAATACTATCTGGTGTTCGACATTTTACGTGGCCGAACCATTTGGTTTGCTGTCTCTTGATGTGGTCTAGCACTGGTGTTGTACCTACTTATATCGTAATATCTTCGTTTCTGATTATATAAATTAGTTACCCCAAACATTCTGCGCATACAGTTCATCTATGTTATTACGATATACCTTGTATTATTGTTTTTTAATGTCCAATTCTAACACTAATACCACAATGTGGATAGGCATATTGCGTTGTATATCGTTCTTTATATACCTATTGTTACGTGCTTACACTGTAATATCGAGGAGATTTGTCCAATGATCTGACCATATTTATTTTCTTGCAATCTTTATAACTTCGGTTTTCTCAGTTTTATTTTTGTACTATAAGCCGAGCAGACCTCATTAAGATTCTTGATATGTTCCTACAGTTGTTATTCTGAGGTTGCTATTATTGCTTGGTCATCAGGAAAGAGAAGTTTATTTAAGTGATCACTGAGGTTGTTTCCCTCACTAATGCTGGCATTTTTACATATTGGGTCCACATAGATGATAAACAGTAAAGGAGATAGTATACAACCTTACCGTACAACAGATCTAATATGAAATTTGTCGGAATAGACACAGACAACAAAAAGACAGAATGACAGACCTACAGACAAAAAAATACGGACTGACAGACTAAAAAATACAGACAGAAAGACAAAATAATGGAGACAGGCAAAAAACACAGACAGGCAGATCAAGGAAATACAGACAGACAGGCAGACCAAAGAAATACAGACAGACAGGCAGACCAAGAAATACAGACAGACAGGCAGACCAAACAAATACAGACAGACAGGCAGACTAAACAAATACAGACAGACAGGCAGACCAAACAAATACAGACAGACAGGCAGACCAAACAAATACAGACAGACAGCCAGACCAAACAAATACAGACAGACAGCCAGACCAAACAAATACAGACAGACAGGCAGACCAAACAAATACAGACAGACAGGCAGACCAAACAAATACAGACAGACAGGCAGACCAAACAAATACAGACAGACAGGCAGACCAAACAAATACAGACAGACAAAAAATACAGACAAAAAATACAAAATACAGACAGACATACAAAATACAGACAGACATACAAAATACAGACAGACATACAAAATACAGACAGACATACAAAATACAGACAGACATACAAAATACAAAATACAGACAGACGTACAAAATACAAAATACAGACAGACATACAAAATACAGACAGACATACAAAATACAGGCAGACAGACAGGCAGGCAGACAGGCAGGCAGACAGGCAGGCAGGCAGGCAGGCAGGCAGGCAGGCAGGCAGGCAGGCAGGCAGGCAGGCAGGCAGGCAGGCAGGCAGGCAGGCAGGCAGGCAGGCAGACAGACAGACAGACAGACAGACAGACAGACAGACAGACAGACAGACAGATAGATAGATAGATAGATAGGTAGATAGATAGATAGATAGATAGATAGATAGATAGATAGATAGATAGATAGATAGATAGATAGATAGATAGATAGATAGATAGATAGATAGATAGATAGATAGATAGATAGATAGATATTGATACTACCGTGCATAGGTGCGACCGAGTGGTAGAGCGGTTAGTGTACTTGATTCTTACCAGGATAGTCGGCACGCTCCAGTATAAGATAAATGGTTTGCAAACTTGTAGTTAAGTAAGAACGAGTATCAACGGGGTATCTTAGACCTGGTCCAATGAAGACACTAACATCGCAGTGACTAATATGAAACTCTTTCCCTTTACAGCATCGACCTGTTCTGTTGTGGATTCGGCTCAGACTTGGGTATGTTCAGAGGTCGGTGACAGTAATGTAAGTGTCCATTTATTTCTGAGATTAGGACCCTTTCTTCGCTTGTCCCTCTGGGCGTTTATTACATTCTGAAGATACGGATCGCAGTATGTCAGTAAACAACACTTAACGAATTGTTAGCTCTCTTCGCCCACTATCGTCAGAAATAGACATTCGTATAATGATGCCGAGTTCGCAGAATCTAATTTGTTTGTGATTACTACGTGAGACATCATTTCCGGTTTATACGTTTATCTAATATTGTGTGATAGACATTTGATGGATAGGCTGGCTTGGCAGAATGAAAGAGTCGGAAAGAGAGAGAGAGAGAGAGAGAGAGAGAAAGAGAGAGAGAGAGAGAGAAAGAGAGAGATTGTGGAAGATGGAAAAGGAAAGAGAGAGGGGCAGATAGAGTGAAACAGATCAAGATTTGTGGTGAATGAGAGAGAAAGAATGAGTGAGAAGAGAATGACTGGCAGAGCGGTTGGTAGAGAATGAAAGAGAGCGAGCTTCAGGGAAACGGAGAGAGAAATAAAAAAAGACGAGATTGGCAGAAAATGAATAAGATGAGAGAAAGTTGGTGACAATAAGAGAGAGAGAGAGAGAGAGAGAGAGAGAGAGAGAAAGAGAGAGAGAGAGAGAGAGAGAGAAAGAGAGAGAGAGAGAAAAGAGAGAAAGAGAGAGAGAAAGAGAGACGGCATAATGTCAGCATAAAAGTACTGCGTTCATTTTGTAGAGGTTTAAATAACACCTGAGCATCAGAACTGTTGAGATTCGCTTCCTACATCAAAGGGAGGTTCATTCATGTTATAGTACACTCCAGTTGACACAGTTGGAAATTTATAAATGGTGTACTGGAAGGGAAGGCATCGAGAAAAATTCTGGTCGCCCCAACTCACATACAATGACATCATGTATATTAAGTCTTAAACACTTCATCTCCAACAGCAGTGACTGCCATTTGGTCATATTTTACATTAGAGTTCTCAACCTGGGAACCTCGAACTCCTGAGAGTTTGTGATGAGTCAGGGGGGAAAATTCTACGAATTATGGTTTGTTTCATGAGGTACATGATGCCGATAAGGATGAGAACCACTGGGATATAGTAATTGGTAGATACGGTAATTGTTGTTGTTGTTATTCCAAAGCTGCTGCGCAAGCTTAATCATGGCAGCTAAATGCCATTCTTATAAAGATGCAGGTCTTCTTTAGTTGTTTCACTGCTCCGTACAGTGTGTTGGCAATTGTCGGCAGTGCTTGTAGGATTCTTTTCCTCATGTCCGCAAGCGCTTTGCACTCAATGAGTAGCCGTCGAACTGTTTCATCAAGATGAGAGCAATGTCTGCATAAGTGCAGGTGCTGGGGATTGATGTGGTTCAAGTGACTATTGACTCTTGTATGTCATGTTCGTAACTGAAAGATGACTCTTTGATCTCTTCTTTGTAGGTTTTTTTATGGCATCGTTACTTTTTGGCTGTGACATTTAACTAATTACACTGCCACTTGTAGATACGGTAGAAAAGTAAAATTATACACTTTAGATTAAACAGCAAGTTGGCGGTAGTAATGGTCACAAATATATCATCAATAGGGAACAGACTTCACCTGGATGTAGTACCAAAGTAAATGAAGCAGTTTTCAAACACGTGCAAGGTGTTGAATGCCCACAATGAGTGTGTTTACTTTTTTGTGCGCCCTGGAAAAGGCTTTAAATAGCGGGTTGTAGTAGTTTTCCTCACACCCAGCACGTGCTGATAAAGGTGGTTCGTAGTTCTCCAGGCTATTATACTGTGCTTGGCCTCATCTGCATGACGCCTTCTACTTCGGGAATAGCATCAATCCACACCAGGTCAGCCAGACTGGCTTGACAACAGGCCGTTTCCGGGGATTGCTACAGGGAAGAGAGGTGCTGTCTTGGTCAGCATGATGTGCATGACCGTGAATCGATCCTGGTCAGTATGTTGTGTCTGACCGGAATAGCGTCTCAGTTCCTCAAAACAAATACAAATAATGTATAAAAGCCCAAAACACCGCAGTCAAGTGGAACATAATGACTAAGGCCACATCAGTACATTCATGTCTTGCTCTTGGATACTGGTTGTGCTGCAGAATCCTGGCCAATGATTTAGAAATCAACACAATTCCCCATAGCGGTCAGCATAATGATATTGCACAATAAAAGAAACCCCGTCTACCTTCTTCAGCACACATCAAGACAGTTGAAAAGCCACTGTAACCTGCTATCAGAGAAACATTATCAAGAGTGAAGAACTCAGAACGAGCAGCTTTCAGCAACATAATGGGCACTCCTCTGATGTACGGACTCCGGAAAGCACAGAAGCACAGCAATCGGAAAATAGTGCGTTCACTTGGAAATTACCAGAAGAAATAAGATTCGTATCTTTCCAGTTCCTCTAGCTTACCGTTTGAGGGATTACATTCTTAAATAACTCAGAAAGTGTCAGAGAGCTGAAAAATAGTCTCGTTGACCTGTGAATTCCAGGCAGATTGATCTGTGAAAATGTACCACCGTTAGATCTTGCCATCGCCGAATTTTTTGCAAGACCGACAAACAAATACATTAATTTTGATTCTTATAATATAGATAGTGGGTGTGTACAGTCAGCGAGCTAGATAAAATATCAAAATCAAAAGTGATCGCTATCTGCTGAAAGAGACTGAAAATGTGTGGGTCTTTCTGGAGTGCAGGAATGGCGGCTGCTCTTAAGACGTAACAGAAAAGCAAAAGCTATGACCCAAAAAAAGGATGTATTACTTCTGAATTTTTCCTGTTTCTGAAGTCAGGGTTGTTTGCTGCTTATTCCACCGGACCCCTCGAAGTTTGCAGGCCAAATTTTTATTAAACATTTTTACAAGAAAAGTAGATCGCCCTTGTGAGATTGAACTCATGTTTCCTGACTAAGAATAGGGAATCCTAATCACTCGGCCACAAGTTGCCTCACAATATCTTTGCTAGCATATGCTGCTGATTTGTCTTCTATCATGTTATTTCTACGGTGAAAGTTAACACACACACACACACACACACACACACACACACACACACACACACACACACACACACACACACACACACACACACACACACACACACACACACACACACACACACACACACACACACACACACACACAAACAGAAACATCAATACATCGATATGTGTTACTGAACTCGATATTATCTTCATTTGACGTCATCATAATAAGTTATATAACAGTTATGTGACGCCATCGCTTCCTAGGATAACGCCAGAGCTTTAGGCCGCATCATACAATCTGACGCCTATTCTCAGTGTGTTATTCATGCAGAAAGTGACGCCATCGCTTCCTGGGATAACGTCAGAGCTTTAGGCCGCATCATACAATCTAACGCCTATTCTCAGTGTGTAATTCATGCAGAAAATTAAATGAAGTAACGGTAACATTTCTGGCGCGTCTTTAACTTAAGCTCGTGTCATTCCGCGATCTTGGAAGAAAGTGGCACACATAGTCACTATTTATCTTCCATCCACGTAGGCAACCAATATAAATGAAATAGTTGACTGTTTAAACTTCCCATTTCCTGCTACGCCTCTTTGATCCTTATCCAAACTCAAGTATAACCTTTAGTCTTTTTTCACCCTAACTGACCAATTTCCAAGATAGCTTTAAGCGGGAATTCCCCGGGTAAATTATCTGAGCGCGTTGTACAAAGCGCAAAATTGATGACACACACTATGACCTAGTCTACGATTCGGAAATTGCATGTTAGTCTTTAGAACATCCTAGAAACAGTTGCAAATTATTTTCTATTTTATTTGGAGAAATGTGAGATTTGTGAATTTATAATTATTAATAAGATGTTAAATAAAAAAGAGAATAGGTATGGCCAAAATGGTATTCAGCAACATACGAAACATACTTAACTCCAAAAAGATAAATCATTTTTTGAAAATATGAATTGTTAGATGTTATGTATACTGGTCACTACTTTATGCCGCAAAAATATGGACACGGAATAAAAAGTTGGAAAAGAGTATTGAAGCGTTTGAAATATGAGTAAATAAATGATTTTGTCGTATTTCTTGGAAAGAAAAACAGAAAATGTGAAGGTTTTGATATAGTTGGAGATGAAAAGAGAATTGTTGACCGAAATAAGGGTTATACAGTTACGTTATGTTTGTCATATAACAATACATCCCCCTCATTGTCGAAGACCGTATTAGAGTGTAGGGTGGAAAGCAGTCGTTCAAAAGGAAGCGTTTTAAGTGGGTGGATAACACTAGGAGATAAACTGGAAAAGCCTGTAAGATTGCATTAAGAGATAGAGTACACTGTCGATCCATAACAGCCGACCTTCGATACGGTGATGGCACTTTAAGTGAACTGAACAATTAATTGCAGTTCATTTCTGGCAACAATCACTATGGAAGTTGAAAGTAGTTTATCTTCTATCTCTTCTTCGATGTGTTCAGTTAAACTCTGCATGCATGAAATGATGAGCGAAACTATCTCTGTCAGTGATTTGATGAGTGAAACTATCTTTGTCAGTGAATTGGGGAGTGAAACTATCTTTGTCATTAATTAGTGAGTAAAACTATCATTGTCATGAATTGGTGAGTGAAACTATCTTTGTCATGAATTGGTGAGTGAAATTATCTCTGTCAATGATTTTGCGAGTGAAACTATCTTTGTCATGAATTGGTGATTAAAGCTTTAGATTCATTCTACAGAACCAAAAAGTAATTTCCATTTGAGAAATGAAAATGCAAAAATATTGTCTGAGTCTGGGTATTTGATTGAGTGGTCTGTCACAAATCTAATTCAGTTTCAGCTGTACTCAGAAAAATGATATTCTCAATCATTTACAGAAAGTTCAGTTACAAATCGTTTGTGGGAGATAAATAGACGTGAAAGTCATCTGTACTTTGGAAAGGTCACAACAAGAGACACTCGGATTTCAAATATGTGTATGGGAAACACACATTTATGGTGAATTTAGTTTCTCATTTCACTAACTGGTTACGTAAAGACAAAACATATGTGCCACATGTCAGATGTGCTCAGTGCCTGGGGCTAGCTACCTCATCATGAAGTAGAAGATGCTACAAAAGCTATCACAGCATGAATACACAAACTGCTGGTGCCTATACTTCTGTAAGGGGACAAATGCAGTGAGGAATCTACGCTTCACAGAGAGACAAAAGGTGGCAAGATTTTATTCTTAAAATAACCAGGTGACTGAGTGATAAGGAAATGAAAACTGTAGCAATTTCCTGCTGCTATGATATCGTCTTGGGGATGACGGGTTACCTGTGATAATATCACACTGATTCAATAAATTCAGGTTCATAAATTACGTCACTAAAGGGAAGTTAATCAGTAATCAATGACGTTTACGTCACATCCTTTCGTACCTGGAACAGACAGTATACCGAAAGATTGGAAGACAAATAAATATCCTATGAGCGGTACAACCAGCACTGTATGGAAAATCAGAATATAACAAACTTGAATACAGAAATAATACGATGCAATGACCCACTTTTTAAAATAAAAAACTGAGGAAACTGACAGAATACCAAGAAACAAACTGAAGTGAAATCTTTGACAACTTCTTTTTCCCGTGGCAGCATATGGCTGCGAAACATGGACAATTATCTAAACCTCAAGGAAGAAAATCGAGTCCTTCGGGTCGAAATGTTATGGAAAGGTCCTCAGAATACCATGGACCGAAAAAAGGTAGAATGCAGAAATTCTGTATGAGTTAGACTTGAAGGAGAACTGGTTCATAAATTCCATAATGAACATAACATTGAAATACTTTGAACACATGAAAAGACAACTTGAGAAAGAAGTAATGGTGCCTTGTAAGAGAGGCAGAGGTAGACAAAGAAGGCGATTGTACCAAGACGTCAAGAGATGCTTGGGCATGACTCTGGAATAGGCTGGAGCTATGGAAAGAGATCGAGTCTCTTTCATGCGGACTATGATGGGAGCGACGTTCTGCAAACTGTTGTGGCCTGTGCGGAGTCTGAAGAGCACGACCTGCTCTCTTCTGTTAATCTGGTAGTGTAGTAGGCATCATTTTGGGTGTAGCCAGTATGTACTGTTTCCCATTTGGCCATGTATCTGGCCCTAATAAACCTTTTGGACTCTTCGTAGGTCACACTAGAATCTGTTTGTGGTAGTCTTGCACCTTCTTTTTCCTAGTCTGTCTGCTTCCTCCTTGCCTTGGATGTTACAAAGGGATGGAACCCACTGTACCACTACTCTTTTTGGTACGGACTGCTGGTATAGTTGACAGAAAACTGCTCTTAAATAATTAAGTTCAGTATTTTTCTGGCTTTTTAATGCTGTAACCACGACCAGGGCATCTGTAAACAGGACTATCTGGCTTGCATTGCTTTAGCCTGTCAGCATTGCTTTTACTGCAGCCTTCAGTGTATGTGCCTCCGCTCTGAAACTGCTTGAGAATTTTCCAGTTACCACTAACAGTATTATTTTTCTACCATTTGTTAGGCTTAGGAATACCTCTCCCCCTCCGTTCTGTGTTGTGTTTGTTATAGAACCGTCGGTGTATACATGGGTCCAGTCCATGCTTGGGTAGTTTTCTGCTATGTAGCTCAGGGTTATGTCTCTTCTTTCTTTTTCCGTCTGACTGTTCTTGTTTCCAATACCTGGTATATTTTCTACCACCTCCGGAATGATATGCTGCTTCCAGGTGGGTTTGCGTACAGTAGTGATGGGGTTTCTCTGACTGCAGCTGGGCTCTGCAGTCTCTTCTATCGGTCATGGGTTGCAGTTTTGTAATCTTTTCAAGTTCTACAATTGGCATTGACTTCATGCCTCCTGTTATAACTCTCATTACTTGGTTTTGAAGTTTGCTAACTTTATCGAAGTTCGCCTTTGCTGCTGTTGTCCATGCCGCAATGCCATACTCGAGAACTGGTCTCACTCTTCCAGTGTACAGTTTCTTTAGTATGCTTTCGTCTGCTCCCCAGCTTGTGCCAGCAAGTTTCCTCATGATTGCCATTCTTTGTCTGGCTCTCATTCGGTTTCTCTCGATCTGACTTTTCCATGTCATGCGCCGATCAAATGTGACTCCCAGATAGTTTGGGTTGTCGTTTGGCTGCAGGAATTTGCCATTTAAACTTAACTTGATATTTTGGGGTTTGATTGAAAGCGAGAATATTGTGCATGTGGTTTTCTCCTCGTTTATTTTGACCAGCCATGAGTTCGTCCAATCTTCCAGCGATGTTAGGGCCTGCTGCATCGGATTTCTTGCTATGGTGAGATTCTTTTCAGAGGTCCACATATCCAGATCGTCTGCAAACATTGAGCTAAGGACTCTTCTTGGTATATTCTCTGTAATGCCGTTTATATACACCAGGAAGAGTGTGGGTGACAGTACTCCCCCTTGGGGTACTCCCTGCTCGAGTGTCACCTTTCTGCTCATCTGCCCTTGTACTTGGACTCTGGCCGTTCTGTTTTTGAGGTAGTGGTTGATGCACTTGTACATTTTCCCACAGACATCACTTCTTAGCTTGACTCTAAGTCCATCTTTCCAAACTTTGTCAAATGCCTTTTCCAGGTCCACCCAAACCGCTACTGTGTGCTTCTGTGCCTGGTAGGCATCTTCTATCTCCTGGGCTATTAGGATGACCTGCTCCTCAGTGGATCTGTGCTGTCTAAAGCCGGCTTGCTGTGGAAACTATCTGCGATGTGGTTTGCTCTGGCATAGTGATCGACAAAAGCGTTTGCAGCTTTTTTACCAGTGAGCAAGTTTTCGCCCTGCTTGATGGTAATTTGTTTGTTTGACGGGGTTTCGTCATTCGTGGCTCTGACTAGCTTCCATAGCTTGTTCCCTTCTTTGTCCAGGTTTAGGCTTTCCGTTTTGTTTTTCAAGCTCTCTCTTGCTGTTTGCTTGAGAGTGTATTTGTATTTCGCCGTGGCGGCTTTGAGGGTGATGTTTGCCTCCATAGATTGTTCTCTCTCTGCCATGTTCCTAGCATGTGTTACTGCATCTTCCGCTTTTTGCAACTCATCATTTCAATTGGGCTTATAGTTTTTCCTAGCCCCTCTTGGGATGGTTTCAGTGGCGGCTTGTATTATTGCCTTGCTTAGGCTTTCCACCATGGGCTTCATTTTGTTGTTTCGTGTGTTGATGGTTTCACACAGCCCGTCTGTCAGGATTGCAAATCTGTCCCAGTCGGCTCGTTTGTAATTTCAACGTGGTAGCGGTTTTGTTTCCTGTGGGCCTACTTCCATATCAATGTCTAGCCTGATCGGCCTGTGGTCGCTACCTGCCAGTTGCTTTAGCACCTGGCGGTCTATTTTATGGTGAATGTCCTGTGTGGAGAAGGCCAAATCTGGAGTCGAGGTGGTATGCCATGTTCTAGAATAGAAGCTAGGGCTATTCTCCGGCCTATTGATTAGGGAGAGATTTGTGTCTATCTCCCAATCTTCAACTTCGTCACCTCTGCTGTCTGTGTCCGAGTATCCCCATCTCCCCGAGTGGCTGATGAAGTCTCCAACTACTATGCAGTTGGAGTATTTGACGTCCATACTCGAGAGCGATAGGGATTTATTTGGTGGTCCGTACAGATTGAAAATGCGGAGCTTCGTCTCTTGAGCCATTATGTCAACTCCTACAATTTCTGCTTGTCCGGTGTGATTGACAGGAGAGACATTCGATCTGATGTTAGCATATATAAAATACATCTGATGTTAGTAAATAAAAAAATACATCTGATGTTAGTTGAGACATGACAACTGATGGCAGTTAATAGCTAATACATCTGATGTTAGTTGAGAGATATTAAATCTGATGTTAGCATATAAAAAATACATTTGATGTAAGTTGAGACATTAGATTTGATGTTAGTATTTAGAAAATACATCTGATTTTAGTATATCTCATATACATCGGATGTTATGTGAGAGCCATTATATCTGATGTTAGTATATACACAATACATCTGATGTTAGTACATAGAACATACATCTGATTTTAGTTGAGGCACATTATGATACTAGTATCAATCATTGTCTTTCCACTTATTTCATCTCTCTGGATATCAGTTATGGTTGTGAAACATGGACGATTACCAAAACATCTAGACAAAGAATCGAATCCTTCGAGTCAAAATGTTACAGAAAGATCCTCAGAATACCCTGGACAGAGAAAAGAACAAATGTAGACATTGGGCAAGAGTTGAGCATAGAGGAGAACTGGTTTATCAATTCCATTTTGGCTAGAAAATGCAAATACTTTGGTCAGATCAAGAGACAACGGTCTTGAGAGAACTGTGATGGAAGGTATGGTGCCAGGCAAAAGAGGAAGGGGTAGACCAAGAATACGATGGCACCAAGATATCCAGGAATGCCTGAGTATGACAGTGGCGGAAGATGGTGTTTTGGCAAGGGAACGAGTTTCTTTCAGGCAGACTGATGGTAGCGACGTTCTACAAAGGACATGCTACATGATGATGGATATCAGTTGACAGATTTTTACTTATTTTGTCTAAAGATGGTAAGATAAACAGAGAATAGTAACACTGTGCCCTGTCAGGCATGTCGTAAGAGGCATCCACCTCTTAGTGATGAACGGAAACGGTGGGCGATAAAATCTCGTAAGTTACAAGCGGCCCCTGGTCTCACTGGAGGTAAGACCAGAGAGTGCCTGCATCCCGAGTTACCTCCAGTCGTCTCAACCGATAGTCTTGCCACTGATCCAAGGTAACTCGGGATAAGAGTAAGATTGATGACCAGCGCATAATCTCCCTTACTATAATCCAAATATAGCGCACGTGATATGATTAAGGCAAAACCGTCTGATGGTGTGGCCACCATCGCTTCGCGATGGCCATTAACAATGTCGTAAACAGTAATTAAATATGGCTGTGCATGAGACTAGCTACCGCATCCTAGAGGACCGTTACACCACAGAAACGCGAACAGATACATAGAAATAAACATTTGATGTTTTACTTGTATTTATTGTAAACGGATGCTCCACAAGAGACTGACATATTTTTTATTCATTTATTTCATAGATATCTGGACTGTATTTCATCACCTTTTATTCTTAGCTGTATTTTACTTCCAATTTCTTGATTGTCATTTACAAATATATTTCTGGAGAAGTCTTGACATCCCTGTTTCTGAGCTGTACTTTAAATTTTTATCACCGGACAGTTTCTTTCATTCAATTTTTTTGACAGATATTTGTATTGCGATTATGTTTCTTCAATTGTGGTTTCTTTTACAATACATTTCCTTATTTCTGAAAAGTTGCGTTTCCTGTAATTGTTTGCACTGTTTTATATTTTCCTATTTCAGCATTGTTATTTCACGTCCCTAATTTGCCGCTATTTTTCCTTGCATATTTCTGCATATGCCTGCCCTATTTTTACTAGCTTCATCTGTTTCCATATTTCCTCCAAGCCCACACGCATTTTCACGTCAATTAATTATTGTTCATATCCCGTTTCTCCTCTAACCTAAATTTGACGCTCTTGTTTTTAAATTCATCTCGTGCATTTGTTTCCATGCATTGTTCGTCTGCGGAATTTTCAAGATATTTTTAGCTTGGATAAGCCAGCTGGACTTCAAATGTACTCCAACAGCATTGATCACCAATAGTGAACTGTCTACGACAAATCCTACATAACAGCTTTACATTGGTGCAGGAACTGCAATTGCTGATGTTCCGACCTCCAGTCTTGTCAAAGTCAAAATATTTAAAACAAATCTTAATTGAACGTGACCATTAAATCAGAGAAGGACCTCCGACCCAGCGGTTTAATCAATCAATAAAAGACCTGTCAGCTCCATGTGGAGCATCGGTCTACAACAAATACTCGCCAAGCGATCCTATCATGAACCATCTGAGCCAATTCTGTCATCGTCATGTTTGCTGCCTTTATATTTGCTTCCGCTTCCAGTTCCCTCTTCCACGAGTGTCTTGGTGTTCCTCTACTTCTCTTGCCCTGTGGATTCCAGAACAGAGCATGTTTGGTAATGTTAACTGGTTTCCATAATGCATGGCCAATCTATCGCCGTCGTCTATTCCGTATTTCATGCTTTACCGGTATTTGTCCAGTTTTTTTTCCATAAGTTCCACGTTGGTGATCTTTTCGTACCATTTCCATCTTTGTATTTTGCGCAGACAACCATTTACGAAAGTATGTACCTTTTCCGTAAGTACATGTGTTGTCTTTCATGTTTCAGAGTCATATAAAGTAACGGATTTTACGTTGGAGTTGAAGATTTTATTTTGGTGGTAGTTTTAATTTTTTTTTGACTTCCATAAATGTCTAACGGTTAGGCTACTGGTAATTTAGTTACACACAAGTTCGATCCCATGAAAATTTTGATTAGTGACGAAATAAAAACCTGTCTAAGCCTAGTTCCAAAACTTTGAGGTAATCAGTGACTGATATGTAATCAATGGAAAGAGAGTAATCATTGACTGTCTATAATCTGTGGTCGTTGTATAATATATGTTTGCATCTAATCTATGACTGTCGTATAATCTATGACTGTCGTATAATCTATGACTGTCGTATAATCTATGACTGTCGTATAATCTATTGCTGTCGTATAATCTTTGGCTGTCGTATAGTCTTTAGCTGTCGTATAATCTTTGGCTGTCGTATAATCTATGGCTGTCGTATAATCTATGGCTGTCGTATAATCTATGGCTGTCGTATAATCTATGGCTGTCGTATAATCTATGGCTGTCGTATAATCTATGGCTGTTGTATAATCTTTGCTGTCGTATAATCTATGGCTGTCATATAATCTATGGCTGTCGTATAATCTATGGCTGTCGTATAATCTTTGGCAGTCGTATAATATATGGCTGTCGTATAATCTATGGCTGTCGTATAATATATGGCTGTCGTACAATCTATGGCTGTCGTATGATCTATGGCTGTTGTATAATTTATGGCTGTGTATAATCTATAGCTGTGTATAATCTATAGTTGTGGTATAAAAGATGTAACTGTGGTATATAAGATGTAGCTGTGGTATAATTTGTGGCTGTATTTAATCTATGATTGTATATAATCTATTGATGTCGTATAATCTATGGCTGTCGTATAATCTATGGCTGTCGTATAATCTATGGTTAAATGTAATATAAAGCTCGTAAAATCTATGCTTGATTTAATCAAAGACTGTCGTACATAACATATGTGTGTCGTATAATCTATATCTGCCATATATTCTATGGTTGAATATAATCTATGGCTGTCGTATAATCTATAGCTGTATATAATCTATGGCTGTCGTATAATCTATGGCTGGGGTAAAATTAATGATTGTCGTGAAATCAGCGGTTATAATCAATGAATGTCATGTATAATTTATGACTTTTATAATTAACGATTGTTGTGTAATCTATGGATGTCGTACATAATGAGCGACTGTCGGTTAAAATCATCGAATGGAATATAATAAGACTCCTGTTTTGTAATGAACGACTGTTAAATATGCCTGTATTTATAGATTATAGATGACCGCCTAGTGTAAAGTCGCGTGCGTCTAGATCACGCGCAACATACTGAACAAGACCTCATCCTCCAGCTCAAAATGTATTGCACTAGGGCTAGGATGGTCCAACTCCAGCTACTTTAATACTCTAGGGATAGAAGCAAATTCATAGCAGCTTGATACCAGAGACAATTCATCAAGATTGGCCAGCTCAGACTGAGTAGTAGCTTCGAACAGGACATCCCTGAGGCAGACTTTATCAATTAACATTTCGTAGTTCGGTTTAAAAAAATATTTTTTCTTCGAAAAATTAGTATTTTAAATAGCGAATAAAATCAGTAAAAATACCTGTCTTATCGTCTGGTAAATTACACGGAGTTGTATCTTTTGTGAATTCGTAAAAGCAACACATCGACTCACATAACACTATTATTCGCACATATATTGACAAGTGAGTCATTATTATCCAGCAATTGAACAACAAACAAAACTGCACGTGACTAAAATAAATAGGATACACGCAAAGGACACCGTCCATCGCAGACGATGATAGCATAACGTATTAGCTAGCGCTATTTTTAGTAAGGATTTACTGCGCTACTTTTTATCCTCACTCTCTCGTCTCCAGCCGCCCGACCCACAATGGCAAGTCACGGACAAGACGACTAATGACGGGGGGGGGGGGGGGGGGGGGAGGGTGACAGCGAGATGCAGAGGACTCCGCATCAAGCACTCGGGAAAAAGACAGCGGAGTCCGGAGTCGAACCGACACCACCTGATCACGAGGCCAACGGCTTAACCACTTCGCCACATAATCCCTAAATAGGATACATACCAGGCGGTTCATGTTACTTTTACAAGACAGTAAATGCTCTTCTTACCAGGCTGTAAATGCTACTCCATTTTTCAAGTACGTTCAAGTACCTTCGGGGACCAAAGATGCAGCACAGTTAATGAGCTGACAGCAGTCACAGACTTATAGCTGGCAGTTTGTGTCAGGGTCAGCGAACAAGAGAGGACCAAGACTATCTTCCGCCTTCAAGCGGCAGTCCTGGAAACAGGCTATGGTAGTGTAGTTTGACTAAGATAATAGGGCTCTCAGTGTAAAGGCAAACCAGGTACTCAAAAAATACCAGATGAACAGATGAGCAGTAGGTAATACTGGGGGAGAGATATACAAACATGTGGCTATCCAAAATCCTCAAAACAATATCAAACCATTGATAAAGAGAGATAAATGCACAATTTTCCTACTTCGCTCTCCACATACAAATTGACAGTCACTTGAACATAATCTAACCACAACAGACTCCAGAGTGCCGAGTGTGCACACATCCTGACGAAATTGGAGAACATATTTTGAGTGTTCTGCGCTTGGCAGTGTTTGGGAAAAAGTTTCTTCCTCGGACAACATACAAATTACACGGAACTAAACAACAGCTCGCAAATACTTGGAGATACCACTATACGGAATTGGGCCAAAGGGTAGGAGCCCACAGGCTGCTCGATCAATAACCAACCAACAGAGCAATAAAGGCACACATGACTTCAATTCCCACATCACGGAGGCCAATATGCAAAAGATAAAGGTATATAGCTAAAACCTCAGAACAGTAAAAAGTGAAAGTCAGTGGATAGCATATACTGCCGGCAGGGATGAAGTGATAGAAAATGTTAATGTACACTGCTTCAGTTTGTTTATGAGGTGGTGTAACAGTTCTCTTTCTCTAAACCTTTCCTTTTTTCCTTCCCTATCAGCAAGCATGGTACCTATTTACAGTTGTCTTGACTGGAGTGTGTCGATAAAGAGGATTGAACCACATACCTTTGCCGTCAAAAGCGATGGGTTTGCTGATCTAATACTTTGATTTGATCTTACAACAAACCTGAATTAACGCTCACACAGGCCTGCAGTTGTGAAGAGTGGGTTGCATACGCTGACAAGTCCATACGGACCTGAAGTTGTGAAGAATCTGGGTCGCCTACGCTGACCAGGATGCCGTTTGAGTAATTATAATGCTACAAATTGAGTAAGTCTACCGTCTAACTTGATTACTAAAATCATATTGACCGTCTGACACTAGGTCGTAGAACACTCGATTTTCGTGGCAAAGGTACGACCGTTACCACAACAGGTGTTCTCACCACCGTCACGCTCCAGTCAACCTAGCTGTAAGTAACACCTGACATGCTGCGACAGAAGTAAAATGCTGCGAAGAAAGGAACTCGCCACCCTACATAATACAAGTTAGGACTTAGTATATTATAGTATCTAACAATTTAATTCTCTGGCAGTAGTGTAACTATTATAGAACAAACCATGACTTAGTATACTAACGTCTCTAACAATTTCATTCCCCGACAGCAATGTAACTACTATGGGACAAACCTTGACTTAGTATAAAGTCTTTATCAATTTTATTCCCCGACAGCAGTGTAACTACTATGGGACAAACCTTGGCTTTTAGTTACGCCCATACAAAACTCGTTGACAAAGCTATACACGAGGCGGGTAGGATAGTGTTAGGATGCCTGAAACCCACATTCATTGCTAAATTATACTCTATAATTGGCATTGCTTCATCTGCTGCCAGAAGAAGTGTGGGCGCTGAAATTGAACGAGAGAGTCAGGTAAACGACCATAGACATCCAATGTTTGGACAACAGGGGCAGATCACAAGATTCAAATCCAGGCACAGTTTTCATAAATCAATAACGCCCATACAGTCAAGCCTTGAAAGTAGTCGCACTGAATAATGACACGAAATGATACAGGACACAGGGATCTAGCTTCAGGACGAACCTGTCCCTGGATATCCCTTACTCTACTCACTTTAGATGACAATCAATATACTTTTAACCGGCGTATCACGATGTAAGAGGAACATTAAGAAATAGGGTCTCTTGTGCGGCGATACCTATGACTGTGGACCGGTACAAGATAAAGATCATTCTGACAAGAGAAACATGCTGAAGGTAAATGACAGGGCAATTCAAGTAGCTGAACACTGGATGAAAGTTATATCACGTGGTATTTGGACATGCATTCTCACTCCGGTCTTTCAAGTATGTACATCATCTTTCGCCAACGCAGACTGCAATGGCTTGGTCATGTTTGTCGCATAAAAGGCGGTCGCATCACTAAAGAGATTCTCTATGGGCAGCTGTCGTGTGGTTAAAGAACAGCTGGCGAACCACAGCTGTGGTTCAAAAACGCATGTAAGCAACACATGAAGGCACTTGTTGAGGATAGGACGTCTTAGGAAGAAATAGCTCCAGACCGATCCAAATGGAAATACAATCTGAAGTGCCACCTCAGGCTGGGCTACAATAAGCTCATGCAACACAAAGAAGTGAGAATACAACGCCGCAATAAAACGGAAAACAAAAAACTCAGTAGAGTTTCAATTTCAAGGTCACATCAACCCACCAATCAGATATGACTGAAAAGTGGCTACTGCTACTTGGACATGAAAAATAAAGTAAGTAAGCAATTTATTTAAGAAAAATAAAGATGGAATATAAACAATGGGTACACCTGTACATTCCTCTCTAGTAGTGGTGGACTGTTTAAAGTTAATTGATCATTGCAAGTGATGATGTCACCATCATCAGACGGGTTTGTCTTTATGATGTAACTTGCGCTGTATTTAGATTTTAGTGAGGTACGAACTGCGCTAGTCATCAACCTAACTCTCTCGTCCCGAGCTACCTCGGACCAGTGGCAAGACGTAAGTCAAGAACATTGGCTGAATTTCTGGATGCAGGCACTCTAGACCTACCTCCCTAGTAAAAAGGCATTGTTTAAAACTTGCGGGATTCGATCGCACACCTTTTCCGTTCATCGCTTTGATAGGCGAGCGCATTACCTGTCAACCATAGCGATCCCCTATTTATGTCGATGCTGTTGGTCGAAGCTACTGGTTCTGATCTGAGTCAACTCATTCAACTCGGAGTTTCTTTGGTTTCGGGTTGGTTACAATAGCTATTCTTAAAGACGAGGTGTACCAGAAAATGTGAACTGAGATCCTCGGGAAGTAGTTCTATGTTGACTTCACAATAAACATATCACAACATAGATGGCAGTGTCGATTTACACATGGTTAGTAAGACTGTTGTGACAGACTGTTTCCAGTAGCATTTATGAGAAGATAGGTGGGCTTTTTATCAGCATTCTTAACCCGACCCAGGTAAACTATAGAAGGAGCACTCACAAACTTATATACGACGCCAGAACATATATTATCTCATTTATATTGATTGTCTGAAAACACAAATAGAATGTAAGCGTCTAGAATATGTCTGCCATGTTCTTTTTTAATTGACTAATTACTTTGTCAATTGTTGTAAATCATTATGAGGATATTGTATCTAGAACTTGATTTCTGACCTAAACAAGTTATTTACCAATTAATATATGGACAATGTCATGAATAGGAGTGTCTTCTACGCTATATTTGGTTTAACTGCACTGTTTGACATGCTCTTAGTATGGCAGAGGAAGTATTCTTGTTACTATGTCACACTGAAAGGCCGATCGGAAATAAGTTGAAAACTTACAATGTGAAATGTAAAACACAGAAAGTGTAGACGTTATGGGGTCACAGTGGTCGAGAGGTAAGGCACGTGCCTTCCACAGCGATGAACAGAAACGGCGTGGGTTTGAGTCAGGCAAATTTCAAGCAACTCATGGTCTCAAGGGATGTTGGACTAGACTTCCTGTATTCTGAATTAATCCCCGTCGTGTTGAACATATGTCTTGCCACTGGTCCAAGGCAGCTCGTGACAATAGAGTGAGGTTGATGACCAGCGTAGTAGCTCCTCACTATAATCCAAATACAACGCAAGTTACTTCATCAAGACAAAATCATTTGATGATGTCACCAGCATCGCTTGCGATGGGCAACTAAATTAGACGCTGTCCGCAGATCTAAACGTGACGTTTTATGGTAAACTGATGAATCAGAAGTGATTGAACTTAACTTAACTTAACTTAACGTCTTTATACTGGTTTAGAAGACCCTGCAGAGTCTGTATACAACCAGTTACATTTACATCACCTTGCTCTAAAATCTATGCGCATCCAGTTTATTCTTAAACGCATTAACTGTCCCTGCCTCCACCACCTCCCCTGGCAATGCATTCCAAGCAGACACCACTCTCTGACTAAAAAAATATTTCCTAATATCTAACCTGGACCTCTCTTTAATCAGCTTGTAGCTATGCCCTCGTGTTATTGTAGGTGGCTGTATTTTAAAAAACTTGTTATAGTCTAATTTATCGATTCCTCTGATCATCTTATAAACCTGTATTAAGGCACCACGAATTCTTCTCTCTTCGAGACACTGTAGGCCCGTTTTTCTGAGTCGTTCCTCATAACTGTAATTCTGGAATCCAACTATCATCTTTGTCGATCTTTTTTGTATTCTTTCTAGCATGTTTATGTCCCCTCTATGATAAGGACTCCACACCTGTACACAGTACTCCAATCTAGGTCTAACTAAAGCTTTATACAGTTTGACGATCACTTCCTTGCTCCTATGTTTAATATTTCTTTTTATCATACCTAACATTGCATTTGCCTTTTTCACTGCTACCTTAACTTGCTCACTCACCTTTCCTGTATGATCTATTATAACCCCTAGGTCCCTTTCCTTATCTATCTTTCTAATATTGTTTTCTCCCATTCTGTATTTATGTTCCATATTGGATCTACCCATGTGGATGACTGTACATTTATCTACATTAAACTCCATTTGCCAGCTTACAGACCATTCTCGAATTTTATCTAAATCCGACATCAATATATCCACTTCCGCTTTAGATGAGACACTACTGCATAGTTTTGTGTCATCAGCAAATTTTGCAATCATGGATCTCATATCAATGTCCAAATCATTTATATATATCAAGAACAAAATTGGTCCCAAAACCGAGCCCTGTGGCACACCACTTTTCACTTCACTCCACTCAGAGTACTCCTTATTTATGTCCACCCTCTGCCTTCTTCCTGTTAACCAATTTTCAATCCATTTGGCAACTTCGCCACCTATTCCATGTGATTTTAACTTTCGAAATAATCTTTGATGAGGTACTCTATCAAAGGCCTTAGCAAAGTCTAGATAAATAACATCCACTGGCTCCCCTTTATCTATGATTTTAGTAACCTCCTCCATGAATTCTAATAGATTTGTTAAGCATGATCTCCCTCTAGTAAACCCATGCTGACTATTTCTAATTAGATTAAATTTTTCTTAAGCACTGAATGCACGTCCCATTTAACGATTTCATTAATTATTGGCTTGACTGTATGAGCATTTTGCTGATCGAAGTATGATATTTGAATTATTACATTTCTTTTTGCTCTGTGTTTTAGTAATTGTAAGACAGTAACATTTGCACTTGTTATTTAAGGTTTAGCTTTTGTATAGGTAAAAATCCAAGCCATTCAACAACAAACAGTCTTGTCGGTTATATCAGACGGCCATGACCGTCATTTAAAAACAAAAACAAAACTTTATCCATGCGGGAATTTGTATGTGGAAGATTCAGATGAGATGGATATATTGAACAGGTAGGTGGAATATGTTTATGAACTGCTCGACGAAAACATAATTAAGAAAACATAAATATTTAATCATAAAGGTCCCAGCGTTCTCAGATCAGAGGCAGAAAGGGATCAAGATGTAGCGCATGAGCTGCAGCGGTCAGCGTCCCATAACTGACTGCTAGCGTCAGAGCCAGATAACCAGACCTACTAAGACCCCTCTACACCTAATACGGTGATCCTGGATAACAGGATGCAACAGAACAGATTGGCTAAGTAGAAGGGATCGAAGAGGGAAGGCTAACCCGGTACTCAAAAATGCCTCCTGAAGTCAGATGTGTCGGACCGAAACGTGCAAATATCACAGTCAAGCTGCAAACTACGATACAACGCATTTCGTTCTCTGGACTACATCCTGCTGTTTGCAAAGCCCTTTTCTGGGCCTAGCAGCTGGAGATTGAGAACAAACGAAAAAGTAGAGAAAGCAAAAGAAGATATGAGTAAGGACAAATCAACCGGGGTAGACACAATAAATATAGATTTAAAAGAGGCTCTATAAGAATTCAGTGCACATCAAATCATTGTGGAGTCTCTAGAGGAATTCGGTGCACATAAAATTACTTTAGAGGCTCTAAAAAGATTCGGTGTACATAAAATTACCGTAGATGCTCCAACGAAATTCTGAGGACATGACATTACTGTAGAGGCTCTATAAAAATTCAGTATATCTAAAAATAAGCGTTAGCTAAAAATCACCTATACGGAAATTTGATGGGGATAGAATCACTGATCTCTATAATGACATTATTCTAAAATACTTTGAATCATGGTATTTTTACATGGTTGGGGTTAATGTATGTTGTCAGGTAGTCGAAAGTTGTAAGTATTTTAAACTTCCTGCGGCTTATTAGGCCTGGGAGAAGATACAAATAATTTGGGAAGATTTTTAATTATATTTTTTTTAATTTGTGCAAGGGCATCGACCGTGAAGCCTACTATTTTTGATTTCTGTCAAGGAATTTTTAACGTGCTCGACAGTACAAACGGGAGTCCGATCTCTTTACCCAGAGATCATGTGAATTTTTACCAGAGAATATACGTGACAAAAATTCCAATTTCTACCGTGATTCGAACACGCGACCTTCAGTACTCGAGGTCTACACTTTATCTTTAGTCCAGTGAGTCCCCCTTAGGACATCGAGGAGCCACAACTAATATTCCTATTTTTACATGAGTATGTCTTGAAATGGTTACTATTTGAATCCCCCTGGTACAATACTTATACTACGCAACCTGACTACATCAGACTTTATAACATCACTCAAACATTCTCGTACAACACATGATTTATAATACACAACATGAATTTTAAAGTATTAAGTCTCATCAAAAAATGCTGTCAACGATTAAGTGTTAGAGACTTTATTGTTACAAGCCACAGTTTGTGTGAGATAGGGTGAGCAGTCCCTTTCTTTGCGTCCTTTTTTTCATGAACTGGTAGTCCAGGTAGTCATTCACAAACCAACTCCTGACCAGCTGGGTCAACTAAAGCGTGTGGCAACGGGATTTAAACCCCCATATATATATATATATATATATATATATATATATATATATATATATATATATATATATATATATATATATAAATATATATACATATACATATCTCTCTTGAAAAGCTAGTGCACTACTACTTCCTTATCATAATATAAAATGCTTATAACAATTCTTATGAAACTTCGTGAAAGCGAATGTTCAGGTTTAACTTAACTTAACGTCTTTATACTGGTTTAGAAGACTCTGCAGAGTCTGTGTACAACCAGTTTCGTTTACATCTCATTGCTCTAAAAGCTATGCGCATCCAATTTATTCTTAAATGCATTAACTGTCCCTGCCTACACCACCTCCTCTGGCAATGCATTCCAAACATTTATCCCTCTCCGACTAAAATAATATTTCCTAATATCTAATCTGGACCTCTCTTTAGTCAACTTGTAGCTATGCCCTCTTGTTATTGTGGGTTGCTGTATTTTAAAAAAAACTTGTTATAGTCTAATTTATCAATTCCTCTGATCATCGTATAAACCTTTATTAAGTCACCACGACTTCTTCTCTCTTCTAGACACTGTAGGCCGGTTTTTCTGAGTCTTTCCTATAACGGTTTCTGTTTCTTAAGAACAATCCCAAATGATGAGCAGCACCATTAAGATATATCTCAAAAATCTACAAGAAAGAATTAGGGTGGATTATGCAATCAAGTTCCGGGAGAACAGCGGAACAACAGAAGTAATATTCGGTATAAGGACACTAGTAAATATATATATATATATATATATAGGAAATGTGCAGTACAAAAGGGCCATAGTAAACATCGATATAGTGGGAGGAATATATCAAAAGATGGACAGGAAAAATCATGACACATTGCACTATCAAGGCAAGAGAGAGGAAGCTGGAGAAATGACTGCTATGTGGAAAGGATACAATAACTAAATTTACATTTTCAATCACAATCGTTTTGGTTATACCAGCGCCTTAGTCTTCACATAACAAGATGGCAGCCTCATGTACATCGCTACAAATAACTAGATAAGTAAACAAATTGTTGTTGTTCGATTGTAATTACAATATTGATATTTGTTTTCTTTACGCTTTTTGCTTATAATGCAAGACATAAAGAACGTGCTCTTACTTTGATATTTTTTTCCAATAATTAGCCTTGTCCTATATGAAAGAACAGTAACCGATACGCTAAAACACTCTGCAACATTCAACTACTCAAATATTAGAACTTACTAACCTGCAACATTTACCTCCCCTTTCATGGAGACCTGCTTAAAGATAACATCCGGACAGACTATTCGTTACGTCGTCCCACGACGCTAGCAGAGCAGTGCGCGCAGGTTTCAGACACTGCGATGTCACTTGGGGAGCGTTGAAGTGGAAGTGAGAGAAGGACCGTGAGTGAGCTTGAGTGGAAGTGAGCGAAAGAAGGGAAGTGAGTGGTTGTCAACGTTCGTGTAAAGCCATTTCCGAGAAGGCCAACCACAGCTCACCAACGACTCATAGACAATCTGAGGGTACATATAAAGGTGGGCAACAGCTGAGTACAGGTTTCAGGTAAAGGTAATACAGGTAAATATAGTCAATAGGAGGGTACAGGAAACGATAGCCAAAAGGAGGACACACGTAAAGGTAGTCAGTATGAGGATTCAGGTAACGGTGGTTAGTAGGAGGGTACAAGTAACGGTAGTACAATTAAAGATAGTCAAATAGAAGAAAAAGGTAACGGCAGTACAGGTAACGATAGTCAAAGGAAGATACAGGTAAATGTAGTCATTAGGATCGTACAGATATAGCTGATAGAGGTAAAGGTAGTCAGTATAGGTAACGGTAGTACAGGTAAAAATAGTCAATATACGGTTTCAGGTACATGTAATCAAGATGGGATTTTAGGTATAGGTAAAGATAGTCAATGTGAGGCTTCATGTACAGATAATCAATAGGAGGATACAGGTGAAGACAGGCAATAAAAGGGTACAGATAAAAATAGTCCAAAGTAGGGTACATGTAAGGATAATACAGGTAAAGGTAATCAATAAGAGGGTACATGTAAATATAGTCAATAGGAGGGCAGATGTAACGGCAGTCAATAGAATAGGAGGATACCGGTAAATGTAATATATGTAAAGGTAGTCAATATAATAGGAGGATACAGGTAAAGGTAATATATGTAAAGGTAGTCAATAGGAAGGTAAAAGTAAAGGTAATCAATAGGAGGGCACAAGTAAAGATAGTCAATAGAAGGGTACAGGTAAATATAGTTAATAGGAGGATACAGGTGAAGGTAATACAGGTAAAGATAGTAAATAGGAGGACACAGGTAAATGTAGTCAATAGGAGGATGCAGGTAAAGGTAGTCAATAGAAGCATACAGGTAAAGATAATACAGATAAAGGTAGTCAATAGTGGGTACAGGTAATGTAGACAATAGGAGGATACAAGTAAAGGTAGACAATAGGAGGATACAAGTAAAGGTAGTCAATAGGAGGATACAAGTAAAGGTAGTCAATAGGAGGATACAAGTAAAGGTAGTTAATAGGAAGATACAAGTAAAGGTAGTTAATAGGAAGATACAAGTAAAGGTAGTCAATAGGAGGATACAAGTAAATGTAGTAAATAGGAGGATACAAGTAAAGGTAGTCAATAGGAGGACACAGGTAAATGTAGTCAATAGGAGGATGCAGGTAAAGGTAGTCAATAGAAGCATACAGGTAAAGATAATACAGATAAAGGTAGTCAATAGTGGGTACAGGTAATGTAGACAATAGGAGGATACAAGTAAAGGTAGACAATAGGAGGATACAAGTAAAGGTAGTCAATAGGAGGATACAAGTAAAGGTAGTCAATAGGAGGATACAAGTAAAGGTAGTTAATAGGAAGATACAAGTAAAGGTAGTTAATAGGAAGATACAAGTAAAGGTAGTCAATAGGAGAATACAAGTAAATGTAGTAAATAGGAGGATACAAGTAAATGTAGTAAATAGGAGGATACAAGTAAAGGTAGTCAATAGGAGGATACAGGTGAAGGTAGTCAATAGGAGGATACAGGTAAAAATATTCAATCGGAGGATACAAGTAAAGGTTGTCAATAGGAGCATATAGGTAAAGGTAATACAAGTAAAGGTAGTCAATATTGGGATACAAGTAAAGGTAGTCAATATTGGGATACAAGTAAAGGTAGTCAATATGGGGATACAAGTAAAGGTAGTCAATTTGGGGATACAAGTAAAGGTAATACAAGTAAAGGTAGTCAATATGGGTATACAAGTAAAGGTAATACAAGTAAAGGTAGTCAATATGGGGATACAAGTAAAGGTAGTCAATATGGGGATACAAGTAAAGGTAGTCAATATGAGCATACAGGAATAGGTAATACAGGTAAAGGTAGTCAATAGGAGGATACAGGTAGAAATAGTCAATCAAAGGAGGTAACAGTAAAAGGTACTCAGTAGGCGGTTTTATGTGTATGGTTGTCTCTTTGACGATCCTGCTATCAGAGATGGCATTTAAAAGAGACATCAGTTTACTAGGTTTCAGATATTGTTTTTTTTTAGGAGTCACCAGCTCTTACAAGTAGGGGGTGAGAGGAAACAATAGAATTGCGTATAATTCCACCATCCTCAGTTGTCGTTATAACTGAGCCGAGAGGTAAAGTGTTAAGTCTCCCAAGAAACGGACGAAAAAGCGAAACGGTTGATGGTTTGAATCCCGGACGTATCAAGCGTGTTCTGATCTTAAGTGAGATGAGATTCGCGCCTAGCAATATCGGTGACGATTGATAAACACGGTGGAGTGTGTATTCGCTGGGCACATAAAGGAGCCATTGGCAGTTTAAATTTGAAAAGAGCAAAGAGCAGAGTGTTAGCCACTGTCCAGGCACACTTTTTAAATGGGATGAGTTTCTTATCCAATATCGGCCGGCCTGAAAGCCAAAGGTAAGAGTCCCCTTCATCGTGCAATTACGCAACATGCCAATCATATGTCTGCCTGCACATTAGATTGCACTAATTAAAATACGTTCACCCCAACAGTGGTAGTAGAGGAGCGACTAAGAGAAAGGTAGCTACCAGTGTCGTCTCATAAGACACGCTAACAGAGGATACAACTGCACGGACAGGTAAAGTAGGTTGACGCAAGCACCTGTAAAAGACCAGTTACAATTGTGGCTTATACTTTGTGCGGAGCAATATAATAACATAAACATAATCTACACTGCGCCGTGTCCGAGTAACAAGCCGTTTCCTTTATTACAAGAGTGCAAAGCTCTATATGCTCTAACCAATCGAACACCAACATCGTGACGGTCCCTAGAACACTGGCGAGGGAGAAAGCAACAATCCGTAAATAAGTACTACACTAATAGATCATTTGTGCATTGTTAAGCTATATTACTATCGCGACAGCGACTGTAATAAGGACGTCTCTTCACCCGCTCCAGTAATTGAACAGTCTGAATTCGACTCTATTAGGACCCATTCTGAGTCTGCTTGAACATAAATGAATAAAGTAATCAAAGTAGAAACTTCTCAACACTTAGGATAGAAGGCTATCTTAGTGTGGGAGCCTTCTGAGTCTTTAAAGAAGGTATAAAAACACTTGCACAAGTGCGATAATGGCAGAGAATAAAAGAGATATTAACTCGTGGCATACACGGATTAGTGGCGCTGCAGCGGACGTAAATGGATGGGGTACATCTATCAACGTGCTTTCATAACCGCACACAGTTTAGCTCTCTAATGTTGATTTCTTAATTCTTCTTTCTATCTATCTATCTATCTATCTATCTATCTGTCTGTCTGTCTGTCTGTCTGTCTGTCTGTCTGTCTGTCTGTCTGTCTGTCTGTCTGTCTGGATGGCTGTCCATTCTTGGCAGCGACGTACGGTTATGCACCGCCATTCAATGAAATCATCAACGTTACCAATAGTCACTTAATAATTGCTTACCGAAGACCACCAGAAAGCTAGTGAAATCATTCAATCAAAACATTACCTCAGAAAAATAATTTTGGTGAGTGCATTAGTTAGTTTATAGTTATATAGCGATATTATATATATCCTTGTCTGAGGATATGCGGAAACTGATATACGCGGCACCGAAGTGGAAGACTGGGAAATTGTTAGTAACCTACAGCTCATTAACAAAGCAGACGATGGACCCTGTTTTAACTCAAGAAGATGGCAGTCCACCTTAACACCCATTTTTGACAGGAGACATCAGTCACAAGATAAACAGAGTTGTACTAGACCAATTGGCAGGTAATGATGGCAAACCAATAAAGCTGGTGATTAATTAATATGGAACATAAAGCCCAAATACATAAGCCACTGCCCCGATGGAATTACAAAAAAGCAAACTGGAACCTCTTGTCAACGCTGTCAGACATGTACTGCAGCCAGATTAACATCCGAAATATAAGAATCAGGGAACTAGCCGAGAGCTTTAACAAAGCTGTCCTGAGTGCTGCCCTCGAATCAATACCCCGAGGAACAAGAAGAGACTACAAACCTTACTGGACACCAGAACTTCAGGAACTGGAAGAACAACTGACAGAAGCGAGAGAAAGAGCAGAAAAGGAAAGATCGGAAGAGGCTAACATGTCCTACAAAGCTATTGCAGCAAAATACAAAACGGCACTAAATAGCTCAGCGAGAAACAGCTTTATAAAAACAACTGAAGCGCTAAATCTGGATAAAGACGGGAGAAAACTATGGAGGCTAGCCAAAGCTCTAAGCAACGAGGACTGCAGGAACCATGAAACAGCAGCACAACTGAGCGGAAAAATGTTAACCAAAACACATGCAGCTAAAGCATTTATAAAAACATTCTCGCAAGGGAGCCAGATTCATATCCCACCTACAATAAAACAGGCAATGGCTATAGAGATAGATCTTTAAAAAAAACTCATTACCCTGCCCAGAGAAGCACATGACAATCGACCTGACCATGAAAGAACTCGATGCAGCCATTTACTCCCTGAAACCAAGAAAGTCACCTGGAAAAGACGGGGTAACCAACAACATACTTATGAGATTGGGTGGCACTGCAAAGAAAATACTCCTCGCGATCATGAACTGCAGCTGGAAGCGTGACATTGTACCGCAAGTGTAGAAAGAAGCACGAATGATTCCCATCCTGAAGAAAAATAAAGATAAACTTGACACAAATAGCTATGGGCGAATCAGTCTCCTGAGATACACAGGCAAGCTCATGGGAAAAAATAATTAAATACCAGACTCAGCTGGCGCATCAAAGAAAAACAAATCATTATACCACAACAAAGAGGTTACAGGCAGCACAGGTCCACGGAAGATCAAGTAATCCACATAGCACAAGAAATCGAAGATGCTTTCCAGGAAGGAAAACACACTCTGGTTGTATGGGTAGAACTGGGAAAAGCCTTTGACCAAGTATGGAAAGACAGGCTGCGTAGAAAAATGCTGCAATATGGAGTAAGCGGAAAAATGTACAAGTGGTTCAGCAACTACTTGGAAAGAGAACAGCAAGAGTGCAGGTCCAAGGGCATACCAGTAAAAAGAAAACCATGGAACAAAGTGTTCTCCAGGGTGGTGTCCTCTCCCCTACACTCTTCCTTATTTACATAAATGACATCACCCAACAACTTCCACAAAAGTACTCACTATTCTCTCTACGCTGATGACCTAGTCATGTGGACTACTGAAAAACACATCACTACAGCCAGCACACGAATGCAAGGCTCTGTGGCAGCCCTCGAACAATGGTCCAAGACCTGGCTACTAAAAAAAAAAAATGAAAAGCATTTTCAAGAAACCTCTTCCTAGTCTGACGCTGAAAGGGACAAGCGGGGCAATAGTGAAATGAAGAAGAAGTAACATCTCAATTCACGTGCTAGTTGGTTTAGTATAAATATCATCCAGTTATATAGGACAATATCACATCCCATTGAACATTTCGGTGAGAGTACACGTAGGGTTTGTACTGGGTGGTTTCGATTTTAAATCCAGACAACTACATCAATCCAGACTGGTGGAAAGAGCAACAACTTGTGTGTCTGTCTCTTCTTTCTCACTCATTCTTGATGATGTTTATTCACATATCATCTATCACTCCAAATTATGTGGCCTGTTTCTCTCACATTTGACAATGGATTATCTCCCGGTGAAAGGTTTATTCTGAACGCTTCCGAACAACGCAAATCTTTTAAGCAAACAATACCACGCAAACAAAATTCCACACAGACAGCATCGCTTAATACCCTTAAAGACGTCATCACTTAATTTCCCTAACAGATGGCTTGCCGTATATTTTGACAAGTTCTATTTCCTGTTACCCGAGTTAGCCAAAGAAAAACAAGTCTCAAAAATAGAATTGCGTGTACAAATTGACAAGAATGAAGCGGAATTCATCTCAAGTTCTATGCTGATTTATGGTCATATTTGGAGTTATTGTTTCGGGCAACAGGCATATATTTGGAACCCTGTCTGTTGTTACGTTCTTTACTTTTTTGGCAAATGTAAAATTGTATGTGTCGCGAAGAGTTAAATTGTTCGTTCTTTTACAAAATCTGTCCTGGCCTTCAATGAGCGCCTATATTTTGCCATTTATCCATCTAACAGGTGACGTCTTCATGTCCAACAGCAAAGACGAGACAAGAATGCATTTGGATATCTATAAAGTGCAGTATATTCGTGTATTCCAGATTATAAATCCCTCCCCAGTGTGGAACTGAGACGCTAGTCCGATCATCACAACATACTGACTGGGACGTTGCGTCAGGGTCAGGCACAGTATACTGGAGACAACTATCTCTCTTCCATGTAGCTTCCCAAGGAAACAAATAGTTTTCGCCGTCTTCTGGCTGGCGAGATGCGGATCTACATGATAACTGTAGTAGTGACCGGCATGCAGATAAAGCCAAGCATTGCATATCCGCCTGAAGGACCGGGGTCCACCTTCATCAGCTCGCTCGGAAGTGAGAAAAGCTGTTAGAACCCACCCACTAACGTCCTTTTCTGATCACGCATCAAAAGAAACCTTACACTTTGTGAGCATAAACAGCTACAACAAAACAACACATTGTCTTGCCTTATATGTGCGCAGAGATAGTTAATTCAGTTGAATTCTACTGATGTGTTGTCGTTGTTACTGCTGCTGATACTACTTGTTCTTGAGTTAGGTACTCCTTACTACTTTTTATGGTGAAGGGTTATAGTAGCTCTCCTCACATCCAGAGACGTACTTGAGTTAGGTACGACTTTTTATGGTGAAGGGGTATAATGGCTCTCATCACATCCAGAGACGTACTTGAGTTAGGTACGACTTTCTATGGTGATGGGTTATAGTGGCTCTCATCACATCCAGAGACGTACTTGAGTTAGGTACGACTTTCTATGGTGATGGATTATAGTGGCTCTCATCACATCCAGAGACGTACTTGAGTTAGGTAAGACTTTCTATGGTGATGGGTTATAGTGGCTCTCATCACATCCTGAGACGTACTTTAGTTAGGTACGACTTTCTATGGTGATAGGTTATAGTGGCTCTCATCACATCCAGAGACGTACTTGAGTTAGGTACGACTTTCTATGGTGACGGGTTATAGTGGCTCTCCTCACATCCAGAGACGTTACGATTGCAAGATATATTTGAGACGGAGTCATGATAAGATAGACAGACTGTTATGCGAATAATCTAAACCTTGACGTTGTAATATGTGTTTTAATTAGATTTAAGGGTGTTAGATTCGCATCTGAGTTGTCCTGGGTTCATTCCCCAGTTGATGCGGTAATGTTTTTTTTCACACTGCAACGGCTCCCGGGTCGACCCAGCCTTACTTTTTAATTAGATTGAGCCGAGTAATTTTAGCTCTGCCACCAACCGCACCCTCTCGTCATAAGCTTCCTTGATCCAGTGGCGAGAAATGTTAGTCGAGACGACTGGAGACAGCGAGGGATGCATATTTCTTTTTCTCAGTTTTACTCCGGTACTTAATAGATCTTGTAAGTAACGTATTGGTTCAGTTCTGTGCAGGTTCATTCTCGTATGGAAGGTCGGCTGTAGTGGATCTCGAGTATTCGCTATCCCTTGACGTAATAGAACAATCTTACAGGCGTATTGGTAGGAATGTCATTATTTTCATATTTTATAATTTTGCATGGCGGTTAACAGCCTACCTTTTTTTAATTCGCAACTACCAATAGTTCTTTTACGTGCACATTGTGCACCTCCAAATTGTATCGTCCAACTCCGATATGACTAAGGTCTCTCCTCATATTAAAACACGGGAACGCTTGAAACTTGCGAGATTCGAACACCGCACATTTTCGTGCATTCGCTTATTTGAGTCAACAACAACTCATCTCTCAGTCTTCACCCCCCCCCCCCCCCACACCTTTTTTTCCTGGCTGAAAAGAAAATTGAGCATATTGAGTACTCTTGCTCTGACCCCCCAATCACACTATATTCTGTCCTGTTATACATTGGGTACAAGTAGTATCTCTCAATATAATCCAAAATGATAATATCGTATGCTGTCTCTCATGACTAAATTGATGATAATCATTTTCTTTTGGACATTGTAATTTACGTCTCATGTGTCTCGAAAAATGACAGATTTGTGATGTAACGTATTCCAAACAATAACTGAAGTTCTTCTATCAGTGCCGATTAAGGCATGCAGGTAAATATGCTATATAGACCAGGCACGAGATTGGTTAATGTGATTAAAACTGGGCTTCTTCGTCGTCTTTTCTCTTGTGTCCTGCTTGTGCCTTTCAGCGCCAGGTTCAAACTGGACAATTACATCAAATGAAAAACGTTAAATAGTAAGAGCAGAAATTAAATGCCTGTGAACAATATTTGGTGTAACAATGATATCAGGAAACTAGTGGGAACAACACCAGTATTAGACTACATCAAAATGCAGTAACTAAGGTGGCTTGGTCTATTACAAGACTGCCACCACACAGCACCCCACCCCCCCCCCCCCCCCCAAACAAGCAATGCTATTTAGATACAACGGATTTCAAGCCAAATGCCGACCAAGAAAAAGGTGGCTTACACAGTCGGGCTCGTTCTAAAGATCTTATCTGACGCTGAAAGGCAAAACAGGAAAAGCAAGAAGAAGAAAGAAGAAAATAATGTTGTTATATCAAAAGTGTCCGATCTACAACATCTAAATTTGTCCATGTTGATCCGATGGCCACGTATTAAGAGAGAAAGAATCGCGCTATAGTACCCCACGCACCATGGATGTTGTCAAACGGAACTAAACACAAAGGTTGTCCATGTAGCTAAAACGCTTTTATGGGGTATTGGAATGCTGGTATTTAATCACCGATAATATGTGCCTACTGTCAGGCAGCTCAAAGCCATTCTTAGATTAAAATTATCCACCAGATCTTAGCCTATTAGAGAACAGCGCGCAAACCACTCAATGAAATATGTGATTTGACAAATATATCGATTTCTGACAGTGAGACTAGCCCGTTTTAAAGATTTAATCAGTTTGAATCGTCGCTGTTAAGATGCAAAGATAAACTGTAGAGCCAGGTGCAAAATACGTAGCGAGACCCTTACATCACGTGCACCAGGAAATTGGCTGTTACAGCAGCTTGACAAACAAGATGGAGATCGACACTGATCCTCGTACTGTTGAGCTTGCTAAAAAGAATTGCATTACATAACATCGATGAGAAATCAGGTATAAATTTCGTCAGTACAGCCCATGATGTGAAAAGAACAACTGCAACCTGCCACACGAAAAAATAATAAAAAATGAAGAACTTAGTACGATTATTATCTGCAATATCATCTTCGTTAATACATACATTCATAGACCTTACTCCATTTGAGTGTAAAGCTGGATCGCTTGCTGTTCTTCGCGATGTACTGCCAGGAAACAAAACTAAACATACATGCGAGAAATAATGTCCCCCCATAGTTGACTACCACAACATGTGGAGCACAGACAGTCGTCCTCCGAACATCAACACTCGTTTTGTGCTGTTCCGTAGCTGATTACGCAAATATGAATACACATCAAAGACATTGATGCAGCAATAAATAAGACTGGTATGATAGCTGCAGGAGACCTGAAACTTAATCCAACTGAAACACTTATCACATAATCGGAATTGCCCCACCCGAGAGACGAAGAAGTGCCACGTCAGAAATTGAAAGAGAGAAACAGGCAACGTCCCAAGACGCTCTGTGTTTGGACACCAGGTGCAGTGCACATGACTGAAATCTAGAGTATGTTTTTATAATCAGCACAGCCCCTACAGACTCGTCTAATTAAACATCGATCAATTGTAACAACTCACCTGCCGAATCAACCAGCCCTGAAAATGGATGGCGCTAGAGAGTCGGACCCATACCGGGCCGTCTCGGCAACGATGAAACGAGGCCGAGACGAGTAGGAGGGCCGTCGGGGTGAGCGTGGAAGTCTGGGGAGCGATCCTGGGTGGAGCCGCACCGAGTGCAGATCGTGGTGGTAGTAGCAAATATTCAAACGAGAACTTTGAAGACTGAAGTGGAGAAGGGTTCCATGTGAACAGCAGTTGAACATGGGTCAGTCGGTCCTAAGAGATAGGAAAACTCCGTTCTGACCCCGGGGCACTCTTATTTGATTATGAGCACGCCCGCAACCTATCGAAAGGGAATCGGGTTAATATTCCCGAACCTGGACACGGAGATTGGTCCTCTGGGGCCACGTGCGGCAACGCAAACGAAGTGGGGGACATCAACGGAAGTCCCGGGAAGAGTTCTCTTTTCTTTGTAAGGAGCCACATCCCTGGAATCGGCCCGCCCGGAGTTAGGGACCGCGGCCCCGTAAAGCACCGCGGCTTTTGCGGTGTCCGGTGCGCTCCCGTCGGCCCTTGAAAACCCCACCGAGACGGTGTGAATTTCGTGCCAGGCCGTACCCATATCCGCAGCAGGTCTCCGAGGTGCACAGCCTCTAGTCGATAGAACAATGTAGGTAAGGGAAGTCGGCAAATTGGATCCGTAACTCACGTACTAGGTTGATAAGCCAACGGCGCGAGGCTACAAGGTGAGGGATTACGGCCGAACGCCTCTAAGCCAAAATCCCGCCCAATAGCTCAGCACGATTACAAAGGGAGGCTTCGACATGGTGGGGACCTGGGGCTCCCGCAGAAATAGGTCTCTGCCGTCCGCCGATCAAAGCGGGCGGGAAGCTGCTCGATATTCATCCCATACGGCGATGAGGTATGAAACCATTTGTTGAAGACATAGTTCTCGGTCGGGGTGTCCTAAGCAGTAGATCAGCTACCTCACTGCAAACAGCTGAGACTCAACCCTTGACCATGAGATATGTCCGCACACCAGGCGAACACCATCTCCGTGCCGTGACCAGGCTTGTCCCCTGGTCAAATGCACTCCTTCGAGAGAAATCACAGGTCGCTGTCATTTGGTCCAAAGCTTGGCTGATAAGCCAATGGTGCGAAGCTACCATCAGAGGGACTACGGCCGAACGCCTCTAAGCCAGAACCCCTTCCTAAATCTCAGCACCGCTGTGATGGCAGGCTACGACATGGCTGGCACCTGGGGCTTGCGTCTCAGCCTGGCCCGGTCGAGCCGCAGAAATGCACCTGGATAAATGCACTCCTGCCTTGCTCTTTACCTCTGTCTGCTATCAGTCATCCCAGTGGACGCAGAAGAGATGCAGTCCAGCGGACATTGCATCCTCTGCCCTATTGTGACAACCTCCCAGGTGGCGGGGAATGCTAGGCGTACCATCACTGCAGATGAGCCGAGAAAATACAAGGAGCAAAGAGATACCTCACTCACATGCATCTGCTACGTTTCTGGCAGGACGTGATGATCCTGAGACAGTCACACTGGACTGCCTCTCTTCCGGGATAGTACAAACTAGTACATAGTCCATCATATCATTGCCAAACCCTATAGACACGAGTAGGGAAGACTCGATAGTCCTGCAAGACAACTTCCCAAAGAGAGACAACTCTGACCAAAAACAACTGCTGCCTTGCAGTTAGGCTGGGGACAGCCAAAGGCTAAGGAGGGCAACCCTACAGAAACGCCTGTTGAAATCGGATACACTGAGCCACAGGCTTAACAAAATAAAACAGTGCAACGTAAATATCGCTGTAAACAGCGTACGATGAAGAAGAAGAAGAATAATCAACTGACGCAGGTTCCCTGGATCGAGCAGAGTGGAGGCTGCGCCGGGATAAGCGTGTCTTGTAAGTCCGAACTGGTCCAGGAAGCACTTAGTGAGATGAGAATACAGGGATTATTAAGCAACTGACTTGAGCAACATAATATCCAGATCATATGAAGATCTGTCCAAACCTTTCTGGAATATGCAATGCGGATGATATATTGAGGATGAATGACAAGGCAATCCACGAGACTGAATCTTGGAAACATGAAATATGACGTAGTGTGTCGGGAATGGAAAGTAAGCAGGTATCCCTATTGGTAGAGCATTGATCACAGCACCCCATTTGAATTTACCCTATCCGACTTATCCTTAGGAATCCGACTTATCCCTAGGAATCCGACTTATCTCTAGGAATCCGACTTATCTCTAGGAATCCTGTGTCAAATTATTTTGGATGCAGTTTTATAACTAACAGTTTTTCAGCATATGATGTGCCAGTCCTATCACAGCCTTCCGTGGCCCTGTGACTTGTAGGAAAGAAACAAGATTTTTCTAAGGTGGCAAGATATTGGTTGTCTAATTGCGAATAGATATTTAAGCCCATATGGCTTCTATTCCACACTCTTCGAACTCCCACCGTTTGACAACTGTTACTGTGCTCATCCGATCTGCCAATATTGACACATAACTCTCTCCTGTTATCATCACTTGCCACATTTGTAGCTATATCAGAAAGCTGTCCTGAAATTGATATAGATATCTGTCATTTTTCAAATCACAATGCAGCACTAAAAAGCCAGAAAAATACTGAACTCAATGATTTAAGAGCAGTACTCTGTCAACTATGACAGCAGTCCGCACCAAAGAGTAGTGGTACAGTGGGTTCCATCCCACTGTAACATCCAAGGCAACGAGGAGGCAGACAGACTGGCAAAATAAGGTGCAAGTCTACCACAACCAGATACTAGTGTGACATACGAAGAGTCTAAAAGGCCTATTAGAGCTAAATACATGACAAAATGGGAAACAGCACATACTGGCTACACAAAAAAACGATGCCTATTACCAGCTGAACAGAAGAGAGCAGGTCGTGGTCTTCAGACTTCACACTGGCCACAATAGACTGAGGTACCACCTATTCAATAAATTGAAGAAAGAGGCACTGATGAATGCATGTGCGGTACTGGGAAAATGACCGCTGAACATCTGCTGCAAAACTGCCCGACATACGAGAATCAGAGAAAGCAGATGTGTCCATCACCAGTGGCAACATTAGACAAGCTCTATGGCAGTGTCGACAGCCTCAGGATGACAGCTGCTTTCTTCGAACAAATTCAAGTTGACGTCTGACAGCGTACGAAGAAGAAGAAGGAAAATCAAAATGCGGGTCACTAATTAGACGACGAGGCATTTGGTCACTATATAGAGAGTCATAGTTACTCCCGCCTTTTACTGCCGCTTACTGTATTTCTACATTTTGTCATTCTGAACACTGAACAGAAATCACATTGTCTCCTTACAGGGTGATGGCCGTCGCCAAGATTTGTTGTAATTGAACAATCAGTTTCCCCTGGTCTATACCAATTCTTAATTTTGTTGTTTAATGTCAGCCGACAAAGGCCACATAAGGAAAGGTGCCGCCAAAGAGCTCGATTGGTCCACTTAAAGGTTAAATCAACGTTCAGAGATCGATCAGCACGTCGACTAGCAGTTCACCTAGACCCATTACAGCTGCACTTCGTACCCCGGTCAGACAGACCCAGTCTTCAGAGTCAATCCTTATCGCGAAACTACTTATCCAGCTCAGCGTTTTCCCTACTCACATCGTTTAGTGATTCTTCACTTCACTATATTTTTTGCGCCTATTTTTTTGTTTTTTTGGTTTTTTGCGTTCGCCTTATTTCTTTATTCCTCAAGGCGGTGTACGTTGCACTGTGGTTTTTTTAATTTTGAGACTGTCGGCCCAGTGCATCCGACTTCAGCATGCGTTTTAAGTAACGTTTGCTTCCTCCTGCATTTTCTAAGGGTTTGCTTCCCCTGGGTAACGGCCGGTGCTGTGATGGGGATCGAACCCAGCACCTTCGGATTGTGAGCCGTGTGACTTAACCACTAGCCCATGCCGTCCCCATTGTGTTCGCCTATGTGGGTAAAGAGATTACTAATCTACTTCCTTCATGTTGTTGTTGCAGCTACACTACTTAGGTGTTACCCATACAGACACACACACATTCGTACGCAAATATACATAGATATATACACACAATATCACCACTTTCTTGTTCCAAAAAGTAGGCCTGAATGTATCTTCTGTATGTTGCTGTACTCCAATAACGTCACCGAACCTTGTAATTAAAACATATACAATCGTGCATTTGTCATTACACGCTGTGCACAATACCAATGTAGTGAAATTACAACGAAACACAAAATAATAGTCCCTCCCCCAAACTCCTTTTTTCCCCAAAAAAGAAAAAGAAAATATTTATTTTTAAACTGTGGTCAAACCATTATTGTCCAACCAGTATTGCAAAACTTCAATTACACTACAATTGCGCGAGGCAAACAGGTTACATTGTTTAAACTCCCACTAAAAAATCCATTTAAATTGCTTTCAATTCATTTAAGTACACAATAGTAACTGTAGTTTTCTAACAGCAAATAGACGTAATAGCTGGAAAGCATATGCTTACATCAGCCCACTTGTCTAGTTAGACATTGTGGGAGGTACAATCTGCGATCCTGTAGCGTTTGATGAAAGCTTCAATCTATTCTTTAATCAGTCAATATTTTCTTTTGGAAAAACTAATTTCCTCCGTCTTTTAATGTTTGTGTCTGGTGTTACAGTCTTGTTCAATGTATTAACTGTACCAGCATTTTAATAGAAATAAATTGAGGGACTTGACGGGCTAGATTTGGTGGCTTTCTCGTCTTGTCTGGCAAGATTTGGTGGCTTTCTGGTCTTGTCTGGCTAGATTTTGTAGCTTTCTGAATTTGTCTGGTCATATTTGGTGGCTTTCTTGTCTTGTCAGGGTAGATTTAGTGGCTTTCTTGTCTTGAATAGCCAAGCTTTTGTGGCTTTCTGATCTTGTCTGTTTAGATTTGGTGGCTTTCTAGACTTGTCTGGATAGATTTGGTGGCTTTCTTGTCTTGTCAAACTAGATTTTGTGGCTTTCGTGTCTTGTCGAACTAGATTTGGTGGCTTTCTAGTCCTGTCTGGCTAGGATTGGTGGCTTTCCTGTCTTGTCAACCTATATTTTGGGGCTTTCTTGTCTTGTCTGGCTAGATTTGGTGACTTTCTTGTCTTGTCAACCTAGATTTGGTGGCTTTCTAGTCTTGTCTGACTATATTTGATGCCTTACTTGTATTGTCTGGCTAGATTTGGTGGCTTTCTTGTCTTGTCAACCTAGATTTGGTGGATTTTGTATCTTGTCGGGCTAGATTTGGTGGCTTTCTTGTCTTGTCAGGCTAGATTTGGTGGCTTTTTTGTCTTGTCAAGCTAGATTTGGTGGCTTTCTTGTCTATTCAGGCTAGATTTTGTGGCTTTCTTGTCTTGTCAGGCTAGATTTGGTGGCTTTCTTATCTGTTCAGGCTAGATTTGGTGACGTTCTTGCCTTGTATAGCCAAGATTTGGTGGCTTTCTGAATTGTCTGTCTAGATTTAGTGGCTTTCTAGATTTGTCTGGCAATATTTGGTGACTTTCTTGTCTTGTCTGGTTAGATTTGGTGGCTTTCTTGTATTTTCAACCTAGATTTGGAGGATTTTGTATCTTGGGCTAGATTTGGTGGCTTTCTTGTCTTGTCAGGCTAGATTTGGTGGCTTTCTGGTCTTGTCAAGCTAGATTGGTGGCTTTCTTGACAATTCAGGCTACATTTGGTGGCTTTTTTGTCTATTCAGGCTAGATTTGGTGGCTTTCTTGTCTTTTCAGGCTAGATTTGGTGGCATTCTTGTCTTGAAAAGCTAGATATAGTGGCATTCTTGTCTTGTATGCTAGATCTGGTGGCATTATTGTTTTGTAGGGCAGATTTAGTGGCCTTCTTGTTTTATCAGGCTAGATTTTGTGGCATTCTTGTTTTGTCAGGCTAGACTTAGTGCCATTCTAGTTTTGTCAGACTAGACTTAGTGGCATTCTAGTTTTGTCAGGCTAGACTTAGTGGCATTCTAGTTATCATCAACAGCAGCCTGTTTACAGGAAGACTATCGAGGAGGTCAGGTGAGGATCTTAGCCAGTATATTTCTCCCTCACCTTGTTAGCCAGGCTTCCATGAAAACAGCCCGCTTCCAGGAAGGGCTCCGAGAAAGCTAAGGTGAGGGTCTTAGCTAGTATGTTTTGTCTGACCTTGACTAACATTTCTGATCAGTACGTTCTGCCTGACCAGACATTAGTCTTCCTTCCCCATTATTTGGTAAATAACAAAATGTTTTGTTTTAATAATTAGTATGTTCTTACAGGTGACAAATACAGATGCACCTTTGCTGAAGAAAATCCCAGATCGGGGCCACATTTTCAAGATTGTTAACTCGCCTTGATATTACCATTAAGAATAGATCAATGTCTGAAAGGGCATCCTTGACCAAGATGGCGACAGCAACAGATAGCTAATGACATAGCATTGACTATTTGGAAGGTTTATTTTTGGTTTATCAAGTGTTTCTGTAACTTCTACACCCCAGGGTAGAAGAGCAGTGACTTTATAGTTATGTAGATGATACTGTAGCCGGAAAGAGCATAATGACTAGTTACACTGTTATCTGTCTGGCAGGTTTCAGGCACGTCTAAGGAAAGTTCAGCATTCGCTGAAATGCCAACTTGTATCAATTTTGTAATTGTAATAATAGATGTTCCATGGCAATCAAAGATGGTAACATCATCAGCCTTGTGTTGTGAGGTGTGATCTTATATGCCTGTAAAGTTAAATTCTGGCACGGCAAACTCTGTCCCACTGTGTTCTTTCGGGCATGCTGTGTTCTCTGAGTCTCGGATATGATATGTATCTATACGATTTGATTTTAAACCACGTGATAAAAAAAGATTTCTACACACTGAGACATAATACTACGAGACGTGTTCAAATGAAACCGGACATAACTGCAACAAGTGAACATGCGTATCAAGTACATGCTGACGGCACATTTGGCGTAAACAGCACAAACCAACTGTCAATTTTGTAAAAATGCATTATGCTCTGACTGATAGTTTCCTCAGCATATCGTTAAAAACATGGCGGGTGTGATACGGAATTCGTCCAGAGTTGATCAGCGAGCCCTGATTCGGTTTCTAACAGCTAAAGGATGTCGACCAGTTGACATTCATCGCAGAACGGTGACAAAAGTGTGTCGAAGACAACAGTGAAGAACAGTCCCACACTCGTTTTCACACAGTGCCAAGTTATCTCTCACACATGCCCACAATCTCTCTCACACAGTCCCACATTATCTCTCACACAGTCCCACACTAGCTGTTTCACAGAGTCTCACATTCTATCTCACACAGTCCCACATTATATCTCACACAGTCCCACATTATCTCTCACACAGTCTCACACTAACTGTTTCACAGAGTCTCACATTCTATCTCACACAGTCCAACATTATCTCCCACGCAGTCCCACATTATCTCTCACAGTCCCACACTATCTCTCACAGTCCCACACTAACTGTTTCACACAGTCCCACATTATCTCTCACACAGTCCCACATTATCTCTCACAGTCCCACATTATCTCCCACACAGTCCCACATTATCTCTCACACAGTTCCACACTAACTCTTTCACAGTCTCACATTCTCTGTCATACAGTCCAACTCCCTCTTTCTCTCTCTCTCTCTCACTCATGCTCTCATACATTCCCTCCCATATTCTCTGACCCGCTCTCTCACTTTCTCCCATAGAGCTCACAGAAAACCTAACACCAACGTCTGGTCCATAACCCATCGTTTGCAGTGAAACATTATACTCAAATAGCTATGGACTTGCCAGAAAGCCGTTCTGTAGGCCAATTTCATATCCTTAGTGTCGTCTTGTTTTAGATCACTACTATTATCGCATCTATTTCAATCCAAAATTTTCAGCACTGAAGCTGATAATTTGGACTGGCATAGTTCTAGCAAGCCTTTCAAAGACCGAGGACCATCTGCGCTAGACATGACCGCTTATTCCATAACCTATTTTTATATTAATTCAAACTTTAAATTGAGTAGACGGACCTCGTTTCTGAAATTAATGTATGTATTAACGTATAAGTTGTGCCACAGTATAACCTGCGATTGGAGATGAAGTGTTAAAGACTTCATTGTATAAGATCCTATCTTATTTATGAGGAGGAGTGCACTGTTTTCTTCCTCTCTGTGTTGTCTTTCATAACTATAAAAAAGAGTAGACTAATGTGTTGGTGGAATTAGTCCACTTGCCAAGAGAGCAAGAGATCTAATCACTCTGCACATCATGATCACATGTACTCTACCTATAACGATACGCTATACATCTTGCTTAGTGGAATACCTTTCATTCCTATCTCTCATGATAGCTGATATATCTTGCCTTTCATGGTAGCTTATTTATCATGTCTATCATGATAATTATATATATAATGTTCATCATAGTAATTTATTAATATTTCATTCTTATCATAGTAACGTATATACAATGCACACTATGGTAACTTAGATGTCCTGCATACCATGCTAATTTATATATCATGTATACCATCCTAACTTATATGCACTGCATACCATTATAACTTATGGATCATACATACCATGCTAACTTATATACTATGCATTCTTTGCTAACTTTTATATCATGCACACCATGCTAACTGATATGTCTTGCGTACCATGCTAACTTTTATACCATGCATACCATGCTAACTGATATGTCCTGCATACCATGCTAACTTTTATACCATGCATACCATGCTAACTGATATGTCCTGCATATCATGCTAACATATATCCTGCCTATCTTCGAAACGCATATACTTTGCATTTCATGATAATGTATTTATATATATATATATATATATATATATATATATATATATATATATATATATGCTCGTATATATAATACAGCTGCTTTTATTTTATATATATATATATATATATATATATATATATATGTGTGTGTGTGTGTGTGTGTGCGTGCGTGTATGTGTGTGTGTGTGTGCGTGCGTGTACGTTTGTGTATGCTGCGTGTCATAACAAATTATATATCCTGTTTATCCTGATAACTTTTTTATATCTTGCATACCGCGACGATGTCTTATCATCACCATCATCATCAGCATACAGCATGTCCTTTGCAGAACGTCGTTCTCATATCATCTGATATGTACGATTGTACAGCTCTGCAGCCTCTGTCACTCTCATCCTCAGAATCTTTTTAATGTCGAGTGCCTATCATCTCCTTAGTCTGACTTTGGCTCGCCTACCAAGTACCAAATCCTCATGTAGCGTTTTCTCTCGATCATTGTGGCATCTGATGTGGACAAACGTATTGTAGTTACCTGGGTCATTTTTATATCTACAGGGAATACAACCTTGAACAGCCAATTAGCCAGTTCATGTATGCTGACGATACTGCAAGAGTCGCACATGGAAAGATCTCTCTCACTCACACCACATCTCTCTTCTCTCTTCCCACCTCTTTCTTCCCACATCTCTCTTTCACTCCTGTCTTCCAATTTTCCTCTATGATCTCTACATTATTAATAGCTTGTATATGCATATTTAGAAATGAATACAAATGTTTAATAGTTGAGAGTATCCGATCCCCTGTTCCTCACATATTTCACATATGGAACAGTGTATGCAATGTTGCTCACCCCTGACCTAGAAGAACCATTAACACACACAACCGTAGCCATCTACTGACACAGAGCTAAGCAACTCCGAGTCCGCGTGTAGTGCAATGAAATCGGTTGCACTTAACATACAGAATATGTATGCTACACCGTTTCTGCATTATATCAAGCGATTGAATATGGTTATAGAGAAAGTGGACGTCATTATGTATATACATCGTCATCGATGCGAATGGCTTCGTCACTTTCACTAGAATTATTGGAAAAGTGTGTGATTGATCAGGTCGATGTGTGCACTACTTCTTCTTCTTCGATCAACTGATTGTATGCTTCTAGCCAGGAGCGGGTGTTTACGAAGAAGACTGCGTTTCAGATCTTTGCCGGTCTCCCACAGCTTTTCTTGCATAGTCGCTTCCCAGGACCAGACTGCCTCTCTTTGGTCTGTATAAGTAATGCAGTCCTGCAGGATATGTCATATGTTCTCGTGTTTTTTTGGATGCTCCAAAATTGCACGTGGCTGTGTTTCTGAGACTCATTCTGTAGAGGTGGGCCTTGAGTCTGTAATGTCCCGTTCTGAGTCTGAAGATCATTGTCTGACCATCGTTGCAAAGTTTGTCTATACCTTCATTTTCTGACTTGTATGACATGGTCTCTCTCCATTATGTCCTCGTGGAGTGCATGATGAGTGGACTTCATTCTTTATAGCTCTGTGAATTGCTAGTATGTGTGCCGTCACTTCTGGCTTTTGAGAGCTCATCTGCTTTTTACGTATCCAAGAATCCCACAGTGGGCAGTGGGGACATCAATCCGATGTTGTATTTTATTTCGTGTGATATCTTTTTTTGTTTGGAGCTTGAGATGACTTGGATACTCTCATCGAGTCTGTTAGAATGGTTGTTTTTCTTTTATCTGTATTTTGAGTGATACGAATCCCCGCTTCTGCATGAGCAGCTGTTGCTTCGGCTCGTAAATTGGTACAGGTCTCTCCTGCTGCTTTTGAGCTATTTTTTATGTCATCATTCGATTGCACGTTATGTAGATTCATAGTGCACCCCTCACCCCCTTTTTCGCTTACCAACGCAGATCCTAATGTGTAGTTGCTAGGGTACTGTTTCTTGGGCTTCTGCAGAACTTGAATTTGTTGTACTATTGCTAACTGCTCACTTTTCTTCGTTATTCCTTGAACCTCCATAATTATCATGGCTCCGTGTCCTTGGTTCTGGAATGAGTGCATCGCATTTTTAGATTTAGGCTTCAAGGATGCCTGTATGTTTTCTATGGATTTTTCTGGCAGATGGTTGGGGCTTTTGCTTAGATGTTTGTTCTTAGAATCAACTCAGTCAAAAGGATGTGTGCATTCCATCTTAGGAACAGAAAAACGAAAGGAGAATTCGTTTTAAATGACAAGGACACGCACTTTATCATTATGGCACACTCGTGTACGTAATCACTACAGTGGACAGAATATTATTCTTCAAGGCACACTGCAATTCGGTAAAACTATGTTAGTGCAGGAAACAATATAATTCGCAAGCAGACAAACACTGAGTGTCTCTCGGCAGCAGAATTCGCTGCAACAGTATGGAACGAGTCCCCGCACGTGAAACACACAGATGTTGAAGTAAATGAGTTGTGCCGTATTGTGCCAGTTGCACTAACCGACGCCAATGGGAAAATGTAATCGCTAGTATTATGCGACCATACATTAGAAAATGTGTTTCGTCCAAACTTGGAAAAATAAATCATCCTATTATTGAATATACACCACTACTAATGACAGGGCTTTGCTACGGTAATCCTGCTAAGCCCGAGAGGAGCCGCAGACATTTGGTTCACGTACTAGGCGGATAAGCCAACGGTGCAAGGTGAGGGATTACGGCCGAACGCCTCTAAGCCAAAAATCCCGCCCAAAAGCAGCCCAGCACGAATGCAAAGGGAGGCTTTGATATGGTGGGGACCTGGGGGTCACGCTCCAGCCCCGCCCGGTCAAGCCGCAGAATGAGGTCTCTGCCGTCCGCTGATAAAAGCGGGCGGGAAGCTGCTCGATATTCACCCCATACGGCGATGAGGAATGAAATCATTTGTAGAAGACTTAGTTCTCGGTCGGGTGCCCTAAGCAGTAGATCAGCTACCTCACTGCGAACTGCTGAGACTCAACCCTTGACCACGAGATATGTCCGCTCCCTAGGCGGACAACATCTCCGTGCAAGACTAGGCTTGTCACCTGGTCAAATGCACCATTTCGAGAGGAATCACAGGTCGCTGACATTTGGTCCACGTGCTTGGCTGATAAGCTACCATCTGAGGGATTACGGCCGAACGCCTCTAAGCCAGAATCCCGCCCAAAATCTCAGCGCCGCTGAGATGGGAGGCTACGACATGGCTGGGGCTTGTGTCCCGGCCCGATCGAGCCGCAGGAATGCACCTGGCAAAATGCACTCCTTCCTCGCTTTTTGCATCTGTCTGCTATCAGTCATTCCAATGGACGTAGAAGAGATGCAGTCCAGCGGACATTGCACCTCCTGTCCTATGGTGGCAAGCTCCCGGGTGGCGGGGAATGCTAGGCGTACCATCACTGCAGATGAGCCGTGAAAATAAAGCGAGCAAAACGATACCTCACTCATATGCATATGCTACGTTTCTGGCAGGACGTGACGATCCTGGGAAAAAGTCACACTGGACTGCCTCTCTTCCGGGATAGTACAAACTAGTACATAGTCCATCATATCATTACCAAACGCTATAGACACGAGTAGGGAAGACTCGATAGTCCTGCAAGACAACTTCCCAAGAGAGACAACTCTGACCAAAAACAACTGCTGCCTTGCAGTTAGGCTGGGGACAGCCAAAGGCTAAGGAGGGCAACCCTACAGAAACGCCTGTTGAAATCGGATGCACTGAGCCACTGGCTAACAAATTAAATCAGTGCAACGTAAATATCGATGTAAACAGCGTACGATGAAGAAGAAGATGAACAATATACACCGGAACAAGAGAGACTGAAATCAAGGAAACGCTTTCTACAAACTGCTTAGCCCACGGACCAGAGCCCTGAAAGAAAACGTGCTGAACGGTCGTGTCAAATAAATTGTGCAGAATCGATGAAGGTTTAAGAAAGACTTACCACATGACATACTATGCCATACATATTGTGGAGAGCTGTAAAATAATAAGAAAGTAAGTATCTAAGTGTAGTGGAATAAGTGGCCGACGATGTCTGCGAATGTGGGTTCACCAAAGAACCAGCAAATCTCCGATATTGTGCCAGAATGGAGAAATCCTGTACAATAGAAGATACGATGGTCGTAAACGAAAGAGCATCCTTGGTGGCCGGTGTCTGGCCGAACACTCTGTGAGGTTGCTTGACACGGAAATTAAGTTGTAATATATCCAGGGTATCAGGATAATATGCGGGCGTCGCTCCAAAACTCAGGCCGTCAATTTAATTCCATGATAACAATAACAATTACAAAGAACACAATAATACGTTCGATGAGGCACCTTTTTAGCTACATAAGTATATTTTAGGGACATAGTCACCTCTCCTTGCTATGCATTTTCTCCAACGATGAACAAGAGCATGCATGTGGCTCTCGTAAGACTGTGCACTATTGAAGGCGGCCCACTGTTTCATAGCTGCTATAACTGCGTCGTTGCTAGGAAAATGTTTGCTAAAACAGATGAAGGTCAAAAGACGCACAGACTATACTGTGAGTTTTGTAGGACAGCCCAGTCAAAACTGGCAATAGGCGCAACGGTTTTAACACTGGGATAAAGTCTGGTGTTATCGTTTTGCAAGAGACGTGTTGTCGTCTTCTCCGGCCCGACTCTGAAAATTCGGTCATTCACTTGAATAAGCGTTGTGATGTAGTGGTCAGAAATGATAGTTCATCTGAGTTCCAGGAAATAAAAAAAAATCCCTCCTTTCTTATCTTGAAAGGACGATGCACATCACTTGGGCTGCTGAGATTTGGACCTTGAAGGTTTTCCTCAATGATGAATTGACATGTCGCTACTCCATGGACTGCCATTTTGACCAGTGCTCATTATTGACAACACGGGGATGTTTCGATCCTAAAAACTCTCACCTCCCTGCTCATATTGGTTCAATCGGTCCATACAAACTTGCTTTCGATGTTCTTTCTGTTCCTGTGTGAGCATTCGTGGAACCCACTGGCGCAAACGTTGTCAACATTTTTACGTTGTCAACATTCTTTCCAACGTATTGAAGCCGTAACCTGCACATTTGTCTGGATGAGCTGTTGAGACGCTTTTCATTCGGTTTTGTTACAGATGTACGGAGCGTGGCTTGTCCTTCGCCTAACTTTTTTTTACTACTTCTTTTTTGTCGTTCGTTCTTAAATTTGCCACCAATCCATGACCGTTCTCAAACTCTCGCCATCAATCCCTGAACGTTCACAAACTCCCGCCATCAATCCCTGAACGTTCTCAAACTCCCGCCACCAAGCCCTGAACGGTCTCAAACTATCGCCACCAAGCCCTGAACGGTCTCAAACTCCCGCTACCAGGCCCTGAACGCTCTCAAACTCCCGCTATCAGGCCCTGAACGTTCTCAAACTCCCTCTACCAGACCCTGAACGTTCTAAAACTCCCGCTACCAGGCCCTGAACGTTCTCAAACTCCCGCTACCAGGCCTTGAACGTTCTCAAACTCCCGCTACCAGCTTCTGAACGTTCTCAAACTTTCGCCACCAAGCCCTGAACGTTCTCAAACTCTCGCCACCAAGCCCTGAACTTTCTTAAGCTCTTGCCACCAAGCCCTGAACGTTCTCAAACTCCCGCCACTGGCCTAGTGGTTAAGTGACACGGCTCACAACCAGAAGGTGCTGGGTTCGATTCCCATCACAGCACCGGCCGTTACCCCGGGGAAGCAAACCCTTAGAAAATGCAGGAGGAAGCAGACCCTTACATAAAATGCATGCTGAAGTCGGATGCACTGGGCCGACAGGCGCAAAATAAAAACGCAGTGCAACGCACACCGCCTTAGGGATTTATGAAATAAGGCGAACTCAAAATAAATCCCCAAAAAATCCCACCACCAAGCCCTGAGCGTTTTCAAACTCTTTCCATCAAGCCCTGAACGTTCTCAAACTCTTGCCACCAAGCCCTGAACGTTCTCAAACTCTCACTAGCAAGGCCTGAACGTTCTCAAACTCTCACTAGCAAGCCCTGAACGTTCTCAAACTGTCAAGACCAAGTCATGAAAAGGGCTTTACAAGAAGCAGCATGTTGTCTGTCCACAGAAGGGAATGCTTTGTGTCGTAGTTTGCAGTTTGAAATCGACATTTACACCTTTCGGTCTGACACATCCGACTTCGGCTTTTCTGTTAGCCTTGCCCATTCAATCCATTCTCCTTAGCCAGTCTGCTGTTTTGCAGCCTGTCATCAAGGTTCACCGCTTGATTGTTGAGAAGCGCATTGACAGCTCACGTTCACTGGCTAGTCGACAACTTACACTTGTGTTCACGAAAACGTGGTGTTGTTTTCCGTTTGGACAGATTAATTAGTTCGATTTTTGTTATTTCTTCCATCCGATTGTCCTGGTCTGGACATCAGCTATATGAATGGTACTACGCTTAAGCCTGTGTACTATTTCACACGGCTGAACTTCACTAAATTGGAGTGTGATAAATTTAGACACTACTATAATGAACTGAACATAGCCGGGGACAGATGCCCAACTCACTCACATGCTGAGTGATCTCCATACGACCTCTTGTGGTTATCGACAAAGCACGAACACAACGTTAGATGTAATCCCCCTCCGCTGCCTTGCGGGATACCTATTTACGGGAAAGGCTTCGGGAGTAAACTCTGAAGAAAAATCTGCATCCTATGCTATCTCCAGTCGTCTCGATAAATATCTTGCCACTGGCCAAAGGTAGCTCAGGACCAGAGAGTGAGGTTCAGCTGCTTCCTCACTTTAATCCAAATCACCACGCAGGTCACCCATTTCAGTGGACACAGCAAGAGAAAAGACTGTCCACACGGCTGAACAATGAGAGTGTCTTCACCACTTGTGATGGACGAACAGCATATAAATATATTTATATATATCATATTCTCTTTGCTCGTCAAGCCTCGGCTGATCCGTAATATACGATTCTACAAGGTAGGGGAAGAAGCTCACTTCATGAATTGTCTAATCGATGTTTCCACTCGTGACCTCGGTTTTAATCGATATGTTCTTATCTTTGCACACAAATATTGTGAGAACTGTTATTGCGCTTTGTTCTGCGGGAAATGAATGCCTCATTTGAAAAAGACAATGTGAAATCTAGGTCACGTATAAAACTACATCCGGTAACCAGGAGTCAGTTCATATCTTAAGAGGAGCGACAAGGCCAAGTCATTTATATATTTTGGTTGAAAAGGAGCAGTTAGGACGGGTAATTTTTACTCCATGGTAAAAGAGAAGCGACTAAAGCAGGTCATTTATACTTCTTGGTAGAATAGGAGCAACTAAAGCAGGCCATTTAAATTCCATGGTAAGGGAGAAGCGACTAAGATGCCATCAACAACGAAATGTTTGTAAAATCTTGGCACATCTGACACATGGTGGTAGATCTTAACAGATAATTGATTGGCTATTTGTGTCAATAGACGGCTAACCTCTAGCTGAAACGCGCATGCGTGATGAGATGAGCTCGCAGGCGTATAATGTCGCTAGACGAACTCTTACGTGCATGCTGTGACGGGATGAGCTTCTGTGTACATTATATAATGAGACTAATAATTACGTACAGACAGCGGTATTGTGAACTATAGTGCCTACATACATGTGACGAGATAAGCACAAACATCGTGATTATTTTCCATAGTAGCATTAGGAGAATTTAGCAGAACGACTTTGGTACACGAAAGAATGTTAAAATCTTGTTAGATCACACAATGCAAGCCTGCTTGTTGTGGCTTCATGCTTCTAACGTGTAGAGCAGCTGGTCCCATGTACAAGTCTCCTCAGTCCTCTTACTATTCTACGCTTCCGTTTAGGTTTGGTAAAAGCACGGGCGAGCTACATATATATGTTATTGAATAAATAAAGAAACATACAACCTAAATAATCAGACACAGAGATAATAAAACTCAAGACAGGGCCGATATTAACACAAGTGACTGACAATGCAGCACAGTAACTGAGTTAACAGCAGTCATGGGCTCACAGCTAGCGGGTCAGCGGGTCATCAGGAACCACAGCTGACCAAGACTAAGTGACAGCCCTGCAAACAGGCTGCATTAGTGTAATCTGGCTGACTATGAGAATAGGGATAGCAGAGGGAAGCCAAATCCCATAAAATATGCCGTTTTGAAACAAGATATGTGGGGCCGAGTAAAGCAGATATCGCAGTCTCACTGTAAACTGCAACACACTATCCTTTTTTAAACGAACGCCAAATAGAAAGAAAGATCAACAACGCGCACATACATAAAATCAACTTAGATGAGAAGACACAAAAAATACTAAATATTTCTTATTTTATAGAAATACATGGAACAAAGCTGTGAGCATATCATATTCCTCTAGCTCAGCTTATTTCAAAATCGTTATTATCATCACAAACAAAATTTGGTCCACCTCTGTGACTATCACCTTTCTCGCTAAATAAAAGTGTTGAATTCCCGTTTATCTATCTTGCGTTGTCTTCTTCACTGGAAGTTTATCCGCATCTTGAACATTTGCAGACAATAATATATTAAATTACAATTGAGCGTCCAAAAATGTTATAATATTTGCATAAATCGTCTTCATTTCGTTCGTTAATAGGCTTTGAGCGACCATTACCTTTTTAAGGAGCCTGGTGCAAAACATAAGCAATTTTGTTTTCATTAAGACAAACCGCAGAATGACCGTGACACCATATCCGTCCATGGGGATGTCTATGTCTAATAAAGACATGTTCAATCCAACCTCTGTGAACATTCTCAAGAACTGACTGGAATGTCGGCACGATAAGCATCCTCAACAATGGAGATCAAACAGCGGCGTCACAGTTGCAATAGCTGCCTGAATCTCGAATCCCTTATTAGAGGTTGTTGTGGTGCAATCTTCACTCTCCTGGTCAACGCTTTATCGTCTCAGACAAACTAGATCCGCTATTTCTGATCACGGATCCAATATTTCTTTTTTTTTTACTTTTTTGTTTCTGTGTACGCAACGACGTTGCATATGGTTAGAGGGCTCCTTTCGCAGGGCTCATTTGGGTTCACACCTTACAGTAAACCAAAACATGTTAACAAATATTTATGTAGCATGTCGTTTGCAGTGGTCGTATCTCCCAACCGCCAATCTGTTTGGCTGTTACAAGTTTCTTGACATGTGTTCAACATGATAAGTTGCCTTTAATTTTCGTATGTGGAGAAGCGATTGTACCACAAAAAGAGAACCGTGTCTGGCAATCAGAACTCGTCGCGATTCGAGCCCGGTGTATTGTGATTCTGAAACGAGCGTTTCACTCCTAGGCCACGCTTCCTATAGTGAACTAGCTCGAAATTGGTACCTGCATTACTGTTTAGGAAGGAAAGACAGAAGGAAGGAAATTTGGTGTCTCATAACACACACTAATAAATCTAACACTTCATCCTTGACAGCAGTGTCTGTATTGTAACAATCTTTATCTTCGGGGGACGGCGTGGACTAGTGTTTAAGTGACACGGCTAACAACCCGAAGGTGCTGGGTTCGATCCCCATTACAGCACCGGCCGTTACCCCGAAGAAGCAGACACTTACATAAAATGCATGCTGAAGTCGGATGCACTGGGCCGACAGGCGCAAAATAAAAACATAATGCAACGCATACCGCCTTGGGGAATACATAAATAAAGCGAACACCAAAAAAAAACAAAAAAAAAACGTTATCTTCATATACGAGTACAACAGGGACTACTTTCCATTTGCTATCACTCTGTAATCTCTCTGTCTGTTTTGCCCAGTGAATCAGCTATCTGTGTTTCCAGCCGCAAATAATGATGATTTGTTGAATGTTCTCTGGTCAATGAATCTCTTTCTTCACCTTTGATTATTCTATTAGTAGAAGCCATCTCACTAGTTGTCGTTTCCATAAGCATCATGCAATATATCTCTGCCTTGAGGCTATTTTCCCTTGCGTCTTCAGTGTTCATGTCCAGTGGGTGCCTCTTTTTTCGGTACTCACATACAGTCCTCTTTCTTGGCCAGTATAGGGCAAGATTATATAAGGTTTGGTGTTCCATATGACTGGCCCGTTAATGGAGGTCAGAAAATAAGTACCTCAATTGATTTATGTTTTATAAAAGATGTTGCCAACCACTTGTACATCTCTCGTCAGTCGCGTGCTAAGACAGGCATGAATGTACAGCCCACCAATTCTTCCCTCCCTAAATAATTCCCCAGCCAACAAGGTGTGGACATTTTATTATTCTCGAATGAACGTTTAGTATTTGAAATGGTACGTAACTAAAATTATTTAAAAATATCTTTCCTCAGCATTACCTCCCATTTCAAAAAGTTTTGAATTCTTTAAATTCCATGAAACAGATGAAGCTTTGATAAGTTGAGAGCAAGCGACGAACGAAGAGAATGACGCGTTTCTATTATATTCCTTTTGTGCTCTTCCATATCTCTATATGGTTCTTCATTATGTATCTGTTGTTCTATTATCTAAATATTGTTATATTTTTATATGTTAATCCATTCTATCTCTGTTGCTCTTTTGATTAGCTGTATGGTGTTCTGTCCTCTATATGTTATTCCATTCTTGATCTGTTGTTCTTATATCTATATGTTGTTCTATTCTCTATCGGTTTCCCCATGCACAACATGTTTGTTTATTGTCGATCTGTCGCTATATCCTCTATGTATTGCCATATTTCCTATGGCTTGTTCTAACATATATATGTTATTCTTGTTCTCTCTCTCTCTCTCTCTCTCTCTCTCTCTCTATCTCGCACGCACGCACGCACGCACACATACACACACACACACACACACACACACATACACACACACACACACGCACGCACACACACACCCACACACACACAAATACACACACATATAAATATATATTGCTGTATTCACCAACTTTTGTTCTAATTTACATGCGTTTCTATATGTTGTTATAATCTTTATGTTGTTCTAAGTTCTATATTTTGCCGTCTACCCAATTTGTTGCTACTATTTCTATTTCTCTCTCGCTCTCTCTCTCTTTCTCTCTCTATATATTTATCTATCTACCTCCCTATCTATCTATCTATCTATCTATCTATCTATCTATCTATCTATCTATCTATCTATCTATCTATCTATCTCTCTCTCTCCATATATATATACCTATCTATCTATCTTTTTATCTATCCATCTATCTATATATCTATTTATCTATCTATCTATCTATCTTTCTATCTATCTATCTTTCTATCTATCTATCTATCTATCTATCTATCTATCTCTCTCCATATATATATACCTATCTATCTATCTTTTTATCTATCCATCTATCTATATATCTATTTATCTATCTATCTATCTATCTTTCTATCTATCTATCTATCTATCTATCTATCTATCTATCTATCTATCTATCTATCTATCTATCTATCTATCTATCTATCTATCTATCTATCTATCTATCTATCTATATATCTATCTATCTATATATCTATCTATATATCTATCTATCTATCTATCTATCTATCTATCTATCTATCTATCTATCTATCTATCTATCTATCTATCTATCTATCTATATAAAGATACACATATATATATAAATATATATGTAAGATAATGGGTGTTCTTCAGTAGACTTGACCGCTGGTCAAGAGTGAAGTGTTATTAACATCAGTATAAAAAACTACAGCTTGCGAGAAGTGGGCTGACCAGTTCTCTTCCTCGCTGCCTTTTATTTCCCTAACCGTAAGCCATATACCCATTAACTGCTGGGTTGACTGGAGAGTAACCGTTGCGTGAGCTGAACAACGTGTCTTCAACGTGAAGAGAGACTAAACTAATGAGAAGCTCTTACCCACATAGATGTACGTGTATGTGGGTGTATGTGTGGGTGTGTGTATGGGTGTGTGGGTGTGTGTAAATGTGTGTGGATGTGTGTGTGTGTTTGTGTGGGTTTGTGTATGTGTGTGTGTGTTTGTATGTGTATGTGGGTGAGTGTGTGTATTCCAATTCTCGGTATATTGTCATGCTTGTTGTGTGTTGTCCTATTCTTGATATATTTTGGTAATTAAACTATCTAACTTAACTTAACTTAACGTCTTTATACTGGTTTAGAAGACCCTGCAGAGTCTGCGTACAACAAGTTTCATTTACATCACCTTGCTCTAAAAGCTATGCGCATCCAATTTATTTGTAAATGCATTAACTGTCCCTGCCTCCACTACCTCCCCTGGCAATGCATTCCAAGCATTCACCCCTCTCTGACTAAAAAAATATTTTCGATAATCGAATCTGGACCTCTCCTTAGTCAGCTTATAGCTATGCACTCATGTTCTTGTGGGTAGCTGTATTTTAAACAAGAACTTGTTATAGTGGAATTTATCCATTCCTCTGATCATCTTATAAAACTGTCTTAAGTCACCACGAATTGTTCTCTCTTCTAGATACTGTATGCCGGTTTTTCTGAGTCTTTCCTCATAACTGTGATTCTGGAATCCCACTATCAGCTTTGTCCCTCTTTTTTTGTATTCTTTCCAGCATGTTTATATCCCCTCTATGATAAGGACTCCACACCTGTACACAGTACTCCAATCTAAGTCTAACTAATGCTTTATACAGTATGATTATCACTTCCTTCCTCCTATGTTTAATATGTCTTTTTATCATACATAACATTGCATTTGCCTTTTTCATTGCTATCTGAACTTGGTCACTCACCTTACCTGTATGATCTATTTTAACCCCTAGGTCCCTTTCCTTATCTATCTTTCTAATATTGTTCTCTCCCATTCTGTAATTATGTTCCATATTTGATCTATCCATGTGAATGACTGTACATTTATCTACATTAAACCCCATTTGCCAGCTTACAGATCATTCTAGAATTTTATCAAAATCCGACCTCATTATATCCACCTGCTTTCGATGAGTCACTACTGCATAGTTTTGTGTCATCAGCAAATTTTGCAATCATGGATCCCATATAAATGTCCAAATAATTTATATATATCAAGAACAAAATTGGAAACAAAACCGAGCCCTGTGGCACTCCACTTTTCACTTTACACCTCTCAGAGAACTCCTTATTTATGCTCACCCTCTGCCTTCTTCCCGTTAACCCTTTTTCAATCCATTTGGCAACTTCCCCATCTATTCCATGTGATTTTAACTTTCTAAATAATCTTTGATGAGGTACTCTATCAAAGACCTTTGCAAAATCTAGATAAGTAACGTCCACTGGCTCCCCTTTATCTATCATTTTGGTAACCACCTCCATGAATTCTAATAGATTTGTTAAGCATGTTCTCCCTCTAGTTAACCCATGCTGACTATTACTAATTAGATTAAATTTGTCTAAATGCATTACAGTGTTTTCTTTGATTATTGACTCTAAGAATTTTACAAATTGTGCTTGTTGAACTCACTGGTCTAAAATTCGATGGATCTTGTTCAGATCAGTGCCATTTGCAATAGTCTATGTAGGATCCACTGTTACCTGTCTGGTGTGTGACATGAATGCTTCTATCTACTGGATATTCACTGCATTATGAGGATAACATCAACCAATAAAAATGTAATGGACTATGAACGAACAACAGGATGATCTGGACATTTGATTCAATGGACTTTGAACAAACGACAAGATGATCTGGACATTTGATTCAATGGACTGAACAAACGACAAAATGATATGGATATGTGATTCAATGGGCATACGACACGATGATCTTGCGATTAGTCCAATAAATAGGTTTAGGGGTAAAATAAAATATGTGTACTTGATGAGAGGTCTCAGAGCTCAACATGTCATGCTACTAGGACGCTTAGGTGATTGGACGAGCAAGGGGACTGTTCATTTACTCTCATGCATTTACAAAACGGGGAAGCTGCAGCGGCATTGTGGATAAGTAGGAAAACATTCAGTGAAAAACATATGTCATTCACACATACAAGCACGCAGATTACCACACAAGCACAGTCACTCACTCACTCACTCATTCACTTACTCACTCACTCACTCACTAACTCACATACACATTCACAGACAAGCAGAGAGGCATGCATTGCATCCATACATACATACATACATACATACATACATGCATACATATATACATACATACATACATACATACATACATACATACATACATACATACATACATACATACATACATACATACATACATACACACACATGCACGCACGCACGCCCTGCCCTAGCCCGCCCGCCCGCCCTCACGCACGCACAAATGTGTGGTACAGCACGTGCTCTTTATGTTATAGATATAAAGTTCAGCTACCACTGTCGACAGCTCTATTCGACCCAGCTGTAAACGGGTAACTGGCTCGCGAATAGGGACGAAAAATAACGGCGTGGAAGGTCTCTGACCACCACAATTCACGAAGCTGTAGTTTAGTATACTTTAAAACGTCATCCCCGACGGCAGTGTTTGTTAAAAGACTACCTTTACCGTATTACATACATACATACGTTTATTCACACTTAAAAGTTTGCTAATAACATTACCTGCCTCTCATTTTAATTATAATTGGGTTTTCTTCTCGACTGACTCTGGATTTTAAAATTACTTTCATAGGGCACCTTACTCCAACTGATTCAACCCCTACTCCCGCGTCTTCTGTTATAGAGATGTGCATTAAACAGAGTACAATACCCGTCTTAAGGTACTGAAAAGCTGTCTAATACCTGTCTGTTATTCCACACGCTGGGAGCTCAAATTGTGGAGACAGTAACGTCCCTTACCCCAAGCGCGAGAAGTGTCTTGTTTGACCTGGTGACCTATGTGGGGTCGAATTCCGATGATCGGAATGTGATTTTTCATATATCATTGAACGTTTTCTCTCCATGTGAAGCATACAGCCACAGCTACGTCTCGCTGACCCCTCTCCACCACCACCACTTTCTTATATTACAGTAGCCCTATAGTAACCATACAGTAAAACGAATTATTAAGAATATTTTGCGAAATTTCACAGTCAAAAAGTAACGATGACATAAATAAACTATACAGAAGAGATCAAAGTCTCATCTTTCAGTTCCGAATAGGACATAGCAGAGTCAATAACCAATTGAACCGCATCAATTCACCAGCACCTGCCCTTGTGCAGATATTGCTCTCATCCTGGTGAAACAGTTCGACGCCTACGTATTGCGTGCAAGGCGCTTGCGGACGTGAGGAAACAATTCTTACAAGTACTGCCGACAATTACCAACACACTGTACGGAGCAGTGAAACAACTGAAGAAGACCTGTATCTATATAAGAATGGCATTGAGCTGCCAAGAGCTCAGCAGCTATGGTTTAACAACAACAACAGACCCCAAGCGTGTGAAGTGTCTTGTTTGATCTAGTGACCTTTGAAGAGGTGAATTTCCAATCTGATTGTGATTTTTCATAATTAATTGAACCTTGTCTCTCCATGTGAAGCATACAGTCGCAGGTACAGCTTGCCCCCCCCCCCCCCAACCACCACCACGCCTACCACCCCAATAAAATATGGAAAAAAACAGGACAGAGAATATAGAGAAAACAGGGCAAACAATATAGAGATAAACAGAGCAAAGAATACAGAGAAAACAGGTCAGAGAATATAGAGATAGACAGGATAGAGATAACAGGATAGAGAAAATAGTTGTTGTTGTTGTCGTAACGGTTTGCAGTAGCTTTCCTAACAAGCCGAGCGTGGTGATGAAGGTGGATCTGGATCCTCCAGGCGGTTGTGCTATGCATGGTTCTATATGCATGTCGCTCACTACTACGAATAACATCTGACCAGACGATAGCCTCCTCTCCCCACACAGTTTACCTGACCAGACGATAGCCTCCTCTCCCCACACAGTTTACCTGACCAGACGATATCCTCCTCTCCCCACACAGTTTACCTGACCAGACGATAGCCTCCTCTCCCCACACAGTTTATCTGACCAGACGATATCCTCCTCTCCCCACACAGTTTATCTCACCAGACGATATCCTCCTCTCCCCACCCAGTTTATCTGACCAGACGATAGCCTCCTCTCCCCACACAGTTTATCTCACCTGACGATAGCCTCCTCTCCCCACACAGCTTACCTGACCAGACGATAGCCTCCTCTCCCCACACAGTTTACCTGACCAGACGATAGCCTCCTCTCCCCACACAGTTTATCTCACCTGACGATAGCCTCCTCTCCCCACACAGCTTACCTGACCAGACGATAGCCTCCTCTCCCCACACAGTTTACCTGACCAGACGATAGCCTCCTCTCCCACACAGTTTATCTCACCTGACGATAGCCTCCTCTCCCCACACAATTTACCTGACCAGACGATAGCTTCCTCTCCCCATACAGTTTACCTGACCAGACGATAGCCTCCTCTCCCCACACAGTTTATCTGACCAGACGATATCCTCCTCTCCCCACACAGTTTACCTGACCAGACCCTGGCCTTCTCTCATCCCTCAGTTTACCTGACAAGACGATAGCCTCCTCTCCCCACACAGTTTATCTGACCAGACGATATCCTCCTCTCCCCACACAGTTTATCTCACCTGACGATAGCCTCCTCTCCCCACACAGTTTACCTGACCAGACGATAGCCTCCTCTCCCACACAGTTTATCTCACCTGACGATAGCCTCCTCTCCCCACACAGTTTACCTGACCAGACGATAGCCTCCTCTCCCCACACAGTTTACCTGACCAGACGATAGCCTCCTCTCCCACACAGTTTGTCTCACCTGACGATAGCCTCCTCTCCCCACACAGTTTACCTGACCAGACGATAGCCTCCTCTCCCCACACAGTTTATCTCACCTGACGATAGCCTCCTCTCCCCACACAGTTTACCTGACCAGACGATAGCCTCCTCTCCCCACACAGTTTATCTCACCTGACGATAGCCTCCTCTCCCCACACAGTTTATCTCACCTGACGATAGCCTCCTCTCCCCACACAGTTAACCTGACCAGACGATAGCCTCCTCTCCCCACACAGTTTACCTGACCAGACCCTGGCCTTCTCTCATCCCTCAGTTTACCTGACCAGACGATAGGCTCCTCTCCCCACACAGGCAATATAGTATAGTGAACAACAGTCAGAGATAAACCAAAAAGAGATTTAGAAAAAAATTGGACACGTAATGCACAGAAAACAGGTGAAAATATATTTTTTTTAACAGGCCAGAAAATACACAACGCAGAGAATATAGTTAAACAGAGCATTAAAAAATATAGAGCCAATGAGCAGAGAGAATAAAACGAAAAACAGTTGAAAAAATGTATAGAATAAACAAGAAATCAAATATAGCACCAAAAAAAGCCGATAAGTGTATAGAAAAGAGGTACAAATATAGATATAAACATATGAGAAGAAAATATTTAAAAATTGTTAAAACATTGAGAAGTGTAGAAAAGAAAACATGAGAAAATGTGAAAAAAACACAGAAAATACGTAGGAAAAATAAGATAAAATTTTGAGCAAAAAATGTAGAGAGAATACACAGACAAATATATAAAATACGAAGAGATATAGAAGAGAAAATATCTAGAAAAACAGGGCATAATATAGAGAAATACAGGGGTGAAAATAAAGAGGAAAAACTGAAAAAATTATAACGGAGGAAAACAAAGACAAGAGAGAAACAGAAAAGAGAACAATTAAGAGAAAAACAAATTAGAGAACAATGAAGAAAAGCAGGAGAAAAAATATAGATAACACTAGGGTAAAACATTTAGGAAAACAAGCATGACTTTTACATGTTCCTGTTTGTGCCATATTTCAATAATAACATAAATATGCCCGAAACAGTTCCACCACTGCACAAATACACGCATAACATATATTCGTTACATAATAGTGATAACAGAAATGATTATGACTAACTCATCACAAATTAATTGCAGTAGTAATAGATATAATAATGGTGCTTATCTGAGTAAGATGGCCGCGCATTAATGACTGTGCTCTCGACTCGCTCCAGTGTTTTGTGTCGAGTTTCGACTTTTCTGTTTGGTGGTTCCTGTTCGGATTATATTTCACAACTCCTCCACCAGGAGATATCAGGGAATTTGTTCTATGGAATTGATGTGCTTTCGATCGGTTATCCTGTTTGGCTGGCTTGGCTTCGTTCGTTCTCAATCTCCCACTACCAAACACTGAAATGGCTTAAGAAGCAGAATGTAGTCCAGAGAACGGAATGCGTTGTATCTTAGTTTACAGCTTGACTGCGATATTTGCACCTTTCTGTCCAACACATCCGACTTAAGCAAAACATTTTTTGAATACCGGGTTAGCATTCCCTCTTCGATCCCTTCTCCTTAGCCAGTCTGCCCTGCTGCAGCCTGTTATCCAGGATCACCCCGTTGAGGTGTAGAAGGGTCTTGGCAGCACTGGTTCTCTGGCTCTGACGCTAGCAGTCAGCTATGGGTCGCTGACCACTGCAGCTCTTGCGCTGCTCGGCATCTTGATCCCCGGTTATCCTGTTTGTTATGCTGCATTTCGTTGCATTTCATGCTTGGCTTGAACCGTGGGAAGTCATTCCATGATGGAGTTCAGCGTTCCGCTTGGCTACAAATCAGAGTTCAGGTTATTACTACTCAAGGTCTTCGTCCTGCCTGCCCCTTTTTCTAAAGCCGGTTACTCAATACCTCTCCCAACGACCTTTTCTCGGCACAGCAAGGGTCACGCTGACCGAAAAGTGAACACAATCTAGAAGACTTGGCCACGAGACACGAAAAAAATAGATAGTTTGACACGGACAGACACGGAAGGTCTGACACAAACATTGGTCTAATACACTCCTCTCGGCCCTCATCCCAAGGCAGCGGAGTACTCGGCTCCACCTGGGGAGTCTGTAGGGATTTCGGGCGACACGCTACGAATGAACATAGCCTCAGCAGTTGGACATGGTAGTGGTCGATCGACGCAACAGGCCGTGATGGCTACGTGAACATTATTATTATTAATAGCTGAAAACGAGTTAATTTTTAATGGATGTAATAGGATGGTTGGAAGTAATTAGAGGATGTAGGGTTGGCTGGATTTGACAAGTTACTATGAAAAAATAGTTAGGAGGCGGGGGGGGGGGGGGGAGATAGGTAAATAGAGGAAGATTGAAACGAGGGTGTGCAATTCTTGGGTTTTAATCCTTTGAAGTCACTAGACATTTTAGAAGACGGGGTGGTCTAGTGGTTAAGAGACACGGCTCACAACCCGAACGTGCTGGGTTCGCTCTCTAATCACAGCACCAGCGTTACGCTGGGGAAGCAAACTCTTCGAAAATGCAGGAGGAAACAGTCCCTTACATAAAATGCATGACGAAGTCGGATGCGCTGGAGTGACAGGCGCAAAATAAAAACATGACGCAACGAACACCACCTCGGGGAACAGAGAAATAAGACGAACGCAAAAAACGAAACCTTTTTTGCTACGGTAATCCTGCTCAATCCCAGAGGAATCGCAGGTCATTGACTGACTGAAACCTCTGTCTTGATTCGTTGGGTCTAATAGGAAACGGGTGCTGGTATTAGATCCTCGGCGGGCGGGGAGCTGCTCGATGTTCACCCCATACGGCGTTGAGGTGTGAAACCACTAGTAGAAGACTTAGTTCTCGGTCGGGGTGTCGTAAGCAGTAGAGCAGCCACCTCACTGCGAACTGTTGAGACTCAGCCCTTGATCATGAGATATATCCGCACACCAGGCGAACAACATCTCCGTGCCATGACCAGGCATGTCCCCTGGTTAAATGCACTCTTGCCTCACTCTTTACCTCTGTCTACTATCAGTCAACCCAATGGACGCAGAAGAGATGCAGACAAGCGGACATTGCACCTCTGCCCTATTGTGACAACCTCCCAGGTGGCGGGGAATGCTATGCGTACCATCACTGCAGGGGTGCCGAGAAAATAAAGGGAGCAAAGAGATACCCCACTCACATGCATATGCTACGTTTCTGGCAGGACGTGACGATCCTGGGACACAGACACACTGGACTGAATCTCTTCCGGGATAGTACAAACTAGTACATAGTCCATCATATCATATCATATCATCACCACACACTATAGACACGAGTGGTGAAGACTCGATAGTCCTGCAAGACAACTTCCCTAAGAGAGACAACTCTGACCTCAAACAATTGCCGCCTTGCAGATAGGCTGGGGACAGCCAAAGGCTAAGGAGGGCATCCCTTCAGAAACGCCTGTTGAAATCGGATGCACTGGGCCACAGGCTTAACGAAACAGTGCAACGTATATCGCTGTATGATAACGGTACAACCTAACAGAAACAAGTGTGGTGCTTATCCAGTGGAGTCTCGCCAGGCAGCGAGAGTGCCGGGCCCCACGCCTCGAAGGGGCCCACCCAATGCTACTGGTAGTCACCCACCCATGTGCTGTGGAGTCAAGGCACAAAGTGATGGGGCAAAAACTATTGACCAAAAACCCAAATCCCTCAGAATACTACAGTGGAATGCGGAGGGAGTCATGAACAAAAAGCTTTCCTTAACACATCACCTGCATGAAGGTAAGATTGACGTGGCATGTATCCAAGAAACGCACCTCAAAAACAACCACAAATTCTCAATCAGAGGATATCAGACCCTCCGTCTTGATAGAGAAGGTCACAAAAGAGGGGTTCTGATACTGACACCTAACTGCATACCGAGTAGCGCGGTAGCTGTCAATCACACTGGACAAGCAGAAATTGTAGGAGTCGACATAATGACACAAGAAACGAAGATCCACATCAGCCACTCGGAGAGATGGGGATATTCGGACACAGACAACAGAGGTGATGAAGTGGAAGACTGTGAGATAGACACAAATCTCTTTCTGATCAATAGACCGGAGGACAGCCCTAGCTTCTATTCTATAACATGGCATACCACCTCTACTCCAGACTTGGCCTTTTTCCACGGTGGAAATTCACCACAAAATAGACCACCAGGTGCTGAACCAATTGGCATGTAGCGACCACAGTCCAATTAGGCTAGAAAATGATATGGATGTAGGCCCACGGGAAATAAAACCGCTCCCACGTTGGAACTATAAACGAGCCGACTGGGACAGATTTGCAACGCTGACAGACGGGATGTGTGAAACCATCAACACACTGAATAACAATATGAAATATGGTGGAAAGCCTAAGCAAAGCAATAATGCAAGCAGCCACCGAAACCATCCCAAGAAGGGCAAGGAAAAACTACAAGCCATATTGGAATGATGAATTGCAGAAAGCGGAAGACGAAGTCTCAAATTCTAGGAACATGGCAGAGAGAGAACAATCTATGGAAGCAAATATCGCCCTCAAGGCCATCACTGCAAAATACAAAAGAACACTGAACCAAATAACAAGAGACAGCTGGAAAAACAAAAAAAGAAAGCCTAACTTTAGATAAAGAAGGGAACTTCTTCTTCTTCTTCTTCGTACGCAGTCAGACAGTAACCATTATTTTTTCGAAAAAAGCGGCGGTCATCCTGAGGCTGTCGCCACTGCCATAGAGCTTGTCTTGCAGTTCCACTGGTGATGTATGTCGGGCAGTTCTGCAGCAAATGTTCAGCGGTCATTTTACCAGTACCGCACGGGCATTCTTCTTCTTCTTCTTCTGCGTACGCAGTCAGACAGTAACCATTATTTTTTCGAAAAAAGCGGCGGTCATCCTGAGGCTGTCGCCACTGCCATAGAGCTTGTCTTGCAGTTCCACTGGTGATGGCCACATCTGCTCTCTCTGATCCTCGTATATCGGGCAGTTCTGCAGCAGATGTTCAGCGGTCATTTTACCAGTACCGCACGGGCATTCGTCGGTACCACCTATTTTCAATTTGTTGAATAGGTGTTACCTCAGTCTATTGTGGCCAGTGCGAAGTCTGAAGACAACGACCTCCTCTCTTCTGTTCAACTGGTAATAGGCATCGTTTTTGGTGTAACCAGTATGTTCGGTTTCCCATTTGGTCATGTATCTGGCTTTGATAAGCCGTTTTGACTCTTCGTACCTCATACTAGTATCTGTTTGTGGTAGTCTTGCACCTTCTTTTGCCAGTCTGTCTGCCTCCTCGTTGCCTTGGATGTTGCAGTGTGATGGGACCCACTGTACCACTACCTTTTTGGGTGCGGACTGCTGGCACAGTTTGCAGAGTGCTGCTCTTAAGTCATTAAGCTCAGTGTTTTTCTGGCTTTTTAGCGCTGTGACTACGGCTAGAGCATCTGTAAGCAGGACTGTATGGCTTTCATTTTCACTGTGCGTCACCATTTCTTCCACTGCCGCCTTCAGTGCCTCTGCCTCCGCTCTGAAATTGCTTGTGTACTTACCAGTAGCGAATGACAGTGTTATTTTTCTGCCATTTGGTAGGTTCAGGAATGCTACTGCCCCTCCGTTCTGTGTAGTGTTTGTTACAGAACCGTCGGTGTATGCATGGGTCCAGTCCATGCTTGGGTAGCTTTTCGATATGAAGCTTAGGGTAGTATCTCTCCTTTCTTTTTCAGTCTGGCAGTTTTTGTTTCCAATACCTGGTATATTTTCTACCTCCTCTGGAAATATATCCTGCCTCCAGGTAGGTTTTCGTACAGTAGTGATGGGTTTTGGTGTTGTTAGTGCGTTTATGGGATCTTCGTGCATCTTTGATTTGGCTATTTCTGCAAAGTTTCTCCGCTTTAGTTTCCCATTTCCCAAATTGTTTAGTCTCTGGTGCATTGGATGGTCAGTCAGTCTTCGGAGTTTCTCTGACTGCAGCTGGGCTCTGCAGTCTCTTCTATCGGTCATGGATTGCAGTTTTGTAATCTTTTCAAGTTCTACAATTGGCGTTGACTTCATGCCTCCTGTTATAACTCTCATGGCTTGGTTTTGAAGTTTGCTAACTTTATCGAAGTTCGCCTTTGCTGCTGTTGTCCATACCGCAATGCCATACTCGAGAACTGGTCTCACTCTTCCAGTGTTCAGTTTCTTTAGTATGCCTTCGTCTGCTCCCCAGCTTGTGCCACAAGTTTCCTCATGATTGCCATTCTTTTCCTGGCTCTCATTCGGTTTCTCTCAATCTGACTTTTCCATGTCTTGCGCCGATCAAATGGGACTCTCACATAGGTTGGGTTGTCGTTTGGCTGCAGGAATTTGCCATTTAGACTTAATTTGGTATTTTGGGGTTTTAATGAAAGCGAGAATATTGTGCATGTGGTTTTCTCTTCGTTTATTTTGACCAGCCATAAGTTCGCCCACTCTTCCAGCGATGTTAGGGCCTGCTGCATCCGATTTCTTGCTATGGTGAGATTCATTTCAGAGGTCCACATAGCCAGATCGTCTGCAAACATTGAGCTATGGACTCTCCTTGGTATATTCTCTGTAATGTCGTTTATATATACCTGGAAGAGTGTGGGTGACAGTACTCCCCCTTGGGGTACTCCCTGCTCGAGTGTCACCTTTTTGCTCATCTGCCCTTGTACTTGGACTCTGGCCGTTCTTTGTTTGAGGTAGTGGTTGATCCACTTGTACATTTTCCCACAAACATCACTTCTTCTTAGCTTGACTCTAAGTCCGTTTTTCCAGACTTTGTCAAATGCCTTTTCCAGATCCACCCAAACAGCTACTGTGTGTTTCTGTGCCTGGTAGGCATCTTCTATCTCCTGGCCTATGAGGATGAACTGGTCCTCAGTGGATCTGTGCTGTCTAAAGCCGGCTTGCTGTGGAATTAGTATTCGTTTTTCTTCCAGATGCCACATCAATCTGATGTTTATCATACGTTCCATCAGCTTGCCGACACAGCTCAGTAGGCTGATGGGCCTGTATCCATTTGGATCTGTTTTGTCCTTTCCTATTTTTGGTACTGGTACCAGTATTGCGTCTTTCCATGCCTGGGGTACAATTCCCCTTTTCCAGCTTTGGTTCAGGACCGATAGCAGTTTCCTCCTCGCTGTTTGGCCCAGCCCCATCAGCATTTCGTTTGTTATCCCGTCTTTTCCGGGAGATTTCCTTTTCTTTAATGTTTTCATAGCCTCTTCCATTTCGCTCATTGTTAATTTGGCCATCATATGCTCTTCAGGTGCCGTATTCATGTTGTCGTGAAGAAGAGAACAAACTATGGAAGTTAGTCAGAGCCATGAATGACGAAACACCATCAAATAAACAAATTACCATCAAGTAGGGTGACAACATGCTTATTGGAAAAAAAAGCAACAAACGCCCTACAGACAGGCATACAGACATTAGTGAAAAACAAAAGAGCCACGACAACATCAATATGACACCAGAGGAGCACATGATGGCAAAACTAACAATCAATGAGAACTTGAGGCCATGAGAACTTTAAAGAAAAAGAAATCCCCCGGAAAAGATGGGGTAACAAACGAAATGCTGATGGGGTTGGGCCAAACAGCAAAAAGGAAGTTACTATCAGTCCTGAACCAAAGCTGGAATATGGGAATTGTACCGCAATCATGGAAAGACGCTGTACTTATACCAGTACCAAAGAAAGAAAAAGAAAGAACAGATCCAAATGGATACAGGCCTATCAGTCTACTGAGCTGTGTATGAAAACTGATGGAGCGTATGATAAAAACCAGACTGGTGTGGCATCTGGAAGAGAAATACATACTAATTCCACAGCAAGCAGGCTTTAGACAGCACAGATCCACTGAGGACCAGAACACTCTCACTTTGCGGGAAAATGTACAGATGGATCAGTCACTACCTCGAAAAATAACAGCCAGAGTTCAAGTACAAGGGCAGATGAGCAAAAGGTGACACTTGAGCAGGGAGTATCCCAAGGGAGAGTACTGTCACCCACACATTTCCTGGTGTATATAAACAACATCTCAGAGAATATACCAAGAAGAGTCCACAGCTCCATGTTTGCAGACGATCTGGCTATGTGGACCTCTGATAAAAATCTCACCATAGTAAGCAATCGGATACAGCAGGCCCTAACATCGTTGGAGGAGTGGGCGAGCTCATGGCTGGTCAAAATAAATAAAGAAAAAAAACTACATTTACTATTTTCTCGCTTTCAAATAAACCCCAGAACACCAAAATAAGTCTTAACGGCAAATATCTGCTACCAAACGACAACCCAAACTACATGGGAGTCCCATTTGATTAGCGCATGACATGGAAAAGTCAAATCGAGAGAAACCAAATGAGAGCCAGACAAAGAATGCCAATCATGAGGAAACTTGCTGGCACAAACTGGGGAGCAGACGAAAGTATACTAAAGAAACTGTACACTGGAAGAGTGCGACCAGTTCTAGAGTATGGCATAGCGGTATAGACAACAGCAGCAAAGGCGAACTTTGATTAAATTAGCAAACTTCAAAACCAAGCCATGAGAGTTATAACAGCAGGCATGACGTCAACGCCAATTGTAGAACTTGAAAAGATTATAAATCTGCAATCCATGACCGACAGAAGAGACTGCAGAGCCCAGCAGCAAGTAGAGAAACTCAAAAGACTGACAGACCATCCAATGCACCAGAGACTAAATAAATATGGAAATGGAAAACTAAAGCGGAGAAACTTTGCAGAAATAGCCAAAGGAAACATGAGCGAAGACCCTATGAACACATTAACAACACCAACGCCCATCCCTACAGTACGCAAACCTACCTGGAAGCAGCATATCATTCCGGAGGTGGTAGAAAATATACCAGGTATTAGAAACAAGAACATCCAGACTGAAAAAGAAAGAAGAAACATAACCTTGAGGTACATAACGAAAAACTACCCAGCATGGACTGGACCCATGCATACACCGACGGTTCTGTAACAAACACAACACAGAACGGAGGGGCGGGGGTATTGCTGAGCCTACCAAATGGTAGAAAAATTACACTGTCAGTGGCAACTGGAAAATACTCAAGCAATTTCAGAGCGGAGACAGAGGCAATGAGGGCTGCAGTAGAAGAAATGCTGACAGGCAAAAGAAATGAAAGCCAGATAGTCCTGTTTACAGATGCCCTGACCGTAGGTCACAGCACTAAAAAGCCAGAAAAATACTGAACTTAATGATTTAAGAGCAGTACTCTGTCAATTATGCCAGCAATCCGCACCAAAAAGAGTAGTGGTATAGTGGGTTCCATCCCACTGTAACAACCAAGGCAACTAGGAGGCAGACAGACTGGCAAAAGAAGGTGCAAGACTACCACAACCAGATTCTATTGTGACCTACGAAGAGTCCAAAAGACTTATTAGAGCCAGATACACGGCCAAATGGGAAACAGAACATACTGGCTACACAAAAAATGATGGCTATTACCAGTTGAACAGAAGAGAGCAGGTCGTGGTCTTCAGACTCCGCACAGGCCACAACAGACTGAGGTACCACCTATTCAATAAACTGAAGATAGGTGGCACTGATGAATGCACTTTTGGAACCGGGAAAATGACCGCTGAACATCCGCTGCAAAACTGCCCGACATACGAGGACCAGAGAAAGCACATGTGGCCATCACCAGTGGCAACACTAGACAAGCTCTATGGCCTCAGAATGACTGCTGCTTTTTTCGAAAAAAATACAGGTTGAAGAAGAAGAAGTTCGTCGAAGTGTGTTTGTTAGTCAGCTTTCACTGATATTGCCTATAAAAGAAACACTAGAAACTGATACTAAAAGTTGAAGACCATATCCTAGTGCCCATTTCAATTAAATACAGGAATAGAAAACGTTAGTCCTGAAATCCGACGTTCATATTTCGCATAAGCGCTGCGTACAGTTTTCTGCAAATTTATTATTTTCAATTAATAGTTTGGTTGTTTCTTTGCTTCGTTAGTTTTATTTTTTTTTTCCTGTTTCAAAATATTTGTTGTTCTTCTTCTTCTGCGTTTGTTCTCAATCTCCCTCTACCAAGTCCTGAACAGGGCTTTGCAAGTATCAGGATGTAGTCTAGAGAACGGAATGCGTTGTGTCGCAAGTTTACAGTTTGACTGCGATATTTGCACCTTTCGGTCCGACATATACGTTTTCGGCAGTTCAAAATATACTAATTACTATTTGTATCTCCATTTTGACATATTTTTCTGGTAGCTGTAATTAGTTGTGGTTAATGTCATTAAATCCATTAATAAAATAGTACCATTGAAATATCAGTCTTAATGTTCCACGTATTGGCATTGTAGCATGGGCACTATTTAATGTAAAAGACTTTCTGTACTGGGGTTGGACCCAGATAATGGTTAATGGTGCTGCTGTCTTTAGACACATGTTCTGTGTGTTCTTAGATTAACCACTGTCTTTGGACACATATTCTGTGAGTTCTTAGGTTAACCACTGTCTTTGGACACATGTTCTGTGCGTTCTTCAGTTCATCACTGCCTTTAGACACATGTTCTGTGTGTTCTTAGGTTAACCACTGTCATTGGACACATATTCTGTGAGTTCTTAGGTTAACCACTGTCTTTGGACACATGTTCTGTGTGTTCTTAGGTTAACCACTGTCTTTGGACACATATTCTGTGAGTTCTTAGGTTAACCACTGTCTTTGGACACATATTCTGTGAGTTCTTAGGTTAACCACTGTCTTTGGACACATGTTCTGTGTGTTCTTAGGTTAACCACTGTCTTTGGACACATATTCTGTGAGTTCTTAGGTTAACCACTGTCTTTGGACACATGTTCTGTGTGTTCTTAGGTTAACCACTGTCTTTGGACACATATTCTGTGAGTTCTTAGGTTAACCACTGTCTTTGGACACATGTTCTGTGTGTTCTTAGGTTAACCACTGTCTTTAGACACATATTCTGTGTGTTCTTAGGTTAACCACTGTCTTTGGACACATATTCTGTGTGTTCTTAGGTTAACCACTGTCTTTGGACACATGTTCTGTGTGTTCTTAGGTTAACCACTGTCTTTGGACACATATTCTGTGAGTTCTTAGGTTAACCACTGTCTTTGGACACATGTTCTGTAAGTTCTTCTGTTAACCACTGTCTTTGGACACATGTTCTGTTAGTTCTTAGGTTAATCGCTGTCTCTAGGCCCATATTCTGTGAGTTCTTCATTTCACTGCTGTCCTTGGATAGAGATGTGTAAGTTCTTCAGTTCACTTCTGTGAATAGGTTATGTAAACTGATTCGTTCCCCCTTGCATGAGTCATCCAAATTAAACCAAATTATATCATACCACGTGCAGTCAATGAGACCACATCTAGGATGTCTACGGCATGCCCGTAGTCGGGACTCAAGCAGTAGATGTACATACACGAGTACAAGCACCAGAAGAGATGTCATTTATGTTGTTGTTTGCGAATTCCCAAATTGAGTAGGTTACTCTTTAGTGCGCCCTGAAAAGGACATTAAGTAACGGTTTGCAGTAGCTTTCCTTCCAACCCGAACGTGTTGATGAAGGTGGACCGGGGTCCTCCAAGTGGGTGTGCTATGCTTGGCTTCATCTGCGTGTCGCTCACTACTACGGGGAATACGTAAAATCTCACCTTGTTAGCCAGACTGTTGTCCTCGACAACAGCCCGTTTCCAGAGGGACCAACGAGGAGGTCAAGTGAGGGTCTTGGCCAGTATATTTCTCCTGACCCTGGCTAACATTTTCTGATCAGTGTGTTTTGCCTGATCAGACGTTAGCCTCATCGTCTCATGTCATTTATAAATGTTTCTGGGAAAAGTCACGGAGCTGATTTCTTGTCACACTGATGTATACTACATTGCACTACAGATGCAAATAACTAAATGTATATACGAGGCGTGTTCAAATGAAACTGGACCTAACTGCACCAAGTGAACATACGTAGGATGCGCGTGATGACATCACTTCTGAGGTAAAAACAGCACATACCAACTGTAAAATTTGGAAAGTTTCATTATCCTCCGACTCATAGTTTCTTCAGCAGATCGTTGAAAACGTAGTGGGTGTGATACGGAATTAGTCAGTCCAGAGTTGATCAGCGAGCAGTGATTCGGTTTCAAACAGCTGAATGAGGTCGACCAGTTGACATTCATTGCAGAATGAAGGCAGTGTATGGTGACAAAAGTGTGGTGAACCCACAATGAAGAACTGGACAACGATGTTTAAAGAAGGACTTGAGATAACGCAAGATCTGCCGAGACCAGGCCAGGCGCACATTGTTGTGTCAGAAGATGCCATCGCCAAAATTGATGCAGCGATTTGGATGGACCGTTGCCGGAGTTTACGTGCGCCACACTTTTGTCACCATAAACTGCCTGCATCATGAGATGAATGTCAACTGGTTGACATCCTTCATTTTCTAGAAATCGAAAAAGTGCTTGCTAAACAACTCTGATAGAATTTCGTAACACACCCGCCCTGTTTTAAATCGTCTGATGAGGAAACTTTGAGCAGGAGGATAATGAAATTTTGCAAAGTCAACGGTTGATATTTTCTGTTTACATCAGAGGTGACGTCATCATGCGTATCGTACGTATGTTTACTTGGTGCAGTTAGGTCGGGTTCCATTTGAACATGCCTCGTACAAAAAGGGTGACATGGAAGATAAGAATGACGCACGTTGTAACTGTCACAAAAAGGAACACGGTCCACAATGAGATATTACATCAAGATATTGGAACTCAACACCTTCAGACTCGATAGAGCGGTCTTTATTTCGGTGATTTGCCCTGATTGCATAATGAAATACGTCAATCTGTCAGGACAATCACGGAAATATAAGAAAATGTAGGCCACAAAAGCATACTCACCATGCTAAATCGTACACGTTTGTTCCCCTTTTTTGACATTTTTGACTTGCAAAGAACGTCACCGCCTACCAACTCTTAGCAGGTAGTGGACTTCAAGGATTGGAAACGATACTCTAGATCAGAGGTGGCCAAGCTAAGCTTGGCCGTAGGCCAGATTATGGTAAAGGTTAACATCAGAGGGCCAGACCTATACCATCATTACAAAAATAACGTTCTGGGAATTAGTTTCAGATTTAAAATGAACCACAAGCAGAAAGCAACGGCAAACTACTGAATATTTAAACATATTTACAAATGTACACTCTTATACTCGAAAATGTGCACAACAGCTACAAGCACAGAAGTGTTACTGGCTGATTTATACTTAACACACTTCACAAGGCCAACTGTGCACCTCAACTCCTTCCTATACAAATGTACCTACCATCCACCCCGACGATCACTCTCCAATACCGATGCTAAAGACAAAGCAACATCAATTGATCTCAGAGACTTCCGATTGCAGAAAAGATATGTCATTGCTTTCAGTTTTTCATTATCAAAGTAGGCCAATACAATGTCTTCGCCTGTCCACGTGTACGATCAGAGATTTGACGTTGTAACTTCCGTTTTGTCGACACTATCTAGAAGAGCTCAATTGATATGAAAGAGAGATAGAGATAGATAGATAGATAGATAGATAGATAGATAGATAGATAGATAGATAGATAGATAGATAGATAGATAGATAGATAGATAGATAGATAGATAGATAGATAGATAGATATATAGATAGATAGATAGATAGATAGATAGATAGATAGATAGATAGATAGATAGATAGATAGATAGATAGATAGATAGATAGATAGATAGATAGATAGATAGATAGATAGATAGATAGATAGAAAGAGAGAAAGAGAGAGAGAAAGAGAGAGAGAGGGAGGGAGAGAGTTTGTGTTTGAGAGGTTGTGGAAGGTGGGGAGATGGTAATCGTTCATTTTGGGTCATTTTGGTTTTGTTTCTGATGCCAGTTCGTGCTATTTGTAATATATTTTTTAGTATACAGTAATTTTCAATCAGCAATAAGAGGCCGCCCAAAGCTGGTTGGAGGCCATTAAAAACTGGTTGGCCGGCCACATCTGGCCCGCGGACTTTAGCTTGGCAACCACTGCTCTAGATCACGGCCCAGACACGTTCACGCACCATATGTTTAGGTCAAATAGAAAAGACATCATCTTCAGTGCTAGCAGCTTGTAACTTAGCTACTCGTCGTGTTCATGGATGTTTGGTGCGGTTGTCCCCTACCCAGAATACTTTCAGTCCTATCCACATCCACAGAGTCTTCTTCTTCGTACGCAGTCAGACAGTAACCATTATTTTTTCGAAAAAAGCGGCGGTCATCCTGAGGCTGTCGCCACTGCCATAGAGCTTGTCTTGCAGTTCCACTGGTGATGGCCACATCTGCTCTCTCTCTAATCCTCGTATGTCGGGCAGTTCTGCAGCAGATGTTCAGCGATCATTTTACCAGTACCGCACGGGCATTCGTCGGTACCACCTATCTTCAATTTGTTTAATAGGTGGTACCTCAGTCTATTGTGGCCAGTGCGAAGTCTGAAGACAACGACCTGCTCTCTTCGGTTCAACTGGTAATAGGCATCGTTTTTGGTGTAACCAGTATATTCGGTTTCCCATTTGGTCATGTATCTGGCTTTGATAAGCCGTTTTGACTCTTCGTAGGACGGGAGGAAATAATTCTTACAAGTACTGCCGACAATTACCAACACACTGTACGGAGCAGTGAAACAACTGAAGAAACCTGTATCTATATAAGAATGGCATTGAGCTGCCAAGAGCTCAGCAGATATGGTTTAACAACAACAACAACATACCCCAAGCGTGTGACGTGTCCACAGAGTCCACTGGGATGACAATATTCGAGTCTCACAAAGACAGAATATTCAGAAGAATGTTGGAACAGTACCCTGCTTAAATTACATGGAGCGACAGCGATTGAAATAGTTTGACTACATTGTGAGAATGTAATCAAACCACACTATCATGCAACCTTATACCGGAGATCATCAGGAAGAAGGATATGTAGAAAGAGGACAAGGTGGATAGACAGCGTAAACGAGATCTACAGTAAAGTGGGGATACGGGGCATCTCTGGCTACGAGGTAGGTGAAAGACAAATATATGCCACGACACTAGGCTACAGCCTGGTAGAAAGTGAGAAGACAAAAGAAGAAGAAGAAAAAGAAGAAGCAGAAGGACATAATGATATTCTGCAACGGGCAAGAAATATAACATTATGTCATTCTGTCCGCCAAATATCTACATCAAATGATTGAACCGTGGGGAATAGGAAAGCAAATATTTAAAAAACAAAATAAAAAACTATCATTACCCGGAGGGAGAGGAGACTAACGTATGGTCCGGCAAGTATACTGACATGACATGTTAGTCAAGGTCAGACATAACATACTGATCGGACATGTTAGTCAGGGTCAGACATAACATACTGATAGGACATTTTAGTCAGGGTCAGACATAACATACTGATCGGACATGTTAGTCAGGGTCAGACATAACATACTGATCGGACATGTTAGTCAGGGTCAGACATAACATACTGATAGTACATGTTAGTCAGGGTCCGACATAACATACTGATAGGACATGTCAACCAGGGTCAGGCCTTACATACTGATCAGACATGGAAGTCAGGGTCAGGCAAAATATACTGGTCAAACATGTTAGTCAGGGTCAGGCAAAATATGCTGATCAGACATGTTATTCAGGGCCAGGTAAAATATGCTGATCAGACATGTTAGTCAGGGCCAGGTAAAATATGCTGATCAGACATGTTAGTCAGGGCCAGGTAAAATATGCTGATCAGACATGTTAGTAAGGGCCAGGAAAAATATGCTGATCCGACATGTTAGTCAGTGTCAGACAAATTGTACTGACCAAGACCCCCATTTGAATTTCCTTGAAGTGCTCCATGGAAATGGGTTGTTTTTCTTGGCAATCTGGCTAACAATGTGGGGGATCGACGTGATCCCCACAGTATTGAGCAACGCTACAACACCAGACAACATGGACGCACACCTAAATGGAGACCAAGAGATAGATCGACAATGAAGAAACACCAAATGACAACAGCATCCGCTACACATCTGGGATTCGAAAGAAAACCGCAGCCTCCCACGACGTCTGCAGACACAAGTGGATAGAAGATGATGATGTTGAAGATGGTGATTACTGCACTATATTTTGAAGTAAGGTAGTGGAAGCCATAGGAAACATTAGCGACGATGAAACAATGTTACAGACCTAATGTAACGTGTAACTTTGATTACTTTGTATGTGATAACCTGTCATTCTTTTATCCCAGTGATTTCATGGTCATGGTGGCGCAAATGGATTACCAACAATGGTTGACTATTTATTAAGTTGTCATTGCCATTCATTGCATTTGTGTGACTTGTATCTTTGGTTCACGGACATCATGACGATTTGGCTGGGATCACTTCCACTGCCTCATGTTGGTTTAAGGAAAGCCCGATTAATCATAGTGCGCCTGCCTCTATGTGGGTGCTTTGAATTTCACTCTGCGACAACACTTTATGAATATCTGAAACATTATTTAGTACTTACAGGTCCAAGTGCCATTGGTTATGAATATAGAGCTTTAGTCATGTGCATCCTACATTTCCACCCTAATGGATGTCACACATCCGCTGCCTTGCTTTATACCTTTTAACGGGAATGACTTCTTAAGCAAATCCTGAGAAACAATCTGCATCATGAGCTATTTTCAGTCGTCTCGACAATGTCTTGCCAATAACGAACGGTAGCTCAGGACGAGACAGGTTAACATATTGCGCAAACCATCCTCATTTCAATCCAAATCACCTCGCAAGTCACCCATTTCAGGGGACAGAGCAAAAGGAAAACATTGTCCACGCGGCTGGTAGAGTGGTCTTCATCACACGTGGTGAACGAACATCACAAAGTCTTAGCAGATAAAGTGACAAGTTCCTATTCTTGTCATCTCTCGTTCGGAAGTTGTAAGCACTGACCACACTGCAGCTGGGTGAACTGCTGCGTTTTGAGGCCCGGTTTGTTTACTGCTAAAGTTGCAACTTTCTTTTTGCGAAAGTACTCAAATTTTAGTCACATACATTACATATAGCGTTTTCTGGAAACAACTGTTTTCAAGGCAGTCTGGCTGACGAGATGTGGATCGACGTGATCCACGTAGTAGTGAGCGACACGCAGATGAAGCCAAGTGTAGCACAACCGAGTGGAGGACCAAGGTTCATCTTCATCTGCATGCTCGTGGTATGAGGAAAGCTACTTCAAACTGCCATTTTCGGGGCGCACAAAAGAGTAAACATACTCGTTGTAGAAATTAAACAACAACAACATATCCGGATGTGTGTCATCTTAAAAAAGATTGGGACGGCGTGGGCTAGTGGTTAAGTGACGCGGCTCACAACCAGAAGACGCTGGGTTCGATCCCCATCATACCACTGGCCGTTACCCCGGGGAAGGAAACCCTTAGAAAATGCAGGAGGAAGCAGGCCGTTACATAAAATGCATGCTGAAATCGGATGCACTGGGCCGACAGGTGCAAAATAAAAACACAGTGCAATGCACACCGCCTTGGGAATTAGAGAAATAAGGCGAACACAACAAACAAGCAAACAAAAATATCTTAAAAAGCTCACTGCAGAACACTACTAAGAACGGGCTTCACTCCCAACAAACGAAGCTGAGACTGGGAATTGAACCCGGCTCCTTTACGCCGTAAGACTATTCTATGACTATTATATTCTAGACTACGACTCAGACTCGTCATTCAAAAGTGGCCCACTAAGTTGGACGGTGTCTTCTCAGTGTCTGGTAGCCTGGCAGGAGATTGAAGGAAAAGGGAGAAAATATTTGGCCCAGCTCTCAACAAAGGCGAGATTTGAAGAGACCTCCTACCTCACATTTTCTCATTGTCATCGAGCCACGGGTGAAAAGGTCCCCCACGGAGCACAGCCCAGTCTACACAAGTTCAACGCAAATCAAACAAATATTCCTAATTGCTGGCGACTAAGCGCGGCTCGGTTCAACAATGGATGTCGTCGCGGAATCGCCGGGGGACTATACCACACTCCTGAGCCGTCCAGAAATGTCGACGCTCTACCTTGCCCGTGTCTATCGACCACTGGTTGTGACGTAAGATATCCCTGGAGAAAGTCCGAAACTTGAAGCACTGTACCTTACAAACTGTGCGTCGCCTTCTTCGTCAGCTTTCCAAGTTACTAATTTTATAATCGTTGTACAATCTCAGAGGATGATGTATTTTAGACTTTACCAGACAACGTTTTAACTATTTGTTAGGTTTGATGACCAATTTCCTAACTAATAACCAATGCCTTTCTTTTATAATTGTTACTCACGCACCCATGTAGAGTAAATTCGGGCGTGTATACGCCGAGTATTGGGTCATACCTTTTTGCATAAGAAGTGAAAGGTTTTATTTACTATGTTCTAAGATGCTAGCCAAACGATTACAGTTTCTGACGTTGTTCCAAATAAAGTGTCGGGAATGGCCTCAAACTGTGTAATGAGGAACAATGAAGTTTGTTGTGAAGAAAAATAAGGTGTGTTGTGAGGAACTATAAGGTGTGTAGTGAGGAACTAAAAAGTGTGTTGTGAGGAACTATAAGGTGTGCTGTGAGGAACTAAAAGGTGTGTTGTGAGGAACTATACGGTGTGTTGGGAGAAACTAAACGTTGTGTTGTGAAGAACTAAAAGGTGTGTTGTGAGGAACTATAATGTGTGTAGTGAAGAGCTATAAATTATGTTGTGAGGAAATATAAGGTGTGTTGTGAGGACATATAAGGTGTGAGAAGACATAAAGTGTTTTTGAGGAACTATAAGGTGTGTTGTGAGGAACTATAAAGTGTAGTGAGGAACTATAAGGTGTGTAGTGAGGAACTATAAAGTGTGTTGTGAGGAACAGTTAGGTGTGTTGTGAGGAACTATAAAGTGTGTTGGGAGTAACTATAAGGTGTGAAGTGAGGAACTATAAAGTGTGTTGTTAGGAACTGTAAGGTGTGTTGTGAGGAACTATAAGGTGTGTTGTGAGGAACTATGAGGTGTGACGAACTATAAGGTGTGTTGTGGGGAACTATAAGGTGGGTTGTGAGGAACTATAAGGTGTGTTGAACATGTGTGCAGTGAATGACTGTCAGGTGTGTAATGAATGACTGTCAGGTGTGCAGTGAATGATTGTTTGGTGTGTAGTAAAGGACTTTGAGGTGTCTAGTGAATGAATGTTAGGTGTGTAGTGAATGACTGTCAGGTGTGCTGTGAATGAATGTTAGGTGTGTAGTGAAGGACTATGAGGTGTGTAATGAATGGCTGCCAGGCGTGTAGTGAAGGACAATTAGGTGTGTAATGAATGGCTGCCAGGTGTGTAGTGAAGGACAATTAGGTGTGTAATAAAAACCACGAACAATTTGTCGCGGATAAGTGCGTCTTTGATAAAGATTGTAACCCTGTTGAAGAGTTTTAAAATATATTTCCAACATTCTTGGCTACACAAACCATGCAGACTTTCCTACAGTTGGCCTAGTGCGGAGGCCTGGGCCAAAATATTGTAAGTGTTCTGGCCGTGATCATTTCTGCATCCTTGTATTCCACATAACAAGCTTTTGAGCTCGAGCTATCCTTAATTATCTATGCCTAGGCATAAGCAAGCAGCATCTAGTCTATAATACATTTCATCCCATTGTCAGTGACAGCCTGGATGAAGGCCAAGTTTTTGTGACATCGCTCTCGGCATTTTGAGACACAACTGCTTAGTTAAATGCGTAATCAATTTCATCGTGAATTTAGCGACGCCAGCCGGTCAGTGAAAACAGGGTTTCATTATATCAATAAGACTGATCCTTTAGTGCCCACATTGCTGACTCGCCGCCATTACCGCCCGCACGAGATCTAAAGTCGTGGACCAATCTGGGAAATTCCCAAAGCTGGACTTTATCCATTGGTAGTCGATTGTCAAGGTCTGCGCTGAAACATCGCTTAATGACAAGCCTCTGGTGTTTACCTTCTAAGCAGTAAAGTTTGTCACACGTCCGAAGATGTCATCGGGGAAGAAGTGTTAGCAACTTTATTGTTTTACGCAACGGCTTTAAAAAAAAGTTAGGTAGCAATTTTCCTTCCTCGCTGCTGTTCCGTCCCTAAAAGTAAGTCAGATACCCATTTACACCTGGTTCTACGAGCGTGAAAATTGTATCCTACTTCTGCCTCTTCCTCCTCGCGTTTCGTTATGCAACGGTCATTTTTTACGTTATGTTATAGTTGACAGAGAGGCAGCACCAGTCTGCCCCGCCACATCCAGTTTCAGGATGGAGATGATCATGTAATACCTTTTAAATAGGTCATATATTCTCATTTCATTTGTTAACCTGCTCAAGGTGTGCTCAACAGGCAGTACAGTTAACATTTCTCTTGCTGTATGTTGTTGTTGATTGTCTAATATTACAATCGTTATTGTCAAATTGGCTTTTCATAAGATCGTAAGACGCCAGGATCGGCGAAACACGGCACGAATATCTTAATATGTCGCCATTGCTCCAGTACGTTTATGCTACTCCTTCATGACGAATCTCTTAAAGGAAAATAATATCAAGCTACAAGGCAGAGTAACTATATTTCAGAGAAGAATGGATCTATTTATATACTGATGGATCAGTAGCTAGAGAAATGTAGAATGCAGACGCAGGAATCAATGTTATCTAGGTAAATTAAGAATAAGAAACCACTTGTTCACCCACTGGAAAATGATGTTTAAACTACTCAGCTGGAGTACAGGCATCAGCCATTGCACCACAAATAATAAACGACACAGCAAGTCAGTGTTAACAGGTTGTATTTCTTACAGATCGACAATCCCTCAAGAAGGATACTCTATCAGAGCTTATAAAAGCATTAAGCGAAGCAAAGCAGGTTAGTGCTGCAGGGGATAACATAACATTGTAAAATACCAGCAAACGAGAAGGTGGGCAAGCCAGCAAAGGAGTGAGCAACATGAGAACAAAAGGAACAAACAATCACTTTTTTCTTTTTTCTACAGAAAGTCAAATGAGAGACAACTGAAATTACACCGGCTAAAATTGGCTCCATCACCAGTGTGTGCAGACAAGCAGCACAGCCATCCGAAGTGCTCTTTCTTAGTACACTGCTAAATAATTATGCAACTGCCAACCGAGTACTGGCCCGCGGAAACGAACTTCCACACAAAGCTGTTTAGAAGCTTTGAAGTACTCTACACCTCAACATCCTTTACCTAGAGAACTGGCCTTCACATTTAGGCGTAATTTAAGAAAAATAAACACTGTGAAGAAGAGGAAGATAAGAAACAGAAGATTAATCAGATGAATATTCATTCCAATTCCCGGAGAAGCTCCCTGCGAACTATGGAAGCTCCAAGAAACGTTTGATTGCTTGTCGATTTCCATGTCTTGCACCTTCACCCTTTTAAGCCCCTAAAAATGAAGCAGTCCAAACATGTTTCAGTGACACTGTTGTGGTGTACGGTTGACCGTGTCAAACCCTCCCTCACAACCTGACACTCGCCCTCTGTAACACACTTCACGAGACGGCTTTCCCTCACGAGCTCCACAAACCTGTCCGTCACGCTCCACCAATCAGCACCAAGGAATTTGAACCTGTTGCGGACGACCGAACAGCGGTGACAACAACTTCTATCATCTCTCTTGACGAACGCTTCAAACTTCTCGCATTGTTTACTCAACAAATACTGCGGATAAATAGTCTCCACGAAGGCTAATCTGCCCTCACATTAGCTACGACCCCCAGTAAATCCACACTAATCATCCATCTGGGTCCGTCATGATTGCTATATCCCACTTGTGTCCTAAGAAAGAGGCGGAGCTACTGTTTATATCGTTGAATACTGTTTGCCAATGTATAGGGACCCCCCGTGTGACGTTGTGTACGGTTAATGCACCAAAATACTTCCTGCACGACTTACACGCTTGGGAAGATTGGACAAGCAGATGTGTTCATAGGTTGGTCGCTACACGCGGGTACTCGCTCATTACCATTGCCTGCGCTGGTGCTGGTTTCATTTGGGCCCATTCGTGACTCGCGTTCTAGCTTGCCAGTGACACCTTCTGGTCGCCAGCTATATCGCAAACAAGTGCCCCATATGTTTCATGTGTCAACTAATACCTGAACCGAGTCAAAGCCAGGTGAGATTCAACTTGCCCAGATCGTCTACCCGTGACGCTGTACCGTCGACATCGGAACACCACGACGACCTCACTGGATAAATGATGACGGTCGTCATATTTCGCCATGTGTTTTGTTAGTTGTGAAACTTAGTTGTATTAACCATATTCTACATCGCGAAGGTGTTTTTATTTCTAAACCAGGACATAATTCATATATAATACTGGCCCATTTACATCGGCGGGATCATCGATAACTTCTAGTGAGTTAGTATTTAATAAGGCAACAGTTGTTAAGCGGATATTGCGAGGCTGTTGTTGATGTGTGAACAGTGTGTGTTATTTTAGATCAATTCTAGCTGTAAACAGGTGCAATGAAGAAACAGTCTGGAAGACAAAACAAACGGGCTGCATCTGTCGGCTCAGTCAAGACTGGCAGAAAAACGAGCAGCAGAACCTCCAATATTGAAGAGTCGACAGCCTCATCTGAAGCTTCTGCAAACGACAGTTCTGCCAGTAGAGACAATAATAACACGATTGATAGACACGATAGATATTACCGGGAAAACACATCCGATGTGAACGCGGATCTTGGGGAACGTTCCGTTTTGAAGTCTGAGATTCTGAATGCTGAGACGATAGGTGATAATTTACATTCTGGATATTTTCATCTTCAGCATCATAAGAATGAAATCGAGGAAACAGAACAGCGACATCATGAAGACGATCAACATCAGCCCGTCTCTAGAGCTAGCAACCTCCATCACGAGAGCTCTACGAGTTCTTCAGGACTCTCGGCTTCTGTGTCTCACCATAACAGCTCTCACGTGTCCGGCCATTACCTTCATCATCAGCATCAGACACATAGCCACGAGTACCAGCCAGAAGAGAGATCATCCACCCCACACATGGCTTTGTCTCACGGCGGCTACATCCCTGGGAACTTTGCCTACATGACTTCCACAGGCATGGTCATCGATCAACAGATGTACATCTCTGATCTCCATGACCTGACAGGAACCAACCCCTCAAATCCACAAGCTGTTCTGGCAGGTCAAGCAAGGATATCCACCACTCAGACACCGTCTACTGGTTCGTCCAGCACGGACCGCCATTCAGGCAGTGTCCATGCTTTCAGAGCCACGTCGACATCTGTGACTGACCAGCAGACAACACAGCACCTCATGAACTTGGATCACCACAACAGTGCACAACAATTTACCGCCCTCAGCAACATCAGGAATTCCGGGGAATCTATGAAGATATTTAAAGGTAAGATTTACTCACTAAGTCATATGTATATATATATATATATTTTCTTCATATGAAGACTTCCAAAGATAAGATTCAATCACTAATTTATCTTATCTCACCTAATACTTGTATATTCTCTACTTCAAGATTGTTAAATGATATATACGCAAACCAAACCACTTAGTCATATATATATACATATATATATATATATATATATATATATATATATATATATATATATATATATATATATTAGTATTTTATATGAAGACTCAAATGTATTTTTCTTCTTCTTTTTCTTCTTCCTCTCTTCGTCCACCACGTTTTCTTGTGTCACGTCTACACCGTAAGTCCACAAGGCTTCCAAACAATTTTGTATGAGGATTGGTCTACATGGACCAGTGCTCAGCACAATTGGCTAGGTACGTAACAGTCTTGCAAGATGTGTTCGAATGTCTGTGCTGCTTGTCCGCCACGAATGTCCCTTCTCATGCGAAACAGGTTCACTTACTTCGCTCAATCAAGGCAGTGATAGTTGTCTCTCGTTTGGCACTTTCTAATGCAAGATACATTCACCAAGGCATCTAGTTTCACCTATATATTATCCATGTCAAAACTCTCAAATGTAAGATATACTGACCAAGTCTACAAGTCACCTGTACACTTATTCTCCATTTCGTTCCTGACGAATGTAAGATAGTCATTTCCATTGGGAGGGCTGGTGGGTGGGTTGCGTGCATGCCTGGTGCCGGTGTTTAGTTAAACAACAATGACACACATATCCTTTCCTATTTTCTCTTTAGAGTTTAATTTTCTTAAATATGTTTGCGGAAATATGCACGCTTACTCTCATTGGCTACGGAAGTTGGCTCGACTGGGGGTGACATTCTTAAGTCTGGCATTGACCGACTGTTGAATGACGACAGTGCGATCAAAGACCAAGTAATTTATACCAATTAATTGAGACCTAGTAATATCTACCCATTAATTCTGACCCAGTAATATATACCCATTAAATTCAGACCCAGTAATCTATACCCATTAATTCAGACCCAGTAATCTCTATACCCATTAATTCAGACCCAGTAATCTCTTTATCCATTAATTCAGACCCAGTAATCTCTTTACCCATTAATTCAGACCCAGTAATCTCTATACCCATTAATTCAGACCCAGTAATCTCTATACCCATTAATACAGACTCAGTAATATCTATACTCATTAATTCAGATCCAGTAATCTCTTTACACATTAATTCAGACCCAGTAATCTATATACCAATTAATTCAGACCCAGTAATCTTCTTCTCCTCGTCTTTGTCCATTCCCGGGCCAAAGTCCTGATTTCTCTTATAAAGGACACCACTGATTGTAAGTCTGTTATGTCTCGAGGTTAGTTTTGTTCTCTTTTGAGGTTACAGCTTTGCATGTTGTGTTCTACGCTCGTGCTGTGCTCCGTACATGGATACTTCTCATCTGTCCAAATCTCATTTTGCTATCTAGATGACCATTGTAACTAATATATCTAGCTTTCAGTCTGAAGAGAACGTGCTCTTCCTTAGGTAAATCATAGTATTTTGTCTTTATGTCGGAATTAGGGGTGTCGATCAGTCAGTTTTCGCCTGATCTTGGCTTTAATTATAGATCCAGTAATTTAGACCCAGTAATCCAGACACGTTAATCCACAGACTGACAATTTTTGATTTTAGACATAGGTTAAGCGAAGAATCGACTGACAAGTCCGAGCAAGTGTGTGTGTGTGTGTGTGTGCGCGCGCGCGCTGTCGCGCGCGTAGCCAGTGTGGAAAATCCACACCTCTACACTCATTGCCATTTGCTGAAAGAGAAAGCGCACATGTGGATCTACACGAAGTGCAGAAATATTTTTTTCGTGAAAACAGAATCTCAAAATATTAAATGGGTCATAGCATTTTATAATTTTGAGAGTCATTGGCTCAAAATATTATATATATACAAAATAGTTGATATATGTAAGATTGAATACTCCTTTCTGGAATCTTGAACGATAAGAAACTGAGTATAGTTGTCTTTGAAGGATATATTATAATTATTCGTTCTCTCCACTGGAGCGTACTTAATTGTTGAGACTTCGAGAGAAAAGTATGCTTAATATTCATGGGGGCAAAGGAACGGGGCCGTGTATACTATATATTATGAAATAGAAGTAAGGCCATTCGGTTCTAGCTATTTTACCTGCCAATTCATGATTGTGTTTTGTATTTTGTATTCTGCATTCTTCAGACTGAATTCTGTTAGTGTTTAACAAGTTACTGGGGCAAATATGGCCTATTTTGTCGCTATTTAGCCCTAAATGAAACAAAGATCTGCTGTTGTTGATCCTCTGGGAGGCTATTTTAGCAAAACATTTCAAGTGCCACTGATGTAGTGGTGCCGGTAGTAGTTTGTGTTACGTGAGAAGCTGATAGCCCAATACAGACTCTTCATTCTTTGTCTTTTACATGAAGACGCTGATAGCCCAAATGCAGACTCATCCACTGTCTTCTACGTGAAGACGCTGACAGCCAAATACAGACTCTTCCTCCCCTGTCTTCTACGTGAAGACGCTGATAGCCCAATGCAGACTCATCCTCTGTCTTATACGTGAAGACGCTGATAGCCCAATGCAGACTCATACCCTGTCTTCTACGTGAAGATGCTGATAGCCCAATACTGACTCTTCATTCCTTGTCTTTTACGTGAAGGTTATGATAGCCCAATACAGACTTTTCATCCCCTGTCTTCTACGTGAAGACGCTGATAGCCCAATACAGACTCTTCATTCTTTGTCTTTTACGTGAAGACGCTGATAGCCCAATACAGACTCTTCCTTCTTTGTCTTTTACACGAAGACGCTGATAGCCCAATGCAGACTCATCCCCTGTCTTCTACGTGAAGACGCTGACAGTCAAATACATACTCTTCATTCCCTGTCTTCTACGTGAAAACGCTGATAGCCCAATACAGATTCTTCATCCCCTGTCTTATACGTGAAGACGCTGATAGCCCAATGCAGACTCATACTTTGTCTTCTACGTGAAGATGCTGATAGCCCAATACTGACTCTTCATTCCTTGTCTTTTACGTGAAGGTTATGATAGTCCAATAAAGACTTTTCATCCCCTGTCTTCTACGTGAAGATGCTGATAGCCCAATACTGACTCTTCATTCCTTGTCTTTTACGTGAAGGTTATGATAGTCCAATAAAGACTTTTCATCCCCTGTCTTCTACGTGAAGACGCTGATAGCCCAATACAGACTCTTCATTACTTGTCTTTTACGAGACGTTGATAGCCTAATACCCTATTCATTCCCCGTCTATTACGTAAAGACGTTGAAAGCTTAAACAAGACACTTCATTTATTGGCTGTTGCGTGACGCTTAGTGTGGTGTTGAGATGTCGTTATTGTATTTACGACATGCTTAGTGCTGTGCCAAGGTGTCGTCCCAGTGTTTGATGGACTACCTAGCATAGCGGTTAGAGCGCTGGTCTAACTGATAAAAGGGACCAGGTTTGCGGCCCATTCGCGAAATGCTCTATTACATCCAAGTGTAAATGGGTACCCGACATATTAATAAGCAAATCTAGACAGCATGATAAACTAGTAGCCCCAAATAACAAAATGTATGTCCTCGTATTATACTGTTTATCACACTTCATTCCCAACGGCAATGTCTTTTAAGGAAATACCTTGAAATGTTTACTGAAAACAGATGTTCAGGTAGGGAACTAAACTGGCCACTAAAACCATTGGGAGAACCTTTCCTTAATAGTTATAAAATGGTTCAGGGTATTTTTGTTGATAATTTCTTTGGTAGAAATGGAGAGGCGTGGCCCAGTAATGTCATGTCATGCTATTGACAAAGACGCAAACCGTTAAGGCTGTCTGCAGCTAGGCCCTTGATTAGGCTCAAGAGCTGGTAGTTGTTATTAGGATTGTGCTAGACCATAATTCTTTCAATTCATTCGACGCTGTCTACTTGCTACTCGTGGCGTCTTCAGCCTCCACTAAGACCTCACCATTAAATATTTAAAGTGTTTTTATCATCAGAACTTGCTGCTGAATATGAAAATTGTCAAACCCATTTATTGTGAGATCAGTGGTTTCATGTATGTGGAGAAATCTAAAAGAAAGTTTCTTCCTATCTGCAATACTTGTTTGTCTTTGTTATGCGTTTTGTACCTTTAGCGATTTAAGAGAACATATGACTAAGATCATCACTGACTTGTATCATAAATCATAAAGAGTGCCAGACTTGCAAGTGGTAGAACTGTTACAAAAAACTTTGTTCTTTGCCTAATGGACAAGGGTTCAGTCGTCTGCTAATGCGTAGTTTTTTTCTATCGGTGGTAAGTTGAAACCGTCATGTACATCGTGTGTAAACTACACGAATAAGCGGCATTTCTTCCTCAGTCCAATAGCTTCACACGTTCCAGTATAGCCACGCAGTGGCTAGCGTGCTGTGGAAAAGTTCCATACCAGATACTAACATGTTATAGTCTAGTGACGCAGTGGTTAGGCCGTTTGTGATAGAGTTCCGGGCCAGGAGCTCACATGTTCTAGTCTAGTGACATACTGGTTAGACCGCTCGTGGAAGAGTTCCATATCAGGTTTTCACATGTTACAGTCCAATGACGCGATTGGCCGCTTGTGGAAGAGTTTCGTACCTGGTTCTCAAATGTTCCAGTCTAGTGACGCAGTGGTTAGACCACTTGTGGAAGAGTTCCATATCAGGTCCTCAGATATTCCAGTCTAGTGACGAACTGGTTAGATCGCTTGTGGAAGAGTTCCGTATCAGGTCTTCAGATATTCCAGTCTAGTGACGAACTGGTTAGACCGTTTGTGGAAGAGTTTCATACCAGGTCCTTACATGTTCCAGTCTAGTGACGCAGTGGTTAGACCACCTCATTAGATAGCTCAGATTGAAGTCTATAAAACTGAGAACTCACAGAGAATAACCTTCGATTGTGAGAATAAATGCATCTAAGGAAAACCAGGTTGTGTTGGGCAAACACATACCTTGTCAAGCGTGGATCCTATTAGAGCAGCATAAACACAAGACTGAGACCAATGGGAAGAGCTGTGTACGTAGTGCAGCAGGAAAGACAATTCGCGACAAAATTGACAACAGCAGGCTGAGGAATACGGTCGAGACTAGTTAACTTTTATATTTATACACACACAATACAGTGGTTTAGACATTTGACACGGATGCAGTATGATCAACTGCAGCGAAACCTCACTACATTGAGGTTTTAGCACACGAGGAAGAAGTCGACTCCACCGACGATGGATGGAATAGATCAAGGAAACACACCAAAAGTTTAACGTCGACAGAACAAGTTTCCCACCTAGCGCATTCCAGAAGTCTACTTATTCCTCCTGTCGGAGACGCTGCACGGCACGAGTAGAAGGACAAAATAAAGAAGAAGATGATGAATGCATACCATATGTTGAATCATTAATAAAACTTTGCACCGCTATATGCAAACTAGGAAGTACAGATACATTTACATACATAGAGCTAGATGAACTTGCACTGCATTATGGAACTTGTAGAGCTTCAAAGAATTAAGTTCTACACTAAAATATACAGATCTTCAATTTCAATGTGTAAAGTCGTTCTGTTGTATGGCCCTAAGATATGGACAACACATCCCACAAGGACAATTGTGCAGACTTTCATCAATGATGACTTCAACAACAAAGAGAGCATGAAATAGTATGTCAAGGTCACTAATGTGGAACTGTTGGAAAGTATCAGTGGAACATGCCGTGAAGGGAAGGCGCCGACGTTGGATGGGACATACATTACATAAACCAGTTGATAGCATTGCTAGACAGTATCTGTTCTGGAATCCCCATGGCAATGAAAGTAGAAGCAAACCAAACCACACACGGAGAAGAGAGCTTGAGGCAAACATAGGAGAGAAGGGGACAGAGCTGGAACGGATGATCCATGACAAGAAGTATATGGCGTGCATTTATTGGAGAACTATCCTCCCCAGGGAGCTGAAAGATTGTGATCATTGGGGCAGGCATCAAGAAAACAATAAATTGAGATGAAATTTTAGGAGAGACAGTGAAGACGGGAGTACTTTCAGGAAAGAACTTAACAATACAGAGAGACACGTGTAAGGTTTGGAAACATAGCAGAGTAGCGACATCAAAGAACAGCTTATAAAGTACAATACAATTAGAAGGAAAAGTATGGACAAGATACTACCTCGGGAAAAAAATGTGACCGGAACCAACGATAATCCATTACACACAAAATGCCTTTATGAAGGTAATTACAAGCCACAAATAAAAGAAACTAACAAATTATAAGAGTAAATCAGAAATGTACTTACTTAAAGAGGGTAGACAACATAAAGTGGAAAATAAAAATTGGTATGGTCAGATACCACACTGAGACGAAAATATAAACGAAGCCTACTTTACGACCAATATGCCTTCATCAGGGACAATGGACCTTAACAATAATGAACTAGCGAATCATAGAAGAAGGAAAGAATACATACATTAATTTAATAGAAACGACTGTTAATGGCTTGCGCAAAACGGAAGCGGAAGTGTGAAGAATTTGGAAGTGGAGCCGCGACAATGCGCATCTCGTTGTAGGAACACGAGATGATGGACTCCACGTTAGTTGATGACGGGTTATGTTTTAATACCTCTGTGGCCTTGAAATCTATAGAGAAATACTTTTGATGGCTGCTGTAAAGTTGTAAAGACTGCATCAATAAATTAAACAAGACATGAATTATGCAGATATTTTCCCATGTACATTATGGATCACTTGACATTGGAGTCAAGACTAGATCCAGTGATGCGTATTTATAAAAAGCAACTAAGGAAGGTTGTGGAGGGTGCAAGAAAACTGAACATGTAAATACAGGCTGTGCAACAATCTCATCATGTAAAAAAAAATGGATCTCGAAAATCACATATTGAGCAGGTTTCCTGTTTGAAGGCTAAAATACAGTAGTGGCCGCTTGCTCCTACTGGAGCGTGACAATTAGATACAGGTATGAGATCTGTCAGATAGTGCAACAAATGTATGAACTATGTTAAGCGTGTTTCATCGTTGTAAGAAACAATACATGTTGTAGTTACGGGGGTCATATCTTCATGTTTAACATTTGTATCCATAGAATTATCGCCCTGTTCATATGTGACACTGGCGGACGTGAAGAGGAGACATCTACTGGTCTTAATTCTGTGTGTGGGTGTGAGGGATATAGGTGGGGGTATATGTATATCGATGTTGGTATGTGTGTGTGTGGGAATGTGTGTCGGTGTGGGTGTGAGTGGATATGTGTGTGAGTGTAGGTGTGTTTGTTTTGGTGTGGGTGTATTGATATGTTTGTTTTAGTGTGGGTAAAAATCTATTCTCTGTCCCGTACTCTTCCTTATAGTCGCGCATTTGTAGTTGCTCTGGTTCCAGCATAATGAGATTGCTGAAAGGATTTAAAACACACCTCCAATTTACAGTTGTAAAGCGTTTGGCAGAACACTAACATAATGACTAAAATAAAGATCCCGAGGCCTTGTGTCTTTCCTATGGCATCGTGCGGATGTGAGATATGGTCAGCCATACAAACCATACGGACAAGGATTGAATCATTCGAGATAAAATGCTACAGAAGGGTTCTCAAAATATCATGGAAAGCAAAAAAGAAACACGCAGAAATTCTATAGGAACTCGATATAGAACACAAATAGCTAGTAAACAACATTAAGTTTAGGAAATGAACATACTTTGACCACACTAAAGGTCATAATGACCCAGAAAGATCAATATTGACGTGTATTGTACCTGGCAAAAGAAGCAGAGACAGACCGAGGAGATGGACACGTGACAATACAGAGACTCGGGTTAACAGTGGGTCTGTTGGGGTCTTTATGTATAACAATGACAAGAAAAGCGCGCCTGCACCACAGAGAGCATGTCGTAAGAGGCGACTGTCTGACGTGACATAACAGCGGCCACGGATGTGTGACTTGTTAGGAGCAGCATAGATGACGCCTAACCGGCTGCGTATCTACTTCGCTATAGTGTTTGAGTCTATTAAGATGGACTCGCACGTCAGTTAACCACTCTCCGCGGCGCTTGTCCCAACGCGGCAGAGTAATAAGCTGCTCGAGCCTAACCCACTAAGCAGGAAATCCTCCACCCGGCTACATTCAGCTCATACCAGAGCTGAGACATGCACAGGGGCTTCTGTCATTGCAGAAGTAAATGTCGACTAAGAGTAGGTGGTCGAGCTGCTCATGGATCAAGTACCTTACAGATCGTCTGTTCGAAAGCGACGTTCTGCAAAGGACATGGTACACGATGATGATATCTTTAATATCCGCTTCTAAGTCAGTGAATAACTTAAATATGTGTGTGAAACTTAACTCTATGTGACAAACTTAACTCTGTGTGTCAAACTTAACTGTGTGTGTCAAACTTAACTCTGTGTGTCAAACTTAACTATGTGTGTCAAACTTAACTATGTGTGTCAAAATTAACTCGGTGTGTCAAACTTAACTCTATGTGACAGACTTAATTCTATGTGTCAAACTTATCTATATATGTCTAACTTAACTCTATGTGACAAACTTAACTATGTGACAAACTTAACTATGTGTGCCTAACTTACCTCTATATGTCAAACTTAACTCTATGTGACAAACTTAACTCTATGTGACAAACTTAACTCTATGATGTTAAAATATTTTGGAAGCATCCATATAGCCTCACAACGCCTTATTGCTACACATATCGAACAGTCAAACGAAAAAGTTAACTGCAAATGACGGATGAGTGGGTGAATGGCTTCGCTGTAAACATGTTGAATGAATGACCCAGATTGCGGTAGCGTTAGCTTGACTGCTGGTAAACATCCGGGCTATCGAATAAATATTACGTGGGTGGATATAAACATAAATAGATTATGAAGAATTTGTGAAAGACAAATTAACATGGGAAAAGGCTATGATTAATAAATGCATTAATTAAGCCAACAAATAATGTTAAATATTAATTCTTTCCCAAATTATATTTATAGTTCCACTAACACAGTAGAGTGATTAGTCGTTGTGGGAATAAGGAGGTGTCATTAATATGTGCAAGTTAGTTGGTCATGTGCATTAATCGTTGTGAGAATAATGAGATGTCATTAGTATGTGCAAGTTAGTTTGTCATGAGCATTATGAGTTCTGGGAACAAGGAGATGTCATTAATATGTTTTAGTTAGTTTGTCATGTGCATTAATCGTTGTGAGAATAATGAGATGTCATTAATATGTTTTAGTTAGTTTGTCATGTGCATTAATCGTTGTGAGAATAAGATGTCATTAATATGTGCAAGTTAGTGTGCCATATGGGCATTAATCATTGTGAGAATAAGATGTCATTAATATGTGCAAGTTAGTTTGTCATATGGGCATTAATCGTTGTGAGAATAAGATGTCATTAATATGTGCAACTTAGTGTGCCATATGGGCATTAATCATTGTGAGAATAAGATGTCATTAATATGTGCAAGTTAGTGTGTCATATGGGCATTAATCGTTGTGAGAATAAGATGTCATTAATATGTGCAAGTTAGTTTGTCATGGGCACTATGAGTTCTGGGAACAAGGAGATGTCATAAATATGTTTTAGTTAGTTTGTCATGTGCATTAATCGTTGTGAGAATAATGAGATGTCATTAGTATGTGCAAGTTAGTTTGTCAGGGGCATTAATCATTGTGAGAATAAGATGTCATTAGTATGTGCAAGTTAGTTTGTCATGGGCATTAATCATTGTGAGAATAAGATGTCATTAATATGTGCAAGTTAGTGTGTCATGGGCATTAATCATTGTGAGAATAAGATGTCATTAATATGTGCAAGTTAGTGTGTCATGGGCATTAATCATTGTGAGAATAAGATGTCATTAATATGTGCAAGTTAGTGTGTCATGGGCATTAATCATTGTGAGAATAAGATGTCATTAATATGTGCAAGTTAGTTTGTCATGGGCATTAATCATTGTGAGAATAAGATGTCATTAATATGTGCAAGTTAGTGTGTCATGGGCATTAATCATTGTGAGAATAAGATGTCATTAATATATATTAGTTTATCTTGAACATAAGTGTATTCTTTCTTTCAATATCAATTACAATGCCGACTGGCGTAAAAGATATCGTCTTTAACAATCATTGATCTTTCTATTTGATAACATTGTGACTAACATAGAATGTTTGTTCGTCACAACGTCCACAGGACAACTATTTATCATCACTTGGAAAACAACATATAACGAACAACATACAAGCAAGTGAATAACAGGCTGTGATCGGTGTCACGAACAAATATTCTTGGTTTACATAGTCTCTGCTCATCCTAACATCGTTTATGTACCTTTCCCATGCCTGTATTTCCGTTAAATGCTGCAGTCTCTCATTTCTGTTATCATATTTGTCACTTGCTGTAGTTGGATGTGTTGGACCGAAAGGTGCAGATATCGCAGTCAAGCTGTAAGCTACGACACAGCGCATTCCGTTCTCTGTACTACATTCTGCTACTTAACTCCTTTTCAGGGTTTATTAACGGGAGATTGAAAATGAACGAAGCCAAGCCATATTTGTCAATAGTTTTTTGCGCTCCTATTTCTCAGAACACGTAACCAAAATAAAAATGCTGTTTTATCTGTTTTACTAAAATATATAAACGTAATAAAAACGAAAATCATTAAAATTATTATAAAGTCCCCGTTTTCCATTATACACATGTAGGATACACTATTTAGCGGTTATATTTTAGGTAGCAGGGGGACAGCGGACATTCTCGTCTTTACAATAATCAAATCGCGTGAATACCGTTTGTGAATATCAGGTTATACCGCTTGTGAATATCAGGTTATACCGCTTGTGAATATCAGGTTATACCGCTTGTGAATATCAGTTTATACCGCTTGTGAATATCAGATTGAGGTGAATCTGTAGCGTAAAATGGTTCTAATTTGGTTAGTGCACACTTGTCTATTTCTTGTCTCCTTGTTGCACACTTGTCTATTTCTTGTCTCCATGTTGCACACTTGTCTATTTCTTTTCTCCATGTTGCACATTTGTCTATTTCAGGTCTCTTGATTACACTTTGTGACTATTCCGTGTCTCGATGTTATACACTTGTCTATTTCTTGTCTGGAAATTCCACATTGTGTCTATTTCGTTTCTGGAGATTGCACATTGTGTCCATTTCGTGTCTGGATATTCCACATTGTGTCCATTTCGTGTCTGGATATTCCACATTGTGTCTTTTTCTTGTCTGGAGATTGCCCAATGTATCTTTTTCTTTTCTCAATATTGCACACTTGTGTCTATTTGTGGTCTTAATGTTGAACTCTTGGATCTATTTCTAGTCTCGGTGGTACACTATGAGATTTTTTCTTGTCTTGACTGTCCACTGTCTATTTCTTGTCTCAATGGTGCACTCTGGAGTATGATTATCGCCTACCCCTTGAAGTAACACTACCACTTAAAACACTGTCTTACATTTCTTGCTCGTTTTACATACTTTGCTTCAGTGTTAGCCTTCACAAAAGTCATATAAAGCCAAATAGCTTCACATCATCTTATTTTACAGGATATTTTCGAACACTTGCTTGCAATCCATAATTTAACCTTTTATTAATTTATTATCTGTTATCTAAGTGCACCGCCACTTTCTCTATGTTTACATTTCATAGACCTCGAACATGTTTTCTAGCCGTTTATTGCTCAAACATGTTTTCTAACCGTTTATTGCTCAAACATGTTTTCTAACCGTTTATTGCTCAAACATGTTTTCTAACCGTTTATTGCTCAAACATGTTTTCTAACCGTTTATTGCTCAAACATGGTTTCTAACCGTTTATTGCTCAAACATGTTTTCTAACCGTTTATTGCTCAAACATGTTTTCTAACCGTTTATTGCTCAAACATGTTTTCTAACCGTTTATTGCTCAAACATGTTTTCTAACCGTTTATTGCTCAAACATATTTTCTAACCGTTTATTGCTCAAACATGTTTTCTAACCGTTTATTGCTCAAACATGTTTTCTAACCGTTTATTGCTCAAACATGTTTTCTAACCGTTTATTGCTCAAACATGTTTTCTAACCGTTTATTGGCTAATGTTTGAACGTGAACGGTGAGTAGATCCTTCCATGCAGAACGACGAATCACCGACAAACAAGGGAGGGAATTCAGTGTGATGAAACCATGTTAAATTATGTTCACAAACAGTGCACGTATAACAGTTTATGAAGGTCCATAAGTTCATTAGTTCACTTGTTCCACGACCCAACGAGACACGTGAATAAACCAGAAGCGCCACATATCTGTTTACTAAGCATAACATATATTTAACGAATGTATCACTCCGCTCATATTTCCACATTTCAGTGAAATGACTTACATTTCCGGCTTACATCTTCCGCGGAAAAATTCCTCAGATTATGTGGGACTATCAATTAGCAGATGACGCATTGCTCTCCCCTGACATTTGGTTCTCTTCATGCTCCACTTACTTCCACTTTTGAACAAGCAGCCTGGTGGAAGCGACCATATTGCACAAGATAATGTTGGGTTGGAAGTATGGGACATTACTACGATAGGATGTCACGGTATATGACTGCACGTTATTTGACTGGGAAGTCATAGATTCCACAGGGGCTTCACATGAGCTTTACATGTGGTCCCTATTATAATCTCCACTATATCCCGCGGATATGACCGCCTCCTGACAGCACTTTCTGCCTTCTTTTAGAGTAGGAACGACGCTCAGATTGAAAACTTACAACAGTATAGGTGTATAGAGAGTGATCCGGGCATTTCAGTAATTGTGTGTGCGTTATAGGGGTTACCGTAGAATGGGTGTCTCATGGAGCCTATATCTTGTGACAGTGGTATCGTGCTCAAACCACGTTTTCGACACTCCACAACTTACCCAGCTGATGTCATGCCATGAGGCAAATTCAAGGACATGCACTCCTTCACAGATGCCATGAACACCGATTTCTGGCAAGACGACCCGCTTCGCACACGGACATCTTCAAACTATCAATAATGTCCTGACATCATCTTCTTCTGGGACGACTTCTTCCCCTTTTCCCAGGCCCTGTGCCTTCCACTATAAGCCTCTCCAAGCTATTTTGTCTTTTCACATGACCGAAATACCTAAGCTCTTCCTTGTGCTGTTATTTATTAGCCAGTTTTCATCTTTACCTAGTTGTTGCCAAATTTCTCTATTTGATTTCTTCTGTCCAAGCTATTTTCAATATCTTTCTTTAACACTTCAGATCGAAGGATGATATCTTATTTTCAATGGTTTTATTTATTGTCACATCTCGCACCCATATGTTGCCATAAGGAAAGCAAAGTGAAGTAAAGGTTTGTCCCGTAATAGTTTCACTATTGCTATGGTAGGACGTTGTTAGAGACTTCAGTATACTAAGCCACAGCTTGTGTGAGGTAGGCTGGTCAGTTCCTTTCTTAGCTGCCTTTTACTTTCCTAGTCGCATATCCGGTACCTATCTACTACTGGAGCGTTGAAGTTGAACATCGTACCTTTGCGATGAACAGCGAGCACTCTACCATCACGCTTATCAGACGCTCTCTCAGAGAAAACATGTCCTACTATGTTGGATCTTCGACTTCTTTCTTGCACACTGCCACACATTTCTCATCGACAGTAGCTTGTGTTTGACAGCTGCACAACTTCGGTTGATTCTTACCAAACAGTCCTCATAGTTTTTTGTTTATTGTTGATCCTACACATTCACATTCTTTCACATCTTCTATTCCCACATTATCTATGGTAATTATTGATGTGTTCCCTACTTTGTTCTAATAATTTTAGTTGTTTTTCGATGTTGATATTTGGATTCCGGACCTCGCTCTGTTGTTTGGTTAACTCAATTAGCTTTACCAGCCCAGCTTGTGTCACCGATAGGACAACTGTGTCGTCTGCATACCTTCTGTCTGGAATCTGATATCTTTCTATCCTTAATATGTCGAACCACGCGCGTTCTAGATCATCTCTGAGGTCCCTCATGATGTTCTCTGAGTAAATGTTGAATAAATATTGGGAGAGGATGCCTGACTTAAGCTTATGTTACAATAAGGTAGAGATCGATGAAAGGAACTGGCTAAAATATCTAGGAGAAGATAAAACATCACAATCAAACTTATAACACTTCTATTTCCGACCGCAAGTCTGATTCAGAACTGTCTTTACTAATATTTGTATTTAATGAACAATTTTCAGACATGAAAATTGCGTCACAGTTGCTACTTGATAATGATCCGATATACATACATATATATATATATATATATATATATATATATATATTCATTCATTCAATCCGTTTTTGCAGTCGATGCGCGTGGCACCCTGTAAGTAGCCTTTCAGGGCGCAGGCCTGGGCGCTGAATATGGAGACCCTGAGCTACCAAAAATGCAGGGTCTCCCTCTCGGTCTCGCTGGAGTTGCCGGAATGAGATCACTCGCAATATTGAAACCATCCGCCTTAGGTGCTACCACTCCGAATTTTCTGTCTGTGTTTACTCCCGTAGCTCTACATTCTCCCGAGGTTTCTACAAGGCAGTGAAGTCGTTGCCCGCAGATGCTAGTTACTCGAGTCCTCCGATGATACTCTCATCGTCTTAAGACTAGCCAGCACTTTCTGGGATTTGTGGGTTTAAAATTGGAGTTCCTCCTCTCCTAGGCGAACTGCCTGAACAGGCTAACGAGCTTCGTATACGTGGGTTTCGAGTCAGAGTTTACCTTCTCTTAGATTGGCTGCCAACCAAGATTAACGAACCCAATCTGCCCTCCCAGTTATACCGCCGGGTACTCGTGTCGTGCCCCACAGCAGGCTCTGTAAGAAACACCGGGCCCATAATGAAAGTGCTGCTGATGACACAAAAATGTAGGAGAGGCCATTGGCATGGAAACTCCTAAAAGACAAACCGAAAACTGAATCCAGCGGCGATCTCTACATCTGGAAATGAGAGGCTATATCAGACGCTTTACTTTCCTTTAACGAGCGGGACGGGACGTCCATCCCAGACCTCGCTACCCCTCATACACACATATATATATATATAATTGACAGTAATACATCGTCTGCAATGCCATAGAACAGATTGACACACATCAGGTATGGTTTCCACGAGAAACTAGTCACACAATCCACAACGGTCATCCTCAATTATAGCGTGAAGCAGCATGGAAATGTAGGACCTCCACTTTGATTGCACTAAAATGCGAAGGATACGTATTTGCTGTCACGAAGCTTGAAGTATGGACTTCTCGTGGGTATCTTGTCAGAGTTTGCAACATGGCCTATGTACTTCTTTCATCCGATTTTGTTCTCTTCCTTCCGCACGGTCCCTTCTTCACATCCCACACAATTCCTTCGCTATCAGACTTGTCGCGTAATCTCGTAATTATTGCACGTGACGGTTGGGCAGTATCAAATTCTGTTTCCCATCGTCTCCTCACCTCAATCAGATTCTCACATTTACAAAAACATTTAAAAATTCACTAACTTCACTCGAAAGATAACTTGTTGGACTCTGCCATCTTGTCTAGTCCACATATGCTCTACTTCCGGGATGTAGAAAGAGTAGAATGACTACACGAACTCGTATACACTCACCGTAGTCATTACAACTTGCAATACAATCGGTCCGGACAAGCTATTTTTAATACGTTCTTTGAGAGTAACAGTCAAGTAGTGTAATCATATTTTGGGATCCCCTCTCTCTCTCTCTCTCTCTCTCTCTCTCTCTCTATATATATATATATATATATATATATATATATATATATATATATATATATATATATATATATATAAGAATAGAATCCTTAGAGTCAAAATGTTACAGAAAGATCCTCAGAATACCCTGGACAGAGAAAAAGACAAATATAGACATTCGGCAAGAGTTGAGCATAGAGGAAAACTGGTTTATCAATTCCATTTTGGCTAGAAAATGCAAATACTTTGGTCACACCAAGAGACACATCGGTCTCGAGAGAACAGTGATGGAATGTATGGTGCCAGGCAAAAGAGAAAGGGGTAGACCACGAACACGATGGCACCAAGATATCCAGGAATGGCTGAGTATGATTGTGACGGACGCTGTAGTTTTAGCAAGGCAACGAGTTTCTTTCAGACAGGCTGTGATGGGAGCGACGTTTTATAAAGGACATGCTACATGATGATGATGATGATGATGATGATGATGATGATGATGATATATATATATATATATATTATATATATATAATATTAATCACGTCTCACTTTACAGACTTTCAATCACTCGTTTGGATTCATCACGTCTCACTTTACATACTTTCAATCACTCGTTTGGATTCATCACGTCTCACTTTACATACTTTCAATCACTCATTTGGATTCATCACGTCTCACTTTACAGACTTTCATTCAGTTGATTTGATTAATTCCGTCTCACTTTGCAGACTATTTGTCAGACCAGACTAACATTTACATACATACATATATATATATATATATATATATATATATATATATATATATATATATATATATATATATACACATACATACATACATACATTAATATATATATATATATATATATATATATATACAATACATATATATATATATATATATATATATATATATATATACATACATATATATACATTAAGAAGTATTTATTAAGAGGTTGGCAAACAAAAAGGTAAGGGTAAACATATATTACTGGATCAAGCTACATTTCATTTGGAAGTTATCATTATGATATAGTATTTAATTTCACGAGGTTGTTGACTTTTGTACCTGGCCCTGGATGATTATATGCGATAGAACATATGGAGTGTGTATGGTGCGTGTATGTGTGCAGCGCGTTTATAAGAGTTTTGCGCACATGTAAGTGTTTTGTCAGTATGTAAGTGTTTAGTGAGTACGTAAGTGTTGTTCGTATGTAAGAGTTGCATGCGTAAATAAGTGGTGCATACCACTGTAAGGTACGCGTACGTATGCTATGTTACAAATAGAATAATTTTTTTCTATCATACTTTTCCTTCGTAAAGTTCACTGTTGTTTCATATTTTTCTGTCTCCAAGTTTTCCATTCAAATGTGTTTTTGTTCCCATTAAATGCATTTTTTCTAAATGTAAATCTTGATTGTTCTAACACATCAAATAAACTATTAGAACATTCATTCACTTCATGCGAACGCAATTCTCCCTGCAAACATGTTGTTTCATGACAGTCAGACTAACGATGTGGGGGATTCAAGTGATCCCATGAAATAGTGAACGACACGGATAAGAAGCCAAGCAAAGCACAATCGTCCGAATAACCACGGTCCATCTTCATCAGAACGTAAGAAAAGCTACTGCAATTCGCCACTTAACGATCATTTCAGATAGCACGAAAGAATAAACTTACTCAACGTGGGCGTTCAACAACAACATACAAAGTGGACTCGTCTATATGTGTGTAGACCTACTTCTGACAGCATGAGAATCGTTGTCACAGATTACAATAAAAACATGAGAGGACAACACAGAGATATTGACAATGAATACTTGCTAATAGTCGTCGATCAAGACCATAAGTCAAGTGCATACACTGCCCGACGGAATGGACCCAAAGAAGTAGAGAAGACCATTCTGCAGATGTCTTAAGTATGTAAACCATTGTACTTCATGAAAGTGCCACGTACATGGAGAAAAGCGATGGTTTCAGTTACTGGCGACGGTCCATTTTATGACGTTCTTTTCCAAAAATGCTTGACGTCGCCGGAATGTCCGTCGATGAACATGCGCATAATCGTGACGCATTTTGGATAAGAATTTAGGTAACGAATTGTTGATGTCTAATACGCTTCCACGGACAATACTGCTTGTAACATTGTTTTTGTTTCCCGCACATCATGACAATTTGATTAGACTACTTGTGCTACTTCTTGTAGATTTCAGGCAAGCTGAATTATCTATTTATGATATGATTGAGGCTTGTGATTTTATTTGTCCCATTTCTGTCTCCACTGCCTTATGGGATATATGATTGCAGGAAAGTATTCGAGAGAAAAACCTAAGAAAAAATATGTATCTTTTTCTGACCTCAGTCGTCTTGACTATGTTTTGTCACTGAGTCAGGGTAGTTGAGGACGAGAGAGTGAGGCCGACGTGTGCTAACCTCATTCACTAAAATAAAATTAACGCGTAAGTCACTTTTTCATTTCACGTTCGTTATACCACTGTCTACTATAACATGTACAATGGAAGTCCTTTCGATATTTGGTGCACGAGCACTCGCGCCCTCAAGGATTATGTAACTCCACTTCGATGGAAGGGGGATGTCCTATTTCCTTGTACTACGGGCAGCAGACAATTCATGACTCTGAGATTGACTTATTTAGCCATCTTGGAACTAATGTAAACAGGGAATGTTGACAAAGTGGTCCTCATCGATTATGGTGGACGAACAACAACATTAAATGTGTAAGTACAAGACCAAATATGTTGATCGTTAGTTGAGCCGAGCATGTAAATCGGCACACACAAAACCAGCGAATCTTCATTTGCCAATTGTCCTTGACCGTGCTAATGCTTGGTAGATGTTAGTAGACTTACCAAGAAGGGGGATTCATGATTATGGTAGTGAGGTCTTAGAGATGACCAGATATTGTGCTTACCTGACCATCTTCATACCACATCATGATCGAGTTAACTGTGCCATATGAATCCTGATTAGATGAGTAGGATTCTACTGAAGGGGTCAAATACAGTGACCTGGTTACAGGGCTGAACAGGTAAGGTAATAATGGTTGCTGAAGTCGAGATGTAAGTCACTCGCCTCTCAAAGCAATGACCGGAAACAGTGGGTGATCGAATCTTACCAAGTTTCAAGCGACCCCAGAATACATGCAATCTTCTTCTTCTTCGTACGCAGTCAGACAGTAACCATTATTTTTTCGAAAAAAGCGGCGGTCATCCTGAGGCTGTCGACACTGCCATAGAGCTTGTCTTGCAGTTCCACTGGTGATGGCCACATCTGCTCTCTCTGATCCTCGTATGTCGGGCAGTTCTGCAGCAGATGTTCAGCGGTCATTTTACCGGTACCGCACGGGCATTCGTCGGTACCACCTATCTTCAATTTGTTGAATAGGTGGTACCTCAGTCTATTGTGGCCAGTGCGAAGTCTGAAGACAACGACCTGCTCTCTTCTGTTCAACTGGTAATAGGCATCGTTTTTGGTGTAACCAGTATGTTCGGTTTCCCATTTGGTCATGTATCTGGATTTAATAAGCTGCTTTGACTCTTCGTACGTCATACTAGTATCTGTTTGTGGTAGTCTTGCACCTTCTTTTGCCAGTCTGTCTGCCTCCTCGTTGCCTTGGATGTGGCAGTGTGATGGGCCCCACTGTACCACTACCCTTTTTGGTGCGGACTGCTGGCACAGTTTGCAGAGTGCTGCTCTTAAGTCATTAAGCTCAGTGTTTTTCTGGCATTTTAGCGCTGTGACTACGGCCAGAGCATCTGTAAGCAGGACTGTATGGCTTTCATTTTCTTTATGTGTCGAATACATGCAATCTGAGTTAAATAAGTCGTCTCGCCACTGGTCCAAAGCAGTTCGAGACGAAAGAGGGAGGTTAACTGACCAAGGCAGGTTCTTCTTCACTGTTATCTAAATACAGCGCGTTGCATCATCGAAACAAAAACACCACCAACTGATGATGTCGCCTTCACACCTGGCGATGGGCAGATGTAATCTGTTTGTAAAAGCAGACGTACGAGATTAAGGGGCCACATCTGTTTACGGCCTGATGAAGAAATCCGGTCTGAAAGGTCAATCCAGAACAAAACCGTGATTAAACAGCTGAGCAGGAATCGTGATGGCTGTAGAATGTAGAGCAGTAAGTTTATATACAACAAAATATAAGTTTCATCACTCCCATAAGCTGTCGCAACGGATAAATCGGACTGACAGACAAAACAGAATGGATTCAATCCACATACGTGACAAGATAAAGATTACCATAACATGTAGAGTGGAGTCATAATCCAGTTCGACCCCCCCCCCCCCCCCAACCCATTAGAGTGGGAAGAGTGGCAGACTATCGTTGCTAGAAAGGAGTAGTCATTCTGATGATCAGATTACCTCCTGTTGTATAAAGTTTTGTAACATGACAGTTGACCGATGATGATGATGTTGGTGTAGTGAGGGTGCAACAACTTTGGAAATGGTAATAATATCTTGTGACAATGGCTAATAGGAATGGTTAAGGATAACGGTTAGGGATAATGGTTAGGGATAGATATTAGGGGTAATGGTTAGGGATAATGATTAGGGATAATGGCTAGGGATAATGGCTAGGGATAGCGGTAGGGATACTGGTTAGGGATAATGGTTAGGGATAGCGGGTAGGGATAATGGTTAGGGATAGCTGTTAGGGGTAATGATTAGGATAATGGTTAGGAATAATGGTTAGGGATAATGGTTAGGTATAGCTGTTAGGGGTAATGATTAGGAATAATGGTTAGGAATAATGGTTAGGGGTAAAGGTTAGGAATAATGGTTAGGGATAAAGGTTAGGCTAAACGTTAGGTATAATGGTTAGTACAAAGGGTTAGGGATAATGTTTAGTGTAAAGGCAATGCTGCGGGTGATTATTACCTATATCACATAATTAGCGTGTTAATTGAGTGATGTTTTTCTAATGCTACCTTGTTCTGTTACATGATACTGAATCTCCAAAATCTTGTAGACTCTACTCTCTACTATTTAAATGATTTGTCTTGATTCCGTCGCGTGTGAAGTTCAACTGTTAAATTACTGTAATTGACAACGTGTGTCATTTTCCAGCACCAATGTCAAATCTTACATGCGCTTTAAATATAGTCTTACTGCAAATATTGAGCCCCTTGAATTAAGATAACGACTTTAGCGAGATGTCCTCACCCAGCCCAGGTCCTAGACTTTAGCGAGATGTCCTCACCAAAGCCCAGGCCAAGACCTTAGCGAGATGTCCTCACCAAAGCCCAGGCCTAGACTTTAGCGAGATGCCCTAACCCAGGCCGGACCTAGACTTTAGCGAGATGTCCTCACCCAGCATGGCCATCCCGATCCCTCATCATGCGCTGGCCCGACTGATCTAACCATCGGAGGTAATCCTTTTCGCGTAGTTACAGATCCAATCAGTCCGTGGGCCGATCGAGCTCCAACTTTGATCCAATCTTGCCGTGGATTGCAGCTAAGCTGTGCGAAGTAGGTGAAAGGCGCAAATCTCGTGAAGGGCGAAAATCTCGTGAAGTTCAACCGCGTTCACCTCCTCGCGGAAATACAACACATGGTAGCCGAAATATTATTTCAAATAGCTGATGGCCATGCCAGGACAATTAGAAGGAAAGCACAACAGAACGAAATAACTAATTATTAATCCAAATGAAAACTACATATCGTTTCTGTGGACACAGGTGTAAGTCGTCGACTAGTGTTAATCCCCAGTCAAAATCCGTGACCTGGCGGCATCCATAATACACATCATCATCATAATACACAACAACACGAAATCAAAGTTATCCCCGTGGCCTGTTAGACGGCATCTTTGCTTCTCTCTAAGTGTACTTGCTTTCATTCAGTTCCTGAAGACGGTTCTGTGGTGTCAGGTTACATAGGCTCTGCTTACACCCCGAATTGCAGTTCAGAATGTCAAATGTGCTGTAGTGCAATTTACGACTCTCAGTAACCTCAGTCCTATGGAATTGACAGTATCGATCCCAACTCGTTGGCCAGATTGCTCTGACCAAGCCTGTTTCCAGGTAGCCCGATGGCGGATGTTAGGTGGGATCCTGTTTAGCATGTCTCACCTGACACTGATGACCTTTAACTTCCCATATGTATATGGGTCACTGGCTGACATGCTTCTTCTATCCGCTATGAATCCCATTGTTTTACACTGTACAGAGAACAAATCACGCGACAAGAGAAGATCCTTGTTCATTTCTCTTGTTTTTCACATTTTTACTTCCTATTTCATTGGAAATGGTAAATGGTTCATAGGACGGACTTCATTGTACCTCGGCACACCGATATGTGCTCAGTCCATTTCATTGCTGAATGTGTCGGCGAAATGACACAAACTCCACAGCTCCCGTGGCTGATTACCAAATGCCCCCTGACTTAATCAAGTACCCACTTACAGCTAGGATGTCGACAGGAAGAAGCGATCATTCTATGAAATATCCATCGTCATGTCCGGTATGTTAAACTAATCACGTGATTCGAAAGCGGTACGTTTGGTCTGTAAATCGAGCTCACTGAACACTCCCTATTTGATTGTCGAATTATAATGTTGATGAGGATTGCCGACATAATTTTGTTCGTTGTAAATAGTGTATGTCAGTGAACGAACTTCCTCGCTGGGGAATATTCCGTGCCACTGGAAACATGTATACCTGTAACTACCACTCAGAATAACATGTAATATGCAATGTGGAGACAAGTCAACAATAGGAAGGGAATCAATCTCAGTAACCACTTAAGTGAACTTTTCTTTGCTGATGACCAAGCAATAATACTAATCTCAGAAAAACAACTGCAGAAACATATCAACAATCTTAATGAGGTCTGTAGTCATTCTTTTTTATTTTTGTGTTCGCCTTATTTCTCTATTCCCCAAGGCGGTGTGCGTTGCACTACGTTTTTTATTTTGCGCCTGTCGGCCCAGTGCATCCGACTTCGGCATGCATTTATGTATGTGTCTACTTCCTCCTATATTTGTTAAGGGTTTGCTTCACCGGGGTAACGGCCGGTGCTGTGATGGGGATCTAACCCAGCACCTTCGGGTTGTGAGCCGTGTCACTTAACCACTAGTCCACGCCATTCCCTAGGATTACAGTATGAAAATCAACATAGACAAAACCTAAGTTTTGACGATTTTAGGAAAAGAAATAGAAACAGATATATTCATTCATACAAAACCGAGTGGAAAATGTGAAACATTGTATGTACCTTGGTTTTATAACCTCAACGGATGGCAAAAAAGACACTGAAATTCAACACATATGTAATCAAGCAAGTTAAATAATTGCTAAGTCACTGATATTACATTCTAAGCACGTGACTGTGAATACAAACGGAACGCTATACACAACATTCCAACCCACATTGTGCTATCGGTGACAGAATCGAACATTAACAAACAAAGATAAAAGAAACATCTTAACAACACAGATGTAATGTTTGCGCTGAATGCTTGGAGTAACCAGAATGGATAGATTAAAACACGAAGATATTAGGAGAGACAAGCAGGTACAACACTAGTGTTAGACCTCAGCAAGAGACAGCAAATCAAATGACTAGCAAACCACGTGACTTGTCAAACACCAGAAAGTATCCATCAGAAAGCAATCTTATATAATAAAATGAATGCAGAGCCAAGGACCGACAAGGCCAACGATGGATAGTTGAAATAACAAAAGCAGTAACGATCCCAGTGCACGAAGCACATACTAGGGCCGGTCAAGAAACCTATTCATCCCCTGACTTTGAAAGACACAAGCACATTCTAAAGCCGGTCAAGAAACGTCTTCATCCCCTGATTGAAAGACACAAGAAATACTAGGGCCGGTCAAGAAACCTATTCATCCCCTGACTCTGAAAGACACAAGCCCATACTAAGGCCGGTCAAGAAACGTCTTCATCCCCTGATTGAAAGACACAAGCAAATACTAGGGCCGGTCAAGAAACCTCTTCATCCCCTGACTCTGAAAGATACAAGCACATACTAAGGCCGGTCAGAAAACCTCTTCATCCCCTGACTCTCAAAGGCACAAGCAAATACTAGAGCCGGTCAAGAAACCTCTTCATTCCCTTTCTCTGAAAGACACAAGCACATACAAGGACCAGTCAAGAAACCTCTTCATAATCGTATCGCTTAAAGGCACAAGCGGGACAAACAGCGGAAAGAAAGAAGACAGAAAGTAAAGATCCCGATTTCATGTCTGTGAGGCACATTGGGAACATGATGTTCTACTACAATATTTCCTCACTAACATTAGGGCCGACTTGACTTTTCCAGGTAATTATTCTACCCATTTGTTGTAGCTTGGTGGACTTTGGGAGCCGTTTTGTGATCTGGAAAAATCTAACACCAGCTGAGGACCGAATCCCGATCGCTCAGCTGGGAAACGAGGACACTAACCACTGCGCTATCTCCACTCCCCAATAATCAAATGTACACATTTATAAATTTATAAAAAACTTGGTACTGAGAAAGATGTACGCATATGTACAATAACAGCTTTATGGCGTTGTAAGAAAGTTTGCGGGCTGGTACATCAGCTCTACATAGTGAATCAGATATCATATTTTGGAATGATGCTGGTATTGGAGTTACTTATCTCTTTTCGCTGGTGTTTAGTTATTGTCATTGTCCTAAATAATCATTCTCGATTATCGCTAATGTTGTTCCAATTTACGAATGCTGAGTTTGTCACTTTTGGGACGTTTCTTTGATAGCAGGCTAGAGTGCCGCTTTTGTATTCCGAGGTGTCCTGAAGAAGGTGACATAGAATGTGCTGGTCGAAGTGCATTGCGATGCATCTCAGTAGACCTGAAACTACGGGACCACAGCGTTGATCCCCAACTTTTTGGCAGGGCTGCTGTAATATAGAGCCAAGACTTGGTGTTTTGGTAAGTGTTGTTTGGATCTTTGTCAGTGTGTTTCATCTGGTTCTAACCTGAGAAGGAGCCTTGGTCAGTTTGTTTCTTCTGGCTGTGGCCTGAGATGGAGTCTTGGTCAGTGTGTTTCACCTTGTTCTAACCTGAGATGGAGTCTTGGTCAGTGTGTTTCACCTCGTTCTAACCTGAGATGGAGTCTTGGTCAGTGTGTTGTTTCATCTGTCTGTCACCTGAGATTGAGTCTTGGTCAGTGTGTTTCATCTTGTTCTAGCCTGAGATGGAGTCTTGGTCAGTGTGTTTCATCTTGTTCTAACCTGAGATGGAGTCTTGGTCAGTGTGTTTCATCTGGCTGTGACCTGAGATGGAGTCTTGGTCGCTGTGTTTCATCTGGCTGTGACCTGAGATGGAGTCTTGGTCAGTGTGTTTCACCTCGTTCTAACCTGAGATGGATTCTTGGTCAGTGTGTTTCATCTGGCTGTGACCTGAGATGGAGTCTTGGTCAGTGTATTTCATCTTGTTCTAACCTGAGATGGAGTCTTGGTCAGTGTGTTTCATCATGTTCTAGCCTGAGATGGAGTCTTGGTCAGTGTGTTTTACCTTGTTCTAACCTGAGATGGAGTCTTGGTCAGTGTGTTTCACCTTGTTCTAACCTGAGATGGAGTCTTGGTCAGTGTGTTTGATCTTGTTCTAACCTGAGATGGAGTCTTGGTCAGTGTGTATCATCTTGTTCTGACCTGAGATGGAGTCTTGGTCAGTGTGTTTCATCTTGTTCTAACCTCAGATGGAGTCTTGGTCAGTGTGTTTCACCTTGTTCTAACCTGAGATGGAGTCTTGGTCAGTGTTTTTCATCTGGCTGTGACCTGATATAGAGTCTTGGTCACTGTGTTTCATCTGGCTGTGACCTGAGATGGAGTCTTGGTCAGTGTGTTTCACCTCGTTCTAACCTGACATGGATTTTTGGTCAGTGTGTTTCATCTGGCTGTGACCTGAGATGGAGTCTTGGTCAGTGTGTTTCATTTGGCTGTGAACTGAGATGGAGTCTTTGTCAGTTTGTTTCATCTGGATCTAACCTGATATAGAGTCTTGGTCAGTGTGTTTCATCTGGCTGTCACCTGAGATGGAGTCTTGGTCAGTGTGTTTCATCTTGTTCTAACCTGAGATGGAGTCTTGGTCAGTGTGTTTTACCTTGTTCTAACCTGAGATGGAGTCTTGGTCAGTGTGTTTCACCTTGTTCTAACCTGAGATGGAGTCTTGGTCAGATGTTTCATCTGGTTCCAACCTGAGATGGAGTCTTTGTCAGTTTGTTTCATCAGCTTCTAACTTGATATGGAGTCTTGGTCAGTGTGTTTCATCTTGTTCTAACCTGAGATGGAGTCTTAGTCAGTGTGTTTCACCTCGTTCTAACCTGAGATGGATTCTTGGTCAGTGTGTTTCATCTGGCTGTGACCTGAGATGGAGTCTTGGTCAGTGTATTTTATCTTGTTCTAACCTGAGATGGAGTCTTGGTCAGTGTGTTTCATCATGTTCTAGCCTGAGATGGAGTCTTGGTCAGTGTGTTTGATCTTGTTCTAACCTGAGATGGAGTCTTGGTCAGTGTGTATCATCTTGTTCTGACCTGAGATGGAGTCTTGGTCAGTGTGTTTCATCTGGCTGTGAACTGAGATGGAGTCTTGGTCAGTGTGTTTCACCTTGTTCTAACCTGAGATGGAGTCTTGGTCAGTGTTTTTCATCTGGCTGTGACCTGAGATGGAGTGTTGGTCATTGTGTTTCATCTGGCTGTGACCTGAGATGGAGTCTTGGTCAGTGTGTTTCACCTCGTTCTAACCTGACATGGATTCTTGGTCAGTGTGTTTCATCTGGCTGTGACCTGAGATGGAGTCTTGGTCAGTGTGTTTCATTTGGCTGTGAACTGAGATGGAGTCTTTGTCAGTTTGTTTCATCTGGATCTAACCTGATATAGAGTCTTCGTCAGTGTGTTTCATCTTGTTCTAACCTGAGATGGAGTCTTAGTTAGTGTTTTTCATCTGGCTGTGACCTGAGATGGAGTCTTGGTCACTGTGTTTCATCTGGCTGTGACCTGAGATGGAGTCTTGATCAGTGTGTTTCACCTCGTTCTAACCTGACATGGATTCTTGGTCAGTGTGTTTCATCTGGCTGTTACCTGAGATGGAATCTTGGTCAGTGTGTTTCATTTGGCTGTGAACTGAGATGGAGTCTTTGTCAGTTTGTTTCATCTGGATCTAACCTGATATAGAGTCTTGGTCAGTGTGTTTCATCTTGTTCTAATCTGAGATGGAGTCTTGGTCAGTGTGTTTTCCCTTGTTCTAACCTGAGATGGAGTCTTGGTCAGTGTGTTTCACCTTGTTCTAACCTGAGATGGAGTCTTGGTCAGTTTGTTTCATCTGGTTCCAACCTGAGATGGAGTCTTTGTCAGTTTGTTTCATCTGGTTCTAACTTGATATGGAGTCTTGGTCAGTGTGTTTCATCTTGTTCTAACCTGAGATGGAGTCTTGGTCAGTGTGTTTCATCTTGTTCTAACCTGAGATGGAGTCTTGGTCAGTGTGTTTCATCTTGTTCTAACCTGAGATGGATTCTTGGTCAGTGTGTTTCATCTGGCTCTGACCTGAGATTGAGTCTTGGTCAGTGTGTTTCACATTGTTCTAACCTGAGAAGGAGTCATGGTCAGTGTGTTTCATCTTGTTCTAACCTGAAATGGAGTCTTGGTCAGTGTGTTTCATCTGGCTCTGATCTGAGTTGGTGTCTTTGTCAGTTTGTTTCATCTGGCTGTGAACTGAGATGGAGTCTTTGTCAGTGTATTTCATCTGGCTCTTTCGTACGATGGGATATTGGTAAGTATGTTTCATTTCATCCAGGTATGAGATGGAGTCTTGGTCAGTGTGTTTCACCCGCACTTGACGTGAGATAGAGGCTTGGTCAGTATGTTTTACCCAACTCAGGCATGAGATGGAGTCTTGGTCAGCACGTTTCACCTAACCCAGAAGTGAGATGGAATATTGGTCAATATATTTCACCTAACACTGACATGACTCTTGCACCTGTAAGTTCCTTCTTAATATCACGTCCTCCTTGGCTCAACCACCAGATAGGCTTGTTTCGATAACTGTCAACTTATTTATTTATTTGTCTATGTAGACACCCGTACGCTAGTACCCCTGAACGTCTGTGGAAGGTAGTAATAAGAGTATCGATATCTATAACGCATATTTTCACAGAAGGTAGTAATAAGAGTATCGATCTCTATAACGCATAATTTCACAGAAGGTAGTAATAAGATTATTGATCTCTGCAACGCATACTTTCACAGAAGGTAGTAATAAGAGTATTGATCTCTGTAACGCATACTTTTACAGAAGGTAGTAATAAGAGTATTGATCTCTGTAACGCATACTTTCACAGAAGGTAGTAATAAGAGTATCGATCTCTATAACGCATACTTTCACTGTGGACTAAGTAGGGTCTTGATGTCGATCATGTACCAAACTCAGTGTCTTAGAGCCCAAAACAAGCTAAGTCGCAAGCTTCCTTCTCTGATTCCCTCATACCCTGAATGAACCGAAATGCAATGCTCCTGAAAACCTCAATGGTCCTGATAACCACAGCGGACCTGATAATCCCAGCGGTCCTGATAACCCCGGCGGTCCTGATAATCCCAGCGGTCCTGATAACCTCAGTGGTCATGATAACCTCAGCGGTCCTGATAACCTCAGCGGTCCTGATAACCTCGGCGATCCTGATAACCTCAACTATCCTGATAACCTCAACTATCCTGATAACCTCAACTATCCTGATAACCTAAACTATAATGATAACCTAAACTAACCTGATATCCTCACTGATCATGATAACCTCACTGATCCTGATAACCTCACTGATCCTGATAACCTCAACTATCCTGATAACCTCAACTAACCTGATATCCTCAACTATCCTGATAACCTCACTGATCCTGATAACCTCACTGATCCCATTAACCTCACTGATCCTGATAACCTCAACGATCCCATTAACCTCAACGATCCCATTAACCTCACTGATCCCATTAACCTCATTGATCCTGATTACCTCAACTATCCTGATAACCTCAACTATTCTGATAACCTCACTGATCCTGATAACCTCAACTATCCTGATAACATCAACTATCCTGATAACCTCAACTAACCTGATAACCTCAACTATCCTGATAACCTCAACGATCCTGATAACCTCAACTATCCTGATAACATCAACTATCCTGATAACCTCAACTAACCTGATAACCTCAACTATCCTGATAACCTCAACGATCCATCCTTCGTGTGGTTCTTTTTACAATCTTTTATTTACCTTGACATGACCGTTTTCCGTACCGTAAACTTCTATTTCTCCTATTTTAACCAACTTTCCCATAATCTAGAGAAATGAAATTGTGTACATATCGCAATCTGTTAATAAATCAAACTTTGACGGATTCTAGACAGGTAATTCAAAAGCCTGTACTGAAAAACAACATAATCTTTTTAAATATATACTTGTGTGTTCCCTTAGTTACTTATTTAGCCATGTTTATTAGCTGTCGTATGTGTGTATTTATGAGAAGCAGGGATGTAGTGAGATGCATTTTCTATTCACTGCATTGGACTGGTGGCATCTTGCTGTATGTTGATTGTGTGAACATATACTCCCTTAAATATACGCGTATTGTCGTTCTAGGTTTCCAATACTAAACCAAATCGGTTCATCTGATACTATACGGTTCACACGATACTATGCACACACTTGGTGTGCCACCTCTTGGACTCTATACTTGCTGCGTTAAAGTTAATTGATCCTACCTGGCGTTTTTTAATTTCCACAGCACAAATTTGTGTGGTTCTTTATGTGTGTTTTTGTGTCTTGCTGATCGTGTGAACGTGTGTGTTTGATAGTGTGTGTGGTGTAAGTTTGATAGTGTGTGTGGTGGTAGTGTGTGTGTGTGGTGTATTTGTGATAGTGTGTGTGATGTATTTGTGATAGTGTGTGTGATGTATGTGTGATAGTGTGTGTGACAGTGTGTGTGGTGTGTGTGATAGTGTGTGTGATAGTGTGTGTGGAGTATGTGTGATAGTGTGTGTGATAGTGTGTGTGGTCTATGTGTGATAGTGGATGTGGTGTATGTGTGATAGTGTATGTGGTGTATGTGTGATAGTGTGTGTGGTGTATGTGTGATAGTGTGTGGTGTATGTGTGATAGTGTGTGTGGTGTATGTGTGATAGTGGATATGGTGTATGTGTGATAGTGTATGTGTTGTATGTGTGATAGTGCGTGTGGTGTATGTGTGATAGTGTGTGTGGTGTATGTGTGATAGTGTGTGTGGTGTATGTGTGATAGTGTGTGTGGTGTATGTGTGATAGTGTATGTGGTGTATGTGTGATAGTGGATGTGGTGTATGTGTGATAGTGTATGTGGTTTATATGTGATAGTGTGTGTGGTGTATGTGTGATAGTGTGTGTGGTGTATGTGTGATAGTGTGTGTGGTGTATGTGTGATAGTGTGTGTGGTGTATGTGTGATAGTGTGTGTGGAGTATGTGTGATAGTGTGTGTGTGTGTGTGGTGTATGTTTGATAGTGTGTGTTGTGATGAATCTTATTGAATGTTAGATGATGGTTAAAGTATTGAACTATGTAGGTGCACATCTGATGTTGTATGAAGCATGTTGGTATGCGTGTGTGTGTGCATGTGTGTGTGTGTGCATGTGTATGTGTGTGTGTGTTTGTGTGTGTGTGGTGTGCAGTGCATATTTCTGCCGAAATCAGTACTAAACATCAGAAAGGAGTAGATGCTGCGGGAAATCAGATCCGAGTTGAAACAAAATGCAAATATCTTAGCATCTGCTTCTCAGTGCCTATTCTTCTGGGAAATCAGAGGGAAAGAGAGAGCTGACGCCCTGTCCAAAGCAGGTTGCAAGATGGAACAATGTGTCCACATAGGGTATTATAAAGAAGCAAACATCAGAGAATCAGTTCAGCTCAAAATGGAAGAAAGACACGGACGCAAGCAACGAACCTGACCAAATCCACTAGTTCTACGTTACCAACGGGTTACCATCTTTCGTCTGACAGCCGGCACTGCGCACTGTTCGAGCCACCTATGCCCACATAGGTTATCACACGCAAGTCTATGCCCATGTGGAACCGGAGTTCAGACCCCTGAGCACATCCTACAGAACTACCCACCGGAGTTTAGACCCCTGAGCACATCCTACAGAACTACCCGCCGGAGTTTAGACCCATGAGCACATCCTACAGAACTACTTACCGGAGTTCAGACCCCTGAGCACATCCTACAGAACTACCCACCGGAGTTCAGACCCTTGAGCACATCCTACAGAACTACCCACCGGAGTTCAGACCCCTGAGCACATCCTGCAGAACTACCCACCGGAGTTTAGACCCCTGAGCACATCCTACAGAACTACCCACCGGAGTTTAGACCCCTGAGCACATCCTACAGAACTACCCACCGGAGTTCAGACCCCTGAGCACACCCTACAGAACTACCCAGCATAAAAATAGACTACGATGCTAAACCTGGCCAGAAGGAGCAGAACTGACGCGAAATTGTGGGACTGACACCTCAACATGAAGGGATCTGGACTTCCTCCTAGTGACGAATTGCGCATCTAGCATAACCAAAAATACCTCAACGCAGACAAAGATGAAAACAAGAAGAATAAGAAAAAGAAAAAAGAAGAAAAAGATGTAGAAGCGCTATTGTTCATTGGCCACTCCTATTTCAGAATCATTCCCTATTGAAGTCATTACTGACTAAGGAATAATCCTTCCTTGAGGTTCTCCATGGCACATATATCTAAGGAATGATCCTTTCTTGAGGTTCTCCATGGCACACATATCTAAGGAATGATCCTTCCTTGAGGTTCTCCATGGCCCACATATCTAAGGAATGATCCTTCCTTGAGGTTCTCCATGGCCCACATATCTAAGGAATGATCCTTCCTTGAGGTTCTCCATGGCCCACATATCTAAGGAATGATCCTTCCTTGAGGTTCTCCATGGCCCACATATCTAAGGAATGATCCTTCCTTGAGGTTCTCCATGGCACACATATCTAAGGAATGATCCTTCCTTGAGGTTCTCCATGGCCCACATATCTAAGGAATGATCCTTCCTTGAGGTTCTCCATGGCACACATATCTAAGGAATGATCCTTCCTTGAGGTTCTCCATGGCCCACATATCTAAGGAATGATCCTTCCTTGAGGTTCTCCATGGCACACATATCTAAGGAATGATCCTTCCTTGAGGTTCTCTATGGCCCACATATCTAAGGAATGATCCTTCCTTGAGGTTCTCCATGGCACACATATCTAAGGAATGATCCTTCCTTGAGGTTCTCCATGGCCCACATATCTAAGGAATGATCCTTCCTTGAGGTTCTCCATGGCACACATATCTAAGGAATGATCCTTCCTTGAGGTTATTTATGGCACACTAATATGAAGATCAACTTGTTGCCCATACAGCATGTCTCCCCACCCCTTCCACGAAACTAGTAGACACAATGCTACTTTCTACCAGCCGTATCAGGAATAGGAACATTATTGCATCATTGCAAAAAGTGTACACAGTCTTTTAATTCAGACTTCCTGCATTAGGGCCAGCTGTAGTTAGGGCCTTTCTCCTGGTATGTACAGCGAAAAAGTCCAGGTCTATTACATGATTTTTGGTGTTTAACAAATATCTTAACTATCCTGACACAGAAGAATGCACAAGAGTCAAGGGGATTGAAAGGCATGGAGAAACCATAGTTTCGAATGTCAACCCAACAATGCATACACATATCACATTTTCCATGAGCCTTTATATTTGGACCTCCTGTTGCTTGGAACCTGCGGTTGATCTCTGGCATAATGACATAAATTGTACACGAATGGTATATATTTAACAATATCGCTAAGAGTATCACTGACGTGATGGCATAGATACCTTCCGAGTCTTTGTTTCCTCCCATATTGTGATCTTACTCTTTATTACGTAGATTGTCGCCATGTTTGAGAGTGATAGCAACGATTGGTAGAGTTATAGTAGGTAGATGCTGTTGTTCGTTTTGTGGTAGAAAAGGTACCAGTTGGTTATAGAGCATGTTAGATTTATAGTTTATTGTATATTCATGCGAAAGGGAGATGATTAATGAATTGCAAATGCGAAGAATGCATTTACCAGCTTGTCTAAGTAGATATCACAGAAACTACAAATAAGAATCTTTAATGCTATTTGCATTCAGTTGTATTATATGAAGTTGAGGAGCAAAGAGATACCTCGCTCACATGCATGTGCTACGTCTCTGGCAGGACGTGACAATCCTGAGACACAGTCACACTGGACTGCCTGTCTTCCGGGATAGTACAAACTAGTACATAGTATATCATATCATTGCCAAACCCTATAGACACGAGTTGGGAAGACTCGTTAGTCCTGCAAGACAACTTCCCTAAGAGAGACAACTCTGACCAAAAACAACTGCTGCCTTGCAGATAGGCTGGGGACAGCCAAAGGCTAAGGAGGGCATCCCTACAGAAACGCCTGTTGAAATCGGATGCACTGAGCCACAGGCTTAACAAAATAAAACAGTGCAACGTAAATATCGCTGTAAACAGCGTACGATGAATAATAGAAGAAGATATGAAGTTGAAACCAGACCCAGACAAAGAAAATGGAAACGAGGATTGAAGCCTTTAAAATGTGGAAAACTTGATGAGTTTCTTAGAATAATAGAAAAACAAATAGCGACGTCTTGGAACAACTCAAGGTGGAGATGTCGCTTCTGAAGAACATAAACAGCAAAAAAACAACCAATTATATTTTGGTCATGTCAAGAGCCAGAGGGTGGCAGAGATACAGATGAGCAGACAACATCAAGATGGGGGTTGGGTCAAAGCCTGAGTGTACAGACCTGTAACGGGACAGAGACAGCTGTAGATCCAATACCGTCAACTTCCGATGTGAACACGTCACTTGATGATAATGCTAATTAAGTGTGTCCATTCTTCTACTCTGTTTTAAAACAATTTTAAAGTGTGTAAACCCCTTGCTTTCTTGACAAAGTTGTTTTTTTGTCGAATACTTGTACTTCTCATGTTTTTGGTAACGGTGTGTACGACATTTACAGTTTTTTCTTTCTTTCTTTCTTTCTTTTTTTCTTTCTTTTTTCGCGTATTCTGTTATGCCTTTCAGCGCCAGGTTATGAAGATATCTCTAGAACAAGCTCGTATGTGTGCCTCATGCACAAATAGCATTTACTGAAGGTTACGTGTCGTTCTCGAGTTCTGATTTGTATTCTATGAGCGTTGAAGAAAAATAAATAAAATCCACTGTCGACTTTCTATGCCAGTCACAGCTACATCATCGCCCTTTGAACTTGGTACCGGGTTCACTTGACTGTACATTCCGTCCAGAAAACATATATTCCTATGAATTGGCGTCTGAAATTGGCCATATTCCTATGAATTGGCGTTTGAAATTGGCCGTTAAAGAGGCTTGGTTAAAGACATATTTTAAAAATCTAGATTTAAAGTTACATTGCGATATTCGTATTTTCTAGCACGGGCGATCTGGTATCGGCAAGTATTATTATTATTTGCTTGTGGCTGTGACCAGTGTTCATGAAAGGCATTTGGTGGTTTTATGTCACAGTTATATTTCCTCTTACAGGTTTTCACTTTCCAAGTAGATTGTTCTTGTATGTTATTTGCGGATCTTCGTATTCAATCCCCTAAGTGTTGTAGAATGTCCATCGAAGTGACTTTGCGGTCTTATTTGTGTAATATTCTGTATTCACGAGTGAAGGCAATATTTCGTGTCAATAAGATTTTCAACATTACAGTCGTCTTCTTTGTTGCTTTATTGAATATGATTTTCACACATTCAACATTCCATCATTTGACTTATTCTATCTTCACGTATTTGTATTAACAAATTCCGTATTTGTTAAAGTCTGTCATTTACTTTGACAGCCCTAGATGTTGTTCATGCCTTCTTGAGATTACAACGTATGTTTTACTTGCTCGTCTTCCTGACGTTGACTTCAATAATTGTGCAATTAAATCATTTTGACTTCCTCCTCCCTCTCAAGGTTCAAGTCCTTCAGATAATCACCTCACACTTCCAGTCTTCCCACGCAAAGTCTGACATTTAAAAAAAATCTTTCCAAATTGCGCTCCACTTCGACCTACTCCCGATTGTACGCCATTGCTCTGAATCCGCTACACCGTCTCATGCTACTTACACTTTTACTATTAGCACGATATGCGTTATAACTTCACAATTTATGTTTATGGACTTTGCCTTTGTAAATATTTCACAAAATCATAGAAGTGTTTCCTTTCTAGGTTATTTTTTGTTGTTTTAAGATGAACAAAACCTTATAGTGAGACTGGGACACAAGATAAGGGCGTGTATGAGCAGCGTACTTTGATTTATTTCATCCATGCACACATACTCGATTATTGTTATTGACAGACAGACAGACATGCAGATAGATAGACAGACATATACACAGACGGACGGATGAATTGATGGACGGATGAATGGGTATTTGGGTGGCTGGATGGATGGGTTTGGGTGGGTGGATGAATGGGTGGATGGATGAATTTGGGAGGGTGGATGAATGGATTTGGGTTGGTTGATGAATGGATTTGCGTGGGTGGATGGATGGATTTTGGTGGGTTGATGAATGGATTTTGGTGGGTGGATGGATGGATTTGGGTGGGTGGATGGATGGATTTGGGTGAGTGGATGAGTGGGTTTGGATGAGTGGATGAGTGGAGTTGGGTGGGTGGATGAATGGGTTTGGATAGGTGGATGAATGATTTGGGTGGGTAGAAGAGTAAATTTGGGTGGGGGGATGAATGGATATGGGTGGGTGGATGAGTGGATTTGAGTGGGTGGATAGATGGATTTGGGTGGGTGGATGAATGGATTTGGGTGGGTGGATGAATGGATTTGGGTGGGTGGATGAATGGATTTGGGTGGGTGGATAGATGGATTTGGGTGGGTGAATACATGGATTTGGGTGTGTGGATGGATGGATTTGAGTGGGTGGATAGATAGACGGATAGAAGGATGGATTGATATGTATGTATCGGACATCAGTCATAACAGTAATTTCTACACGTGTTGACAGTGTTGCAAATATATTTAATGAACGAAATCAGAGTCAGACAGCTACGGTATTTGGCTCACGTTAGAAAGTAACTGCATAACTTTTCAAAACAGTGCTGCAAGCAAAGATGGACGTCAAGCGTGCTGCGCTAGAGGTAAACAGCGCTAAGTGTAGAAGTCAAACATTACAATTTGAGCTTGGGAAATCCTGACCAGTTTCTCCGTCACGAGACGAAACAAAGGATATTAGATGTGAAGATAGCACTTTAATTGAATTTAGACTCCAGCACTTGAATTGAATATAGTCTCCAGCACTTGAATTGAATTTAGTGTCCAACAATTGAATTGAATTTAGAGTCCAGGAGTTGAATTGAATTTAGTGCCCAGCACTTGAATTGAATCTTGTGCCCAGCACTTGAATTGAATATAGTCTCCAGCACTTGAATTGAATTTAGTGTCCAGCACTTGAATTGAATTTAGAGTCCAGGAGTTGAATTGAATTTAGTGCCCAAGTCACGAGTCTTACGTTCGCGAGTCGCGGAATACACGCGACAGGCAAAAACTCTTTCTGAAGTCCGATACTTGATTGATTGAAATACAAAAAAATAACACTTGTGAATTAAAACACAAAACACAGACGTTAAAGCGAGCGAAATCCCCACATAACGGGTGGCGTACAATGTATTTCATTAATATAGACGAAAATCACACAGGCTAAACAAGAAATATACCACTCAAGGAAAAAAAGAGACTCAATTAAAGTCAGTTACAGAGCTTTGAAGTGTTAGGTATAAACAATGCGGCGCTATACAGTACAAGCGGACCTCACGTTTAAGTAGCCTTCACAGATATTCTCGATGTCATAAAAACTCTGTCCATATTCTTTAACCTTTTGCCCGATCTCTGAATGGGAGAATTTATGGGATTTTTTTCTACAAATGTTAAGGATGTAGCTGAAAACTTCAAACAATATTTGTGGTGAAAGGGAAGAATGGTGGCCATTACCACGATAGGACTTACTATACCATCAATGAGAAATAACAAAGGGAACCGAAATAAACGTTTGTCTAACAACAGCATTCTTTGTTCAAACACAACAGAGAATTTTCGCTGCCATTCCAACCTCCCAGGTTACGGCAAAGAAGAAACAGAACAAAAATGACACTTTTCTGAGGTGCGGCATACTAGCCATTAAACCTGTTCTTATGCGTTCCTCAGTGATTTGTGTTTGACACTCCTGGCCCTCTATGATTTGTGTTTGAGACTCATAGCCCTCGATGATTTGTGTTTGAGACTCCTGGCCCTCTATGATTTGTGTTTGAGACTCCTGGCCCTCTATGATTTGTGTTTGAGACTCCTGGCCCTCTATGATTTGTGTTTGAGACTCCTGGCCCTCTATGATTTGTGTTTGAGACTCCTGGCCCTCTATGATTAGTGTTTGAGACTCCTGGCCCTCTATGATTTGTGCGTGGAGACTCCTGGCCCTCCGTGATCTGTGTTTGAGACTCCTGGCCCTCTATGATCTGTGTTTGAGACTCCTGGCCCTCTATGATCTGTGTTTGAGACTTCTGGCCCTCTATGATTTGTGCGTGGAGACTCCTGGCCCTCTATGATCTGTGTTTGAGACTCCTGGCCCTCTATGATTTGCGCGTGGAGACTCCTGGCCCTCTATGATCTGTGTTTGAGACTCCTGGCCCTCTATGATCTGTGTTTGAGACTCCTGGCCCTCTATGATCTGTGTTTGAAACTCCTGGCCCTCTATGATTTGCGCGTGGAGACTCCTGGCCCTCTATGATTTGTGTTTAAGACTCCTGGCCCTCTATGATTTGTGTTTAAGACTCCTGACGCTCAGTGATTTGTGCGTGCAGACTCCTGGTCCTCTATGATTTGTGCGTGGAGACTCCTGGCCCTCTATGATCAGTGTTTGAGACTCCTGGCCCTCTATTATTTGTGTTTGAGACTCCTGGCCCTCTATGATCTGTGTTTGAGACTCCTGGCCCTCTATGATTTATGTTTGAGACTCCTGGCCCTCTATGATTTGTGTTTGAGACTCCCGGCCCTCTATGATTTGTGTTTGAGACTCCTGGCCCTCTATGATTTGTGTTTGGAGTTTCTGGCCCTCGGTGATTTCTGTGTTGAGACTCATGGTCTGTCAACTGATGTTTCTCCATGTGCGACAGGTAGTACACACATCTGCTAAATGATGTTTCTCCCTGCCCATATTAGTGTCTAACGTGGACTGCGTTCGCTGCTTGTGTTAATATTCAATATCGTAATTAAAATGAGAGCAACCATGAGTCAAACGACTTAAAAAAATACGTCAATGAGAATTCACAATTTTAATATAAATCCAATAAGGGATTGGTTTGTTCTCGTCCTGGCATATAGAAGCAACGCGAATTTGTATGCATGCTGAGCACATGCCCTCCGGCGCTTATTACCTGTCTGTGGCGGAAGCTACTGTACTCGATTGATTTACAATTTATATATGATCTAACGCGAGCGTCCTTGAACTCGTTTGACCTGTTGTTACTGTATATTCTGATTTGTTTGGGATCGTTCTATTTGCATCGACCACGGGGTGTGTAGAGGGTCTATATGGTGGACATCAGGTCATATGTCAAATCCTCTTAAATCGCCTGTTACGATATGACCCCAGACTCGTATTACTATGGCCGAAGATTAATCACAACCATTATACTGACAGCAGCCATCGACTTATAACTGGTTGCATGCATTAGGTTCAGCGAGCCAGAGCTGACAAAGACACCTTATTCCACCTTCAAATTGTGGCCCTAGCAACAGGCTGCACTAGTGCAGTCTAAGAAAATTTAGATTTATTGCGAAGCCAAACCCGGTGTCCCCCCAAAAAATCCATATACAATCTGATGTATCCGGTCGAAAGGCGCAGATATCGCAGCCTCACTCTAGACTACAACACATCGTTCTTTTCAGAACGAACGCCAAGGAAGAATAAGAAAAAAAAAGAAGAAGAAGCGTTCAACATTCAGTTCTTATATTGTTATATTGTTGTATTTTGGCATTGCTGTACTTCTGTATTGGTGTGTTGTTCTGTTGACTAAACTTCCCGTATAATTATAGTCAAAAGTACTTTGATAAGGGTGACTTAAATGACTGTTCACGTGATCGATGACTTTACATTAAACATAATGTGAGTGTTTGGAATCAAACGAAGGTGAGTAACGCTTGACAACTACGATAACAGATCATGAGTGTGTAATATCAGCGGGCTACAAGAACTACCAGTAACCACTTCGCAATCGGCTGACGGCATCTTGAGATCCACAAATCTTCGTTTCCATAACCACAACACAACTTAAGATCCACACATCAATGAATAGCTATACTAGCATTTTACTTGGCACGATTACCTCACTCCTATTCTACCTTCTGATGTAGAGGTCTTCACTTGCCTTATCCTTGTGATGTATTATCCCTTGCCTTATCATTGTGACGTATCTTCACTGACCTTATCCTTGTGATGTATTATCCCGTGCCTTATCATTGTGATGTATTATCCCGTGCCTTATCCTTGTGATGTATAATCCCGTGCCTTATCCTTGTGATGCATTATCCCTTACCTTATATGTGTGATGCATTATTTCTTGTCTTATCATTGTGATGTGTCTTTCCTTGCCGTATCCTTGTGATGTGTTATCCCTTGCCTTATCCTTGTGCTGTGTCTTCCCTTGCCTTATCCTTGCGATGTGTCTTCCCTTGCCTTTTAAATATGCGAGGTATAAATTAGACAGAAGCAGTGCTAGATAAAATAACCTTGAAATGGTATCCCCCTTGACGCACGCTGACCGAGGCGCAACGGTTCTAGTAAATATTGTAGCAGGGGTCCACATAAAAGAAGAAACTTTCTTTTTCTACTTTTCTTCTTCTTTTCTTGTTCTTTTTTTCTTCTTCATCTTGTCTCCTTCTTCTGTTGTCCTTCTCCGTTCTTCCTGAAAAGGACGTTATGTTGTTGTAACTTTGTGTAATTTTTTACAGCTTGACTGCGATATCTGCCTCTTTCGACTCGACACATTCCATTTCAGTTGGGTTTTTTGGGGTACTGTGTATTCTTTCCCATTGCGATCCCTATTCTTTTAGCCAGACTATACTAGTGCAGCCTGTTTCAAAGGCTGTCTTTTTCATGTGGAACATAGTCTTGGTCAGTTGTGGCTCGCTAACCCTGATGCAAGTTATGAGTCGCTGGCCGCGGTCAGCTCATTCACTGTGCTGTATCTCCGGGCCTATGAAAACTATGCAGTGTCTAACTGGCACACGCTTCACGTTTTTGTGATATCCGTTCAGCTAGCGACACTATTTGATTTCCGTTTGTGTTTTGCTATATAGAAATGACATCACTGTACTCTCGGCAGACTCACAGACATTGTGAATCTCTCATCAAATAGCGAAGGTTACGGGAATTTAAACTTACGGTAATTCTTTGTTTGAACACTTTCAATATGGAGAGGAGTCTAACGTCAGGTCATGCAAAAATTACTAGTCAGACAATGTTAGTCAGGGTTAGGCAAAACATACTGATCAGACAATGTTAGTCAGGGTCATGCAAATAATACTGATCAGAACATGTTAGTCAGGGTCAGGGAAAATATACAGAACAAGATTGGATATTAGCTCGATGCAGTATTCTCCCGGGGAAACACACTTTTACAGTCTGGTTAATGTTAAGAATGTCGGTATCGACGTGATCGCCGTAGTAGTGAGCGACACGCAGATGAAGCCGATTACAGCACAACTGCTTGCAGGACCCCAGCCAACCTTCATCTGTACGCCCGGGATGCAAGGACAGCTACTTCAACCCGCATCCTAGAGTCTCTGTCAGGACAAACAATTGAGCAGTTATTTATCATGGGTATTCAACAACAACAACACTGAAACAAAAACTGTGCCGTCCTTTCATTCAACTAATCATGCTCAACACACGTTAGATACCAAATCCTGCAGGTAGTCTGTGTGTATTTGAATCATATAGTGTAGTGTCCCCATCCAGCAGAATCTTAAGAATATATTTCATATTCCATCTCTTCTTATTTAATGTCCCAACATTGAGTACTTTCGTAGCGGTTGTTGGTGTTGTTGGATGTGTTGTTGCTTTTGTTGGTGTTGATGTTGTTGAATGTCTACGCTGAGTAACGCCCCTCTGATGTGCGCCCTGAATAGTACGTCAAGTGGCAGGTTGTAGTAGCGTTCTTCACATCTTAAGCGTGCTGAAAAAGGTGGGCCGGGGTCATCCAGGCTCTTGTGTTGGATTTGGCTTCATCTGCGTGATGTTCACTACTACATGGATCACGCCCGCCGATCCACTTCTGGTCACCCAGACTGCCTTAAAAACAGCCAGTTTCAGGGAACGCTACATGGAAGAGAGATTGTAGTCTTGGTCAGTATATTGTGCCTAACACTGACGTCACATCCTAGTGAGTATGTTGTGCCTGACCGGAAACGCACATTAGTTCCCTATTTCGCAGCTAGATAAAAACCTCACCTTAATTGTGAGTTAACCTCAGAATGACAACGAAAGTAGATCCACACACGACTTCGAAGGGTTAAGATCTCTGTACTTTTTCAACAAAAGTTGTATCCATCCCTTCTGTACATTCGGTAGCACACAATGTGTTCAGTTCAGTTCAATTACCATCGACGATCGCCTGCAATGGAACTCCACTGTACTTTATCTCTTGCCGTAATGATGCAATCTGACAGACGTTCTCCAGCCCATCTCCTGATGCTATTCACCTATTTAAAGCGTTGTCTGCCTATTGAACGACTGTATTCCATCCTAACCTCCAGTATGGTCTTCAACAATGAGGTATTCCTTTTTATGTGACCAAAATAACGTAACTGTCTTACCCTGATGTCGGTCATTAATTCTCTTTTCACCTGCAACTTTTTCAATACCTCCACGTTTGTTTTCTTGTCTTTTCAAGCAATGCCAACCAATCTTCTATATATCCACATTTCGAAGGCTTCGATACTTTTTTCCAACTTTGTATTTAGTGTCCATGTTTCTGCGTCATAAAGTATTGACAAGTACACATAACAACTGCCAATTCTCATTTTCAAATGATGATTTATTTCAAATGATGATTTATCTGTTTGAATGTCAGTATATGTCGCATGTTTTACGCTATTGCGAAAACTCGCATAGCGAATACGAATAGTAAAGACGATCGATAAATTGTTGGGTTCTATTGTACGTCGGTCTGTGTGTGAGGTACTGATTGTGACGTCTGTTATAACAGAAAGCTGTAAACCTAAAAGCGTTCACTCAGAACGGCGAATAAGTCAGTTGTTATAAAGCAAGTTTTTATCTATCTATGAATTATATTCAAATTGGACATACGATACTTATAGGGAATAATTCCCCGCTCAACAGGAGCAGTATTTAAATTATTTTGCAATTAGATACTGGATACCGCTCTTGAGTTTTGCTAACATTATTTGTTACGTCAATGCCACAGCCAGAACCCCAGCCAGAATTTGCTTAAATAAATTAGCTACAAAGCGAGCCCAGGAATTGTTCTATTTCCAGAATTTGCTTAAATAAATTAGCTACAAAGCGAGCCCAGGAATTGTTCTATTTCCAATTGTTGGACTGTCACGTCTCACTGTACTCTGAACTGTCACGTCTCACTGTACTCTGAACTGTCTTTGCTCACTTTTTCCTGTTCATCATAAGTTTGTTTCTGTCATTTTCTTAAGTCCATTTCTGAACATTAACTGTCTAGCGCATCAAGGATACTCCTCAGTTTATTGTTCCTGGACTGTTTCTCCGAGTGGACATCCAAAATGATCTCGACCTGATTTTACGGATTTACTGTGTTTTTATTACTGTCAGCATATTTTTATATGGTTCGAGCAGCAGAGATGGCGCCTTCCTTACTGTGGGTCTAACACTGCTCTGGTGTTTTAGTTCGTTCTGACCACGGATTTTGCTTGGAATTCAAACTAGCCGAGGTCTTACACTTGTGTTCACGGGGACGTCGTTTTTTTTTTCTATTTGGCCTAGTTAATTCGTTCTTTTGTGTGGTTTTCCCTACCAAATATCCTAGCATGGATTTTGGCTGTACTAATTAGTACTAAGGTTAAACCTGTGTCGTATTTTCATGGTCTAGTTCACACGGCTGAACTTCACGAGATTCCGCCCTACGCCCTAGTTGCAGACAGCGTCGGTTCTGGTGTGACTATGAAATGGGGGCACGTGAATATAATGAACTAAACACGCCGCCCGAGAGAGATACCTAACACATCACTCACACGATGAATGGTGTCCCATAGACCTCTTGTGGTTATAGAAAAGGCAAGATACACGTCGATATATGTCATCCCCGCCCCCTCCACTGCACTGTGCGATACCTGTTTACGGAAAAAAATTTCAGGAGTAAACCATTAGTAAAAATGTGCATCCTGTGCTATCCCGAGTCGTCTAAAGGTAGTTCAGGACGAGATAGTCATGTTGACAAAAGGCGCAAATTTGTCCTCACCTTAATAAAATTCACCACGCGTCACACATTTCAGTGGATACATAAGAAGAAAAGACTGTTCACACGGCTGAAGGAAGAGAGTAGTTTTCATCACATGTGATGGATGAACATCACACATGGTTCGATCTTCTGATAGCGTGTATTTCGTATGTTAATATTTGAAATATGATCCTTACATTAGTTTATATTTTATGTTGAAAGCATGGACACGTTGTTATCCTAGTAATAATAAAAGTAGTTAGTACATGACAAGCAAAGTTGTCGGGGATAGAGTGTTTAATCTTCGTTGTGCGAAATCTCATCCTATGTTCGGCAGGGGATCAGTTTCCTTATCAGCGGTTTTTGGTTGGCCGACTCTAAAGTCACGTTAGCATTCTTAGCTGAGTACACTGAAGCGTGACATTGCCACAACGTTGTAAGAACAGTGCTAGTTGGTTGGTTGCCATCGCAAGCGATGCTGGTGACATAATCAGATGTTTTCGTCTTGATGACTTAACTTGCGCTGTATTTGGATTATAATAAGAAAGTAACTGCGCTGGTCATTAACCTTCCTCTCTGGTATCGAGCCACCTTTGACCAGTGGCAAGGCATAGGTCAAGACAACATGTATCTCAGGATGCAGGCACTGTGGTACCGCCTCTTTTATTCACTAGAAACATTTGTATGACTGATTTCATATATTTTTTGCATGTTTTTGTTCCAACATTAAGGTTTGCTCTTTATCATTTACTGCGTCATTCTTTTTGTTTAAAGTTGTCCTGTTTTTAACGGAAGTCTGTACACTAGTCATAGCTTGCGGAATACATTTTTCAGCTCTGGTATGAGCTGGATGTAGCCGGAAGAAGAGTTTCCTGCTTGGCGGGCTAGGCTCGAGTAGCTTAATTCTCCGCTGCTTAATTCTGAGACAAGCGCTTACGGATGGTGGTTAACCAATGTGCCAGTCCATCTTAATGGACTTAAACACTATAGCAAAGTAGATTCGCAGTCTGTTGTGCTTTATCTATGCCGCTCTAAACAAACCACCTAACCAGGTGTTATGACTTAACTTAACGTCTTTATACTGGCTTAGAAGACCTTGCAGAGTCTGTATACAACCAGTTACATTTACATCACTTTGCTCTAAAAGCTATGCGCATCCAGTTTATTCTTAAATGCATTAACTGTCCCTGCCTCCACTACCTCCCCTGGCAATGTATTCCAAGCAGACACCACTCTCTGACTAAAAATATATTTCCTAATATCTAATCTGGACCTCTCTTTAGTCAGCTTGTAGCTATGCCTTTGTGTTATTGTAGGTGGCTGTATTTTAAAAAACTTGTTATAGTCTAATTTATCGATTCCTCTGATCATCTTATAAACCTGTATTAAGTCACCACGAATTCTTCGCTCTTCGAGACACTGTAGGCCGGTTTTTCTGAGTCGTTCCTCATAACTGTAATTCTGGAATCCCCCTATCATCTTTGTCGCTCTTTTTTGTATTCTTTCTAGCATGTTTATGTCCCCTCTATGATAAGATCTCCACACATGTATACAGTACTCCAATCTAGGTCTAACGAAAGCTTTAAACAGTTTGACGATCACTTCCTTGACATGTCACAGTTATTCGCCTTTTCCGACATGCTCTCTGTGAGGCAGTGGTGCTATTCTTGTCCTTATCATACGTAAAGACCCCGGCAGGCCACTAGTGTAAACTAGAACAAATAACATTCTTAAACTATATTTTAAAAGAATGGATAGGGAACATGCTAAAGAAACATTGCAAAGCAGAATCTGTTTTGAAATCACCGGGATACGAGAGGGATAGTCGACCAAAACATACATTGTGAAGAGAGCTTGAGACGAGGCAAACAAGAAGTCGCAAACAGACCTTTTAAATATGTCTCAGGACAGGAGAGCTTGACGTGTATATGTCAAATGCATATGATCCACATGGAGCTGACAATGTTTGGATGACAGCTACTACTAAATAAATGTCGTAACATAATAAATCATCATCAGGTGCCCTGCTCGTTGGCGATGGCGATCATGGGCATACACCCATTTCTATCACGTGTGTCGTTTACCAACTCTGTTGTTGATTGTCTCCCTTGCCATTGTCTCAGGCTGACCAACATTTTCTCTCTCTGAAATCCTCTGTCTCGCTTTCTTGCTATATTTCCTGTTGTGACGACGTACTCCAATCCTCCTCTTCTCATAACATGCCCAAAAATGGATGATCCTTGCAATAAGTTGTCTTTGTGGTTGTTCCTCCTCGAGCACAGTATCATGCAGTCCATTGGATCCGCAGTATTCTTCTGTAAAACCTCCGCTGCTTCCGAAGATCTAAGTGCTTGCTTGATAGCTGTCCATGGTTCCCTGCTAAATGTCAGTACTGGTTCCACGTAGCATCCAAGAACTCTCTTTCCCAGTTCCAGAGACACGGTTTAAATACCTTGGCACAAACGTAACTTCAGGGGGAAGATGCAATTACGAAATAAAATGGAGAATAGCGGAAGCAAAATCGGTCTTGCAGACCATAAAATGAATATTGCGGAACATAATAAATTCATAATAATGTATACTGAGAAGCTAGTCCAGTCAGGCACAACATACTGACCAGGACCAGGGTCAGGCACAATACACTGACCAAGACCACAATCTCTCTTCCATGTAGCAGTCCCTGGAAACAGGCTGTTTTCGAGGCAGCCTGACTGACAAGATGTGGATCGATGTGATCCCCATAGTAGTGAGCACCATGCAGATGAAGCAAAGCATAGCACAGCCGCCAGAAGGACCGTGGTCCACCTTCATCAGCATGTTCAGGATGTGAGGAAAGCTACTATAACCAGCCACGTCCCGTCATTTTCATGTCACACAAAAAAGTAAACTTACTCGTTGTTGGTATTAAACAACAGTAAAAAACATATCCAAATTAGATAGATAAAATATAAATATCCCGAGATATCATCAATTGGCAAGCCATGCTAGATTCACGTATAAAGACAACCACTGTTATAATCTGTCATCGGCAATGTAGTATCAGCTTGTACTAGAACTCAGGTGTTGTGAAGCCGGGCGACCAGTTTCTTTCCTAGCTGCCTTGCCTTTTTCTTAACTATTAGACAAGTGTCCTCTTACTGCTGTGTTGCTTGTAGAGTACTGGGAATTGGAGGTAGGGGGACTAAACCCGGTCTCTTTACTGTCAGCATCGAGCCTTTCAACAACTCTGAGGCTTCCTAAAGACAAAAGTATGTCGACTCAACCAGGAATCTAAAAACACCCTTGATTTTCAAGGACAGATGAAGAAGCTGACGAGCCCTGCTGACGTCCCGAGAGAATGGGTCGATCAAGCGTTGAGGAAATGTTCTCGAATTGGTGTCCGTCAGCAGACCTCGATGCTGGCGACAAGGTTTTTGCGAGAACACTCACAAGGATACATCGTTGATTGCGCATGGGGAAGATCTCGAGCAACATCAGAACCCCTTGTGAGCCCGCCCGCGTTTCGGAACCATACAAGATGACTTGAGTTGCAGGATTTACAGAGGCGTAGCTTGGTTTCCAGGGAGAGCACCACCACGTTCAGATTAATGTGCAAAGAGGTCATGGACGGCGCCGCAAGGCCGATCCCCTGAGTGATGTCTGGGATACTGCTGGCATCAGAGGTTTGTCTACTACCAAGAAAATTGTGACTACCCAAGAAAACTTCGTATTGGTTTGGGTTGTGCCTGGTACGCAGTTAGTAGCTTGTACGACCTCTTTGAAAGTTGCACAGACGGCTCTTGTATTAACTTTGACAACACGTTTCACGCGCCGTTTTCATCTCCACTTGTTGTTTGTAAAATCTACCTTGCAGTTCTTTTTGTTTAAATCAGGACGTATGATCTATGAACAGTTATTTGCATCTGCGCTGTAACTATCATTTTTTTATATTAGTGCGTGTGATCCGTGTGGTTTATAGGTTCCCAACATACTGGTTTCGAAATCACTTCGTGTTCAGTTTTCCTGGGCAATGTTGTGGATATTTCTCGATATGACTTCTTCACGTACAGAAAGGATTGGCAAAACGACTGTACTGCAAAACTGCCATAGTGAAGCACACACCAGGCGTTACAAACAGATACACACACGCATCCATACACTGGCCAATACGTCCACATTACAAACAGATGCACACACGCATCCATACACTGGCCAATACGTCCACATTACAAACAGATACACACACGCAATCATACACTGGTCAATACGTTCTGATATAACCTAAAATAGACTACGGTCTGTGGGGAATAAGACTGGGCTTCGACAGTGCAATCCAGATAGCCCTTTTTTCACTTAGAGAAAATATTTGTTTGTGTCCGTGCTGAATCTGATAGTCTTATCTATATTATGGCGCGAGAAATATGAAACAAAAGTGGAAATCTATTCCTTTTTTAACCCAACATATGAGCCATACAAGTATGTTTCTTTTAATCGACCTGTGACTTTCGGTATTGTGTAAATTTGCTTAACTTTTTACCCGAATATGACTGCACTCAATCTTGTTGTTCATCGTAGGCTAACATCTCTAAGCGGTTATAATGTTGTCCTCTCACTGGAAAGGTAGTAGTCTCAACACGCGGTATAGACACGTTTAAGAAATTTATTAGTTCAAATGTGTGATCCCCTCGGATTTTTCTTTTTTTTTGCACTTGACGTAACTTTGTCCGTGTGTGTTCTTCTTGACATAACTTTGTCCGTTTGTGTTCTTCTTGACATAACTTTGTCCGTTTGTGTTCTTCTTGACATAACTTTGTCCGTTTTTGTTCTTCTTGACATAACTTTGTCCGTTTGTGTGGACTTCTTGACATAACTTTGTCCGTTTGTGTTCTTCTTTACATAACTTTGTCCTTTTGTGTTGTTCTTGACATAACTTTGTCCTTTTGTGTTCTTCTTGACATTACTTTCTCCGTTTGTGTGGACTTCTGACGTAACTTTGTCCGTTTGTGTGGACTTCTTGACGTAACTTTGTCCGTTTGTGTGGACTTCTTGACGTAACTTTGTCCGTTTGTGTGGACTTCTTGACATAACTTTGTCCGTTTGTGTGGACTTCTTGACATAACTTTGTCCGTTTGTGTTCTTCTTGACATAACTTTTTCCTTTTGTGTGGACTTCTTGACATAACTTTGTCCGTTTGTGTTCTTCTTTACATAACTTTGTCCTTTTGTGTTGTTCTTGACATAACTTTGTCCTTTTGTGTTCTTCTTGACATTACTTTCTCCGTTTGTGTGGACTTCTTGACGTAACTTTGTCCGTTTGTGTGGACTTCTTGACGTAACTTTGTCCGTTTGTGTGGACTTCTTGACATAACTTTGTCCGTTTGTGTGGACTTCTTGACATAACTTTGTTCGTTTGTGTGGACTTCTTGACATAACTTTGTCCGTTTGTGTGGACTTCTTGAGATAACTGTGTCCGTTTGTGTGGACTTCTTGACGTAACTTTGTCCGTTTGTGTGGACTTCTTGACATAACTTTGTCCGTTGGTATGGACTTCTATCTCTCCAGGTGTGACCAACATCCACAAAAAATAGAGAGCTGAAATTGTGCACACATCTTCTACTAGTGCTATCTGCTAATCTATCAGATTCTGACGGATCCTCGAATGACTTGGCAGGGCAAGCTTTTATTTAACTAACACGACCGTAGTCCGTTTTTTTTTGGTCTTCTATTTCTCATATTTCAGCCAACTTCCTCAGAACCCAGAGAGCTGACATGTGCACACATCCTCTACTATTACGACCTGCTAATCCATTAACGTATCCTCGAACCTACAACAATAAAATAATCAATCAAAAGCACCAATTCAGCAGTTTACCAAAATATTAAAAACTACCCTCATGTAGTTCAAAAACCCCCCATAATGCGTCAGTATAAATTAAAAGCTTGTATAGAAAACAATTTTGAATACATTTATATTGTTTTTAAAACGTTATTTTAAACTTGCATGTTCTAGAGTCATCTTTAATTCGTTACAATAGAATACACATGGACAAATCATATAATATATATGTCAGTTGTTCTATTTAAGATATGAATACAAAGGAAATATATTAGACGATTTATATCAGCCTATTTTTTCATGTTGTCGACTCTGGGCCGTGGGAAGAAAGCAAAGAATAGGTAATGAACTGGAAGTGTATATTCCACCACTATCCATTTTTAAAGGAATAAATATAGGACACTTCATTGCTGTTTGTCCATCGTTTCCGAAGAAGAGCATATTGTCATTTGTCAATCCTAGAATGGGTTTGTAGGTGGCTGATAAAACCAATTCGAGCCCGAAAGCGTCCGTCACACTGAGGGTAGATAACCACTATCTGACCGTCAGGCGGAGGCAACTCGTCTCTTGCACCCATCATATAGTATTCCACAGTGTTATTTTTTAATCAGAAGAGAAGAGACCATTAATATAACGTATCCTAAACATTAAAAAGTCAACCGCGGTTGTAATACTGAGTGGAGCGGGGGAATCATTCTCCCTGAGGTGTCATGTAGCCAGGGCTGGAATGAAATATCACCTGAAGAAGACGGGACAGTCTTATAAGTTAAGTCCTGAAGGAGCGTCAACCGAGTTTCTCCACCAGGGCAATGATTATAATATGGAGTGCTGGCAACTGGATAGTTCTAGATTGTGTGCCATACAGCCAGCCTTGGTAGAAAGCTATTAAAAACAATAGTTCACCGCATTGACAATGGCCTGGTCTTAAGTTCTAGCGTCCTGTCGTACAATCTTGGTGCACTAACACAAATATGTTCATAATCTGTGGAGACGCTTGAATGTTGTTCATTTCGTCCGTGTCGCACTTTCTCTCTGTCTAACTAGCTGTCTGTCTCCCCTTTACTCTCCCATTTACTCTCTCCTCACTCTCCATTCTCTCCCAGAATTTCTCTATCTCCTACACTAGACATACACCTGACTCTCCTACACTAGACATATACTTTGATCTCCTACACTAGATAGACACTTTACTCTCCTACACTAGACAGACACTTCGCTCTCCTTAACTAGACATACATTTCAATCGCCTACACTAGACAGACGCTTCACTCTCCTACACTAGACATACACTTTACTGTCCTACACTAGACAGACACTGTGATCTCCTACACTAGACAGAGACTTCACTTTCCTGCACTAAACAGACACTTTAATCGCCTACACTAGACATGCACTTCACTATCTCACACTAGAGAGACACTTTAATCTCCTACACTAGACAAACACTTCACTTTCCTACACTAGACGGGCACTTCACTCTCCTACACTAGACGTACATTGCCTGTTCACATCTCAGGTGCTCTAGTTCGAGTATAAACTGTCGCCTATTGCTGACGAGGCTGTAGAAAACCAAGTCATTCTTTAGGTCTTCCATGTCGTCCAGCAGTCTTTACTGACATGTGACTTCGATGTGGTCTGATTCCTTTAACCCTGACCCCGTGACATTCAGTTTCCAAGTACGTGAGAAGGCTTGAAACCGTAACTAAGCACGCGACAGTATCACCCGGATAGCTTCCGTCGACAAATATTTGACTAAAGAATCCCGAACAATGTGCGGTGGGTTTGGAACTAGTCGTCGGAACTAGTGAAGCGTCTTCTCTAGGAGGTTGAGTTGCTCGAATTATTTGAGAAAAGATCAATATTTTGCTATTTGTTCGAACTAGTCGTTCGTGATTTAACCGTGGGTCTGTCGATTTTTTTTCTTATATCTCTTGTATTGTCTTTCATCGTGAAGACATCTACGTAGTACAGCAAAAACATTATTTTAATTAAATTCAATAAAAATAGAAAGTACTTTTCTATGATAGAAGCCTTTCCAACTTGTAGCTTTGCTCACCCGGTCTTCCTGCAAGCAAGGAAAAAGTATGATTGTGTATCAAAATGTTTATGGGTTAGGAGGAAAGTTCTAGAAACAATATCCCATTTATAGAATGCATATTACCAGCTCGGTTTACTGGAGATTTTACAAGACAGAACATGACTGGGGAGCTTTTCGTTGTCAACATAGAAAAGCCCCTATCACGCTCATTGCATAATATATCGTCCATGTACTTATTGTCTAAAGCCCACAATGAGTAAGATTACTCTTTTGTGCGCACTGAAAATGGCGTTCAGTGGCGGGTTGCAGCAGCTTTCCTCGCATACTGAGCGTGCTGATGAAGATGGACTGGGTCCTCCTGGCGGTTGTGCTACACTTGACTACATATGTGTGTCGCCCAGTGTTTCAGGGATCACGTCGATCCCACAACTCGTTATCCAGTTTGCCATGAAAACAGCCCGTTTTCAGGGACACCTAACGTGGAAGTGAGCTGTGGATTTTGGCCAGTATATTTTACCTGACTAACATGTACGATCAGTATATGTTACCTGACCCTGATTGATATGTACGATCAGTATATTTTACCTGACTAACATGTACGATCAGTATATGTTACCTGACCCTGATTGATATGTACGATCAGTATATTTTGCCTGACAAGACTTTCCAACTTGTAACTTTGCCTACCCGATCTTCCTGCTAGCCACAGAAAGCCTGACTGTGCATCATAATATGTGTGAGTTTGAAAGAAAGTTCTAGAAACAATATCCCAATTACAGAATATATAAGACCAACTCGGTTTACCGAGGATTTTTAGAAGATTTAAAAAAAAACAGGGTAGCTCAACGTAGTAAAAATAGAGATGCCCCTATCACGCTCACTGTAGCGTATGTCGGCATTAAATTCGTTTGTAAACAACACAGTTGGACATTCAGTAACATTCAGGTCCTTCATTTACAGTCGAGCTTTCGATTCGACCAGTCGCAATGAAAGACACTATTTCAGATATGTAGACCATTTATTCCTTATATGTTAACAGCCCCTATACATGTATTTATCCCTTCTTCTATGATTTACTAGTTCAGCATTATTGTTATTTGTTGTCCCCGATGAAGGCCTATTGGTCGTAACGTAGGTTTTGTTCGTTTTCTCCTCTCGGTGCGGTATCTGACCATATGCATTTTAATATTTGGATTGAACTTAATTGTAACCAAATGAAACATTTTTTTTCATTTATATTTTCCCTGCATTCAGGAAAGAAAGCAAAGAAGGTTATGTAACAACTTATCCTGTTTCCCCACAGCAGGTACCCCTGTGGGGCTCTCTGTGTGTATGACCTTGTTTCAGTTAGGATCAGAAAGAGGAGAAATGGAATAATGATCATTACTGGATGATCCGTGTTTCAGCGGGTCCCATCTTCTCTACTAACGGTCTCTGTCATGGGCCAAGGCGAGTTAGTGGATAATGAGTCAACAAAATGTAGAATAGTGAATGTTGTTGCCGAATGCATGGAAGTCGAACTAGTGCGTCGATAGTCCTAACCGTGAGCTCTTCTTGTGGCTAAAATACTATGTTGTTGACGTGCTCGGTCGATCTTCTGTTCTTCACAGAAAGTGGCCTAACTGACGATGTTTGTCCGTGTCTGCGAAACTAACTACTTCGGAATATTGACCATTCTGCGACCATTTCTTATTAACAAAACAACGTACGCTTACTGGCTTCTTCGGCTTTGATCTTCTGCACACAAATTTAAAAAAGGGATGCGGAAGAATATGGCGCAGCAGTCTAGGCTTAAAGATCCCTTTTCCCTAATCGCCTCCCCCATATCTTCCTCTCACCCACTTCCTCCCCCCCCCCCCACCCCACCCGTCCTCCTAAACAGTAGAGAAACATATATTCTTACCGTGGTTTAAGCCCAGCACGCCTGACTCAAAGGTTCAAAGTTCAAGGTAGTTCCGTAGCAGGGAAGTTGTCTGGAATTAAGCTGGTAGAAACTTCCTTTTACGGGCCACAGCTTCTATTTCATGTAGGATTGACAGTTCCTTTCCTCCCTGCTTTTCCCTCTCTAATAATAATGCAGGTGTCCATTTCCAGATGGGTCGACTGAAGGGTATCAAGAACGGGGGACCAACTCCCATACTCACGACGCTGTTGTTGTTGAATGCCCACTTTGAGTAGGATTACTCTTTTGTGCACCCTAAAAGGGACATTAAGTGGCGGGTTGTCGTAGATTTCCTCACATCCCGAGCGTGTTGACGAAGGTGGACCAGGATCCTTCAGGCGGTTATGCTATGATTGGCTTCATTCAGTACTACGGGATCACGTCGATTCCTCACCTTGTTAGTCAGGCTGCCATGAAAACAATCCGTTTCCAGAAAGGGCTGCGGGGAAGCCAAGGTGAGGGTCTTGTCCAGTATGTTTTGCCTGAACCTGACTAGCATGTCTGATCAGTATATTTTTCATGACCAGACGTTAGTCTTTCTTCTCTACCCACGACGTTAAAATCGAGTGTTCTACTATAACGACCTGTAAAAACTAGCTACAAATGTGCATATGGTGGGTTGTCCCTATCCTGCTGTACGGTTCAGAAACATGGACTATTCTGTCGAGCTATCAGAAGCGCATTAAAGCCTCCACCACAAACAGACATGGACGCATTATTGCATTTTACTAGTATGTCCAAGTCTCAAACGGCGAAGTCACCTTACTGAAAGGCCTCGAAAGCACATTTTACCACGCTAAACCGTCGCTGTTTGACCCTATTTTGACACATGGCCAGCTTCGCCGAGGGCATCCGGTCCCCCAGCTCTTAATGCATGCCAAGAAAGTTGGGTAATGCGCTGTGTTAAAATAGTTTTAGCTTTTCCTCAGTCGTTCTCAAACTCCCGCTACCAAGCCCTGAAAGGGGTTTTTGCAAGTAGCAGGATGTTGTTCGGACAACGGAATGCCATATGGAATTACTCCGATATTTGTACCTCTCGATCCGACACATCCGACTTCAGCACGCATTTCTTAGTACCGGATTAGCCTTCTCTCTTCGATTACTTCTCCTTAGCCAGTATGCTCTGTTGCAGCCTATTCTCCAGTATCCCCACGTGGAGGTGTAGAATGGTCTTTGCAGGTCTTGTTCGCTGGCCCTGACGCTAGCAGTCAGCTATGGGTCCCTGACCGCTGCAGCTAATGCACTACTCAGTACCTTGATCCCTAACATAATTCAAAGGAGCGGTGGTACTATAGGTCAAACGTTGAGAACATTCACAAATGTAGCTTATATACCACGACATACTCCAAACACAACGAAACCTTTGTCAAGGACAAAGAACACCACAATACTAGCGTGGTATGTGAGTTTAAAAGCTAGCGTCCACGACAGGTGAAACAATTGCTAAGGAATACAGCACCTAAACTTGGAGGTATAAATGATACCTCTATGCTTAAAATGGAGCGAAGAAACTAAATTAATGATATTTGATCTTGAGTGACCTAGAAATTCATTGCTGTCATGCCCGGTCCAGAATACCTCATCAGACTTGACAATAGATCTATTTTGGTGTGACCTCTGCTGGCCTTCACAGGCAATGAATTCGAGGATGTGTATAATCACACATTTCGTTAGTAAAGAAAGTCGTGTACCGTCTAAATATATGTCAGCGGCTGATCGACATGACATACTTGATGTGTCGCGTGTTATCCGTGCTTCCTGCTGGCATCACTATTGTGACATTCAAACAGAACTCTACTATTTTTGTTTTCCAATTTGTTGTGAGCTTCACTCACGACCGTCTATTGGAGGACTGACCCACGACCGTCTATTGGAGCACTGACTCACGACCATCTGGTCTAGCACCGACCCACGACCATCTGTTCTAGCATCGACACACGACCATCTGTTCTAGCATCGACACACGACCATCTATTCCAGCATAAACCCACGACCATCTGTTCTAGCATAAACCCACGAATATCTGTTCTAGCATCGACCCACGACCATGTTTTAGCATCGACGACCTATAACCATTTGTTCTATCATAAACCCACGAATATATGCTCTATCGTCGACCCACGACCATTTATTTTTTCATCAACCCACGACCTTCTGTTCTTGCATCAACCCACTACCTTCTGTTAAAGCATCTACCTACGACTATCCGTTCTCGCATCGACCGACTATCATCTGCTCTCGTGTCGATGCACGATCCATGTTTGGCGATCTTTCTTCATTAGCTGATTGCAGTGGCATCATACATCATGAGGCACATCGAAGAAGGCGAGCATAGTTTCACCTTACTGTATCAGAATGCTTTGCGTTTTAGAGGTATCTCACTGTCGATCCCAACATCGTTGGCACGGCTGCTGTAACACATCCTGGTTTAGGCATACCGCGCGAACCTGAGGTAATGGTCACATTATTCCACTTGTCCATAACGTTTGCCTTCTCTCACATATACCCCTCTAATCTACAATTAACCCATGACCTTCTAATCCACAATTGACCTTTGATCATCTAATCTACAATTGATCCATGACCCTTTAATCTACAATTGACCTATGCCCCTATAATATGCAATTGACTCATGCCCCTCTAATCTATAATTGATCCACGTCTCTCTAATCTACAATTAACACATACTTCTCTACAATTAATCCATGACTTTCAATCTAAGATTTAATCCATAAACTTTTATTCTGCAATTAACGCAAAACCTCTACAATATCGTTAGCCTTTCACTAAATACTCTAAAAGGTATACATGATTTCTCTAAAATTCACTCATGATATTCTGTTCTGACATTGCTCAATGACCTTTAACTCTAAAATTTACATTTGTCCTTCTACGCTAACGTTCACCTATGACTCTCTGTTCGAACATTGACTAATGACCAACTTATACATTAACATTTGATCTTCTAACTCAAAAGGTTCACAGATGACCCCATGCTTTTACATTGACACATGGAATTCTTCCATAAGGTTCGCCAGCAACCATTTATTGTAGTATTATTTGCTTCCGGAATTGAACCAATTATATTTACTCAACGATGAATTTTGATAAAGGTATAAACAGTATGGCAGTGAAGTGTGACTTGTCTGGGTAGGCTGTGTATCCTGAGTGAAGTGTGACTTGTCTGGGTGGGCTGTGTATCCTGAGCTAAGTATGACTTGTTTTGGTGAACTGTGTATCCTGAGTGAAGTGTGACTTGTCTGGGTGGACTGTGTATCCTGAGTGAAGTGTGACTCTTCTGGGTGGGCTGTGTATCCTGAGTGAAGTATGACTTGTCTGGGTGGGCTGTGTATCCTGAGTGAAGTGTGACTTGTCTGGGTCGGCTGTGTATCTTCAGTGAAGTGTGTCTTGTCTGGGTCGGCTGTGTATCTTGAGTGAAGTGTGACTTGTCTGGGTCGGCTGTGTAACTTGAGTGAAGTGTTTGTTTGATTGAGCTGTGCATCCAGAATTAAGTAGGACCTGTTTGGGTGGACTGTGTATCCTGAGTTAAGTATGACCTGTTTGGGTGGACTGTGTATCCTGAGTTAAGTGTGACCTGTTTAGGTGGACTGTGTATCCTGAGTTAAGTATGACCTGTTTGGGTGGACTGTGTATCCTGAGTTAAGTATGATCTGTTTGGGTGGACTGTGTATCCTGAGTTAAGTATGACCGGTTTGGGTGGACTGTGTATCCTGAGTTAAGTATGATCTGTTTGGGTGGACTGTGTATCCTGCGTTAAGTATGACCTGTTTGGGTGGACTGTGTATCCTGAGTTAAGTATGACCTGTTTGGGTGGACTGTGTATCCTGCGTTAAGTATGACCTGTTTGGGTGGACTGTGTATCCTGCGTTAAGTATGACCTGTTTGGGTGGACTGTGTATCCTGAGTTAAGTATGATCTGTTTGGGTGGACTGTGTATCCTGCGTTAAGTATGACCTGTTTGGGTGGACTGTGTATCCTGCGTTAAGTATGACCTGTTTGGGTGGACTGTGTATCCTGAGTTAAGTATGATCTGTTTGGGTGGACTGTGTATCCTGCGTTAAGTATGACCTGTTTGGGTGGACTGTGTATCCTGCGTTAAGTATGACCTGTTTGGGTGGACTGTGTATCCTGAGTTAAGTATGACCTGTTTGGGTGGACTGTGTATCCTGAGTTAAGTATGAATTGTCTTGAGGAGCTGTTAGATAATGTCACTGCAAGCGATGATCAAGAAATATATCAACTTCGGGTGAGGGCAATTGCTTGCCAATATTTATCTGATTGGTTAGAGTACTAGCCTCGAATCAAATCCCCAGTCTCACTCTGTTTATATCTACCCAATTGAAAAATGTACCTGATTTACTATTACGGAAAGCGAGTCTGCGATAAAATAATCTTGTAACTTGTCGTTTAACCTCAGAACAAACTGACACTATTGCAATGACGACTCTCACACTTCATCCCGGACACCAGTGTCTGTTATCGGGACTGCATCTACGTTTACTTAGCACATATGAACACTTGCGACACATTTGGTCCACACAGCTCGTCGACATGATGTCACCAAACTGCGCTCACTGCTTCTTTCAGAACTCTGATTGATCTTGGTACAACCAAGTCCGAAATGGAAACAAGGGGCAGATGTGATTCTAGGAAATTAATACAGGACCGACAGTGATCACAAGTAAATGCACGCTCAACAAAGTGCCGGCAGTTTTCATAAGTACGTGTACACTCACCCAAGTACTGACAGTGATTACAAGTACGTGTACACTCAGCCAAGTACCGACAGTGATTACAAGTACGTTTACACTCAGCTAATTCACGCAGTGATCGTAAGCAGCCGTACAGACAACTAACTACCGACATTGATCACAAGTACACGTACAGCCAACTAACTACCGAAAGTGATCACAAGTACACGTACAGCCAACTAACTACCGACAGTGATCACAAGTACACGTACAGCCAACTAACTACCGACAGTGACCACAAATACACGTACAGCCAACTAACTACCGACAGTGATCACAACTACAAGTACAGTCAACTAACTACCGACAGTGATCACAAGTACAAGTACAGCCAACTAACTACCAACAGTGATCACAACTACAAGTACAGCCAACTAACTACCGACAGTGATTGTAAGTACACGTACAGCCAACTAACTACCGACAGTGATCACAAGTACAAGTAGAGCCAACTAACTACCGACAGTGATCACAAGTACACTTAAGCATGTTTACCACGTTATCCCAAATCTACTTAGGGTCTACATGTCTCAATATTGTTCCTCATCCGAATTGGTAAGGCCACATGCCTCTTGGCCAGGCGGACACATGTTACCTACCATGATTAAGTTTAGTATGTTTTCTTCTATAAAAGCTTAGCCTACACATTGCGAGGTGACTCTAGGAAAAAAGAGGCCTTAATCCTTAGCTCTACAAATCCTTCCGACAGACATCAACAATTGGCAATAAACGTACCAATCCAGATATTTTATTATGGATCTTCAAATCGTGTTAAGGCTTTTCTAAAATCAATACTCGTTTTTGCATGGTGGTGAATGATAGAGGAAGCTCTCTGCGTATTACATTTAATATATCATTTTCTGTTTCTACACTCATAAGCCGCAGCTGCGATTCGTAAAGTAAGCTGCCCCTTAATAGGTTGATCACCATTATTAAATTTGCATTTGAAACATTTTAAAAGTTAGTTGTTTTTTTTCCCCCTGGTCTCCTTCAGTTCTGTTTTTTATATAACGTTACTGGAACATGTACAGCTTTGTCGTTCCCTTTCTTTTCGGTGTTATGTTACATTCGTCGTGGCTTTATTTTTTTGTTGGTGGCGACCTGAAATGATAACATTAATGTCTAAACCAAACATCCATGCATCCAGTGATATATAGCTGTGTCACAAAAGTGACGCTTCAAAGATGTCGTTCTGCATCTTTTAATGGCAACGTGAATGAATGCACCAACAGGACAACACAGTGTGCACGCTGTCTTGAGTGGAACTAACCTCAAACCGCTTACATTTCTTTCCCAAACACAGAAGTATCAATGCATGGGCCGCCTCTAAACCCGCGGGTCGTCATACAACGACAAGCCTTGAATAGCACAGCGGGAGGGGTGGACACTTTGAATAGCGGATTCTGCCTAGGGCATTTTGAATAGACAGCTTAATTTCTGAAATCCCAGGCGAAGTTGAACGAGAAGATATATTGTATCCCCGGGTTGTGCTGACGGGCGCTAAGGAATGCATTCCGCACATTTTGTGTCGTTTTCATGCCATTTTTCTTTTCTTTTTAATAAATATCTGGAATAATTGACGGTACAATGGCGTTGAATTTGTGATCTTTTCAATCGTTGCAGAGATTGGGAATATATTGATAAACATAAATATTGAATCAAGTAAGGAAATCTATCAGCTCTTATTTGAAGATACAAGGGAAGACATGTCTCCCTTAATGACATGCATGCATCAAATGCGATGCCAGTATAGACCAAGAGATTTACGATGACCACGTCCTTCTTTCTCTTCTTCTTTTTCGTTCTTCCTCAGATCAAGGTCTTTGATTCTCTTTCAAATGGACACCGTTGTTTGTAAAGCTGTTTTATCTCCATACAGCTTTTGTCTTCTATATGTCTCGCGAGACCAGTAGTTTTTCTCTATCTTTCTGCGTGAGCATGCAGCTTTGTAGGATGTGTTCCAGGGTTATGGTATGCTCCCCAGATAGACATGTCTTCTGTCCCAATCCTAATTTTCCTGTAAAGATGACCCTTGAGTCTATTATTTTCACGCAGCCTGAAGACGATGAATTGCTCTTCTATAGTTCAATTATACTAGTTGTCTTTTCGAAGTGGGGTTGTTGACCAGCCCGTTCTCCCCTGACGTTGGCTTTAACTATGGTCTTGGCCTTATTATACATCATGCTCAAGTTTGTTTGTGTGGAAGTGTTATATATTGCAGTAGGAGTCAATCCACTAAATGACCGACTTGAGGTGATCTGCTGACAGCTGTGTCAGTGAGTACATACATTGCTCGAGATCGTCATCTTTGTGTTGTTTCAGATGGCATTCCATTGAACTCCTCCCACCTGCTGGAGTGCTTTGTGGTCTCTGCGCGTATCCAAACTTTTCTATTCGTGTGATATTCTCCATTGCCATTAGTAGTGTTCTTCTCATAGCTCGGTTTTGAGTTGGATTCATTTTTTTGTAAGTATGTTTTTGTTGCCGTGGGTATGCTGCTGTCCTATATTCTAGCTCTGGTCTCACATAACACTTTAGGATGATCTTGTTAGCTCCCCTTGTTGAGCAAGGTATCTTTCTCTTCATGGTCAATTTGTTCTTAACTTTTTTTTATTGTTTTTTTTATTTTTTATTTTGAATTTTTCCATGCCAGCTTTGGGTTCATTGTTATTTATATATAAGTTGGATTTATGTCTTAGGATGGGGGATATCTGGCCATTTCATTCTAAGATCACTTATTCAGGTTTATGAGATAGGAAGAGGATTGTGTACGTGGTTTTGGTTTCGTTGATGTCCATTTGACATTTCTTTATCTGTATCTCTATTTGATTTAGACCCTCTTACATTTGCTTACTCGCCACATGTATATACTCTTGGGATGTCCATAGAGCCAAGTCGATGACCAAGTACAAGAATACGTATGAAATGAGCATTAAATCCACAATACAATAACCCTTAATACACGCTTACATTCGGTGGTTAAGTGGTTAGTGACACAGGCTGACAACCCAAAGTTGCGTGTGTTCGGACTTATCAAACAGCATGTTCAAGCCCCTATGAGAAATACATAGCTTACAGCATTCGTGCTGTTCTGGTGCGTAGGGCTGTTCCAAGCAATGCATAATACAGCACACACTGCCTTCAGAAACGCGGCGAACGAGAAAATACACACTTTCTTAACTGCAGTGAACAATCTTCACCCGCCGCACAGATCACGTCAGACTGAGATACCATCCATTCAACAAAGGAACGATTTATTTCAGCTATGCCTGCGTCTCACTGTGATAGGGATATAAGCACAGCTCCTGCTCCTACCGTCGTACCCAGCTTATGGGGAGCACTGCAATCACAGATGACCATGACCAGTAAAATTGCCGGTGAAGATCTAAGGAGACATGACTATCCGTAGGCTGATATCTTTGACGTTGGAAGGCGTTCGTCGATGAAAGCATACCATCGTTATAAAGAGCATATTCCTGCATTCCCCAGGCCATTTATTTAGATTGACATGCGTAATGTTGCAGACAAATGTCGTTGCAACTTCACATTACCGCCTATAGCAACTTCACATTACCGCCTATAGCAACTTCACATTACCGCATTTTGCAACTTCACGTTACCGCCTATAGCAACTTCACATTACCGCCTATAGCAACTTCACATTACCGCCTATAGTAACTTCACACTACCGCCTATAGTAACTTCACTTTAGTGCCTATAGTAACTTCACATTACCGCCTATAGTAACTTCACATTACCGCCTATAGTAACTTCACATTACCGCCTATAGTAACTTCACATTACCGCCTATAGTAACTTCCCATTACCGCCTATAGTAACTTCACATTACCGCCTATAGTAACTTCACTTTAGTGCCTATAGTAACTTCACATTACCGCCTATAGCAACTTCACATTACCGCCTATAGTAACTTCACACTACCGCCTATAGTAACTTCACATTACCGCCTACAGCAACTTCACATTACTGCCTATAGAAACTTCACATTACCACCTATAGTAACTTCACACTACCGCCTATAGTAACTTCACTTTAGTGCCTATAGTAACTTCACATTACCGCTTATAGTAACTTCACATTACCGCCTATAGTAACTTCACTTTAGTGCCTATAGTAACTTCACATTACCACCTATAGCAACTTCACATTACCGCCTATAGTAACTTCACTTTAGTGCCTATAGTAACTTCACATTACCGCGTATAGTAACTTCACATAACCGCCTATAGTAACTTCACTTTAGTGCCTATAGTAACGTCACATTATAGCCTATACCAACTTCCCATTACCGCCTACACCAACTTCACATTACCGCCTATACCAACTACACATTTCCGCCTATACCAACTTCACATTACCGCCTATAGCAACTTCACATTACCGCCTATAGCAACTTCACATTACTGCCTATACCAACTTCACATTACCGCCTATAGAAACTTCACATTACCGCCTATAGCAACTTCACATTACCGCCTATACCAACTTCACATTACCGCCTATAGCAACTTCACATTACCGCCTATACCAAATTCACATTACCGCCTAAACCAACTTCACATTACCGCCTATAGTAACTTCACATTACCGCATTTTGCAACTTCACGTTACCGCCTTTAGCAACTTCACATTACCGCATTTTGCCAACTTCACGTTACCGCCTATAGCAACTTCACATTACCGCCTATAGCAACTTCACATTACCGCCTAGAGTAACTTCACATTACCGCCTATAGCAACTTCACATTACCGCCTATACCAACTTCACATTACCGCCTAAAACAACTTCACATTACCGCCTATAGTAACTTCACATTACCGCCTATAGTAACTTCACGTTACCGCCTATATCAACTTCCCGTTACCGCCTATACCAACTTCACGTTACCGCCTATACCTACTTCACATTACCGCCTATACCAACTTCACATTACCGCCTATCGCAACTTCACTTTAGTGCCTATAGTAACTTCACATTACCGCCTATAGTAACTTTACATTACCGCCTATAGTAACTTCACATTACCGCCTATAGTAACTTCACATTACCGCCTATAGTAACTTCACATTACCGCCTATAGTAACTTCACATTACCGCGTATACCAACTTTACATTACCGCCTATAGTAACTTCACATTACCGCCTATAGTAACTTAACATTACCGCCTACAGCAACTTCACATTACTGCCTATAGCAACTTCACATTACCGCCTATAGTAACTTCACACTACCGCCTATAGTAACTTCACTTTAGTACCTATAGTAACTTCACATTACCGCCTATCGCAACTTCACTTTAGTGCCTATAGTAACTTAACATTACCGCCAATAGTAACTTCACATTATCGCCTATAGTAACTTCACATTACCGCTTATAGTAACTTCACATTACCGCCTATAGTAACTTCACATTACCGCCTATAGTAACTTCACATTACCGCCCATAGTAACTTCACAGTACCGCCTATAGTAACTTCACATTACCGCCTATACCAACTTCCCGTTACCGCCTATACCAACTCCACGTTACCGCCTATACCTACTTCAAATTACCGCTTATACCAACTTCACATTACCGCCTATAGCAACTTCACATTACCGCCTATAGCAACTTCACATTACCGCCTTTAGTAACATCACACTACCGCCTTTAGCAACTTCACGTTACCGCCTATAGCAAATTCACATTACCGCCTATACCAACTTGACATTTCCGCCTATAGTAACTTCACATTACCGCCTTTAGCAACTTCACATTACTGCCTATACCAACTTCACATTACCGCCTATACCAACTTCACATTTCCGCCTATACCAACTTCACATTACCGCCTATAGTAACTTCACATTACCGCCTATAGCAACTTCACATTACCGCCTATAGCAACTTCACATTACCGCCTTTAGTAACTTCACATTACCGCCTTTAGCAACTTCACGTTACCGCCTATACCAACTTCACATTTCCGCCTATAGTAACTTCACATTACCGCCTTTAGCAACTTCACATTACTGCCTATACCAACTTTACATTACCGCCTATACCAACTTCACATTTCCGCCTATACCAACTTCACATTACCGCCTATAGTAACTTCACTTTACCGCCTATAGCAACTTCACATTACCGCCTATAATAACTTCACTGAACCTTTTTTGTCAATGGTTGAAGCATAACATGGAATAATGTTTATCTTTATTTTATTTTTTGAAGTTTTTAAGGTGCGTAGAATCATTTTGTGTCCTTTTTGTTGCTTCCCGTTTTATAAGTTCCTTGTTTGTCTCTTTTGACAGTATCAGGGCTACAACTTCACAATGGTACCCGCCTGATTCGTTGCGTCTGAGTACAACAGCGTCTAACAGTGCTCAGTTTTATCCTTAACTCCTTTCCACCTTTACTTATTAAGCTGGTCTGGTCTGGTCTGGTCATCCCGTAACCGGTGAGGTCGTTGGGGCACACATGAAGACATCCTCACAACCCCATGCCATCCCTCTCTGTCAGATGCCGCTGCCTGTGACTCTTCTGATCGGAGACTGGTCCATTCTTTTATGTTGTACTCCCATCTCTTTTTGGGCCGGCATCTTCGTCGTCTGCCATGCACCTTCCCGTGGAGGATTGTGTTTGCAAGACCATTTGATCTCGATATTTGACTGTACCAAGTGAGTTTCCTTCTTTTGACAGTTGCCAAGAGATCTTCGTAAGGCCCTTTTGCCGTTGTAATTCTATATCGGATTTCCTCATGTGTAACTCGATCTTTGTACATGACGTTTAAAAGTGTTCGGAAACATCTCATCTCCAAGGCCTGTATCCTTTGTTGAAGGTCAGCTGTAACTGCCCATGTCTCACACGCATAGAGGAATATTGATAGGACTAGTGTACGCATTAATCTGATTTTCGTGCGTAGTGCTAACCGTTTATCTTGCCAAATTTTGTTAAGCCGTGCAAGCGCCGCTATTGTCTGTGCTATTCTGGCCAAGACTTCACATTTTGATCCTTCATCACTGACAATCGACCCAAGATATTTAAAACGTATTAAGTAAGCTAGATCCAAGATATCAATGTTGTAGTTTCTCATCTCTGATGTCCTCTGTGTAGCCTTCCCCTGTTCGTACACTTTACGAAGATCCCATTGACACAATCTGGCGGTTTTTCTAAACGAAATCAGCTTAGTCTGCAATGCAGATTTTTTGCTGCCTTTCTCTGCATTGAGTCTCTTGCCCTCTTAAGAGAATGTTTTATTTTGTCCTGGAAGCTTGAGTTTTATATATCCTTTTAGTTCACATGTCCATATTTATATACATTTTTGTAACCTGCAGTCTGTACAGGATGAAATAGTCAGCCCCATGCCCAACGTTTCTTGGTCACCTCATGTGACATGCGTGGCATGTATACATTATTAATGTTCTTTGCTCCACATTAAGACTTTTGTAACACTCGGTTGTCGCTTGTTGATGTTATGTAAAAATTGTCCACCAATAATTTATGCGCTTTTATAATTGTCCACCAACAATGTATGCGCTTTTATAATTGTCCACCAACAATTTATGCGCTTTTATAATTGTCCACCAACAATTTATGCGCTTTTATAATTGTCCACCAAAATTTGATCTGCTGATATAATTGTCCACCAATAATTGATAATAATAATAATAATAATAATAATGTTCGCGTAGGCGCCAAAGCCGGTTGCGTCGATTGGCCACTACCATGTTCAACTTCTGAGGCTATGTCCATACCTAGCATGCCGACCAAAATTACTACAGACCCCCTCCCCCCCTCCCAGGTGGAGCCGTGTACTCCGCAGCCTTGGGATGAGGGTCGCAAGTAGTGTGTTAGACTAATGTTCGTGTCAAGCTGTCCGTGTTTGTTCGTGTAAAACTCCCTGTTTCCACTTGTCCCGCCGCCGAGACTTCTGACTGTGCCCTCCTGTTGGTCAGCATGACCATTGCTGTGCGGAGAATACGAAGTATCGTGTAATCTTCGGTGGGGGGAGTGGCAGGCAGGAGGAAATCGGCTTTAGTCTAAGCAGAAATGGCCTTGAATAGTGATAATCTGGACTGAATTCTGATGTGCAGTTAAGCGGCACGTTGAATTCCGTCATGGACTGGTTTCCCACGGCTTGAAAGTCAGGCATGAAATTCAGCATAATAAACAGAATAACCGATCAAAAGCACATCAAATTCACAAAAAAAGTCCCTGATAATACCTGGTAAAGGAGTTGTGAAATATAATCCAGACACGAACCACTAAACATCGGAAAACTCAACACAAACACCAGACAGTTGAGAGCGCAGCCATTAAGACGCGGCCATCTTACTATTCTTTCCAATAATTCATGCGCTGTTATTATTGTCCGTCAATAACTGATAGGTTGTTATAATTGTCTATCAATAACTGATAGGCTGTTATAATTGTCTATCAGTAATTGATGCGCTGTTGTAATTGTTCATCAGTAATTGATGCGCTGTTGTAATTTTTCATCAGTAATTGATGCGTTCTTATAATTGTCCATCAACAATTGATGATCTGTTAGAATTGTCCATCACTTGTGGATATTCTATAATAAATGTCAATCAGTAATTGATGCCCGCACGAACTGTCCATCTCATGTGCTGTTCTGTACTATATTTTCAAAGATCATATTCTGTAACTGTTTGAGGGGTGCAGAACAGTTCCAAGAGGACTACTGGGTCCCTTATTAGGAAAGAAACAATAGGACCACTGCACTTCCATGTATTTGCTAAAATACAGCAAAAATAGTTGTGCCAGGGGCTGGCTAGTTGTCTTATCGTATGAAACAAAATGCTATAGACACTATCACTGCAGAGGACTGCAAAGTACTTTGCCACAGGCTTTCTAAAGGAGGTCAACAGAAGAGGTGACCATGTGGTCCGGCTGGAGTAAAATAGAAAAAGAAGAAGCCGAAACAGATATGACGCACTGGTAGATCGTTCAGAGTATTGTTACCAGATCACAAGAGCTTACTACTTTTGGACAGCCATTCTCATTATCTCTATGACGCCATCTTCCTGGACGCCCTGAGACACATCAATGACCACTACCTGTCCTCTAGCTGGCAACGTCTTCCTGGACGCCCTGAGACATATCAATGACCACTACCTGTCCTCTAGCTGGCAACGTCTTTCTGGACGCCCCTGAGACATATCAATGACCACTACCTGTCCTCTAGCTGGCAACGTCTTCCTGGACGCCCTGAGACATATCAATGACCACTACCTGTCCTCTAGCTGGCAACGTCTTCCTGGACGCCCTGAGACATATCAATGACCACTACCTGTCCTCTAGCTGGCAACGTCTTTCTGGACGCCCCTGAGACATATCAATGACCACTACCTGTCCTCTAGCTGGCAACGTCTTCCTGGACGCCCTGAGACATATCAATGACCACTACCTGTCCTCTAGCTGGCAACGTCTTCCTGGACGCCCTGAGACATATCAATGACCACTACCTGTCCTCTAGCTGGCAACGTCTTTCTGGACGCCCCTGAGACATATCAATGACCACTACCTGTCCTCTAGCTGGCAACGTCTTTCTGGACGCCCTAAGACATATCAATGACCACTACCTGTCCTCTAGCTGGCAACGTCTTTCTGGACGCCCTGAGACATATCATTGACCACTACCTGTCCTCTAGCTGGCAACGTCTTTCTGGACGCCCTGAGACATATCAATGACCACTACCTGTCCTCTAGCTGGCAACGTCTTTCTGGACGCCCCTGAGACATATCAATGACCACTACCTGTCATCTAGCTGACAACGTCTTTCTGGACGCCCCTGAGACATAGAAATTACCACTATCTGTTATCTAGCTGACAACGTCTTTCTGGACGCCCCTGAGACATATCAATGACCACTACCTGTCATCTAGCTGACGTCTTATTAATTAGTCTTGTTTTCTGTCGATTGGTCTTTCGCAATAATATGAGATAAAACGTCAGATGTATATGGGATGTGTCGAGACGAGGCACATAAGCTTGGGATTCTATCCAACAGTTAAATGTGGAAACAATTTCTCGTTCTGGTCTCCAGGAAGACGTGCAATGCACTCATAACAAATAAGATCTCCAGAAATTAATGAATTGAAGCTACAACAGTACGAAAGGTAAAAAATCAATAAAATATTATATATATATAGGAAATGGTTCAGTGACGCGCCAGAACAAAAACAAAAAGCGTATCTCTCCATATTTGTTTTTTGGGTATTGTGCTTTGTTGATATTTTCATCTGTTTTTGTCTACAATTAATTGTGTTAAGCACTTATTGTTTGGTTCACTCTATTCCACAACTGGCATACTATGATTCACAAGCTCCTTACCGCTTCGAGGTATGACTGCGTGACACCGTCTAGTATTGTTTTTGTTATGATTCATTAGTTGATTGCGTTTGTGTTTTATCTCTGACGAAGGTGTTCTGGCTGTAACGTAGGTGTTGTTTCGTTTTTTACGCCGTCAAGGTCACTGAATCATTACCTTTACACATTTTCTTTCGACTCTTCTTATCAATTTACGAATGAGAGTCATTAAGTAACAATGTTTTTATTATAAAGTGCGTGGAGGAGAATGTACAATAGAAAATTGTATTCATGACACACAAACTGTCTCTTTACCAATACCCGATACAGTGCTAGCGATAACCGTGTGGTCTGTGCATGAGCAATATAGTGTACATAATGGCCACCCCATAGTCGAAAAGCATAGTGACAAGACAACGTGTTGTTTTTTTTCCACACAAGTGTGAAGGTGTGAAATCTGAAATCTATAGAATAATGAAGGTTTAGTGTTCATGGAGAGTGTATGAATGCAAAGAAAGATTTCAAAAACAGAAGTTATGTCATTAATGAACCGCGGAATGGGAGACCGGCACGCATGGCAACTGGTACAGCGAAACAGGAGAACAACCAGCTAGTCCGTGGCAGCAGTTAAGTCACGATTGATACAATGGTGATAAATTTTAGCATCATAAGTCACGGCGCGGCACACGAGATTGTCCATGATGACTTCGGTTAAAGGAAAGTGTGTAGCAGATGAGTCAAAAGTTTCCAAATAACAACTATCTAAGGAAAGCGGTGCAAAATTGGTTAAAGGTCCTACCAACAACTTTTCTTTAAAGCGGATCCCTAAGCTTGTGGACAGGTGGACCACGTGTTGCCCTGCAGGAGGACTATGTTGAAAAATAAGACACAACAAATGTCTGGTTAAAAAATGTTAAAAATTGTAAAAAGTAAATTTAATCTATTCATAAAATTCCTGTTACCTAATGTCTGTCCCTAGTATAATATATTGGGCATTGTGTCTACATCTTGCATCAAACAATGAAGGCTACACAACATTCAGAATAAATTGGGTCTGAATGAATGTCGATTTGTGCAACTCATGAGCTGGAGAGGTTAGACTGCACTTTTAGTCTTTTCTTACGACATGCCTACAGTGTGGCAGAGGGCCGATACTCGTCACTATCACACGTAGTGCTTTCTATAAAGCTACTCGAGTAGACACTTCCAACAATCATATTATATTTTCCGAGCGAAAAATCATTAATTTTTTTCATCTGACCTATCCTCACATCGCTCTGTCATTGTACTCATTCTTACATTTGTAATACGAGAACAATTCAGTAAATAGATCACAAATTACTAATTGAAACAACTAACTGAGATACGAACTTGACAACCATTTATTATTGTTCTTGCATTGTACCTCCTCTCAACATAATTCTCATCAACATGTACACTTGAATTAACTTAACGTCTTTATACTGGTTTAGAAAATTATGCATAGACTGTATACAACCAGTTTCTTGTACATTTACTTGGTCTAAACATTACAAAGAGGCATCCAATCTATTATTGAATGCATTAAATGACGCTGACTTCACTATTTCCCGTGGCAATGCATTCTAAGAATTCACCACTATCTGACTAAAAAAAATATTTTCTGGTATCTAATCTGGACCTTTCGCTAATTAATGTGGCTGTGCATTTTCCTGTCCAATAGATTTTTCAGTGCGCTAAACAATGTAGGATGTTGTTTTTGTTGTTATTATCCCATAGCTGCTGAGCAAGTCTGCTCTTGGCAGCCCAAAGCCATTCTAATAAATATATATATATATATATATATATACATATATATATATATATATATATATATATATATATATATATATGTCTTCTTAAGTTGTGTCACTGCTCAGTACAGTGTGTTGGTAATTGTCGGCAGCGCTTTTAAGAATCTTTTCGCCATGTCCCAGGCACCTTGCACTCAATGAGTAGATGTCGAACTGTTTCAAGAGGATGACAGCAATGTCTGCACACGGGCAGATGCTGGGGATTGATGCGGTTCAAGTGGCTGGTCACTATGGCATGCTCTGGTCGGAACTGAAAGATGATCTCTTCTATGTAGTTTATTCATGTCATCGTTACTTTTAGGCTGTGACATTTCGCTAAATACACTGCCACTTGTTGTTCCCGTCGCCCATCTGTTCCTCCAGATTTCCAGAGTGTTTACCTTAATAATTAGTTTTACGAAATATGTAGGGTAGAAGTATATACTCTACTCTCTCAGCTATATTTACACTTCACGTTCAGCGTCTTCTTCATCTCCCAAACGGCGCCCTCCAAGGTAGGGCACCCATTATGAACACTCTATTGCAGTTGCTATATTCTCTATCACCTTAAGTTCAAATCATTTCTCCTATCCGCCACTGACATGCATTTCAACAGGCGAACCATGTCGGGCTTCATCAGCAATTTGTAAACATTCTTGAGAAAATGTACAGCACAGTTATTGCTTCACGCAATTAACACTTCTCACCATAAGCAAGAAGAATTTCCCTATGAATATCCTTGCCAGAAATTACTTTTTCTTAACCAAACCCCCACATCCTCCCCCCTCCCCACCCCAACCAAAAAACGTACAACAGCACTCTATTCTTTGATTGCAGACTCTTAGCACTGACACCATTTTGTATTGAGCTGCGCACGAGTATGTGAGATCTAACGCCAAATTTCTACAATAATCACAAATCTGTGTTTATTTCATATTTGCGGTATAAATGTGTGATCTACTTACTGCCTTATCCTCGCATAAACAGTGTATATCTCTTTTACTTCTACTTGATTGTAATGCTGCTTGTTCTATCCCGTCACTACTCTTTTCTATTACTCTGCTGTTTTCTCTTTCTTCTTTTCTGATTTTGTCTTTTACTACTTTAACATTTACCGGCCATCTTGGAAAATCTCAAGTGTGGAGGCGTTAGCCTTAAGGGAAATAACAGGTCTCCCTTCTAATAGAGAAAGTTTGAATACTTCATTCGCCAGCCCTCTGTATGGAAAGAAGCCGAACTCCGAACGGTCCTGAATTTTGACAGTTTCTGACAGCTGTATAGACCCTCTTTTGTTAAGAGTTCCCTCGTGACAGAACCTGGTCATAGATTGCCCTCGTATGAAAAGTCTGATGACTGAGTTTAACAACTGGAAAGGACTAGGAGTGACAGAAAAGAAACTTTAATAACGCGGACGTACATTGGTATTTACTCAGACCTTCGCAGAGAGGTACACGTGAAGAACTCTCTTTTGTAATGGTGAGGAGACCCATTCTATAATGGAGCGTGAATAAGCGTGGGGTGGGAGGGAAGCGTGTGTTTAAGACGCGAAGAGTTACACATTTGCATAATTCTCTAGGCGAGAGTTCCTTATCGTGAGAAAAAAATGCAGGCTCATAAGCTTTACTATGTATATTGTGGTGCTGTTTGCAGAGAAGGATGTTCGTGGTGTTGACCTGTTCAGGTGCATACTGCAGCACAGTCAGGTCAAAAGGTCTTCAGACGACAGTATATGACACATCCTTTGTTCTCATTGTTCTCGTCTTCAACAAGCTACACGTCAGTTGCGGTATTATCTCTTTGTATAAAACAGATGACATATTCACGAGAAGAATGATTTATGAAAGAAAAAGGAAAACTGGGTTAAATCTGCAACCATTAAATATGAAGGCTTGAACGTCTTGCCAACTCGACCACCCTGTTAGTATGTCCAGGTCATGCAGTTAGTGTGGTGGCCAGGTTAGCCCGAATGCCTGTTGAAGAAATGTCATGCTTAACACTTCTTTGTTCTTGATGAATCCTTTGCGGTCATAATGTAGACATCGTTGTGTTTGATGTTGTGTTTGATGTTGTGTTTGATGTTGCGTTTGATGTTCCGGTGAGGCTCAATGCGCACTTTACCCCAACAAAAATCGTATCAGGCCATGCTTGTGTACTAGATAGCCTTCTTCGTTTTCGTTCGTTCGTTTGCTCATTCTCAATCTCTCACTACCATTCCCTGAAAAGGTTATGCAAGTAGCATGATGTTGTTCAGAGAACGGAATACGGTGTGTCGTAGTTTACAGCTTGACTGCGATATTTGCACTTTTCAGTCCGACTTCAGCAGACATTTTTGAGTAGTGGGTTAGTCTTTTTACTTCGATCCCTTCTCCTTAGCCTCTGCTCTGTTGCACCCTGTTATCCAGGATCACCGTATTTCTTATCTGGTTTGTTGGCTCTGACCCTAGCAGTCAGCTATGGGTCGCTTACCGCTGCATCTCATGTACTGCTCAGCGTCTTTATCCTAGATAGCATACGGCACTTGCATTAAACAGATGGTGAATAGTAGCGACAGAACGCTAATGATGATGAATGTAGCAACGATCTGTGCTTCGCATAATCAGATAGAGAGATCGGAGCAGTCCCAATGCAGAAACCAGAGATGTTTGTCATGGAAATAACAGTCAGTACGAGTATGGAACAATGTGTTACTACTGCAGATCTGATTTTGGGTCCATTTTTCTCTCCATTAAGCCCAATCTACTGAAGCACAGATCCATCCCTGCATTTTGGCCTCTCACCATAGCTCGTGTTAAGGAAGTCTGTATCCAATCAGTCGCAGTTTCTTCTTCTTCTTCGTTCATTCTCAATCTCCCACTACCAAACCCTGAAACAGCTTAAGTAGCAGAATGTAGTCCAGAGAACCGAATGCGTTGTGTCGTAGCTTACAGCTTGGCTGCGATATTTGCACCTTTCGGTCCAACACATCCGACTTTAGCAAGCATTTTTTTAGTACCGGGTTAGCATTCCCTCTCCGATCCCTTCTCCTTAGCCAGTCTGCCATGCTGCAGCCTGTTATCCAGGATCACCGCGTGGAGGTGTAGAAGGGTCTTGGCAGCTATGGTTCGCTGGCCCTGACGCTAGCAGTCAGCTATGGGTCGTTAACCACTGCAGCTCATGTCCTGCTCAGCATCTTGATCCCAGTCGCAGTTTCGAAACAATGGTTTTTACTCATGAAGTTGCCAGTCCCATCCACAACCCTTTTTAGTCGTCTTTTACGACATGCTGTGGGAAATACCCGTCATCATGTTTTTAAGGCAGTACAGGATAGTGAGGTCACTCGTCTTTCCTCTCCATCTCTTTCTGTGTCTCTCTTTCACTCTGTCACTTTCATTTACTCTCTTTCACTTACTAGAATCATTTTATATCTTCATAAAGTGCGTAGTGTAGATACGATGCAGTTTAATAGTTTAACTTTAAATGTTTAGTGTAGATATGTTATCAATAGTTTAACTTTATGTATACTCCCTCACAAAATGTTTAGTGTAGATCTGTTATCAATAGTTTGACTGTAGATGTATACCTTCACAAAATGTCTAATGCGTATATCCGATCAATAGTTTGACAGATTGTAGATGTATGCCTTTGGGCAGTGTATAGTGAATGTACATTTCAAAATGACATAATATGTAGATTTTAAACTTTGACGATAAGAAGAGTTTCGGCTTTTCTTGCTTCGACGTTCATATGTTGTATCAAATAGTGTCTGGTTACATTAGGGCGCACCAGTCATAAGTATAGAAACACGCACCACATACCGGATGAGCTCATAATGTCAAGCCTGGGATGTGAGGGCGTATGAAGTGTACGGCATACGTTCAGGTCTACTGGCAGGTAAATCAATGAGCTACCTTTGACTTAGAGAAAGAGAAATGAAAATCTAGGATCTGAAGTAAAGCGGGAAGGGCCACAGAGATGTGGGTACACACACCTACACCTGGTGTGTGACGTCAGTTCAGGTGTCCAGAAAACTCAATTTAGGCTTTATAATTGATTGTTGTGTGCGAGTGAGGACGGTGTGACTATAGAAGTGCGTTTTTTTTGCGGAATTATCGTTATCATGATCACGTCTGTCAACTATTGTAGGCGATGATGTCTATATGAAAACAAAGTTACCGGAACGTTTATCGATTCCTCAATTCCTTTATTGTCCATTTAGTAGTACGGACACAATCTCCCCACCCCCCTCCCTCTCTCTCTCTCTCTCTCTCTTTGTCACGCTCTCTTAAACCATTTCTTTCACCCTGTCTTTCTTTCACTCACTCCTCTTTCACTCTTTCACTGACTCCCTCTATCATTCTCTATTTCGTATATTCTCTTTCTTTCTGTTTCACTTTCATTAACTTCTTTCACTCACTATTTCTTTCTTTCACTCTCTCATTTTCACTTAATCTCTCTTTCCCTTTCTCTCTCACACTTTGTCACTCTCTTTCACAATCTTTCACTCTCACTCAGTCGCTTTCTCCACTCTCTGTTTCACTCTCACTCAGTCGCTTTCTCCACTCTCTGTTTCACTCTCACTCAGTCGCTTTCTTCACTCTCTGTTTCACTCTGACTCAGTCGCTTTCTCCACTCTCTGTTTCACTCTTTTACACACAAACACTCGTTTCAATTTGTTTCTTTTTCCCTTTATCTCTCAAGTTAGCATGTAATCTTTCTCTCGCTCTCTCTTTCTCTCTCTCTATCTCTCTCTCTCTCTCTCTCTCGTTCCAAAAGTTTTCTTGTAATTGATTTTTGTTTTCTTTCTACGTGTGTTCAGCATTACATTTAGCATTACATTTAAAACAAAATAATAACTACAACATTTATTTCGACGCCTGAGGACCACCGGGAGAATTGATCTCACTAAGAAGCTTCCTTTCACTCGCCATATTCTTATTAGATTAAGCTTTTATTTTACTTCCAACTGAGAAACAAAGAATTGCCTTAAGTGTAAAGGATTTGAACGCTAGGTCGTCGTGGTAAAAGACCGCCACTCAAACCGTTCGACCAGCTGCTCCTCTTCACAATGTGTTTTATTGGCCCTAGTTAGTTAGTAGTCCATTTTAGTTGGTACTGACTATAGGATGATGTGACTTGATGTGATAAATATATATTTAAATATATATATATATATATATATATATATATTTATATATATATATATATATATATATATATATATATATATATACTGTCCTTTGTTGTCTTTCTCCTTGACTTTTCACTTCTCTGTGTTGTCTTTTCACTTCTCTGTGCTGACTTTTCACTTCTCTGTGTTGCCAGAGCTTCTCTTTACCAAGCGTGAGGTCGCCATTGAGGGTACATCTCCACCTGGATCGGTCTGCAGCTTTTTCTTCCGAGAATGTCAGATTCATGTCCAGTGCCTTCATATCACGCTTACACACATCTTTGAAACTCAACTGTGGTACGTCGACTGTTCTATTGCTATCCGCCAACAGTTCATATATAATATCTTTGGAAATGCGATCATCTTTCATGCGACGAACATGACCAATGCATCGTAGTCTTCTCTAAGGAGAGTGTAAATGCTTGACAGATCAAAATAGTTAAAAGATGCCGCCTTATCATCAAAAAAGCCTTTCTCATCACAATGTAAGCACGAACCTTGTTTAAATAGCAAACAGATCTGGTCTTATTATTATACCATCTTAAAGAAACCCATCCGATACTTGTGTACAACCGTAGAGTACACATCGTAGAGGGGATAAAACATGCTGGAAAGGATACAAATACGAGCGACAAAGTTGATAGTGGGATTTCAAAATTACAGTTTTGACGAAAGACAGAAAAACCGGCCTACAGTGTCTAGAACAGAGAAGAAGTCGAAGTGACCTAATACAAGTTTATAAGATAATGAACAAAAAGAATCAGTTAGACTGAAACACGTTTTTCAAAATTCAACCATCTAAAAGAACAAGACGTCACAGCTGATTAGATATCAGGAAATAATTGTTAGTCAGAGAGGGGTGAATGCTTGAAATGCATTGCCGCAAGAAGTAGTGGATGCAAGGACAAATAATGCATTGAAGAATAGATTGAATGTGCATAGGTTTTAGAGCAAGGAAATGTAAATGAAACTGGTTGTATAATAGAGTTTGCAGAATATCTGAAACAATTATAAAGACGTTAAGATAAGATTTACATTTCCTAGAACATAAAAAAATGTTTGTTAGAGAATGTGATAGGACTTCCAGGTTAAACTGTTCAACCACTCTTTTTGTATCATGTCCTGCTTTTTCTTGTAATATGATAGTTGATTGCGTTTCTTTTGTGTCCACGACGAAGGTCGTGTGGCTGTAACGCAAGTCTCGCTCTTTCTTGTTTTTGTCCTGATCCGGTCACTGAGCCATTACCTATTTATGTTTTTATTCTGATCCGGTCACCTAGCCATTACCTATATATGTTTTGTCCTGATCCGGTCACTGAGCCATTACCTATATATGTTTTTGTCCTGATCCGGTCACCTAGCCATTACCTATATATGTTATTGTCCTGATCCGGTCACTGAACCATTACCTCTATTATGTTTTTATCCTGATCCGGTCACTGAACCATTACCTATATTATGTTTTTGATCTGATCCGGTCACCTAACCATTACCTATATATGTTTTTGTCCTGATCCGGTCACCTAGCCATTACCTGTATATGTTTTTATTCTGATCCGGTCACCTATCCATTACCTATATATGTCGTTGTCCTGATCCGGTCACTGAGCCATTACCTATATATGTTTGTATCGACTTTTCACCTTCATTATCGCTGTAACTTCGATTTGCTTATTATTAGTCTTTATTCTTTTATCTCTGATTGTGAGGTACGGTTCTCAGATGTTTTCTCTGCTGGATCGCCTGTATAGTCCATGACCGAACTAAACTTGTGCATACGATCGAACATGTACGGGTGACTGCAGTCAAATTCAATAGCGATATTGGGTGAAATACAAACAATGTTCTGGGGACTGAGTGGTCTCGAGGTAAGAGGTCGGCCTCTGGTGCTGGAGGCGGCGGATTAAAATAACGTTGGATCCTCGTCGCTTGTGTGGAGTTTATGCATTGGGATGAGATTCTCTAAAACAAAACTATGGAGAAGAGCAGAGCATCGATGTGTTAAACTGTGTGCAATGACGTTGACTATTCGACTAAACTCAACAAACTTTGCTCAGAAAAGTTTGACCTGACAGCAATAACACGACAACTCGACGTTTCGACCATGCGATCTTTATCAAGTACTAGGCAGAGGAGCGCGTTAGCTCAGCTCATAGACAGCAATTCACTATTTTCTGTGGTAACAGCGTACCTCAGTTCGAATCACATCCGGAGACTAAACAAAATCAGGGTCGTGATTTTAATCGGAAACCGCTTTTCCAGTAAACCCAGCTGTAAATGGGTACCTTACGCACGAGTTAGGGAAAGTAAAAACAGCAAGGAAGAGCACTGGCCACACCGCCTCTCACAGGATACGGCTTAAGTCCAATGGACTCTTCAAAACTCAATTTCTAACCAGCGGTTAATTTTGCTGAATTTCCTCTTTACTAACTTGGACAAACAAGAGAAAAACAAACTAAAAACAGCCAAATAAGCTAAACCAGTTTCAGTATTATAATAGCTGCCATGTCCTGAAGGAGATACTCTATTATAATTTCGTCCAACTAGATTAAAATGACCAGCAAAATGACACTTTAGAAAAAAAAATTACCGACATCAATCTAATTAGTTTGAGGATTTTGACAACAATACATTGCACCCGCTTATCATTCAGGACTACCACGTTGTCGCCGCCCTTAGCCCTCGTGCCTGTTGGACCTTGGAGACCTTCGCTATCACCACTAAAGCGTCACATTCCCGGGTCAAGGTTACGGGCACGCTTGTTTTCGTCTGAGACCATCCAGGCATGGCCACGAGTGACAGGACGTTTGTGTACATTTGGAGGATGCAGACCGCATCGAGTCCCTCTGGCCAACCTTGAATGTCAACGACCGTAACTGTAACGTCAACCATAAGCAGCAGATGTCGTCAAATATTTGCTCCAACACTCGTGACCCTTTCCGAACCGTTTTCCGACCCCCTTTCTCTTTGTTTCTCTTTTCTCTTCCGGGAACTGGCAGCTGTTAACTAGCGTATGTCCTCTTCAATAATCGTCGCGTGCTGGTTCATCAGTTGTTCAATTTATGTGATATATATTAGACAAATATAATATTTTGGACTTAACAGAAAATAAAGGCAATGAAAGTAAATATCATCACGTTTACCGACGATCAATTCATAGTGGGATGATATGCAGCAACGTTAAATGGTGTTTTTAAAACTATTAACACAACTGCCAAAGCGTTTGTCCAGAAAATAAACACATAACAAAAAATTAATGTGGTAACAGCAAAGTCATAAAGGCAAACAAATGTGAGCACCAATGGAAAAATAATACAAGTATAAAGCAAAGACAAAGGCAGCCGTCCACAGTAGACGATGATGGCATAATTTATTTTGCTAGCTCTATTTTTAGTAAGGATAAACTGCACTACGTTTTATCCTGACTCTCTCGTCTCGAGCCGCCCGACCCCAGTGGCAAGTCAAGGGCAAGATGACTAGGGGGCGACTATGAGATGCAGGTGACTCCGCATCAAGCACCCGTGAAAAAGACGGCGAAGTCCGGAGTCGAACCCATACCACCTGATCACGAGGCCGACAACTTAACCACTTCACCACGGAATCCCTATACAAGTACAGCAGTTTACATATTTAGGGGAAACCATCATGAAAGATGCCAGCAATAAGACATGCAATAAGACTAGCAATGCCGTGGCATGAAAAAGCTTCACAGAAAAACATAAATTGTTAACCTCAAAGATTGTCAAAATCGAACTAAGCAGAAGAATTATCACTACTCATGTATGACCAGTTGCAGAATATAAAACTGAAACATGAACTCTGGCAAAGAAAGAGAAAAACAAATGGCTGCTTTTGAAATGTGATCTTACCGTGGAATGAAACGAGTTGGACAGAAGGAAGATCCAATCTTAATGTCCACACTGAGATAGACGCACAAAGACACATATTGAATATAATACAAAAATGAAGATTGAGTGGGCGAGGACACACATGTGCCATGAATGTCTTCTACAGAAAATACTAGACAGCAAGATACAGGAGGCAACGGAGCGAAAACGACATATTTTCACCTCAGACACGCAGCGACATTAAAATAGGAACCTATGCTGAATTACAGAAAGCTGGGTCAAATGGAGACACATTCTCAGATACAAACCTGCAACCAGTCTTAGGACGGACTAACCAAAGGATAGGGTAAAATGGGGAGACATACTCAGACAACCTCACAACCATTCTTAGGACTGATCAAACAGAGAACAAGAAAAATATGACGCCTTAAAAAAAAAGAGCTGAAACAGAAATATATTATTGATAGATCTCCACAACAGCCAGTGCGGAGAAGGTACACCATCAGATCTGATCATTTTTGTGAAAAGTAAAGCAAAGTGGAAATTCAGCAGAATTGACCACTGGTTGGAAATTTGAGTTTTTTTTTTTAAGACTCCATTGTACCTAGCCGCAGTCTGTGAGAGATGGGGTAGCCAGTGCCGGTCCTTGCTGTTTTTACTTTTCTTAACACATACGTCAGGTACATATTTTCAGCTGGATTAACTGGAGAAGCGGTCCCCGATTAAAATCACGACCCGAATTCTTTTTAGTCTCTGGAGGGGATTCGAAATAAGACACGCTGTTACCACAGAAAATAGCGAACTGGTCGCTGTGAACTGAGCTAACGCGGCCCTCCCGTCATTTATGTATCTTTTCTAATTTGCTTTGTGGCTCTTCTGATCTACTCGTGTATGTCGCAGCTCTGACGAGAGCTGGATGTAGCAGAGAGAAGGATTTCCTGCTTAGCATGGAAGGCTCGAACAGCTTATTACTTCGCTGCATTTGGACACGTGGTTAACTGATGAGCGAGTCCATCTTAATAGACTGAAACACTCAAGCAAAATGTATCCCCAGCTAGCTAGACGCCTTCTATGCTGCTTTTAACAAACCATCTAACCATAGCCGGTGTTATACTATGTCACACAACTAGTCGCCTCTTACGACATGACCTCTGTGGGGCAGGAGTGCTATTCTTATTGTTTCACAAAAGCCTTGGTGGACCATTCAGAGCTATTCTGAACTTCGTCTAATTTAATAAGTAGCCCCTCTAATCTATGTGGTACTTCTAATTATATATTCCTAACCTTTTGTAACCTTTTTCATAATTCAGCTGATTGAGTCCATGATGTATTTCTTCTAACCTATTCAGTGACTCATCTATTAAGTGTCGCATCTATTCAGTGTCTCATCTATTCAGTGACTCTGAAATATATCAATTCTATTTTGTGTTTAGTCTGATATTGTATGTGTCTAATCTATTCAGTAGCTCTACTAATCTAAGCAGTGCATCGGCTAATCTAAAATATTATGTAAGTAAAGTCGATGTTTTTTCCATAGTAGTTACACTACTACTTAGGCATGAAGTTGTAAGAAACTTCAGTATACCAAGTCCGAGCTTGTATGAGGAAAGTGGACAGTTCGTTTCCTCACTGCCATTTACTCGTATGACTTGTGCCCATTTACAGCTAAGTCAACTGGAGCGTACGGTCGTGGAAGTTGAACCTTATACCTTTGTCGTGAAGTAGTGCTCTGCCAATACAATAATCATACTCTGCATTTTAAATTATTCAGTCTCAATTGATACGTAATAGTGTATGTCCCTTACAGATTACTTTCTGCCTGACAGGATATAATCAAGTATGTGCTTCACTGGATATAATCCAGTATGGACGTCACTGTATATAATCTAGTATGTATTTCACTGTATATAATCTAGTATGTGCTTCACTGGATATAATCTAGTATGTGCTTCACTGGATATAATCTAGTATGTGCTTCACTGGATATAATCTAGTATGTGCTTCAATGGATATAATCCAGTATGTGCTTCACTGGATGTACTATAGTATGTGCTTCACTGGATATAATCTAGTATGTGCTTCACTGGATATACTCTAGTATGTGCTTCACTGGATATAATCTAGTATGTGCTTCACTGGATATAATCTAGAATGTGCTTCACTGGATATAATCTAGTATGTGCTTCACTGGATATAATCTAGTATGTGCTTCACTGGATATAATCTAGTATGTGCTTCACTGGATATAATCTAGTATGTGCTTCACTGCATATAATCTAGTATGTGCTTCACTGCATATAATCTAGTATGTGCTTCACTGGATATAATCTAGTATGTGCTTCACTGGATATAATCTAGTATGTGCTTCACTGGATATAATCTAGTATGTGCTTTACTGGATATAATCTAGTATGTGCTTCACTGGATATAATCTAGTATGTGTTTCACTGGATATAATCTAGTATGTGCTTCACTGGATATAATCTAGTATGTGCTTCAATGGATATAATCCAGTATGTGCTTCACTGGATGTACTATAGTATGTGCCTCACTGGATATAATCTAGTATGTGCTTCACTTGATATACTCTAGTATGTGCTTCACTGGATATAATCTAGTATGTGCTTCACTGGATATAATCTAGAATGTGCTTCACTGGATATAATCTAGTATGTGCTTCACTGGATATAATCTAGTATGTGCTTCACTGGATATAATCTAGTATGTTCTTCACTGGATATAATCTAGTATGTGCTTCACTGCATATAATCTAGTATGTGCTTCACTGGATATAATCTAGTATGTGCTTCACTGGATATAATATAGTATGTGCTTCACTGCATATAATCTAGTATGTGCTTCACTGGATATAATCTAGTATGTGCTTCACTGGATATAATCTAGTATGTGCTTTACTGGATATAATCTAGTATGTGCTTCACTGGATATAATCTAGTATGTGCTTCACTGGATATAATCTAGTATGTGCTTCACTGGATATAATCTAGTATGTGCTTCACTGGATATAATCTAGTATGTGCTTCACTGCATATAATCTAGTGTGTGCTTCACTGGATATAATCTAGTATGTGCTTCACTGGATATAATCTAGTATGTGCTTCACTGGATATAATCTAGTATGTGCTTTACTGGATATAATCTAGTATGTGCTTCACTGGATATAATCTAGTATGTGCTTCACTGGATATAATCTAGTATGTGCTTCACTGCATATAATCTAGTATGTGCTTCACTGGATATAATCTAGTATGTGCGTCACTGGATCTAATCTAGTATGTGGTTCACTGGATATAATCGAGTATATGTCTGACTAGATATACTCTAGTATGTACGTCACTGGATATAATTCAGTATGTCTTACTAGACATAATCTAATATTTGCGTCACTGGATATAATCTAGTAATTGCGTCACTGGATATAATCTAGTATGTGTTTCACTGGATATATTCAAGTATGTCTCTGACTGGATATAATCTAGTCTGTGCCACACTGGATATAATCTAGTATGTGATTGACTGGATATAATCTAGTATGTGATTGACTGGATATAATCTTGTATGTGCACTGGATATAATCTAGTATGTGCCACACTGGATATAATCTAGTAAGATTGACTAAATATAATCCAGTATGCGCTTGACTGGATATAATCTGGTATATGATAGACTGGATAACATCCATTACTTTGTCCATCTGATTCGTCCCTGTTAGCTCACGTTGACAACAGTCAGCACTAGTCATCCACATGTTTGAAGTTAATCAAAGCCCGCCTCTCCTCTCCGTGTGTAGGACATTGTCCCCGTCACGCCAGCATACACGGTCCTGTGTAACTCGTTCTGCCTCTCTCCATGTGTAGCCGTCTAATCGTAGTTCCCTCTCACATGTGTTGTGTATGTCACATTAAGAAAATTAATTTTACTGTCATACTGGTACATTGATACTGCACCAATGGCTGCACCTTTTGACCCGACAAATCCGATTTCAACTGGCTTTTTGGGTACAGGGTTTGCCTTTATAAAAAGAGCAGCCTCAATACTGAGACATAAGGACATTCACAATACTGAGGCATAAGGACATTCACAATACTGGGGCATAAGGACATTCACAATACTGGGGCATAAGGACATTCACAATACTGGGGCATAAGGACATTCACAATACTGGGGCATAAGGACTTTCACAATACTGGGGCATAAGGACATTCACAATACTGGTGCATAAGGACATTCACAATACTTGGGCATAAGGACATTCACAACACAGTGGCATATGAACACCAAAATAACGATTACTGTCATACCATGACGTGTAAAACTTACAGACGAATATTCACAGCACGATAAGAGACGAATATTCACAGCACGATGACAGATGAATATTCACAGCACGATGACAGATGAATATTCACATCACGATGACAGATACATATTCACAGCACGATGACAGATACATATTCACAGCACGAGGACAGACACATGTTCACAGCACGATGACAGATACATATTCACAGCACGATGACAGATACATATTCACAGCACGATGACAGACACATGTTCACAGCACGATGACATATACATGTTCACAGCACGATGACAGATACATATTCACAGCACGATAACATATACATATTCACAGCACGATGACATGATCATTCTGAACACAATAGCATCCGAACACTGACAACATGGCTATATCAGAGCTGCCACGGTATGATGACGTGAACATTGCGGTGGCATCAGAAGACTATCACAACACGGGGTCATCAGAAGACTATCACAACACGGGGTCATCAGAAGACTATCACAACACGGGGTCTTCAGAAGACTATCACAACACGGAGTAATCAGAGCACTGGCACAACACTGTCAACAGAACAGTAGCACACCACTTTGTCATCAGAACACTATCAAACACTCTGTCATCAGAACACTATCAAACACTCTGTCATCAGAACACTACCACATGCATTGGCGTCCCAGTCTTTGCAGACCACGCGCGAGGCGCAACGAAAATAGCCTCTCGTGGCGCAAGCCTGGGCGTTGAATATGCAGACCCTGTGTTGCCCAAACTGCAGGTTTTTTCTCGACCTCATTGGTGTAATCCAAAAAAATGCAAAGCATGACAATTTGACACCAGCTCAGCTGCAGGAGCTGCCGGAATGAGTTGCAATTTTGAAACCATCCGTCATATGTGCTACCACTTCGGATTTTCTGTCTGGGTTTGCTCCCGTAGCCCTACCCTCTCCCAAGGTTTCCACAAGACAGTGTGAAAGAAGATGCTAGTTACTCGCGACACCCGATGATACTCTCATCAGCCGAAGACTAGACAGCACTACCTGGGACATGGGGGTTTAAAATCAGAGTTCCTCCTCTCCTAGGTGAACTGCATGAATATGCTAAAAGGCTTCATCTATCCGGGTCTAGAGTCATAGTTTACCTTCTCTTAGATTAGCTGCCAACAAAGGATAATGAGCCCATCTGCCAGCCCAGTTATACCGCCGGGTACTCGGTCTCGCTCCACAGCAGGCTCTGTTAGACACAGGGGGAATCATGATCAATCACATCACGATACCATCAGAATGTTCACAACGTTTTGATACATGAACAGACTCAAAACTGTGGCATAGGGGAAAATACAACACTGTGACACGTGAACAAACACAACGCTGTGACACGTGAAATAACACAACACTGTGCCACGTGGACAAACACAACACTGTGACACGTGGACAAACACAACACTATGACACGTGAAATAACACAACACTGTGACACGTGGACAAACACAAAACTGTGAGACATGAACAAAAAAAAACTTTGACACATGAACACACAAAACACTGTGACAAAAGAACAAACACGCGACTGTGACACAAGAACAAAAACGCGACTGTGACACAAGAACAAACACAATACTGTGACACACGAACAAACACAACACTGTGACACAAGAATAAACAAAACACTGTGACACGCGAACAAACACAACACTGTGACCCAAAAACAAACACAACACTGTGACACATTAAAAAACACAACACTGTGACACATGAGCAAACACAACACTGTGACACATAAACAAACACAACACTGCGACACATGAACAAACACAACACTGTGATACAAGAACAAACACAACACAGTGACACATTAAAAAACACAACACTGTGACACATTAAAAAACACAACACTGTGACACATTAATAAACACAACACTGCGACACATGAACAAACACAACACTGTGGAACAAGAACAAACACACTACTGTGACACATAAACAAACACACTACTTTGACACATGAACAAACACAACACTGTGACACGTGGACAAACACAACACTGTGACACGTGGACAAACACAACGCTGTGACACGTTAAATAACACAACACTGTGACACGTGGACAAAAACAAAACTGTGACACATGAACAAACAAAACACTGTGACACAAGAACAATCACGCGACTGTGACACAAGAACAAAAACGCGACTGTGACACAAGAACAAACACAATAATGTGACACACGAACAAACACAACACTGTGACACAAGGATAAACAAAACACTGTGACACGCGAACAAACACAACACTGTGACACATGAACAAACACAACACTGCGATACACGAACAAACACAACACTGTAGCACAAGAACAAACACACTACTATGACACATGAGTAAACACAACACTGTGACACATAAACAAACACACTACTGTGACACATGAATAAACACAACACTGTGACACATGAACTAACACAACACTGTGACACATGAACAAACACAACACTGTGACATATAAACAAACACACACTACTGTGACACATGAATAAACATAACACTGTGACACATGAACTAACACAACACTGTGACACATGAACAAACACAACACTGTGACACATGAACAAACACAACACTGTGACACATGAACAAGAACACCACTAACATGAACAAACACACCACTGTGACACATGAACAAACACAACACTGTGACACCACGAACAAACACAACACTGTGACACACGAGCAAACACAACACTGTGACACACGAACAAACACAACACTGTGACACATGAACAAACACAACACTGTGACACAGGAACAAACACACCACTGTGACACCAAAACGCTGTCAAAATTCTTGACTTGATTACTATTTTCTATGTTTCTGCCGGCCTTTTTCTCATTCATCCAAAATCCCCATCTACAAGTGAATGCTATCAACGCGACATGGAAGAAGTCAACAACAGAATAGATGATCAAGACGACAATGTGAATGGCAACACAATCGTTTCACTACTCAGCAACACACTCAGAGAATCCATGTATCATTCCCCCTCTATAATCCCACGCCACCAAAAGCACCTCTTCCTGTTCTTTGTGGTTCTTATTTTTTACGGCCTCTCGATTTCAAGATATCAACGTAGTTCATCTGATATGCGCTTGGTTAAACAGAAATATCACTTTACGAAGGCTGCGTTCAGATTTGACATTGAATAACTTCCCTGAAATGAACTAGGGGCCTAATATCTTATGAGTTTTAGTAAATGTGTTGGTTGGGGCCTAACTTATATAAAGTTTGGTACGTCTGTTGTTGGAGCCTTATCTCTCTTGAAGTTTAGTACGCCTGTTGTTGGCGCCTAACCTCTCTTGGAGCTTAGTACGCCTGTTGTTGAAGCATTATCTCTTTGTTGAAGTTTGGTACGCCTGTTGTTGGCGCCCAACCTCTCTTGAAGTTTAGTACGGCTGTTGTTGGCGCCTTATCTCTCTTGGAGTTTAGTACGCCTGTTGTTGGCGCCTAACCTCTCTTGGAGTTTAGTACGCCTGTTGTTGAAGCCTTATCTCTCTTGGAGTTTAGTACGCCTGTTATTGGCGCCTAGCCTCTCTTGAAGTTTAGTACGCCTGTTGTTGGCGCCTAACCTCTCTTGACGTTTAATACGCCTGTTGTTGGCGCCTAACCTCTCTTGAAGTTTAGTACGCCTGTTGTTGGAGCCTTACCTTGAAGTTTAGTATCCCTGTTGCTGGAGCGTAACCTCTCCTGAAGTTTAGTACGCCTGTTGCTGAAGCCTAACCTTGAAGTTTAGTACGCCTGTTGCTGAAGCCTAACCTTGAAGTTTAGTACGCCTGTTGCTGAAGCCTAACCTTGAAGTTTAGTACGCCTGTTGCTGAAGCCTAACCTTGAAGTTTAGTATCCCTGTTGTTGGAGCCTAACCTTGAAGTTTAGTATGCCTGTTGTTGGAGCTTAACCTTGAAGTTTAGTATCCCTGTTGATGGAGCCTAACCTTGAAGTTTAGTATCCCTGTTGGTGGAGCCTAACCTTGAAGTTTAGTATGCCTGTTGTTGGAGCTTAACCTTGAAGTTTAGTACGCCTGTTGCTGAAGCCTAACCTTGAAGTTTAGTATGCCTATTGTTGGAGCTTAACCTTGAAGTTTAGTATCACTGTTGGTGGAGCCTAACCTTGAAGTTTAGTATCCCTGTTGTTGGAGCCTAACCTTGAAGTTTAGTATGCCTGTTGCTGAAGCCTAACCTTGAAGTTTAGTACGCCTGTTGCTAAAGCCTAACCTTGAAGTTTAGTACGCCTGTTGCTGAAGCCTAACCTTGAAGTTTAGTATCCCTGTTATTGGAGCCTAACCTTGAAGTTTAGTATGCCTGTTGTTGGAGCTTAACCTTGAAGTTTAGAATCCCTGTTGGTGGAGCCTAACCTTGAAGTTTAGTATCCCTGTTGGTGGAACCTAACCTTGAAGTTTAGTATGCCTGTTGTTGGAGCTTAACCTTGAAGTTTAGTACGCCTGTTGCTGAAGCCTAACCTTGAAGTTTAGTATGCCTATTGTTGGAGCTTAACCTTGAAGTTTAGTATCACTGTTGGTGGAGCCTAACCTTGAAGTTTAGTATCCCTGTTGTTGGAGCCTAACCTTGAAGTTTAGTATGCCTGTTGTTGGAGCTTAACCTTGAAGTTTAGTATCCCTGTTGGTGGAGCCTAACCTTGAAGTTTAGTATCTCTGTTGGTGGAGCCTAACCTTGAAGTTTAGTATGCCTGTTGTTGGAGCTTAACCTTGAAGTTTAGTACGCCTGTTGCTGAAGCCTAACCTTGAAGTTTAGTATGCCTATTGTTGGAGCTTAACCTTGAAGTTTAGTATCACTGTTGGTGGAGCCTAACCTTGAAGTTTAGTATCCCTGTTACTTTAGCGTAATTTCTACTGAAGTTTAGTTTACCTTTTGTTGGAGCCTAACTTCTCATGAAAATCACTACATCCCCTTGAAGGGGGCCTAATTTTTCTTGCAGTTTAGTACATCCCCTTGTTGGGGCCTAACTTTTCATGTAGTTTAGTACATCCCCTTATTGGGGCCTAACTTTTAATGTAGTTTAGTACATCCCCTTTTTGGGGCTTAACTTTTCATGTAGTTTAGTACATCCCCTTGTTGGGGCCTAACTTTTCATATAGTTTCGTACATCCCCTTGTTGGGGCCTAACTTTTCATGTAGTTTAGTTCATCCCCTTGTTGGGGCCTAACTTTTGATGTAGTTTAGTACATCCCCTTGTTGGGGCCTAACTTCTCATGAAATTCACCACATCCCCTTGTTGGGGCCTAACCTTTCATGTAGTTTAGTACATCTCCTTGAAGGGAGCCTAAAGTTTCAAATAGTTTAGTTCATCCCCTTGTTTGGGCCTAACTTTTCATATAGATTAGTTCATCCCTTTTTTGGGGGCCTAACTTCTCATTAAATTCACTACATCCCCTTGTTGGAGCCTAACTTTTCATGTAGTTTAGTTCATCCCCTTGTTGGGGCCTAACTTTTCATGTAGTTTAGTTCCTCCCCTTGTTGGGGCCTAACTTTTCATGTAGTTTAGTTCATCCCCTTGTTGGGGCCTAACTTTTCATGTAGTTTAGTTCATCCCCTTGTTGGGGCCTAACTTTTCATGTAGTTTAGTACATCCCCTTGTTGGGGCCTAACTTCTCATGAAATTCACTACATCCCCTTGTTGGGGCCTAACTTTTCATGTAGTTTTGTTCATCTCCTTGTTGGGGCCTAACTTTTCACTTAGTTTAGTTCATCCCCTTGTTGGGGCCTAACTTTTCATGTAGTTTAGTTCATCCCCTTGTTGGGGCCTAACTTCTCATGAAATTCACTACATCCCCTTGTTGGGGCCTAACCTTCTGTGGGCTTATTACTGAAGCCTAACTCAATTGAAGTTTAATGTAACTGATAATCGCTCCTAGCTCGGCAGTCCGATATCGCCTATTTTAATTTTTTTTTTTGAAGTAGACGATAGAAGTTAAAATAACCAAGTAGTCAGACTTTCAGAAACAGGCATTTGCACAGAATAGACTTTCACAAACGGAGACTTGTTTATAATGGACTTTCACAAACAGACACTTGTTTATAATGGACTTTCACAAACAGACACTTGTTTATAATGGACTTTCACAAACAGACACTTGTTTACTATGGACTTTCACAAACGGGCCCTTGCAAAAAATATATTCTCACAAACGGGACTAGTAGAATCAATAACTAGTTTCCCTTACAAAACACCCCCCCCCCCAATCCACTCCTCACGCGCATCTCTCCCTCTCCCAACCATTTAAAACAAGAAGCAACAAACTAGCTGTGCCATGCTGTATGTGTGCCATGCTGTATGTGTGCCATGCTGTATGTGTGCCATGCTGTATGTGTGCCATGCTGTATGTGTGCCATGCTGTATGTGTGCCATGCTGTATGTGTGCCATGCTGTATGTGTGCCATGCTGTATGTGTGCCATGCTGTATGTGTGCCATGCTGTATGTGTGCCATGCTGTATGTGTGCCATGCTGTATGTGTGCCATGCTGTATGTGTGCCATGCTGTATGTGTGCCATGCTGTATGTGTGCCATGCTGTATGTGTACCATGCTGTATGTGTGCCATGCTGTATGTGTGCCATGCTGTATGTGTGCCATGCTGTATGTGTGCCATGCTGTATGTGTGCCATGCTGTATGTGTGCCATGCTGTATGTGTGCCATGCTGTATGTGTGCCATGCTGTATGTGTGCCATGCTGTATGTGTGCCATGCTGTATGTGTGCCATGCTGTATGTGGAGCTATGCAGGTAATGCTGCCGTCTCTATCTCACAACTAACACTCAGTATCAGTCGTCTGCTTGTGTGTTCCTGAAATATCGAATAGCCCCTTGTATAAGCACGGTCACGCAAATGGCAAGTCGCGCTGCTATCACAGGTAAAGGAAGCTTCCAGAACGAAAACATGACATTATGGCCAGATTTCGTGTGCTAGGCCTGTCATTACCGCCGGCCGAGACATAAAAGCTGTAAACATATTTGTATTTCTGAACCCCTTTCACGTTATATTGCGCTCCCAAATACAATGTATGTATCTTTACAATCGACACGGTCTGATAGTTTTCCATTGCCAGCATTTTTTCCCGAACTTCTTCGCCATACTTTTGACGCGTAGCTCAGCTAAACAGAACACACAACCTCTTTAATGTCGCCACAGGTGCACAAATTACCCCGAAGAAATTGTAATGGAAATGGCACATCAAAGCCAACTAGGTAATAAAGACATTTGATATTAAGCATATCTCTGATGCAGTATTTGCTGTTGTAGATGATGCGGAAGAGTTGTTAAATAAACTTGTTTACGCTGTTTTTTTCCTTGTCTTTAAAGCTTGTTTAGCATTGCTTAGATGTCGAAGTATGGATACTTGAAGCCGACTTGTAATTTTTGACCTGGATGTTTTGATCACTGCGTAGCGGGGTTCAATTGCAGGGCAAGCGCTGTAAGCTGAACTCCATAAACACAGCCTCAGAGAATGTGGGACTTAGTGTCTTTGGATGGTACAAATAGCATACCTGTCAGGCATGTTGGGGCACGCCAAGAACAGCTAGACTGGTTGTTGAGCAGTTTTGTCAAGGTGTTAAGGGCTTTCAACAAAAGTCACTTCTAGATGCATATCTTGTGTTTTACAAATTTGGAACACCAAAAATAAGAACGCGCCGATGTGTTAGAATCAGAGAATGTGAAGGAATACACCCACATTCAATACAAATAATGGCTCTAAGGACTAGTCTCGCGTATACACAGACGAATCCGCACAGAGTGCAGTAAAGGAAAGCGGTGGATGTATCTTTATAAGAAACATATATGGGAAAATAACCCATGCGGCTTTCGCTACTGGGAAGATCTTCCAATTTTAGGGTAGGGCCTATGGAAATCCTATAGACACTAAGAACGTTCAATAAAACAGACTATCTGCAGGAGATCAGATCCGAGCTCAACAAAATTCAAAGAAACGCAACAGTTGCTTTTCAGTGGCTACCCTCGCATTGTGGAATCACAGAACGAGAGAGCTGATACCATGTCCAAGGTAGGGGACATGATGGAACAATTTGTCCACAGTGTCTTGTAGAGATGCGAATGCTATCACTCACGATCAGTACAACTCAAAATGGATGAAAGTCATAGACATGAGCAATGAACCTGACCCAATCTACCAGATTCACAGACCTCTCACCAAACTACCATCTTTCGTCTGAGAACAGGTTACTGTAAACTACTGGGCATTCTATACCGGCTCAAGTTCTCACAAACATGTAAGTGTCCACGTGGAACCGGAGTTCAGACACCTGAACACATCCTACATGACTGCCCAGCATAAAGAGACTTATGTTTTTCATTCTTGACATTTCTTCTTTGGTAGAACCTTGTAGTGGCTCTCCTTATATTCCGAGGCGTACAGAGGAATGTGAGCCTGGGTTTTACAGTTGGTCCCCTTGGCAAAGTGGTCAAGCAATTTGCCTCGTGTCCAGATGGTTCGGGCTGAATTCCAGCTGCGGTGGTTGGTTCATGTTGTCAATTTTTCCGGAGATCATGGATTCATCTCTAGAGCAACGTAGTTCGTGCTTTGTGTGATGCTCTCGGCAGGCGGTGATACCTTTTTGCTGAGAGAGACCGAGCCATATGAGAAAATCCGAGGCTTTGAAGTCGAGTCCTCGCCTTTAACATTCTGAACCTTTTAGTTGGAGGTACAAAGAGAGGTTTCTCATTAATCTCACACTTGTATGTGTGTGTGTATATATATATATATATATATATATATATATATATATATATATATATATATATATATATATATATAAAATGTCGATTCCCATCTCGTCGTCCAGACTGCTGCATCATCGACTCTCTTGTATAAACAAAATGACAGTCCGTGGTTCAAATAGTTACCCCCTTAACAGAGAACGTTGTTTAATTAGTTTTGCTGCAAATTTCGTTTCAGATAAATCCAACAACAGCAGCAGCATGATTCACGCAGGACTGCAACACGAAATCCTTCCTCAGTACCACCCGATGAAGCAGAGCGTAGAGCACGGCGACAGCGGAGACAAGAGTCACCACATCAACAATGGTCACGGCGGATCACGAGACAAGGGCATCAATGAAGATGGAATAGATAAAAGTGAGCTGGACGATGGCAAAGGTAAGTGTATGTTCTTCATAGATTGTGCATTATGAGGACAAGTCAGTAAATAGGTAACATATTTATAAATATATTTATAAAAAAACACTAACTAAATGATAAATGAGCTTGGAAACCACTTTATATTGCACATATATTGTCCATTATTCCTCAACATAATTTTCACCAACAGTGATATAATATCCCATCGCTTTATTAGTGCACACCTTGTTACATACGACTGTAGGCCAGGTGACGAACAAGGCGGCAGCAGACCTTATAGCCAGAACATCAGTCAGAAAGCAAGATACACGTTTCAAGAGATAGAGTTAAAGAAGTAAGAATACAGATAAGAGCTCTCTCTAAAAAAAAAACACAACAAAAAACACAGGCACTCCCAACAGAATGCATGACAGTGAAGTTCACCCTACAGGAGCTAGTAGACGAAATTAAGAAACTCAAGGAAAGAAATACACCAGGGGCAGATGGTATCACAAATGAATTTGTCAAACACCTCGGCCCAATAAGGAAAAGGTTCCTCTTTGAAATGTTTAACCAAAGCTGGCATGGGAGTACTGTTCCGGCACTCTGGACGGAGGCCTACATTCAATCTATTTTTAAACCAGGAAAAGACAAACACGATCCTAAAAAGTACATGCCGTTCAGTCTCCTCAGCCGTGTGGGGAAACTGACGGAAAGACTGATAAATAAAAGACTCACCTGGTATCTTGAGACCAACTCGTCGCTCTCTTCAACTCAAACAGGATACAGGCAGCAGATAGGACTAACTAACATACCTAACACAGAACATAGAAAACGCCTTTCATGATAACAAGAAAGTATTAGCCATCTTCTTTGATCTCTCCCGTGCCTTCGATACTGTCTGGAGAAAAGGTCTGAAGCTGAAAATCCTGCAAGCGGGAGTTATCAACATGTTCTCATGGATTAAAAGTTACCTCTTCCAAAGATCTGCCAGGGTTAAATTGGACAACTGTGCCAGCAAGTCAGTCAGGCTGAGAGAGGAAGTGCCACAGGGAAGTGTAATATCGCCGACTCTCTTCTTGATATAAACGACATCATAAAATGATGCCATCAGGGTGTCTCAACGAGCATAGACGCAGATAACTTCGCTGTATGGACAGCTACAGAACACACAACAATAGCCTCATACTTGTTCAAAAGACAGTAGAGAAGGTGGAGAACAAACAAATCCTCAAGCAAGTCTACACTGGTGCAATCAGACCAATCATGGAAAATGCCTCTAGCGCTTGGTCAACAGCGGCCAAAGCAAACACAGGGAAGCTAGACCGAGTCCAAAATATTTGTCTCATAATTGCCCTTGGCGCATCGAAAAGCATACCAATCGCAATTGGAAAAAACAGCAAATATTGAGCTCGTTGAATTAAGAAGAAAATATAAATCCCTTACTCAGTTGAAAATGATAAAAGTAAAAGTCTTGAGAGCCTGTGTTTTTCACGTGGCAGCTTATGGCTGCGAATCATGGACGATTACCAAAACTTCCAGACAAAGAATCGAATCCTTCGAATCAAAATGTTACAGGAAGATCCTCAGAATGCACTGGACAGAGAAAAGACAAATGTAGACATTCGGCAAGAGTTGAGAATAAAGGAGAACTGGTTTATCAATTCCATTTTGGCTAGAAAATGCAAATACTATGGCACATCAAGAGGCACACCGGTCTCGAGAGAACAGTGATGGAAGGTATGGTGCCAGGCAAAAGAGGAAGGGGTAGACCAAGAAGACGATGGCACCGAGATATCCAGGAATGCCTAGGTATGACTGGCGGAGGTTGGAGTTTTACCAAGGGAACGAGTTTCTATCAGGCAGACTGTAATGGGAGCGACGTTTTAAAAATCACATGCTACATGATGACTCAGTTTGAAAAAATAAATAGGCTACTTGATCTTCCTCTACACCAGAAGTTCCAAGAGAAATCCACAGAAAATAACACAGACATCCTTGAAGCTGAAACCAAAAAGTACGAAGCACTTATTCCAGAACCTTGGACAAGGAGCCAGGACCGGTCTAAAATAATCTTGGAGGTTTCAGGGTTAACGAAGAAAAGTGAACAGTCGGAAATAGAGACAAAAATACACGTTCTGCATGTGCTCAAGAGACAGTACCCTAGCAACACTTGAAAATATGTGTATACAGATGGATCGGCCTCGGTGAGTGATAATTATCACAATTAAGCGGACTGGGAAAAGTTACTAAACTGTTAAAGGTGTATAACCCCAACAATATCTTTCTGCATTTTACTTTGAATGAGTTGCTTCCCTTAGTGCTTTATAAATATCAATTATTATTACAAGAGTTTGAAGTAGTCCGTATGTTTGTGTGGGTTTTACGTTGTTGGTGTCTCCAGATCTCTATATTTAACATTTGTTACTTATTTCTCCTGTTTTCTCAGTATGTCTCATGATCTTTCTGTTTATTTTCATGTATCCGTATTTTCCCTCCTATCTGCATTTGTCATTGTCTTTATCTTCTTGTGTCTGAATTTCTTCGTGTCTCTCTAATTCTTCTTCTCTCTATTTCTTCCTGTCTCTCTATTTCTTCTTGTCTCTCTATTTCTTCTTGTATCCGTATTTCTCTTTTCGAGCTTTATTTCTCATTGTCTCTGTATTTCTCTTTGTCTATCATTCTCACCATGTGCCCCTTTGGTTGCCGTTGGCGGTCATGTATCATCCGCTCCACTTATATCGTTTTTCAGTTCCGCTGTTCATTGTTCCTCGTGCCATTCCTTTAAGCTGTCCAATATTTTCTCTCTTTGCCTTGCTCTGTCACTCTTCTCTACAATTCTGCTTGTTGTCACCGCGTGTTCCAATCTACCTCTTCTCATGAAATGCCCAGAAAAGGATGACCGCCTTCTTCTGATTTCCACCATAAGCTGTTTGTGTGTCGATGCCTCGATTCTTCAATTACCATGCTATTAACCTTCATGGCATTCAATTGAATTCTCAAGATTATTCTGGAAAACCACATTTCCGTTGCCTACAATGATCCATGTGCTTGCTAGCTGATAGCCCATGACAGGCGACAGTATGTCTGTACTGGTTCCACGTGGCATCCACTTCGCAGATAGAGTTTTGTTGTGCAAGATTTCCTTCATACTCTGGAAGACTGAATTCACCTGGGTTATTCTGTTTAAATTCTGTAATAAGTGTGTCTCTCCGATCAGATGTTATGTTAGTGTCCAAGTTGTTAGTGTTGGTGTGTGTGTGTGTGTGTGTGTGTGTATATGCTTGTCTTAGTTCCGATTCGTTCACTTCATACAACCATGTGGATGAGTTGTGCTTCCTAGTTACTACCATTCCTTCTATTGTATTTGATATAAACTGGGGTTCTTGATATAAACTGGGGTTATTGATATAAGCTGGGGTTCTTTGTATAAATTGGGGTTCTTGATATAAACTAGGGTTCTTGATATAAACTGGGGTTCGTGATATAAACTGCGGTATGTGATATAAACTGGGGTATTTGATATAATCTGGGGCTCATGATATAAACTGGGGTATTTAATATAAATTGATTATATCAAACTGGAGTATTTGATATAAACTGTGCTTTTAATCTCTTATCTCTGCAGTTCTCTTTTTCACTGGATTTCTCCGTTTCTTTCAGTATTTCGTTTCTCTGTACTTCTCTGTTTCTCTGTATTGCACCGTTTCTCTGTATTGCTCCGTTTCTCTGAATTGTTCCGTTTCTCTGAATTGTTCCGTTTCTCTGAATTGTTCCGTTTTTCTGTATTTCTACATTTCTCTGTATTTCTACATTTCTCTGTATTTCTACGTTTTTCTGTATTTCAACGTTTCTTTGTATTTATCCGTTTGCCTGCATTTCTATTTGTCTCTATATTTCTCGTATTCTATGTGCTTCTCCTTTGTTCCATCTTTTTCCTTATCTTTGCACTTTTCTTTACTAAATAATTCTCCTTATCGGCTTTTCTCCGTATTGATATCTTTCTTGTGTAATTCTCCTTCTCTAAATTCCTCCTTTTCTCCTCTTTTCACCTATTCTCTGTTTCTCACGTTTCTCTGTTTTTTTACGTTTCTTTGTTTTTCCACTTTTCTCAGTTTTTAAACTTTCGTATTTCTCATATTCTCTGTATTTTTCTTCTGCGTATTTCTCCCGTTTCTGTGTTTCTCCTTTTCTTTATATTTCTCATTGTCACTGTATTTTCTTTTTCTTTGTTTATAAAACTGGTCTCTTTTGTGCCTACTTAGCACAAGATTTCTTTTTTCTCAGGAAGTTGATATTACCAACGAGAAAATGTTGCCTGGTATCAATGTCATCTAGGGTGAACATGTACGTAATTGGCCAATTTATTTATATAATGAAGTACGTGGTGTCCCATTCACCAGAAGTTACTCCCATCTAAGTTCATTTTTTACTTCAAACTGTCCCACTCTTACACTTTGCTTGAAACTGTCCCACTCTCACTCTCTACATGAAACTGTCCCACTCTCTACATGAAACTGTCCCACTCTCACTCTCTACATGAAACTGTCCCACTCTCATGTCAACATGAAACTATCCCACTCTCACTCTCTACATGAAACTGTCCCACTCTCACTCTCTACATGAAACTGTCCCACTCTCACTCTCTACATGAAACTGTCCCACTCTCACTCTCTACTTGAAACTGTCCCACTCTCACTCTCTACATGAAACTGTCCCACTCTCACTCTCTACATGAAACTGTCCCACTCTCACTCTCTACATGAAACTGTCCCACTCTCACTCTCTACATGAAACTGTCCCACTCTCACTCTCTACATGAAACTGTCCCACTCTCACTCTCTACATGAAACTGTCCCACTCTCACTCTCTACATGAAACTGTCCCACTCTCACTCTCTACATGAAACTGTCCCACTCTCACTCTCTACATGAAACTGTCCCACTCTCACTCTCTACATGAAACTGTCCCACTCTCACTCTCTACATGAAACTGTCCCACTCTCACTCTCTACATGAAACTGTCCCACTCTCACTCTCTACATGAAACTGTCCCACTCTCACACTCTACATGAAACTGTCCCACTCTCACTCTCTACATGAAACTGTCCCACTCTCACTCTCTACATGAAACTGTCCCACTCTCACTCTCTACTTGAAACTGTCCCACTCTCACTCTCTACTTGAAACTGTCCCACTCTCACTCTCTACATGAAACTGTCCCACTCTCACTCTCTACATGAAACTGTCCCACTCTCACTCTCTACATGAAACTGTCCCACTCTCACTCTCTACATGAAACTGTCCCACTCTAATGTCAACATGCTCGAAGAACAATCTGGTTAAATGGGTTTGCTGCATTTTTAAAATAAGGAGATTTTGGCAAATGACCCTTGAAATATTACCGGTGTAAAGCGACCCCCTCCTCTCTTGTAGAAAGGACTGTAAGGCGACCCCCTCCTCTCTTTTAGAAAGGACTGTAAAGCGACCCCCTCCTCTCTTGTAGAAAGGACTGTAAAGCGACCCCCTCCTCTCTTGTAGAAAGGACTGTAAAGCGACCCCCTCCTCTCTTGTAGAAAGGACTGTAAAGCGACCCACACGAGAACATGATTGGAATACATTTTTGTCTAAACGTTTGCCTGTTTCTGGATTATCCTGACGAAGGCACGTCATTTTCAGCACCAGACTGCAGGCTTTTAAGTTATATTGGAACGTATTGGCCAGTGTATTAATTTGTGTGTAGATGTATTGGTAAATTGTTGTCTGTTCGGCGATGACAATCGTGCAGGTACAGTGGATTTGGTGATCCCTTCTATAGGTGGATTTGGTGATGCCTTCTATAGGTGGATTTGGTGATCCCTTCTATAGGTGGATTTGGTGATCTCTTCTATTGGTGCATTTCGTGATCCCTTCTATAGGTGGATTTGATGATCTCTTCTATAGGTGGATTTTGTGATCCCTTCTATAGGTGGATTTGGTGATCCCTTCTATAGGTGGATTTGGTGATCCCTTCTATAGGTCGAGTTGGTGATCCCTTTTATACGTGGATTTGGTGATGCCTTCTATAGGTCGAGTTGATGATCTCTTCTATAGGTCGAGTTGGTGATTCCCTTCTATAGGTGGATTTGGTAATCCCTTCTATAGGTGGATTTGGTAATCCCTTCCACAGGTCGAGTTGCTGACCTTCTATACGTGGATTTAGTGATCCCTTCTATAGGTAGAATTGGTAATTCCTTCTATAGGTCGAGTTGCTTACCCCTTCTATAGGTGGATTTGGTAATCCCTTCTAAGGTGAAAAAATCCCTGACATGCCCAATGAAAGTGAACACAGGAGTGATTTCAAACTCGATGTGTTTTTTTTTTTTTTTTTGCTTAGATGTTTGCCTCACTAGTTTCTACTGGCGGAGGCGCGCCATTTTCCACCCCAGACCGTAGTCCATTGGGCGATATCAGGTGTTGAGGGACTGTAAATCTTCTTATCCGACTTGTACTTTCCGTTTGAACCAATGAAACGGTCCATCGGGCGCCAGTTCCCTGGCCAGCTACTCGCCCATCTCTGGGAACTAACCGCTCTCGCCTGTCTCCAGGAACTAACCGCCCTCGATTCCTACTCGATGCCAGACGTCCCATTTCCGTGAAGCCCTTCACTCAGACAAAGTGGGCGGGATTAATGACTCAAGAAAAAAAAAAAGAAAACAAATATGGGCGGGGCTTGGCGTGAAATGTCCACTTACAGACCAGTGGGAATCAATGTGAAGGCAGATATGAACGACGTGTGACGAAAACTATTTTGCTTTATTTGTGTCTGTGTCTTTGCTATCTTTAATCCTGCTCTAACATTGCAAGATTCTGAATTTTCATCCAGAACTATATACATTCGCTTTCCAGCTTGTAAAATAAAAATATGCGTCTATCAGCCTTCATGTCTCTTTCTGTCTCCCGTACACAAACACTATATTTCTTTCTTACCGCGCCTGTTCTCACCCAAAAGCGCTGCCCATTTCTGTGTTTCTATCTTTGTCTGCTGTCTTTAAAAGGTCACTGTAATGCCTAACAAATGGCTGATTTTACAGCAACAACAACAAAAACACAACCAAGATAAATGTAACAACGGAAATTCAGTAATTTCCATTCTAAAAAAAAAAGAAAATACTCCTTTTATCCACATACCCTCATTCATGCTAAACCATGCCTGTAAACTGTGCTTGTTTGTTTAGCAAATACTATTGAGAATCGATTTCTTAAAAATGTTCGTTCGCATACTGCAAACAGCATAGAATAGGACTACAAACAACTCAGCCTATTACTACGAACAGCACTACAAACAGCACAGAACAGCACTACAAACAGCTCAGAACAGCACTACAAACATCAAGAACATCATCACAAACAGTACATAACAGCACTACAAACAGCACAGAACATCACTACAAACAGTACATAACAGTACTATAAACAGCACAGAACATCACTACAAACAGTACATAACAGCACTACAAACAGCAAGAACATCACTACAAACAGCAAGAACATCATCACAAACAGCACAGAACATCACTACAAACAGCAAGAACATCATCACAAACAGTACATAACAGCACTACAAACAGCACAGAACATCACTACAAACAGTACATAACAGCACTACAAACAGCAAGAACATCACTACAAACAGCACAGAACATCACTACAAACAGCAAGAACATCCTCACAAACAGTACATAACAGCACTACAAACAGCACAGAACATCACTACAAACAGTACATACCAGCACTACAAACAGCACAGAACATCATCACAAACAGTACATAACAGCACTACAAACAGCAAGAACATCATCGCAAACAGTACAGAACATCACTACAAACAGCAAGAATATCACTACAAACAGTACATAACAGCACTACAAATAGCACAGAACATCACTACAAACAGCACAGATCATCACTACAAACAGCAAGAACATCACTACAAACAGCAAGAACATCACTACAAACAGCAAGAACATCACTACAAACAGTACATAACAGCACTACAAACAGCACAGAACATCATCACACACAGTATATAACAGCACTACAAACAGCAAGAACATCATCGCAAACAGTACAGAACATCACTACAAACAGCAAGAACATCACTACAAATAGTACATAACAGCACTACAAATAGCACAGAACATCACTACAAACAGCACAGAACATCATTACAAACAGCAAGAACATCACTACAAACAGCAAGAACATCACTACAAACAGCAAGAACATCACTACAAACAGCAAGAACATCACTACAAACAGCACAGAACATCATCACGCACAGTATATAACAGCACTACAAACAGCACAGAACATCACTACAAACAGTACATAACAGCACTACAAACAGCACAGAACATCATCCCAAACAGTACATAACAGCACTACAAACAGCACAGAACATCACTACAAACAGCAAGAACAGCACTACAAACAGCAAGAACATCATAACAAACAGTACATCACTACAAACGATTACAATATGCATAACAGCACTGCAGGCAACAATAAAGTTATTGCCCATCGTGAAGCGATGACGGTTTTTGTCTTAATAATGTGAGGTGCGCTGTATGAGGATTAATGTGAGGTGCGCTGTATGAGGATTAATGTGAGACAGAATATGCACTGGTCATCTATCTCTTATCCCGAGTTACCTTGGATCAGTGGCAAGACTATTGGTCGAGACGACTGGTGGTAACTCAGGATGCTGGCACTCTGGTCTTACCTCCTCTGAGATCAGGGCTCGCTTGATAAGTGCGGGATTTGATCGCCCACCGTTTTCACTGTGAGAGGCGAGTGCCTTAAGCTCTTGATTACAGGGACCACTGCAGACAATAGCATACTGAAAAGCTGCACTACAACTTTCGTATATGTTCGTGTCATCCCTCTCAACGCATCCTTTGCAACTCATCCATCCAATCCTTTTCAACTCATCCTTCTCAGCTCATCCTTCTCAACTCATCCTTCTCAACTCATACCTCTCAACTAATACCTTCTCAACTAATACCTTCTCAACTAATACCTTCTCAACTAATACCTTCTCAACTAATACCTTCTCAACTCATCCTTCTCAACTCATCCTTCTCAACTCATCCTTCTCAACTCATCTTTCACAACTCATCCCTCTCAACTCATCGCTCTCAACTCATCCTTCTCAACTCATCCTTCTCAACTCATCCTTCTCAACTCATCCTTCTCAACTCATCCTTCTCAACATCCTTCTCAACTCATCCTTCTCAACTCATCCTTCTCAACTCATCCTTCACAACTAATCCCTCTCAACTCATCCCTCTCAACTCACCGCTCTCAACTCACACCTAACAACTCACCCCCTCTCCCCTCAGCCCTCTCAACTCGGCCCTCTCAACTCGGCCCTCTCAACTCGGCCCTCTCAACTCGGCCCTCTCAACTCGGCCCTCTCAACTCGGCTCTCTCTACTTGGCTCTCTCAACTCGGCCCTCTCAACTCGGCCTTCTCAACTCGGCCCTCTCAACTCGGCCCTCTCAACTCGGCCCTCTCAACTCGGCCCTCTCAACTCCGCCCTCTAAACTCGCCCCTCTCAACTCGCCCCTCTCAACTCGCCCCTATCAACTCCGCCCTCTCAACTCGCCCCTCTCAACTCGGCCCTCTCAACTCCGCCCTTCTCAACTCGCCCCTCTCAACTCGCCCCTCTCAACTCGGCCCTCTCAACTCGGCCCTCTCAACTTGGCCCTCTCAACTCGGCCCTCTCAACTCGGCCCTCTCAACTCCGCCCTCTCAACTCGCCCCTCTCAACTCCGCCCTCTCAACTCGCCCCTCTCAACTCGCCCCTCTCAACTCGCCCTTATCAACTCCGCCCTCTCAACTCGCCCCTCTCAACTCGCCCCTCTCAACTCGCCCCTCTCAACTCGCCCCTCTCAACTCGCCCCTCTCAACTCGCCCCTCTCAACTCGGCCCTCTCAACTCCGCCCTCTCAACTCGCCCCTCTCAACTCGCTCCTCTCAACTCGCCCCTCTCAACTCGCCCCTCTCAACTCGCCCCTCTCAACTCGCCCCTCTCAACTCGCCCCTCTCAACTCGCCCCTCTCAACTCGCCCCTCTCAACTCCGCCCTCTCAACTCGCACCTATCAACTCCGCCCTCTCAACTCGCCCCTCTCAACTCGCCCCTCTCAACTCGCCCCTCTCAACTCGCCCCTCTCAACTCGCCCCTCTCAACTCGCCCCTCTCAACTCGGCCCTCTCAACTCGGCCCTCTCAACTCCGCCCTCTCAACTTGCCCCTCTCAACTCGCCCCTCTCAACTCGCTCCTCTCAACTCGCCCCTCTCAACTCGCCCCTCTCAACTCGGCCCTCTCAACTCGCCCCTCTCAACTCGCCCCTCTCAACTCGCCCCTCTCAACTCCGCCCATCTCAACTCGCCCCTCTCAACTCGCCCCTATCAACTCGCCCCTATCAACTCCCCCTCTCATCTCCGCCCTCTCAATTCGCCCCTCTCAACTCGCCCCTCTCAACTCGCCCCTCTCAACTCGCCCCTCTCAACTCGGTCCTCTCAACTCGGTCCTCTCAACTCCGCCCTCTCAACTTGCCCCTCTCAACTCGCCCCTCTCAACTCGCCCCTCTCAACTCCGCCCTATCAACTCGCCCCTCTCAACTCGCCCCTCTCAACTCGCCCCTCTCAACTCGCCCCTCTCAACTTGCCCCTCTCAACTCGCCCCTCTCAACTTGCCACTCTTTACTCGCCCCTCTAAACTCGCCTCTCTCAACTTGCCCCTCTCAACTTGCCCCTCTCAACTCGCCCCTCTCAACTCGCCCCTCTCAACTTGCCCCTCTCAACTCGCCCCTCTCAACTCCGCCCTCTCAACTTGCCCCTCTCAACTTGCCCCTCTCAACTCGCCCCTCTCAACTCGCCCCTCTCAACTCGCCCCTCTAAACTCGCCCCTCTCAACTCGCCCCTCTCAACTCCGCCCTCTCAATTCGCCCCTCTCAACTCGCCCCTCTCAACTCGCCCCTCTCAACTCGCCCCTCTCAACTCAGCCCTCTCAACTCCGCCCTCTCAACTTGCCCCTCTCAACTCGCCCCTCTCAACTCCGCCCTCTCAACTCCGCCCTCTCAACTCGCCCCTCTCAACTCGCCCCTCTCAACTCGCTCCTCTCAACTCGCCCCTCTCAACTCGCCCCTCTCAACTCGCCCCTCTCAACTCGTTCCTCTCAACTCGCCCCTCTCAACTTGCCCCTCTCAACTCGCCCCTCTCAACTCGCCCCTCTCAACTCGCCCCTCTCAACTCGCCCCTCTCAACTCGCCCCTCTCAACTCGCCCCTAGCAACTCGCCCCTCTCAACTTGCCCCTCTCAACTCGCCCTTCTCAACTCGCCCCTCTCAACTCGCCCCTCTCAACTCGCCCCTCTCAACTCGCCCCTCTCAACTTGCCCCTCTCAACTTGCCCCTCTCAACTCGCCCCTCTCAACTCGCCCCTCTCAACTCGCCCCTCTCAACTCGCCCCTCTCAACTCGCCCCTCTCAACTCGCCCCTCTCAACTCCGCCCCTCTCAACTCGCCCCTCTCAACTCGCCCCTATCAACTCGCCCCTCTCAACTCCGCCCTCTCATTTCGCCCCTCTCAACTCGCCCCTCTCAACTCGCCCCTCTCAACTCGCCCCTGTCAACTCGCCCCTCTCAACTCCGCCCTCTCAACTCCGCCCTCTCAACTCGTCCCTCTCAACTCGTCCCTCTCAACTCGCCCCTCTCAACTCGCCCCTCTCAACTCGCCCCTCTCAACTCGCCTCTCTCAACTTGCCCCTCTCAACTTGCCCCTCTCAACTTGCCCCTCTCAACTCGCCCCTCTCAATTCGCCCCTCTCAACCCTGCCCTCTCAACTCCGCCCTCTCAACTCGCCCCTCTTAACTCGCCCCTCTCAACTCGCCCCTCTCAACTCGCCCCTTCAACTCAGCCCTCTCAACTCCGCCCTCTCAACTTGCCCCTCTCAACTCGCCCCTCTCAACTCCGCCCTCTTAACTCGCCCCTCTCAACTCGCCCATCTCAACTCGCCCCTCTCAACTCGCCCCTCTCAACTCGCCCCTCTCAACTCGCCCCTCTCAACTCGTTCCTCTCAACTCGCCCCTCTCAACTCGCCCCTCTCAACTCGCCCCTCTCAACTTGCCCCTCTCAACTCGTCCCTCTCAACTCGCCCCTCTCAACTCGCCCCTCTCAACTCGCCCCTCTCAACTCGCCCCTCTCAACTCGCCCCTCTCAACTCGCCCCTCTCAACTCGCCCCTCTCAATTCGCCCCTCGCAACTCGCCCCTCGCAACTCGCCCCTCTCAACTCGCCCCTCTCAACTTGCCCCTCTCAACTCGCCCCTCTCAACTCGCCCCTCTCAACTCGCCCCTCTCAACTCGCCCCTCTCAACTTGCCCCTCTCAACTCGCCCCTCTCAACTCGCCCCTCTCAACTCGCCCCTCTCAACTCGCCCCTCTCAACTCGCCCCTCTCAACTCGCCCCTCTCAACTCCGCCCCTCTCAACTCGCCCCTCTCAACTCGCCCCTATCATCTCGCCCCTCTCAACTCCGCCCTCTCAATTCGCCCCTCTCAACTCGCCCCTCTCAACTCGCCCCTCTCAACTCGCCCCTCTCAACTCGCCCCTCTCAACTCGCCCCTCTCAACTCAGCCCTCTCAACTCCGCCCTCTCAACTTGCCCCTCTCAACTCGCCCCTCTCAACTCGTCCCTCTCAACTCGTCCCTCTCAACTCGCCCCTCTCAACTCGCCCCACTCAACTCGCCTCTCTCAACTTGCCCCTCTCAACTTGCCCCTCTCAAGTTGCCCCTCTCAACTCGCCCCTCTCAACTCGCCCCTCTCAATTCGCCCCTCTCAACTCGCCCCTCTCAACTCGCCCCTCTCAACTCGCCCCTCTCAACTCGCCCCTCTCAACTCGCCCCTCTCAACTCCACCCTCTCAACTCAGCCCTCTCAACTCCGCCCTCTCAACTTGCCCCTCTCAACTCGCCCCTCTCAACTCGTCCCTCTCAACTCGTCCCTCTCAACTCGCCCCTCTCAACTCGCCCCACTCAACTCGCCTCTCTCAACTTGCCCCTCTCAACTTGCCCCTCTCAAGTTGCCCCTCTCAACTCGCCCCTCTCAACTCGCCCCTCTCAAGTTGCCCCTCTCAACTCGCCCCTCTCAACTCGCCCCTCTCAATTCGCCCCTCTCAACTCGCCCCTCTCAACTCGCCCCTCTCAACTCGCCCCTCTCAACTCGCCCCTAGCAACTCGCCCCTCTCAACTTGCCCCTCTCAACTCGCCCTTCTCAACTCGCCCCTCTCAACTCGCCCCTCTCAACTCGCCCCTCTCAACTCGCCCCTCTCAACTTGCCCCTCTCAACTTGCCCCTCTCAACTCGCCCCTCTCAACTCGCCCCTCTCAACTCGCCCCTCTCAACTCGCCCCTCTCAACTCGCCCCTCTCAACTCGCCCCTCTCAACTCCGCCCCTCTAAACTCGCCCCTCTCAACTCGCCCCTATCAACTCGCCCCTCTCAACTCCGCCCTCTCATTTCGCCCCTCTCAACTCGCCCCTCTCAACTCGCCCCTCTCAACTCGCCCCTGTCAACTCGCCCCTCTCAACTCCGCCCTCTCAACTCCGCCCTCTCAACTCGTCCCTCTCAACTCGTCCCTCTCAACTCGCCCCTCTCAACTCGCCCCTCTCAACTCGCCCCTCTCAACTCGCCTCTCTCAACTTGCCCCTCTCAACTTGCCCCTCTCAACTTGCCCCTCTCAACTCGCCCCTCTCAATTCGCCCCTCTCAACCCTGCCCTCTCAACTCCGCCCTCTCAACTCGCCCCTCTTAACTCGCCCCTCTCAACTCGCCCCTCTCAACTCGCCCCTTCAACTCAGCCCTCTCAACTCCGCCCTCTCAACTTGCCCCTCTCAACTCGCCCCTCTCAACTCCGCCCTCTTAACTCGCCCCTCTCAACTCGCCCATCTCAACTCGCCCCTCTCAACTCGCCCCTCTCAACTCGCCCCTCTCAACTCGCCCCTCTCAACTCGTTCCTCTCAACTCGCCCCTCTCAACTCGCCCCTCTCAACTCGCCCCTCTCAACTTGCCCCTCTCAACTCGTCCCTCTCAACTCGCCCCTCTCAACTCGCCCCTCTCAACTCGCCCCTCTCAACTCGCCCCTCTCAACTCGCCCCTCTCAACTCGCCCCTCTCAACTCGCCCCTCTCAATTCGCCCCTCGCAACTCGCCCCTCGCAACTCGCCCCTCTCAACTCGCCCCTCTCAACTTGCCCCTCTCAACTCGCCCCTCTCAACTCGCCCCTCTCAACTCGCCCCTCTCAACTCGCCCCTCTCAACTTGCCCCTCTCAACTCGCCCCTCTCAACTCGCCCCTCTCAACTCGCCCCTCTCAACTCGCCCCTCTCAACTCGCCCCTCTCAACTCGCCCCTCTCAACTCCGCCCCTCTCAACTCGCCCCTCTCAACTCGCCCCTATCATCTCGCCCCTCTCAACTCCGCCCTCTCAATTCGCCCCTCTCAACTCGCCCCTCTCAACTCGCCCCTCTCAACTCGCCCCTCTCAACTCGCCCCTCTCAACTCGCCCCTCTCAACTCAGCCCTCTCAACTCCGCCCTCTCAACTTGCCCCTCTCAACTCGCCCCTCTCAACTCGTCCCTCTCAACTCGTCCCTCTCAACTCGCCCCTCTCAACTCGCCCCACTCAACTCGCCTCTCTCAACTTGCCCCTCTCAACTTGCCCCTCTCAACTCGCCCCTCTCAACTCGCCCCTCTCAATTCGCCCCTCTCAATTCGCCCCTCTCAACCCTGCCCTCTCAACTCCGCCCTCTCAACTCGCCCCTCTCAACTCGCCCCTCTCAACTCGCCCCTCTCAACTCCACCCTCTCAACTCAGCCCTAAACTGTCCCAGCCTCTATTACAAAAATCCATACTATCTGACCCCAAGATAGTTCAGCTCTTCACCCGCCATCAAACATGTTCTACCGCATGTCCTGGCTATTTTTGGAGACAATATTGTCCCTTCACCACCCTGTTCTGTTGAATACAATCCACAAAATTCTGGTTTCTATACCGTTGTTTGTATCCACATCATATTGCCGAAGTGACTGCATTCTGTGCCAGTATCTTCTGTTTATCTATTTATATCTTTATATATTTAACTCATCCTTCTTTCGTACGTTCTTTGTGTCTGCCTGGCACTTTCTGTCCATCGTTTATACTTCGTCTAGCTTTCCTTTCTCGCTGTTTCTCTCTGTCTCACTATAAGTCTACATTTCTTATCTCGCTGTTTCTCTCTGTCTCACTATAAGTCTACCTTTCTTATCTCGCTGTTTCTCTCTGTCTCACTATAAGTCTACCTTTCTTATCTCGCTGTTTCTCTCTGTCTCACTATAAGTCTACCTTTCTTATCTCGCTGTTTCTCTCTGTCTCACTATAAGTCTACCTTTCTTATCTCGCTGTTTCTCTCTGTCTCACTATAAGTCTACCTTTCTTATCTCGCTGTTTCTCTCTGTCTCACTATAAGTCTACATTTCTTATCTCGCTGTTTCTCTCTGTCTCACTATAAGTCTACCTTTCTTATCTCGCTGTTTCTCTCTGTCTCACTATAAGTCTACATTTCTTATCTCGCTGTTTCTCTCTGTCTCACTATAAGTCTACATTTCTTATCTCGCTGTTTCTCTCTGTCTCACTATAAGTCTACCTTTCTTATCTCGCTGTTTCTCTCTGTCTCACTATATTTCCTTCTCTATCTATATGTTCCTTCTGTGTCTCTATTTACCTTCTGTGTCTCTATCTTCCTTCTCTGTCTCTGTTATCTTCTCTATCTCATTATATGCCCTTATGTGTCTCTATTTACCTTCTCGGTCTCTATTTTCCTTTTCTGTCTATATTTTCCTTCTCTGTCTATATATTCCTTCTCTGTATTTTCCTTCACTGTCTCCATTTTCTTTCGCTGTCTCTCCTTTCATTATGTGTCTGTTTTCCTTCTTTATTTCTATTTTCCCTTCTCTGTCTCAATTTTCCTTCTCTGTCTCTATTTTCCTATTCTGTCTCTCTGTTCTTTCAAATTCAGTCACCAGGAGGCGCTTAAAATGGGCTGATGCGTCCAATTCTTGACCAGAAAGTCACGGCACGTCATCTCGGCTTGATTTCATTCAATTAACCTCCAAGTGGTCCAACCTGTGCAGCTTTGAGCTGCTCGTAAGCACCGGCTATCGTTTGGGACTCGAGGCTTGAATGTGAGCAATGGATTCTGGGATGTGTCGCTGCTCGAGACGATATCACGTCTGGTCTCGCTCCACTGACTTGGCAAATTGTCTGTCACCGGTCTTCTCAAGGAATCTAGTACTGTTTCTTGAATGTGACCTGTAAATATACGATTTTCTTGGACGAAAGATTGAGAATTGTTGATACTGTAAAGGTAATTGTTCAACAGTAAATGGTGTTGTTGACAATATGTTAGAGATATTATGTGTATTGCTTGACCAGTTCCTTCCTAGTTGACTTGAATTCTCTAGCTGTAATTTAGGTCCCTTTGTCGTAGCAGACCAGCGCTTGAACCATGCAAACGTTTGGGATGGGAATAAATAAACAGAAGTGAGGTAGACAGGTAAGGAGAGTTGTAGATGGTGAGAGCAAGTTTATGTAGATGATAATAAGTTTCTGAAATTGAGAAACGAGTTTCCATCTCTGGCGGCCACACGCTAATAATACGTATTGGTTCGATGAAAACCGATATATTTGTGCTTTTGAACAACAAAATGGTAGCAGATCTGTTTTCCTGTTTATCGATATGTTCTAGTCAACCCATTAGTAAATTGTATTTGACCTTAAGTATTTTATTTTCTATTTAAATATAGAGACGTAGGTTTACAAATATCCCCGCAATTTCTATTAAAACAAAACTGCAAAGCCAGGCTGTCATGTATAAAGATGTCACATCTTTCCGGAAATAACGCTGTCTGAAGGAATGGATGTATCATGGTAACGAATGATTTTACAATCCAAATAAGGTGTTGTAATAATGAGGCTTATGGTTTTATTATTACAACTCCAGACTCCATGTGCAAATGTTGTAAAAACAACACTAATGTTGATTACATGGGCCACAAATATGTCACGTATGCTGTGAATATATGCACGTAATATGACAATGCGCTTAGTTGATCTACAATGTGTCAGTGGTCGCGCAATCGTATGCGTGAACTTGTGAAAGTTCAGTGTGCAAGTTCTGTCTGTTAATCACATGCTCTGTAAGAGATCCAGTAAGGGTTCCGGGATATGTATGTGTGTGATAAAGACGAGAATAGGTACACTGCCATACTTAAAGCTTGTCGTAATAGATTATTACCAGTATCATATAATCCTTCTAGGTTCAAGCGTATGTGTGTGACACAGGCAAGAATCGGTACACTGCCACACTTAAAACTTGCCATAAGAGTGTATTACATATAGGATTGACTCTTTCTAGATTCAAGCGTCTGTGTCTTACAGATACGAGAATAAGTACACTGCCACGCTTAAAGATTGCCATAAGAGACAACTCTTAGTATTATGTATAGGGTAGAATACTTAATTTATAAAACAGAGACGGCAATTCAACCCTGACACACTGTCAACATGTAGGAAGAGATGAAATACTGGCCAGTCAACATGTAGGAAGAGACGAAATACTGGCCAGTCAACATGTAGGAAGAGACGAAATACTGGCCAGTCAACATGTAGGAAGAGACGAAATACTGGCCAGTCAACATGGATATTGACAGCATTTAATTATTATAGTAATATCAAGCTGTTTAATACGAATGTTAAGTCGGTCCTGCTATATTGCTCTGTGACACATGGCATGTGACCAAGGGTATCGTCTCCTGACCCTAGACCATCAGCCAATATCTTCGTACCATAATTGGTTTTTTTCTGTCCAGAGGTGATAGAGAGCACAGGTATGTGAGACAGATTACTGCAACAGCCAATATGACATGGCATTGGGGAGAGAAACTGGGGATAAATAGGGCACGCTCTTTGAAAGAACCAAGACGGCATAACCAGACATGCACTGGTGTAGAACACATGAAAAGAAACGATTAGGAATGCCCAGAACCGATGAGAAGGAAGTGAGTGAGTTCAATTGGGGTGCTTTGGCTGAAACTCAAGACAAATGCCAAGCATAGTAACAGTTAGAGAGCGTGTGTTGCGGTTCTATGTTCCAATGGGAACCAGACAGGTAAATGATAATTAAATGGTTAGTATAGTCTTTCAAGAGAAGCAGACTGCGTGACAGAGACTACTACACAATCAAGTATTGTGGGCTAGTTTTCTGAATGTGAACTTTAAATCTTAAGAAATAATATTCCATATTTGGCTTAGTTTGGCTTCGTTCGTTCTCAATCTCCCGCTACCAAACCCTGAACTGGCTTAAGTAGCAGAATGTAGTCTAGAGAACGGAATGCATTGTGTCGTAGTTTACAGCTTGACTGCAATATTTGCACCTTTCGGTCTAACACATCCGACTTCGGCAAGCATTTTTTGAGTACCGGGTTAGCATTCCCTCTTCGATCCCTTTTCCTTAGCCAGTCTGCCCTGCTTCAGCCTGTGTCCAGGATCACCGCGTGGAGGTGTAGAAGGGTCTTGGCAGCTCTGGGTCGCTGGCCCTGACGTTAGCAGTCAGCTATGGGTCGCTGACCACTGCAGCTCATGCGCTGCTCAGTATCTTGATCCCATATTCCATATTTGATACAAGTATAATGGAGGCAATAACTTGCATTGTCTGGGTAAAAAGTTCATGTAGATGTACGGGTAATAGTTTATAGTTAGCTTAGTAATAGCTGCTAGTGAATGTAGTAAAAGTTGACAGTTGACGTAGCAATAGTTCAGAGTGAATGTAGTAGTGATTAAGATTGGATGTAGTAATGATTGAAAGTGAGTGTAGTAGGGTTGTAAGGGAGTGTAGTAATGGTTGAAAGTGAGTGTAGTAATGGATAAGAGTTAATGCAGTAATGGCTAATAGTTAATATAGTAATTGCTAAGAGTTAAGTGTAGTCCTGGTTGAAAGTGAATGTAGACCTGGTTGAGAGTGAATGTACTAATAGTTTAGAGCTAATGTAGTAATGGTTAACAGTCAATGTAACAATAGTAAACGTAATAATAGTGTAGTTCAGAATGAATGTTTTAATAGGTGTGAGTGAATGTAGTAACGGTTAAGAGTGAATGTAGGCATGCATACTTTCAAATGTAAAAGAAATCAAGTCGAGTGACAATTAGACGTTGCTATAAGCGGGATTTTTTTCTGTTTACAAACTGGTTCGTGGTCGACCCAGCCTCAAAAATTGGTTACCAGAAAATCTTGGAAGTAAATGCGTGATGCCCACCATATTATCCACTATGTGCCGTTGGTTGCAAAATAATACGGGCCTAACACCATATTTCCTATGCGCCGCATTACGTGACGGGATCTTTCCTTTTTTTTTATAAGCATGCACACATATTATCATTTTTAATTTTACGTGTTTGCCTCACTAGTTTCTACTGGCCAAGGCGTGCCTATTCCACCCCAGACCGTAGTCAGTTCTGCGATATTAACATGGATAAACCAATGCTTTGATGTATGTGTGCGTCTGTATGTACCTATGCTAGGTTTGTGCGCTCTCAGAAGTGCACCAAAGTGCAATGGAAGGGCCTCACCATGAGGGCGCGTGTGAAAGTTGTGCAAGCATATACCGAGTCAGAGCAGAAATACGGACGGAATGAAACGTTACGACAAAAGAACTTCAGCAAGAACAAGGTACAACACAAATGAAAACAACAAACAAATCACAACAATAACAATAAACACAGATTGGAGAGGCTCCTTATCTGGACCCAATCTGGTTTGCAACTGAACTAGTGCAACATTAAGTACCACGCCAGTTTGGACTGACTTTGTCAGAATGAAACTGAATATAAATGTTTTATTTACAAAAATACTACAAGTGTTACCTTTTTTCACGAAGAATCATATGTTTCTGTTAACCAGCAATTCTTTTTTAGTTTTTTTGTGTGTGTGTTTTATTTAAGTCATTGTTAAGTGTGTTTTATGGGCAGGGATCACCGAGGACCTCAATTTGTTAGTGGCTTCCCTTGTCTGAATTAACTCCCTTGTATGACGTCACCGGAAGACAGGAAATTGGGTCATAAATAAGATTTGATTGTTCGCCAAATGTCCATTCTATGAGAAAGGCAGACACAGTCTGATAGTTTTCGTGTTCTGTCTTTTCAAAAAGTATTTTAAATGATGTGTGTGTTTACATGTTTATTTGTTCTAATGTGTTGATGGAATTTGGAAGTTCCCACAGCAATGCTACTCGTGGGCGACAACAAAATTGTAATTGATCTTTTAGTTGATAGCATAAACGATGATTTATAATCAGAAAGAACGTCTAAGATACTACTGCATCGGTGACAGCATGATTGTCAATTATCTTTTAGTTGATAGCATAAACGATGATTTATAGTCAGAAAGAACGTCTAAGATACTACTTCATCGATAACAGTATGATTGTCAATTATCTTTTAGTTGATAGCATAAACGATGATTTATAGTCAGAAAGAACCTCTAAGATACTACTTCATCGGTGACAGCATGATTGTCAATTATCTTTCAGTTGATAGCATAAACGATGATTTATAGTCAGAAAGAACGTCTAATATACTACTTCGTCGGTGACAGCATGATTGTCAATTATCTTTTAGTTGATAGCATAAACGATAATTTAGTCAGTAAAAACGTATGAGAAGCAGTGATAGAGTGCTCGCTTCTCGCAGCAAAGCTACCGGGTTCGATTACTGTAATTGAGAAGCACCAGTAGCAGGAAGTTACGTGGATAACAGTTAATGAAGAAATGCAGCGAGGAAGGGAACTAGCCATCCACCTCATCAAACAACTGAGACCTGGTACAGTTAAGTCGTTAACACTTCATCTTCGAGAACAGTGTCAGTTATGAGGCAACCTTTACTTACCTTTAAGGTAAACAAAATATTTACTTTTTTCGAGAATTCCCATTGTTGATATTTTAAAGTAAGTCATTGTTGATTATTTTTCTACTACTGACAGTAATGTGGCTGCAGATACTGAGGCTACTTAATCCAATTTGAGTATAGGAGTACAGCCGGTGATGTCATATATATATTCCGTTTGGGTCGTTTTCACTATCTCCGTCAATAAGACTCTTAATTAGCTTGTCCTTATCATACACCTGCACCCTTCGGTCTCCCCGTTTTTCTATGTCCCCGTGGGATCGAATCTAGAGCTTGTTTTTTTTCTAAAACCGACTCATTACATATTCAGCTGTTCTAGCTAATCCTTAACTGTTAACGATGATGCTCAGGAAGAGGTTTAAGATATAATCTATTTAGTTGTAATCTGGTATCTTTTGGCAGTTCAAAGTCTCTGGAACAAAAGCACAAGTCTTCCTCAGTTGGAATTTAGTATAAAGTATGTTGTCCTAGATGCATCATCACAACGAAGCGGAGGGTACAGATACATCTTTCTAATACCACCGAAGAGAGACAGTCCAGTGTGTCGGTGTTCTAGAATCTCCACGCTCTGTCAGAGACGTGGCATACACATCCGATACGGCCATCTCATCGATCTCCAGCTCATCTGTTGTGACTGCTCGTCATCCATTTCATTCCATTTAGAAGATCGCCACAAAGGGTCCTTCTTCTTCTTCTTCTTCTTCTTCTTCTGCTTCTTCTTCTTCTTCTTCTTCTTTCTTTCTTTCTTTCTTTTTTTCTTTCTTTCTTTCTTTCTTTTTCTTTCTTTCTTTCTTTCTTTCTTTTTTTTTCGTTTCTTTTCGTTTCGTTTCTTTTCGTTTCGTTTCTTTTCTTTTCTTTTCTTTTCTCTTCTCTTCTCTTCTCTTCTCTTCTCTCCTCTCCTCTCCTCTCCTCTCCTCTCCTCTCCTCTCCTCTCCTCTCCTCTCCTCTCCTCTCCTCTCCTCTCCTCTCCTCTCCTCTCCTCTCTCCTCTCTCTTTTCTTTTCTTTTATTTTCGAACGCTGTCAAACGTCAACCTATATTTTTTTTTTTAAAGCAGCTGTCATCCTGAGGCTGTCGACACTGTCAAAGAGCTTGTCTAGTGTTGCCACTTGTGATGGCCACATGTGCTTTCTCTGGTCCTCGTATATCGGGCCGTTTTGCAGCAGATGTTCAGCGGTAATTTTCTCGGTACCACAAGTGCATTCGTCAGTGCCACCTCAGTCTGTTGTGGCCTGTGCGGAGTCTGAAGACCACGACCTGCTCTCTTCTGTTCAACTGGTAATAGGCATCACTTTTTGTGTAGCCAGTATGTTCTGTTTCCCATTTGGCCATGTATCTGGCCCTAATAAGCCTTTTGGACTCTTAGTAGGTCACACTAGAATCTGGTTGCTACAAAGGGTCCGATGTGCAATATCACCTGGCTTACATCTCTTTGTCAAACAGAAACGAACAAGCCAATAACGCATTTGGCCCAATGAATGACTGTGAATTGGTACAGCCAAGAACATATAGAGCTAACCTGTTGGTTCTACAGCTACATCTATAGGGTTCCACCTGCTCCTCATCCGCTGAGGCTGGTTCTTCAAGGAATGGTGTGACGCTGCCAGGAAAAGTACTTCGGCCGGCATAGCTCCTGTGATAGTTGAGACACGAAAGCCCTTCAACTTCGTCAAGGCGTCAAGGTATGCTCACATGTGGTGAGTTTTCCAACTGACACCAGAGAAATCAACTTATTAATACTTTAGAGAATAACAAAACTGATACTAAATATTGGAACGTTTTGCTATATTCTGTGAGAACATTGTGGGGAACGGGAACATTTGTGATGGAGATAATCGAAGTTCTGGAACATCAGGGATGGATAGCACTGACAGCAACAAGTATCTGAGGCACAAACATATTTCAAAGACCGTTGTATGCATCGCTCATGATGATGATTATGTGCGCTAATCAGTATGAACAGAAGCTTATTTTCTTGATACGTCTTGTATAAAAAAACATTAAAGACCCGTTTAACGATTGTAATCCGTTGAAAGAGGTCCGATCGTCTAACGTTAATATCGTCATGTGAAAGACGCTTTGTTTGGTAATACTTTCAAGCATCGTTAAGTACATAATTTATCAAAACTTAAAGCCAATATAATCACGAAAATGTTACCGTAAAGTGTGTCTGTATATGTATGTATGTATGTATAAATTAGGCTCTGTCGTAAAGTTTCTAGAACTATCTCTCACCTTACATATGTTCTCATATTTTCTCACGGTCTTTTAACCAAGAGTTCTTGAGTCAATCTCGTCATCCATAGGGCCGAATACAATTATATTAATGAACAAAGTCATTATGACGACCGTTTCAGTATCCCAAGGTCTCTACTTCAGTTAGAGGTTGACTTAATATTGCCAAACACCTTTTTGTCGAAAATGTCACTTGTCTACTATTTGTTTATACACATGTTAAACTATTTTACAACGTTTTTGTTTTTTTGTTTATTACTTTTTATGCTGTTTAAATGCATTCATTTCATATGTTACTATTTCAGACAATACGGACAACGTCCGAGATTTCGTTTTCCTTCTGTTCTTCAAATCTTCACCTTCAGTGTGGATCTTGCTAACGGATTAATCGATAAACTACTTACACGCGCATATTGTCTATTGAGTGTATCAGTATTTCATATTTCTATTACTGTCCATAACATATTTGCATCGATGTTTCTTGTTGATTCAGTCAAAAGGTGCAAGGAGAACTAGATCTAACGTACACATATTACAAGGCCCAAAAAGGAAGACAGAATATAGCAGACCACTTAATATCTCTAGAATTTGAAGATATACTTTCCTTCAACCTTGACCTGATCTTATCCCACTTCGTGATGTCACTCATGTTGTGGGTCACATGAATACGCTACGTATGACTGCCTGTTTGAGACTCACTCTTCTAACCTCTTCTTAACCTTCTGACGATCAGAAATTCCGTAAGTCCCTACACCACAGAATAAATGGCCTTTGATCAAGCACTGGTTGGAAACCCTATAAACCCTATATCGCATTGGCATCCTTGATTATTTGCACCGTGACTAAGTTCTCCGGCCTATCGCAAACTTTTGATGTCCGGCAATTCTCCAGTTTATGGTTAATTTGCCCCCTTCGCCTAGAAATCATGAGCAGTTCTTTTGTTATTCAAAATTTCGAGAACAAAAATGTAAAGAGCAGATGTATCCAGATGCTGTTGTTGAATGTCATCGTTGAGTTAATTGATTTCTTTCGTGCGTCCTGAATAGGGAGTTAAGTAGCGGGCTACAGAAACTTTCTTCACACCCAAAACGTTCTGATGATAGTGAGCTGGCGTCCTCCAGGCTGTTGGGTTATGATTAGCTTCATCTGCATGTCACTTACTACTACAGGGATTACATCGATCCCTCACTTTGTTAGCCAGGCTACGGTGAAACAGCCTGTTTCCATGGCGAACTGCATGGAAGTGAAATGGGGTCTTCGTCAGTATATTTCACCTGGCCCAAACAGTGTCTGTTTAACCTGTTGTTGTCTGTTTAACCTGTTGGTTTCTGTTTAACCTGTTGGTGTCTGTTTAACCTGTTGGTGTCTGATTAACCTGTTGGTGCCTGTTTAACCTGTTGGAGTCTGTTGAACCTGTTGGTGTCTGTTTAACCTGTTGGTGTCTGATTAACCTGTTGGTATCTGATTAACCTGTTGGTGTCTGATTAACCTGTTGGTGTCTGATTAACCTGTTGGTATCTGATTAACCTGTTGGTGTCTGATTAACCCGTTTGTGTCTGCTCAAACGATAGTCTCCTCTCTCCAGAGAGTGGATGCAAATGTATAATGGACAGTACGGAGAAAAGAGCTAAGGACAGTCACAGAAACAATAAGCAATAAAAAATCTGGAAAGTGTTAGCATGTGTTAGAGGAAGTGGATACAGATAACACGTTAATCAAATACACACGATGAAGGTTAGAGCAATAGGCTGTGTTAGATAACAAATAATTGGATGGAAGGATGGATATAAAGACGGATGGATGTATATGAATGGATATATAGATGGATATATCCACATCACAGCACCGACCATTACATCAGGGAATCAATCCCTTAGAAAATGGAGGAGGAATGAGACTCTTACATAAATGCATGCCGAAGTCGGATGCACTGGGTGACACAAAATTTAAAAAAACGCAGTGCAAACCACATCGCCTTTGGGAATAGAGAAATAAGGCGAACGCAAATTTTGAAAAAAAGATGGATAAATGGATGGACAAATATACAAAGAGCACATTATGGTATTCTGAGCTTATTTCCTCCATCTTAGTCCGTCTATGTTATTGCCTTTTGAACATTGTTCTTCTTGTCTTACACACTGATTCTTAATTTGTTGATCCTTTTTGTACATTTTAATGATCTCATATAAACCTGCGTACACGCACTCTTCTTTCATAATTTCTATTACTCCATAATTTCAATTATTTCTTTTTCTTCATAATTTTTTTATTATTTTTGTTTCTCCATAATTTCTATTATTTTATTTTCTCCATAATTTCTGTTCCCTCAAATCTGTCTTCCTCAATCATGAAATTAATAAATACACATTTTTAATGTATACATTAATCTCTTTAACACACTCTCTCTCTCTCTTTCTCTCGTGCATATATATATATATATATGTATGTATGTATGTATGTATGTATGTATGTGTTGTGTTGTGTTGTGTTGTGTTGTGTTGTGCGTGCGTGCGTGCGTGCGTGCGTGCGGGCGTGCGGGCGGGTGGGTGTGGGTGGGTGTGGGTGTGGGTGTGGGTGGGTGTGGGTGTGTGTGTGTGTTTTTCGTAACATTTCGCTCGACTTATTTAATTCAAATATATTTTAATACTCATTTGTCTTTCCTACTAGTTCATCCCATTGTGCCTCCCTTTTTTGTGAAAATATTCCTTCATACGTTTAATTACTTTTCTCTGTATTCTTAATCACTCTGTCCCTCATTTCATCGTGTTCTCTATGTTTCCTATTCCTTCAAACTTGTCTCCAATTATCCTGGTTTACTATTACGTCCCCTTGCTCTCAGCTTCCATTCGTCATGCTGGCTTGCTCACGATGAAAATTCATGACCTGTTCCTTTGTCGATCTCCCGCCTCCCTCGACTATTCAGTGGAAACCACTGACTCCCCATCTACTCTAGCAGTGGCATTTGCCGGACTGGCCCTTCATTTCGTCAGCACACTCAAGGTCATAGGGCCACGTACTCACCTCTAAGGTGGTTCCACGCCATTCCGTTATTTCTGTTATAAGATGATTCAACTCGTCCACCTTAGAAACATGGTCGTCTTTATCGAAATGTTGTGACTTTCATCACAAACCGCTTCCACTACTTCGTTTTGCCTAGGATCGACAACAAATATGATTAATTTGTTGATGTCAATGACAAGTATTGATCGACCCGTTACTGTGATTAATACATTGCCATATTCACTGACAAGTCGGATTAATATGTAGTTAAAACTCCAAAAAAGGTTGGATTGTTGGTGTCAGTGAGAACTAGGAATATTATGCCATTATCATTGACAGGCAGGACTAATCTGTGAGAGCTAGTGGCAGGTACGATTATTATGTTAGTGTTAATGGCAGGTAGGATTATTATGTTAGTGTCAATGGCAGGTAAGATTATTATGTTAGTGTCAATGGCAGGTAGGATTATTATGTTAGTGTCAATGGCAGGTAGGATTATTATGTTAGTGTTAATGGCAGGTTCAATTATTATGTTAGTGTCAATGGCAGGTAGGATTATTATGTTAGTGTCAATGGCAGGTAGGATTATTATGTTAGTGTCAATGGCAGGTAGGATTATTATGTTAGTGTTAATGGCAGATATGATTATTATGTTAGTGTAAATGGCAGATATGATTATTATGTTAGTGTTAATGGCAGGTAGGTTTATTATGCTAGTGTCAACGATAGGTTGGGTTATTATGTCAGTGTCAATAACAGGTTGGGTTATTCTATTAGTGGCAATGACAGTCTCAATTATTCAGTTCAGTTCATCCCGTAACCCATCAGGTCATTGGGGCACACATAAAGACACTCCCAAAATCCCACGCCATCTTTCTCTGTCTGCTGCCGCCTGTCGTATCTCACCGGAACGAAGGCTTGACCACTCAGTGATGTCCACCCATCTCTTCCTTGGACGTCCTCGCTCTCTCTGTCCCGGTACGGATCAAAAGAGTATCGAGATGGTAATTCGTTGGACCTCGCGACGTGCCCGCACCAGGCCATCTTTCGTCTTTTGATTGTTGTGAACAGATCTTCAAAAGGACCAATAGCGTTTTCAACTCTCTGTCGGATTTCTACGTTCGTGACACGATATTTATATGTAATATTTTGGAGTTTTCTATGGCACATCATTTCCATTGCATGTATTCTGCCCTGGATATCTGCTGTAATGGTCCAGATCTCACAGGCATACACAAATATTGAGATCACCAAAAGAGTGCATTAGTCTAACTTTTATGCCGAGGGCGAGACGCTTGTCCTCCATTAAATAACAGATTGAGTTATTAAGTTAGTGTCAATAACAGGTTGGGTTATTATGTTAGTGTCAGTGAAAGTTGGGAGTATTATGTTAGTGGCCTTGAAATTTAGAATTATTATGTTAGTGTCCGTGAAAGTTAGGATTATTATGTTAGTGTCTGTGAAAGGTAGGATTATTATGTTAGTGTCTATGAAAGGTAGGATTATTATGTTAGTGTCTGTGAAAAATATGATTAATGTGTTAGTGTCTGTGAAATGTAGGATTATTATGTTAGTGTCTGTGATAGGTAGGATTATTATGTTATTGGCCGTGCAAGTTGTGAGTATTATGTTAGTGGCCATGGAATTTGGGATTATTATGTTAGTGTCCGTGAAAGGTAGGCTTATTATGTTAGTATCTGTGAAAGGTAGGATTATTATGTTAGTGCCCGTGAAAGGTAGGATTATTATGTTAGTGGCCTTGAAAGGTTGGATTATTATGTTAATGGTCGTAAAAGGTAGGATTATCATGTTAGTGTCTGTGAAAGGTGGAATTATTATGTTAATGGCCGTGAAAGGTATGGTTATTATGTTAGTGTCAGTGACAGGTAGGATTTTTATTTCAGCGTCCGTGAAAGGAAAGGTTATTATGTATTTGTCCGTGAAAGGAATGGTTATTGTGTATTTGTCCGTGAAAGGAATGGTTATTGTGTATTTGTCCGTGAAAGGAATGGTTATTGTATATTTGTCCGTAAAAGGAATGGTTGTAGTGTTAGTGTCCGTGAAAGGAATCGTTATAGTGTTAGTGTCCGTAAAAATGAATGGTCATTGTGTTAGTGTCTGTGACATGTAGGATGATTATGTTATTGCATTTCACAGGAATGATTATTGTATTAGAGTCGGTGACAGGTAGGATTATTATGTTAGCGTCGGTGACAGGTAAGACTAATTTATCCATGAGAAGTAGGATTAATCAGTTTTTAATCTGATCACTGACAGTCAATGTCTTTTTATTTAATAATGTTAAAGATTTTCATAATTTTTCATGAATTGTCTGTAATGGCTATTATTTCATTGTGAACATTTTGGTTGTTGCTGCGCTTTTACGGGAATGTTATTGAACGAGGTAAAGTGGTGTTTACGGAACACAGCAGTTTTCATGGTAAAGTCATTTCTGGTGCTGCTAAAGGGATTAGACCTGTTTGATGACTCTGATTGAAGGATTCACACTCTTTGATGTAACCAAAAAACTGTTTGTGGTTAAGATGAGGCAAAAGAAAGTTCAATCTTGTATTACCATCAGCAAGGCCCAGCCATCTTTGTGTTCTCTATTTGTTTAAATTGTTTAAACATTTGTTTTTTTTAAATAATGGATATGCTTACATATTTGTTTATTTTCAAAAAATTGTAATTGCATAAACCAAATCAGACATACTTTAAATTACTCATACTTTACGTTGTCTCATACTTCCAACTTTCTCATACTCTCAACGATCTCATACTCTAAACTTTCTCATACTCCCAACTATCTCATACTCTCAACTATCTCATCTCATACTTTTAACTTTCTCATACTCCCATCTATCTCATACTGTCACCTTTCTCATACTGTCATCTATCTCATACTGTCAACTATCTCATACTGTCACCTATCTCATGCTGTCAACTATCTCATACTCCCAACTATCTCATACTCTCAACTATCTCATCTCATACTTTTAACTTTCTCATACTCCCATCTATCTCATACTGTCACCTTTCTCATACTGTCATCTATCTCATACTGTCAACTATCTCATACTGTCACCTATCTCATGCTGTCAACTATCTCATACTCTAAACTATCTCATACTGTCAACTATCTCATCTCATACTTTTAGGGGACGGCGTGGCCTAGTGGTTAAGTGGCACGGCTCACTACCAGAAGGTGCTGGGTTCGATCCCCATCACAGCACCGGCCGTTACCCCGGGGAAGCAAACCCTTAGAAAATGCAGGAGGAAGCAGACCCTTACATAAAATGCATGCTGAAGTCGGATGCACTAGGCCGACAGGCGCAAAATAAAAACCACAGTGTAACGCACACACGACTTGGGGAATAAATAAATAAGGCGAACGCAAAAAAAAATAAAAAAATAAAAATAAAAATAAAAATCTCATAATTTTAACTTTCTCATACTTTCAACTTTCTCATACTTTCAATTGTCTCATACTCCCAACTATCTCATACTCCAAACTATCTCATACTGTCAACTAGCTCATACTGTCAACTTTCTCATACTGTCAACTATCTCATCTCATACTGTCAACTAGCTCATACTTTCAACTTTCTCATACTTTCAATTGTCTCATACTCCCAACTATCTCATACTTCCAATTATCTCATACTCCCAACTATCTCATACTCCCAACTATAACATTCTCTCCACTTTCTCATACTCCCAACTATAACATTTTCTCCACTATCTCATACTCCCAACTATCTAATACTCCCAACTATAACATTCTCTCTACTTTCTCATACTCCCAACTATAACATTCTCTCCACTTTCTCATACTCCAAACTATCTCATACTCCCAACTATAACATTCTCTCCATTTTCTCATACTCCCAACTATAACATTCTCTCCACTTTCTCATACTCCCAACTATAACATTCTCTCCACTTTCTCATACTCCCAACTATAACATTCTCTCCACTTTCTCATACTCCCAACTATAACATTCTCTCCACTTTCTCATACTCCCAACTATAACATTCTCTCCACTTTCTCATACTCCCAACTATAACATTCTCTCCACTTTTTCATACTCCCAACTATCTCATACTCCCAACTATAACATTCTCTCCACTTTCTCATACTCCCAACTATAACATTCTATCCACTTTCTCATACTCCAAACTATCTCATACTCGCAACTATAACATTCTCTCCACTTTCTCATACTCCCAACTATAACATTCTCTCCACTTTCTCATACTCCCAACTATAACATTCTCTCCACTTTCTCATACTCCCAACTATAACATTCTCTCTACTTTCTCATACTCCCAACTATCTCATACTCCCAACTATAACATTCTCTCCAATTTCTCATATTACCATCTATAACATTCTCTCCACTTTCTCATAATCCCAACTATAACATTCTCTCCACTATCTCATACTCCCAACTATAACATTCTCTCCACTTTCTCATACTCGCAACTATAACATTCTCTCCACTTTCTCATACTCCCAACTATAACATTCTCTCCACTTTCTCATACTCCCAACTATAACATTCTCTCCACTTTCTCATACTCCCAACTATAACATTCTCTCCACTTTCTCATACTCCCAACTATAACATTCTCTCCATTTTCTCATACTCCCAACTATAACATTTTCTCCACTTTCTCATACTCCCAACTATAACATTCTCTCCACTTTCTCATACTCCCAACTATAACATTCTCTCCACTTTCTCATACTCCCAACTATAACATTCTCTCCACTTTTCATACTCCCAACTATAACATTCTCTCCACTTTCTCAAACTCCCAACTATCTCATACTCCCAACTACAACATTCTCTCCACTTTCTCATACTCCCAACTATAACATTCTCTCCACTTTCTCATACTCCCAACTATAACATTCTCTCCACTATCTCATACTCCCAACTATAACATTCTCTCCACTTTCTCATACTCCCAACTATAACATTCTCTCCACTTTCTCATACTCCCAACTATAACATTCTCTCCACTTTTTCATACTCCCAACTATCTCATACTCCCAACTATAACATTCTCTCCACTTTCTCATACTCCCAACTATAACATTCTATCCACTTTCTCATACTCCCAACTATCTCTTACTCGCAACTATAACATTCTCTCCACTTTCTCATACTCCCAACTATAACATTCTCTCCACTTTCTCATACTCCCAACTATAACATTCTCTCCACTTTCTCATACTCCCAACTATAACATTCTCTCCACTTTCTCATACTCCCAACTATAACATTCTCTCTACTTTCTCATACTCCCAACTATCTCATACTCCCAACTATAACATTCTCTCCAATTTCTCATATTACCAACTATAACATTCTCTCCACTTTCTCATACTCCAAACTATAACATTCTCTCCGCTATCTCATACTCCCATCTATAACATTCTCTCCACTTTATCATACTCCCAACTATAACATTCTTTCCACTATCTCATACTCCCAACTATAACATTCTCTCTACTTTCTCATACTCCCAACTATCTCATACTCCCAACTATAACATTCTCTCCACTTTCTCATACTCCAAACTATAACATTCTCTCCGTTATCTCATACTCCCAACTATAACATTCTCTCTACTTTCTCATACTCTCAACTATCTCATACTCCCAACTATAACATTCTCTCCACTTTCTCATACTACGAATTGTATCATTCTCTCCACTTTCTCATACTCCCAACTATCTCATACTTCCAACTATAACATTCTCTCCACTATCTCATACTCCCAACTATAACATTCTCTCCTCTTTCTCATACTCCCAACTATAACATTCTCTCCACTATCTCATACTCCCAACTATAACATTCTCTCCACTATCTCATACTCCCAACTATAACATTCTCTCCACTTTCTCATACTCCCAACTATCTCATACTTCCAACTATAACATTCTCTCCACTATCTCATACTCCCAATTATAACATTCTCTCCACTTTCTCATACTTGCAACTATAACATTCTCTCCACTATCTCATACTCCCAACTATAACATTCTCTCCACTTTCTCATACTCCCAACTATCTCATACTCCTAACTATAACATTCTCTCCACTTTCTCATGCTCCCATCTATCTCATACTCCCAACTATAACATTCTCTCCACTTTCTCATACTCCCAACTATAACATTCTCTCCACTTTCTCATACTCCCAACTACAACATTCTCTCCACTTTCTCATACTCCCAACTATAACATTCTCTCCACTTTCTCATACTCCCAACTATGACATTCTCTCAACTTTCTCATACTCCCAACTATAACATTCTCTCCACTTTCTCATACTCCCAACTATAACATTCTCTCAACTTTCTCATACTCCCAACTATAACATTGTCTCAACTTTCTCATACTCCCAACTATCACATACTCCCAACTTTCTCATACTCTCATTTTTCTAAATGTAGCGCTCCACATAATTATCCAATGATAATATTGAATGCTCCTGAATATTATTGTAAAACGTGGTTTAAACTGAAGGACTATAAAAAATTGCATGTAACAAATTCCTACATCCAGAGTTTATAGCTTCACCAAGAAATGTTAGTGCAAGGTAATACTTGTTTTTAAATAACTTTGAGTAACAGCCAACACGACAAGTAACAACAAACAAAGCAACCGTCAATACAGATGAGAGTTAAAGTGGACCAAGTAATATGATATATCGCCATGAAGCATGGCAGTCCAACAATACATGAACTGAATTTCTTCTTCTTCTTCGGACACCGTTGTTTGTAAGGCTGTTTTATCTTCATACAGCTTTTGTCTCATATATGTCTCACGAGGCCAGTACTGTTCTCTTTTTTACTTCGTGAGCGTGCAGCTTTGTAGGGTGTGTTCCACGATCATGATATGCTCCCCACATGGGCACCTGTCACATGTCAGCTGTCACCTGTCCCAATCCTCATTTTGTTGTAAAGATGACCCTTGAGTCTGTTATGCCCAGTTCTCTAAAAATGATGACTTGCTCTTCTCTAGTTAAGTAAAAGTAACTGTCTTCTTTTCTGAAGTCGGGGTGTTGATCTGCCCATTTTACCGCGAAGTTGGCTTTAATTATAGTCTTGGCCTCATTATATGTGATTCTCTGGTCTGTTTGTGTTGATGCTCCTCCACTCTTTGCTAGTTTGTCTGCAGCTTCATTGGATCCACTGTATGACCAACCTTGGGTGTTCTGCTGAGAGCTGTCCCACATTCAAATATCCGCCATTTAATTTTTGTGCTGAATTGGGAATACGTGAATGTTTACCAAATTCCAGGCAGTACAGTACCTGAACACGTTTTGAGACCTTTGATTTAACGCCTACCACTCAATACGATCCAATTTACATAGATACAAATTGATACATGACTTGTAATTAATGACGGAGAATCCACAAGTAAATCTCATCCCCACACCTCAGAGCTAAATTTTATGGCAATAAATTATGTAACACGGCATAAATTATGTAGCACAGCATAAATTATGCAACACATAATACATTATGTAAGACTGCATAAATTATGTGACACTACATAAATTAGGTAACACGGCATAAATTATGCAACATTACATAACTTATGTAAAATTCCACATATTAGGTAACACATCATAAATTATGTAACACGTCATAAATTATGTAACAAGACAAATTATGTAACCCATCATAAATTAAGTAACACATCATAAATTATGCAACAAAACATACATTATGTAACACAACATAAATTATTATGTATTAGGACATAAATTATGTAACACATCATAAATTAAGTAACACATCATAAATTATGTAACATGGCATCCCATTCAGCACTTTCACATTTTTTCAAAACTACAAATTACACAAAAAATGGGTTTTCTTCTTTCAGTGTTTATTGTTTCCTATCATCATCATCAGAAACATTTAATCTAGGTATGAATGTGTTCCACACTTTGTTTTCCGAATTCGAAATATTCATAATACGCTAATTTCTTAAATTCAGTACAGTTTAAATGCACATTCTAACTAATTTATTTTTTACCAAAGACTGTATTCTATTTTTTTAGCAGCAAAGTAATATGGACTGTAAGATAAGTATTTTTTTAAAAGCTGCCGTTCACTGTTTTCAATTAAAAACTTTAATGTATTAATGATTCCATATACGAGAACAGACAGTGCAAGAAATCAGCTGTTTTCTGCATTAATATAAGATGCATTAGCATCGTCTGTAAAATATTCACACAAGTAGCAGAATGTAATCATTGCTAGAAGAAAACTTAGAATTGTTGTGTTAAATGTAAAATCCATTATTTACAAATCAGAAGTTAAAGCCTGCATTTTCAGATGATCAGATTGTAAGCTTTCCAGACTTCTCGACAGTTTTTTGTTGTTGTTGTTACTTCCCTTTATTCTGTTCAGCAATCTGCTATTCGAAGACAGCAATATTTCTCCAAACAACGAGACGATTTTAAAAGTGAGGAATCTCAGGCTAGATCATTTAATCGATTCCATGGCACCATCGTTGGGATTCCCTTGAGATTTGACGAAAATGTCGGTCCTGATGAATCATTACTTAACCCTAATTCTGACGGGGATGTCTTCGCTTTTGTTCCCCAGAAAACACTGATAGATTGTTTAGTTCTAATTACACATGTTTTATCGCTGCGCTGTTTCTCGCATTGTACAGATTTGTGTGTTCAAAAACAATTTATCAAATTAATTTATTATTTTTAGCCTCTTTAACCGTATTTTTCTTTTTATTTCTTCTAACTGACACACAGAGTAGTAATTTATTGTTTTTGGAGCACATGTGTTCTGTTTGAGATTTGTGAATGTGCTGAGAGCTACACATAAACTTAAAATATTTACTTCAAATTGTATCTTTCCATCAAAGAGTTCTTTATCATTTTAGAAGGCCGTGAAGATCGTAAGGGAAATTAGGCAATCCTCTATTTCACGCTAGCGTTGTGGTGTGTGCAGACCTTCTATTCTTAATGTGATATACCTTGCAAGCTTTCGCCGTTAATAATTCTAACGTTCTATTCTGAATTTAATATTACGTGTAAGTTGTGGTGGTCTGTATTTCTGATCTGACATTGATGTGTTGATATTCTGTTCAAGCGTTGATATATTTTATTTAAAAATTTACTATTTAGTGCAATATGTTGTAGTTTATATTTCTGAACTCACTTCTCAAGTTGATATTCTTTGCGACTTGAAGTTATAAATAAACATTCTGTGCGACTTCGAAATTATATAGATTTTTCATCTAATATTCTCAAGTTTATATTATGTGCGATTTGAAGTTATTTATATTTCTCGCCTGAAATTCTTAAGTTGATATTCTGTGCGAATTGTCGTCCTATATATTTCTCACCTGATATTCTTAAGTTGATATTCTGTGCGAGTTGTATTTCTATATATTTCTCACTTGATATTCTTGCAACCTTTAAACGCTAATAATCTTCATGTGACAGCCGACTAGTTTAAGACCAGGCATTCGGCAGTATAGTAACGTTATTCTTCCAAGGAAAACCACCCATCGCCTTAAGCGATGGAGATGGTCTACTTCAGTGGGCCTGTCTCCGGTTCATATCATACCGGATATCATCAAATGCAGTGCTCGCCTTATTCAAAGTGTGACCTACCTCAAGCATACTCACATCACACTAACACGGACTCTGGATTAAACGCCACAAGTAGCATACTGTCACCTGGTTTCGGGGTCTACCCTTTTCAACATTTGACGTCAGCATGTATGGGGTTTTTTCAAAGACGACACAGCAGGATCAAAGGTGAGTGGTTCAATAGTGATTATTGTTTAACATGTTTAAGTACATATATGAAGAAGAACTTGTAAACTGTTTCTGATGTATGTGACATCGGGATATTGTTAGGGGTGACTTCGGCACATTGTTAGGGGTGACTTCGGTGCATTGTTAGTGGTGACTTCCGGTATATAGTTAGTGGTGACATCCGGTATATAGTTAGTGATGACATCCGGTATATAGTTAGTGGGGACTTCCAATATATTGTTAGAGGTCACTTCGGTACATTGTTAGTGGTGACTTCGGTACATTGTGAGTGCTGGCTTCGGTGCATTGTGAGTGGTGGCTTCGGTAAATTGTGAGTGGTTTCTTCGGTACATTGTGAGTGGTGGCTTCCAATATATTGTTAGAGATCACTTCGGTACATTGTGAGTGGTCGTTTCGGTACATTGTGAGTGGTGGCTTCGGTACATTGTGAGTGGTGGCTTCAGTATATTGTGAGTAGTGGCTTCAGTATATTGTGAGTGGTGGCTTCAGTATATTGTGAGTGGTGGCTTCAGTATATTGTGAGTGGTGGCTTCAGTATATTGTGAGTGGTGGCTTCGGTATATTGTGAGTGGTGGCTTCGGTACATTGTGAGTGGTGGCTTCGGTAAATTGTGAGTGGTTTCTTCGGTACATTGTGAGTGGTGGCTTCGGTACATTGTGAGTGGTGGCTTCGGTAAATTGTGAGTGGTTTCTTCGGTACATTGTGAGTGGTGGCTTCGGTACATTGTGAGTGGTGGCTTCGGTAAATTGTGAGTGGTGGCTTCGGTAAATTGTGAGTGGTTTCTTCGGTACATTGTGAGTGGTGGCTTCGGTACATTGTGAGTGGTGGCTTCGGTACATTGTGAGTGGTTTCTTCGGTACAATGTTACTGGGGATCTTGGTACATTGTACATGAAATGCATTAGAACTCTATCCGTAGCGCAGGTTAAACAGCTTCCATTAAGTCACTAGTCGATTAAGAGCATTAATGAGAGGACGGAACATGAATATGCGCAGCCAGCATTCAGACTGCCCCATTTGCTGAAGCTCGAAAGGTGCTCGGATTGCAGTGTCGTCGATGTTTTTACAAAACAGAACAAATTATTAACACAAATGTAACAGACCAGAACAAATTATTAACACACATTTAACGGAATAAAACAAATAATTGACACACGTTTAACAGAACGGATAAATAGACTATAACAATTTTTTTTCTTAAAAATACAGCCACCTACAAGAACAAGAGGGCATAGCTACAAATTAACTAAAGAGAAATCCAAATTATGTATTAGGAAATATTTTTTTAGTCAGAGAGTGGTGAATGCTTGGAATGCAATGTCACAAAAGGAAGTGGAGGCATGGACAATTAATGCATTTAAGAATAAATTGTTTGCGCATAGCTTTTAGAGCAAGGTAATGTAAACTGGTTTTATACAGACCCTGCAGAGTCTTTGAAACCAGTATAAAGACGTTAAGCTTGTTCTTAACCTAAGTTAAGTTAAGAATAAATCATTAACACACATTTAACAGAACAGAAAAAAACCATTAACACACATTTTTCAGAACAAATGATTGAATAACATTTAACACAACAAATCATTGACAAACATTTAACACAACAAAAATAATCATTAACAAACATGCAGCAGTACAGAACAAATCATTGACAAGCATTTAAATGAACAAAACACATCATTGACAAACATTTAACAGAACAGAACAAATCAATGACAAACATTGAACAAATCAATGACAAACATTTAACAGAACACAACAAATCATTGACAAACATTTAACATAACAAATCTGTAACATGTATTTAAAACAAATCATTAACAAACACTAAACAAATATTAAACAATAGTATTGCCAAGCCTTCGGAGTGCTGCCATAATGTATCCACGTCCCATATTAGCGTACTTGTTTTTGTCAAATATCCGTGTACAGGTCTGATCGTAAGATGGTTTACCATTTTAAATATTGAATACTCTTTCTGTTTGCTAGTTCTACGTATTACATTTTTCTTATATAATAAAGTGCAGAAAATTTGATATTTTAAAAAAAATATGTATTAAAGACGTTGCCACACAAATGTAAAAATATATAATATCAGAATGTTAGTAAATCATTTCATGGGAAAGGGATTTATGATCCACAGTGCAGTTGTTTTTGTTCATATCACCTCCTGTTGAGATCTAAAACATTCATGTAGCCAGATAAATAAGTGTTTTTAAAAAATAAATTATGCGGGCTCATATAAATTGAAGAGTCAAAGTCAAAAGAATAGAAAAATGTATGTTGAAATTAACTTGAGAAGCCCCCTCGGAGCCTAGTACTGGTATAGGACAAATTTGAAGATGGCCACTAAACTAGGGATCGATGCCAATCCGTCGTCCGTGACTGATGGAGCTTGGTTGGTCGTTTCCGAGAGGGACGGGAATGGCATGCCGGATGAGACGTCTTCTATTTATGAATAAGGTCTTTTTAAGAGCATATTTTGTATTTGGTGTGAATGTTGTACATTGTGTGAGAGATGTGTAATGTAGGTTTGGGATGTACGAGAGTATAGTGTAGTTTGAGTGATGTGTGTTATACAAGTGATGTCTGTTGTAGAATGGTGATGTGCTGTATGAGAGTTGTATTTTATATGAGGGTTGTGTGTTGTATGAGAGTTGTGCGTTATACGAGGGATGTGTGTTGTATGAGAGGTGTGTGTTATACGAGGGATGTGTGTTGTATGAGAGGTGTGTGTTATACGAGGGTTGTGTGTTGTATGAGAGTTGTGTGTTGTATGAGAGTTGTGTGTTGTATGAGAGTTGTGTGTTGTATGAGAGTTGTGTGTTGTATGAGAGGTATGTGCTGTATGAGAGTTGTGTGTTGTATGAGAGGTATGTGCTGTATGAGAGTTGTGTGTTGTATGAGAGTTGTGTCTTGTATGAGAATTGTGAATTGTATGAGAGTGGTGTGTTGTATCTGAGATGCGTGTTGTGTGAGGGCTGAGTATTGTTTATCAGGAGTGTCTGTTGTATGAGGGATGAGTATTGTTGTTCAGGACTGTCTGTTGTGTGAGGGCTGTTTATCATAATTGTCTGTTGTCTTATTGTTGTGAGATGTACATGAGTTGGAAGTTCTACGAGAGTTATGTTTTACTTTGTATCATATTGATCTGTTTCTTTCTAATGATTTCACTGGTTCGTGCTCTCTGTCAAATATACCTTGTTCTGTTTCTTGTTATGGTTTCACTGGTTAGTTCTGTCTTTGTAACATTGACCCTGTTATTCTCCTTGTACAACAGAATCACAAGTCTTGCACGTTCATTGTGCTCACCTTTAATACATAGTTTTCCTTCAAGCGTCTGCTCCCGTTGCAGTCGTCGAGATGACAATACGCGTATCTTGTGGACAATACAAAGACGACATATCACACTTTGGCTGCAGTTATCTGGACCAGCTTGGTTCGACGTAAATCATCCATTTTAACACCAGTCCCTAACACGTGACGTGGCACTACCATACCTGAGCGCTTGATTTAGTCCATTAAAAGCAAGATTGCTCTGCGCATGTCCGGATTTGGACAGTTATATCCGCGAGCTAGCGCTGATTATCCCACATACAATTAGGTTGCCAGGGTTCCATGAAGCAGCAGTGACGACAAAAAGATATTCCAGACAAAATTTTAGATCATTGGTTTTTTTAACGCAAATTGCACAGAACTGGAAGGAGTAAGCTGGAAGTGTAGGGTATGTTTAACTGGTTGAGAGCCATTGTTTCCTCTGAGAACAAAGAAACCGACACTAAAGACAATTTTCAATGAGATTTTTGCTCGTGTTTGTTTGACTGACCTTCCAGTGGTAGTTGGCTGTACGCAGTCTTTACCAACGTTTCAGCGAATTATCTTAGAAGTTCAAAGACACAAGCGTATTTGTCCAAACAGAATAGCCAGTGCCATAATTAGGCATATATAATACAAGCTGGGCGCCCAGGCTCACATGGTCTGCAAAGACTGAGACGCCTATGAATGAATGAACACAAACTGGAGGCAGTCTGGGCTATGAGTGAAAGTTTCAGTTTCACAATCCCAACCGACCGGGTTCGAATCATCCCGTGTGCAGTTTGCCAGAAACGGAGTATTTTCTCAGAGCGATTGTTCCTACGCGTAAGGAATGTAATAGGAATACGGTAGGCGCTGCACACCTGCGATGAAACTAGCCAAATAGGTTGAGAGTTGTAAGAAGCAACGTTCTGCAAAAGACATGCTACTGCTGTTAATATTCAAGCTAGTGCTGGACTTAGGAATAAGCTATACAAGTTAGTGCTGGGTTTAGCCATAAGCTATACAAGCTAGTGCTGGATTTAGGCATAAGCTATTCAAGCTACAGTTTAGAGTCATAATCCACAGGCACTTCATGATCCGCAAAGTTCTCATAATCCATAGGCGTCTCACAATCAGCAGGGACTTTACAATCTGCAGGGGTCTCACAATCAGCAGGGTTCTCACAATCACGAGTATGATGTCTTCCGTGTCCTTTAATCTGGAATGATCAAACCATTGTGATTATGGTTCGAGTTTATTGAGTGTTATCTTCATCTCACTACCCCGATCGCTGGAACCAGATAATCTAGGTGAACAACATTCACGCACAAGCACACACACACACACAGACACACACATATATATATATATGTATATATATATATATATATATAAACAAACAAACACATATAAACACACACACATATACAAACACACACACACATATAAACACACAAACACACATATAAACAAACACATACATATAAACACACACACACACAAACATACACATAAACACACACAAACACAGACACACACAAACACACAGACACACACAAACACACAGATACACACACATAAATACACAGACACACACACAAACACAGACACACCACACAAAGACACACACACACACACGATATCATGTAAACACTTTCAACCACCAGTCCGATTATGCAGCTCAGTACACTCAAGCATAGCTAACACAGCACAGTAGCAGACACGTTACAGATCTCTGTGTACCGATGTCTACATACCAACAAATGTGTCGAATGATTTGATCAGGTCAGGCTGCACTAAACCAACAGTTCGAGATATCATGTCGTGAATTCAGCGAACAGCTACCACTAAAGGATTATGTACGTGTTATTGTCGAGTGAATGTAACGTTATTTACATAACCGGAACACGTTATCCATGCACTCCAGTCGAAACAACAGTAAATGGAAATCTAGCTTTCTGTTTGAAATGGAAAGGCAGCGAGGACGGGGTCTGACCATTATATCTCATGAAACACTGAGGTCTAGTACAATGTCGTCTTTAACACTTCATCCCCGATATCAGTGTCGTCCATGTGACTACATCAGGCTGGGGTTTCTCGGCTAGAGTGAGAGGATAGGTCGTTGCTGAGCACAGTTGGGCATACATGTCAATAACCCCCAGTATGAGAATGGAGACGGAAGTATTGACCTCAGCACTGAAATGGATATCTGAGACTTCTATAACAGGGGCAGTCATCGTGATAGACGCACAAGCCGTACTTCAGAAATTACAAAAGGGATGTCTTGGGTACGTGTGGAAAGCAGCTGTTGAAGCCTCAAACCTCCAGGCGTTGAAATGGATCTACTGTCCTGCTCTTGCTGAAATTCAGGACAATGAAAGAGCTGGCATCATGGCATCACAAGCTCCCATCATGGGCAAATTAGTGATGGATAAAAGTGGCATTTTGAAATCAATTAATGACCGCCTGCTGCATGAGGACACCTTAATAGATGAAGCAGCAATCCACAGAAAGTTTCAACATTAAACGAGGTTCGAGCGGAGTGGGGCGCATGAGAGGACGGCGCAGGAGAGTGTACAACCAGCGAGCTACATGGACCATCAGCATCCATACCTTACGCCTTTTGATGAGAGAGACTGAGCACATATTGATATACCCGGAGTGCAGTGATGTCGATTCTTAGAAACGGAAACACCTTTATTTGTTAACCAGTAGTGAACTCTACAGTCGAGAATGATGTTATTGCGCTAGACGTCACAATTTTGAATGATAAAAATGTCAAATTCTCGCTGCCTGGTCTTGTATAACAGTAAGTCGGACACCCATTTATTCGACATGAATGAATTAAACAAAGTCTTGGGGAAAACATAACTTCTACAAAGATATACCTGTCCTTCTATTTGTGATTCAGATTTTATAAGAATTCGCAACTGCATCGAAACTTCTCTGAAGATTCATTTGCGAGAAAGTACTAACATCCGGTCAGGTAAAACATATTGATCAGACAAAATATTAGTCGGGGCCAGGTGATACATACTGACCATGACCCTACCTCACTTTCATGCAGTTCTCTCCGGAAACATATTGTTTATGACAATCTGGCTAACGAAGTTCGGATCGACGTGATCCATGTAGTAGTGAGCGTTACGCAGATGAAACTAATCAAAGCGCAACGACCTGGAGGTCTGAGATCCTTATCAGTACCTGTCAGGATGTCAGAAATGCTGCCGCAACACGCCGGTTATCGCCCTTTACATGCGCACGAAAGGTACACATACTTATCATAGGCATTCAACAACTACCGATTCATAGTGTGAATCTGTCCCTCTCTACCGATTCATATTGTGTATCTGTACTCTCTACCGATTCATGTTGTGTATCGTCCCTCTCTACCGATTTATGTTGTGTATTTGTCACTCTCTACCGATTCATATTGTGCATTTGTCACTCTCTACCTATTCATATTGTGTATTTGTCATTCTTTACCGATTAGCACTCAATGACTTATTACCCTGATTACCTAAAGAGTTAAGGAACGAAATCAACATGAACTGCCTTACACTACACATGCAATAGAACCAACATTGACGTACTATGTATAAGATATTTTACTCCATGAACGGACACCATTTATACACACTGATTTTGCAACAGAAAATTTCCTATTGGCCGACAAATAAAAGAACCCATGACATCTTCTTCTTCTTCTTCGTACACTGTCAGACGTCAACCTTTATTTTTTCGAAAAATGCAGCGGTCATCCCGAGGCTGTCGACACTGCCATAGAGCTTGTCTAGTGTTGCCACTGAACCCATGACATCAATCGAGTGCAGTTATCATAGACACACCATCGTTAAACAAACTCGTAAACTCACACAAACACGTAAATGAGTGTGCATGCGCGTGCACGCGTCCGCGCGTGCATGTATGCATGTGTATGTACGCATGCATGCCTATCTGGCTGGCTGGCTTGCTTGTGTATGTATGTATGTGATGAAAAGGTATACTGCACATATGAAGACAACTGCGATGTTTTAAATCGAGAAAGTCAGAATTAAATATGGCAATTTATATTTATATATTCAGTATTTCTTCTTAATGTATAATTTATCATACTAATTTTATTTCCTCATCATCAGTCTTGTTTTTTCCCGCAAAATATAAATTTGATAGTTGTATTGCAAGGTAGTATGTGGTTTGATGGTTGTGTTGCAAGGTAGTATGTGGTTTGATGGTTGTGCTGCAAGGTAGTATGTGGTTTGATGGTTGTGCTGCAAGTTAGTATGTGGTTTGATGGTTGTGGTGCAAGGTAGTATGTGGTTTAATGGTTGTGCTGCAAGGTAGTATGTGGTTTGATGGTTGTGCTGCAAGGTAGTATGTGGTTTGATGGCTGTGCTGCAAGGTAGTATGTAGTTTGATGGTTGTGCTGCAAGGTCGTATGTGGTTTGATGGTTGTGGTGCAAGGTAGTATGTGGTTTAATGGTTGTGCTGCAAGGTAGTATGTAGTTTGATGGTTGTGCTGCAAGGTCGTATGTGGCTTGAAGTGAAGAAATACTTCTCTTGTTCGAATTACCCCGGTTTAAATTGTTGTTGCACGAAATTATTCGTGATGGGTTAACTCTTGATGATGGTTCGGTCATATTAGATTATAGTGGCGCTTCTGATATCCCGATGCTTAATTGAAAATGTAGATCATGGCCCTCCTAGATGTAGGGCAATGCAATGAGTCTCAGTAAACTTTCAACCTTCGGGATAACAGTTGCGAACCTCTACACGCTCGCAAGACTGCTGTGGCACCGTCAAATTTTAGTAGCACGAGCAAGGACAAGAGGTATGGGTCTAGATCAGCATATGTTACTAGACCCTTATAACTTTTCGCTCCATCCGTCTATAACTTACATCCTTCATTTATCCTATCTACCCGTTTATTTCTTGTGTTATACGAAAGGGACCGAATTGAGACAAGGCAACGCGTGTAAATACATGAGCACATACATACCATCAGATGGAAGATGCAATTACGAAATAAAATGAAGAACAGTCCAAGCAAAATCGGTCTTCCAGTCCATGAAAGGAATATTGTGCAACAAAATCTTTTCGCTAGTACTGAGAAAGAACGTCTTTGAATGCTATAGGGAACCTGTACTGACATTTTACAGTGAATCATGGACAATCAGCAAGCGAGCGCATAGATCTTCGGAAGTAACGGAGATGAGGTTTTACAGAAGAATGCTGCCGATCCCATGGACTGCAAAGAAGACTAATGATAAATACTCGGGGAGGCACACACACAAAGAAGACTAATGATAAATACTCGGGGAGGCACATCGGGGAGGAAAAATAAAACGGAAAGTCTAAACCTGGACAAAGACGGGAACAAGCTATGGAAGCTAGTCAGAGCCATGAACGACGAAACCCCGTCAAATAAACAAATTACTATCAAGCAGGGCGAGAACTTGATCACAGGTAAGAAAGCCGCAAACGCCTTGTCGATCACTATGCCAGAGCAAACCACATCGAGGTCCCTGCAGATAAGCATACAGACATTATCGAAGAGCTAAAGGGACACGAAAACATGAATACGGCTCCTGAAGAGCACATGATGGCCAAACTAACAATGCGCGAAATGGAAGAGGCTATGAGAACACTAAAGAAAAGGAAATCTCCCGGAAAAGACGGGATAACAAACGAAATGCTGATGGGGCTGGGCCAAACAGCGAAGAAGAAACTGCTATCGGTCCTGAACCAAAGCTGGAAAAGGGGAATTGTACCACAGGCATGGAAAGATGCAATACTGGTACCAGTACCAAAAACAGGAAAGGACAAAACAGATCCAAATGGATACAGGCCCATAAGCCTACTGAGCTGTGTCGGCAAGCTGATGGAACGGATGATAAACACTAGACTGATGTGGCATCTGGAAGAAAAACGAATACTAATTCCACAGCAAGCCGGCTTTAGACAGCACAGATCCACTGAGGACCAGGTCATCCTCATAGCCCAGGAGATAGAAGATGCCTACCAGGCACAGAAACACACAGTAGCTGTTTGGGTGGATCTGGAAAAGGCATTTGACAAAGTTTGGAAAAATGGACTTAGAGTCAAGCTAAGAAGAAGTGATGTCTGCGGGAAGATGTACAAGTGGATCAACCACTACCTCAAACAAAGAACGGCCAGAGTCCAAGTTCAACGGCAGATGAGCAAAAAGGTGACACTCGAGCAGGGAGTACCCCAAGGGGGAGTACTGTCACCCACACTCTTCGTGGTATATATAAACGATATTACAGAGAATATACCAAGAAGAGTCCATAGCTCAATGTTTGCAGACGATCTGGCTATGTGGACCTCTGAAAAGAATCTCACCATAGCAAGAAATCGGATGCAGACGGCCCTACCATCGCTGGAAGAGTGGGCGAACTCATGGCTGGTCAAAATAAACGAGGAGAAAACCACATGCACAATATTCTCGCTTTCATTAAAACCCCAAAGTACCAAATTAAGTCTAAATGGAAAATCCTGCAGTCAAACGACAACCCAACCTATCTGGGAGGCACATTTGATCGGCGCATGACATGGAAAAGTCAGATTGAGAGAAACCGAATGAAAGCCAGAGAAAAAATGGCAATCATGAGGAAACTTGCTGGCACAAGCTGGGGAGCAGACGAAGGCATACTAAAGAAACTGTACACTGGAAGAGTGAGACCAGTTCTCGAGTATGGCATTGCGGCATGGACAACAGCAGCGAAGGCGAACTTCGATAAAGTTAACAAACTTCAAAACCAAGCCATGAGAATTATAACAGGTGGCATGAAGTCAACGCCAATTGTAGAACTTGAAAAGATTACAAAACTGCAATCCATGACCGATAGAAGAGACTGCAGAGCCCAGCTGCAGTCAGAGAAACTCCGAAGACTGACCGACCATCCAATGCACCAGAGACTAAACAATTTGGGAAATGGGAAACTAAAGCGGAGAAACTTTGCAGAAATAGCCAAAGCAAAGATGCACGAAGATCCCATAAACGCACTAACAACACCAAAACCCATCACTACTGTACGAAAACCTACCTGGAGGCAGGATATATTTCCAGAGGTGGTAGAAAATATACCAGGTATTGCAAACAAAAACTGCCAGACTGAAAAAGAAAGGAGAGATACTTCCCTAAGCCTTATATGGAAAAACTACACAAGCATGGACTGGACCCATGCATACACCGACGGTTTTGTAACAAACACTACACAGAACGGAGGGGCAGGAGCATTCCTTAACCTACCAAAAGGCAGAAAAATAACACTGTCATTCGCTACTGGTAAGTACACAAGCAATTTCAGAGCGGAGGCAGAGGCACTGAGGGCGGCAGTGGAAGAAATGGTGACACACAGTGAAAATGAGAGCCATATAGTCCTGCTGACAGATGCTCTCGCCGTAGTCACAGCGCTAAAAAGCCAGAAAAACACTGAGCTTAATGACTTAAGAGCAGCACTCTGCAAACTGTGCCAGCAGTCTGCACCATAAAAGGGTAGTGGTACAGTGGGTTCCGTCACACTGCAACATCCAAGGCAACGAGGAGGCAGACAGACTGGCAAAAGAAGGTGCAAGACTACCACAAACAGATACCAGTATGACGTACGAAGAGTCAAAACGGCTTATCAAAGCCAGATACATGACCAAATGGGAAACCGAACATACTGGTTACACCAAAAACGATGCCTATTACCAGTTTAACCGAAGAGAGCAGGTCGTTGTCTTCAGACATCGCACTGGCCACAACAGACTGAGGTACCACCTATTCAACAAATTGAAGATAGGGTGTACCGACGAATGCCCGTGCGGTACTGGTAAAATGACCGCTGAACATCTGCTGCAGAACTGCCCGACATACGAGGATCAGAGAGAGCAAATGTGGTCATTACCAGTGGAACTGCAAGACAAGCTCTATGGCAGTGGCGAGAGCCTCAGGATGACCGCCGCTTTTTTCGAAAAAATAATGGTTACTGTCTGACTGCGTACGCAGAAGAAGAAGAAGAAGAAATACTCGGGGAGGCACACACACAAAGACAACTAATGATAAATACTCGGGGAGGCACACACACAAAGAAGACTAATGATAAATACTCGAGGAGGCACACACACAAAGACAACTAATGATAAATACTCGGGGAGGCACACACACAAAGAAGACTAATGATAAATACTCGGGGAGGCACACACACAAAGAAGACTAATGATAAATACTCGGGGAGGCACACACACAAAGAAGACTAATGATAAATACTCGGGGAGGCACACACACAAAAAAGACTAATGATAAATACTCGGGGAGGCACACACACAAAGAAGACTAATGATAAATACTCGGGGAGGCACACACACAAAGACAACTAATGATAAATACTCGGGGAGGCACACACACAAAGAAGACTAATGATAAATACTCGGGGAGGCACACACACAAAGACAACTAATGATAAATATTCGGGGAGGCACACACACAAAGACAACTAATGATAAATACTCGGGGAGGCACACACACAAAGACAACTAATGATAAATACTCGGGGAGGCACACGCACAAAGAAGACTAATGGTAAATACTCGGGGAGGCACACACACAAAGACAACTAATGATAAATACTCGGGGAGGCACACACACAAAGAAGACTAATGATAAATACTCGGGGAGGCACACACACAAAGACAACTAATGATAAATACTCGGGGAGGCACACACACAAAGAAGACTAATGGTAAATACTCGGGGAGGCACACACACAAAGACAACTAATGATAAATACTCGGGGAGGCACACACACAAAGAAGACTAATGATAAATACTCGGGGAGGCACACACACAAAGACAACTAATGATAAATACTCGGGGAGGCACACACACAAAGAAGACAAATGATAAATACTCGGGGAGGCACACACACAAAGAAGACTAATGATAAATACTCGGGGAGGCACACACACAAAGAAGACTAATGATAAATACTCGGGGAGGCACACACACAAAGAAGACTAATGATAAATACTCGGGGAGGCACACACACAAAGAAGACAAATGATAAATACTCGCGGAAGCACACACACAAAGAAGACTAATGATAAATACTCGGGGAGGCACACACACAAAGAAGACTAATGATAAATACTCGGGGAGGCACACACACAAAGAAGACTAATTATAAATACTCGGGGAGGCACACACACAAAGAAGACTAATGATACAGTACTCGGGGAGGCACACACACAAAGAAGACTAATGATAAATACTCGGGGAGGCACACACACAAAGAAGACTAATGATAAATACTCGGGGAGGCACAAAGGGAAAGACAACTCATTGCAACTATCACAACATCGCAGTTATCCTTTTCCGGGCATGTTATAAGAAAAGGCGGATTGGAGCAGGTTGTGATATCGGGAAAGATAGCAGGAAAGAGAGAGGAAGGCCGAGTGAGAAGATGTTAAACAGCCTGTTGGAATGGCATGGCCCACAATACACAACAGTTGGCTAACAACACACGTGAAAGAAGTCGGTGGAGCTCCATGATCGCCAACGCCAACCGGCAGGGCATCTGATAATGATGATCCTATAGTGATGGCGTCATGTGCTTATATCAATCTCCATCTACTGTAAGTAGGCACATTTACTGCTGGAATGCAGCAGGCACTGGTTAGACAAAATTTGACCATATTATAATCATTTTGTTGTATTTTCCAGCTAAAATTGCCAAGGATTAAAACCCCGTTTCTAAGATGCCCGTCTCGGGACCGAAGAGATACAAATTTGTAACCTCGGTAACGCATGTGTTTCTCCATTTTGGTATAAAAACATATCGTCTGCACACTTCATGGCGAATGCACAGGCAATCGACCTTTTTTTTCTCAGCGTTACAAATCCTCCACGTGGAACCCAAAAAAGGCAATAAACGTCGTAATGGAAGTTGTTTCTTTCATTTGAATTTTGTTTTTTAATTGCCGAAGATTAACACCATGAACAGGCTACACCTTGCAAATATCGGTTTCTCGCGGAACAGTAATCTTTTACAGGTTCTAGCTGAGTTTTTGCAAAGCCACAATCATTTTAATTCAGTGGAGGATTGCGAGCAATCCTGGTCAGCTCGTGTCTGGGATGAAGCATCGAGTAACTGAGTGCTCGCTTACAGCCCGGACATTGATCCATGTGATACGGCGGAAATGAGTCTGGGACTGAATTTAATGAGCGCAGAGAAACTAACTTAAGTTCCTCACAATTTGACCATATTAAAACATTCATATAATTTATCATCTTCTTTTCACGTGCTCGCTTTGTAGAATGATGTTCTTGTCAAGTCTTTTTGTTTGTTTGTTAATATTAATTTGTGACTTTATGAAGGAAGGAATGACATAAAACTTGCATGTTTTTCCTCGAACAAATACATAGTAGTCAATATGTGAGTACCACGTGTTGTTTTGTGTTTAGGTTGGGAGGGAGAAGAGCATTGCAGGTTTGAGTGGAGTGGGGGGGGGGGGGGGGGAGGTCGGGGGAAGGGGGTTGTAGGCTGGGGTGGCGTTGTAGGTTGGGGTGGTATTGTAGGTTGGGGTGGCGTTGTAGATGGGGGTGGCGTTGTAGGTTGAGGTGGCAGTGTAGGTTGAGGTGGCGTTGTAGGTGGGGGTGGCGTTGTAGATGGGGGTGGCGTTGAAGGTTGGGGGTGGCGTTGTAGGTTGGGGTGGAGTTGTAGGTTTGGGTGGCGTTGTAGGTTGGGGTAACGTTGTAAGTTGGGGTGGCGTTGTAGGCTGCGGTGGAGTTATAGGTTGGGGTGGTATTGTAGGTTGGGGGTGGCGTTGTAGGTTGGGGTGGAGTTGTAGGTTGAAAGTAAGCCCAGGTAGATAATTTCAAAAATTGAAATCATTATTCATTGAAAACTTATTTGTCGCTTATGAGCTAAGACGTCGGAGCCCTTCATTTTTTAAATGTTTCGCGTTATTTTGGGTCAACTACAGACAAACTTTCTTTTGAGTATCTTTGAAGTATAAATTTATTGATTTATTGTGTCATTCTATTTAGCGTCGAAGCGCTCAGTCTGTCTTTCTTTAATGTGACATTTTTGTGCAGGGCTTGTTACCAATACGCCACTCAATCTAAGTCATTATTTTGTATTAGAAGTGATAGGTGTTAACTTTCGGTTGTCATTTGGAGTCAGCTAGTCACTAGAAATACTTTCATGTCGTTGTATAGTGATATTGTTTGACCTGAAACATTAATAATAATAATAATGTTCGCGTAGGCGTAAAAGGCCCGTTGCGTCAATCGACCACTACCATGTCTAACTGCTGAGGCTGTGTTCATGCGTAGGGTGTCGACCGAAATTCTCACTAACTCCTCAGGTGGAGCCGTTTACTCCCCAACCTTAGGATGAGGGCCGCGAGGAGTGTGTTATACCAGTGTGTGTCAAGCTGTCTGTGTCTGTCCGTGTTAAACTCCCTGTTGTTACGTGTCCCACCGCCGAGGCTTCGGATTATGTCCACCATTTGATCAGCGTGACCGTTGTTGTGCTGAGAATACGATGTTGGGAAAGGTATCGTGTAACCAACGGTGGAGGGAATGGGTGGGCAGTAGGAAGTTGACTTCAGTGCGAGCAGAAAAGTCCTTCAGTCGTTATAATCTGGACTGAATTCGGATGTGCAGTTAATCGGAACATTCAACTCCGTCATGGACTGAACTTCCACGGCTTGAGCCAGGCATGAAATACAGCGAAATGTAGCATAACACACACATGATAACCGATCGAAAGTGCATCAATTTAACAGAAAAAGTCATTGATACCATCTGGTGAAGTTGTGAAATATAATCCGAACAGGAAACACCGAACATTGGAAAACTCGACACAAACACAGGAGCGAGTCACGAGCGCAGCCACTTAAGGCGCGGCCATTTTACTTTTTACCCCAAACATTAAAACCCTGAAACATTGGTATAAGTTATCAGATTCTCTTACCATTGTATAATGCTGTTATAATTAGGTGTGATCTGATGTGTTGCCCTTGGAGTCATTACCACTGTGTAATGCTGTTACAATTAGGTGTGATCTGATGTGTTGCCCTTGGAGTCAGCAACGATAACTGCTATCGTGCCCGTGTATAGTGCTATTGTTAGACCTGAAACATTGTCAATCGTCAATGGATTCTAAGCTCATTGTGTAGTGCTATTCCAATTGGGTGCAAGCTCATTACCAGCACTTGGCACCGGCTAGACCTGCAAACAACGGATTCTCTTGTCTAGTAGGTCAAATTTTTTGTTCATGCCATCGTTATTGGATTATAGAAGCTTACTTAAAGCCTATCTAATAAATGTCAAGTATGTTTACATTCAGTGTGTGAAATATCAAAGGAATAGTTAAAGTAAATTAAAGAATTTGAGAACCTCCTAAAACATTTTAAATATTCCTACATACATTGTGTGAAACATCAAAGGAATATTTATGTTTTATAAAGTTATTTGCCACAGAATTCCAACCGGAACTAGATTTATGAACAATGGACACTTGTATGCTCGACGGGAAATACTGTGGCAAGATAGATCTTGCATAGAAATAAATACAGGAGCAGTATCTAGATGTTTATTAAAAGGTACCTGGTGGGGATCATCAAGAATGGAGAAAAAACAAATACTTTCGACGTTCGATCAAGCTTAGCTTTCATTAGACGAAGTTAAACTCCTCGCAACCCCAGACACAGAGTCGTTTTGGTTTTTTTAGGGAGCAAACTATCAAAGGGCAGTCGGCATCCACATCTAAAATCTTACGCTACACTAAAAAAAAAAAAGCACTTCTGACCTGAGAAAGGACCAAGCAAACCACCGAACTGTGAAACACAATGAGGAAGTTCAGAAGAGACCGTCACTTGATACTTTGACATTCCAACCCGGTTAAATGGTGCCTATTTTTCTCTGTGTATATGTAAAATGCAGGTAATTGATGCCTACAGCTTGCGGAATTAGTAGCCATGCATTATAGAAGATAGTTTCTTCAGTTGTTATTTTTTCTTCTTGTTGGAAGAAATGCCATTTTATAGTAGCCGCTTCATGTTTTGTCAACTCGAACTTTTCTTGTTATCACTGCCCATTTATTTTGGGTAAATGTCTCACTTCTCACAATTTAAAACATATCAACCAATCAAAGCCCTTCGCTCCTCTGCGTGAATATGTCATTGGTCACATCTTTCCTGCATGTACGATCCTTGGCTACTATTTCTTTCTCTCTCTCTCTCTCTCACTCTCTCTCTCTCTCTCTCTCTCTCTCCCTCTCTCCGTGGGCAACCGTATAATCGTAATTCTAACATTCTCTTGTCGGTGTACTATTAGGCTCATCTTTTTCTATTCTCTTGAGGATTCCGCATGAGAGCCTGTCTAGCTATGTTGGACTGTGTCTTCATCAGTATACGTAATTTACAGCCCCATTTTATTCTCTTAATTTGTTGTTCTAGTAGCTGATGCTGGCTCCTTTCTTACAGGTCTTTATTTGTCATCGTATCCGCTCACTTTATGACAGAAGATCATTTTCTAGAGATGATCTGCAGTCAACGATATCCCAAGATGGATTGTCTGATCTAAGCATTCAATGTATAGAAAAGGATACATTGCTGCTTATCGGAATTAATGACGCAATAAAAGAGTGAGGATTACACAACTATTCTGACTGTGTATATAGTTTACTGCTGGAACATGTCTATATATGTTCTGTGTGAACGTTTTCGTTAATTAATATTTTAATAAACTAATTAAATGTCATACATTTGTAAACAATGTTTCTATCGGTTTGAAAAAGTCAGCAATTTTCCACGTTTATCGGTTACATAAACAAGAGAAAGACGTTTTGTATATAATGATCACATGCTTTTAAGTTTGGGTATTCATACATCTCCTAGCCAGAGCCTTCATTTGTTTTATTAGGGCACTGGGCAGTACTATCTCTTTGTTTCTTTACCTGACTGATAGTATTATATGTGACTGTCTTTATCTGACTGATAGTGTTATCTGTGACTGTCTTTATCTGACTGATAGTATTATCTGTGACTGTCTTTATCTGACTGATAGTATTATATGTGACTGTCTTTATCTGACTGATAGTATTATCTGTGGCTGTCTTTATCTGACTGATAGTATTATCTGTGACTGTCTTTATCTGACTGATAGTATTATCTGTGACTGTCTTTATCTGACTGATAGTATTATATGTGACTGTCTTTATCTGACTGATAGTATTATCTGTGGCTGTCTTTATCTGACTTATAGTATTATCTGTGACTGTCTTTATCTGACTGATAGTATTATCTGTAATTGTCTTTGTCTGACTGATAGTATTATCTGTGACTGTCTTTGTCTGACTGATAGTATTATATGTGACTGTCTTTTTCTGACTGATAGTATTATCTGTGACTGTCTTTGTCTGACTGATAGTATTATCTGGGACTGTCTTTGTCTGACTGATAGTATTATCTGTAATTGTCTTTGTCTGACTGATAGTATTATCTGTGACTGTCTTTATCTGACTGATAGTATTATCTGTGACTGTCTTTGTCTGACTGATAGTATTATCTGTAATTGTCTTTGTCTGACTGATAGTATTATCTGTGACTGTCTTTATCTGACTGATAGTATTATCTGTGACTGTCTTTATCTGACTGAGAGTATTATCTTTCACTGCCCTTATGCTGCTGCTCGTATAATCTCTACCTGCATTCGTCTGGTTGGAAGAATGGAATATATTTCTGTTTCTACCAGTATCTGGCTGGTCGTATTATCTTTCTCTGCCTTTAGCTAACTGATAGTACTATTTCTACTAGCCCCATATTAGTAGTAGTCATATCTCGTCATTTCAGATATGGTAATAGTAGTCCCATTTCTCCATTCCCGATATGCTAAAGGTAGTCCCATCTCTCCATCTACCAAAGATTACTAGTAGTTCCATCTACTGATCCCCCTTATATTACTGGTAGTCCCATCTCTGAATCCCCAAAGAATACTAGTAGTTTCATCTCTCCATCCGCCAAATATTAGTAGTAGTCTCATCTCTCCATCCGCCAAAGATTACTAGTAGTCTCATCTATCCATCCGCCAAAGATTACTAGTAGTCCCATCTCTCCTTCCCCCAAAGATTACTAGTAGTCCATTTATTTTTCCCCCAAAGATTACTAGTAGTCCATTTCTTTTTCCCCCAAAGATTACTGGTAGTCCCATATCCCCATCCCCCAACAATTACTAGTAGTCTTACCTCCCCATCTGGCCCTAGTAATTCCATCTCTCTATTTTATTACTAGCAGTCCTTTCTCTCTATCACCCTTATAGTACCAGAAATCCTTTCTCTCTATCCCCCTCATGTTACCAGTAGTCATTTCTTTCTATCCCACTTATATTACTAAAAGTCCTTTCTCTCTATCCAGCTTATATTACCAATAGACATTTCTCTCTATCGCCTGCATATTACTAGTAGTCCGTTCTCTCTATCCCCTTTATATTATGAGTAGTCCCATCTCTCCGCCCCCCCCCCCCACCAATTTATTTATAAAATTCGCATCTGCCTGTGCCATTCCGTGCCAGTTAAGATTTACTCGTAAATTATTGAAACACTTTCTCTTATTTTGTTGTTGTTATGGGAAAGCAAAATGATCATTTGTTTTAGAAATTATCAGTCATACCGACAATGTGTCATTTGACAAGTGCGATTATGAAGCATGTTAGACCATTCAGTAGACACGATGTGTAATTAACTGACATGACTTCCATATAGCATGTGCCACGTAACAAAGTGTTCATCTGGTGCGATTACCTGCATACTGACTTAAAAACTGATTAAGTTAAAAAAAAAAGTTGCTTAAAAAAATTGAAATGAAGTGCCAATAAACATATAAACAAGTAAGGGTTAACTTGGCGTTGGTACAATTAGTCGGTATCGGCCAGTCTCCCGGCTGTCGTTCTTCTTTCTGGACGAAGGTCTCATGTAAGAAATTTAGGTTATCGTTTTGTGTACGTGTCCACGCCGAGCTGTTTCTTACTTGTCTGCGTTTGAACAAACATAATTTGTTGTTCTTCAAAGAATCTGAAATTCGAGGCGCACAAACATAAATTACCTAGTGATATGTTTTATAGTCAGGACGGGCAACTGTTTACCACGTCATCGGAAAATGTGGAAACCAGGAACGGTAACTGACACAAGGGAGTGAAGCTCTATGTTTTGATTGATTAAATTTAGCGAACGCTTGGCAGGTTGCCATAAAAGCCGCGGAAATGAAGACACGAGTGACAACAGAACAGAATCGATTGTCTTAGTTATCCCGGTCCCGTCTTTCTGTCCAACTACTGCCAACGCTTTTGTAGACATTCTGCTGCTAGAGACAACACACGTTTCATTGGGGGATAAAAGTATTAACGAGTGTCCGGGGAGCCAGTGTAGTTAAAACACTTGGTTTTTCAAGACCATGCATATACTTGGGACATATGTTTAAACATATAAATATATATACAAAATTATTTGTGGCAGTTTTTCACTTTGGAATGGACAGAAAATCTGCTGTTCTTTACCCAGTATTGAAATTTATTTTCCCAATATTATAAATTACGTTCAAAATGTTTAGATTTCTACAAAGGGAACATTCTTTGACGACTTTCTCTTTAATTGACATTCTATCTTCCTCTTCTTTCATCCAATCCCTTATTGCATACTCCTTTGTCTACTTAATTAGATAGACATGTTACTCCTTTGTCTACTTAATTAGATAGACATGTTTCCGTTCCTCCTATCTCAACCTCTCTTATTCTATTCCTCTTTCCACCTCTCTTATTCTATTCCTTTCCATCTTTCTATCCTGTACCCACATATCCATATATGATGTCAATTGCTTTTGGACTTGAGTCAACAAATATTCTTAGTGTCAAATTGTAAATAAAATTCACTTTAAAACGTACTTGGGACATAGGGTTTATAACCTTTCATACACACACACACACACACACTAACATGCGCTCTTATGGTGAGGCCCTACCAGTGCACTCTGGTTTAATTTGACCACTGAGATCGCCCTAACTATCAAAGGTACATACAGACGCACACACATCCAAACACTGGTTAATATGTCTGGATATCACTTAAAATGCTACAGTCAGGGGTATAAAGGACGTTCATCCGCCAGTAGAATACAGACAGGCAAACTGTGTACGAAAACAAAAATTATGATAACAGTATAGTTCGCGCTGACCAGTAGCGGCACGCTCTAGTCTATCCAGCTGTTGGTGGTATCGGATTTCACGCAAGGGAAGCTAGGGCAGCAAGGACCTCAATTGGTCACCGCTATCAAACAAAACTACTGAGATCTCTACAATGAAGTATATAAGAAACAGTCCATACACAACAGAAGTGTGTAATAATAGACCCCATTTCTTTTTATCTTTATACCTGATACCAACAGTGTGTCAAAGTACTTACATTTATCTTCACCTTTCTCTGTATTCTTTATACTTGAAATACCTTAAAGTACTTCCATTCCTCTCTCACTTTATTCTTTAAATCTAAAGTGTGTCAAAGTACTTCCTTTACCTGTATTCTTTGTACTTAGAGAGTGTCAAAGTACTTCCTTTTGCCTTTCTCTTTATTCTATGTACTTAAAGAGTGTCAAAGCACTTCCTTTTTCCTTTCCCTTTATTTTTTGTACTTAAAGAGTGTCAAAGTATTTCCTTTTTCCTTTCTCTTTATTCGTGATCACTAAAGTGTGTCAAGGTACTTCCATTTTCGTTTCAACATACCCATGGATCGTTTGTCCACTACGGCAGCCGTCCTTCTTCCCTGAAAACTACACCAATGTCGCTGTTTTCTTGTATGAGACTTTGTTGGATTTTGTTGTACGTGACAAGGTTGTCTTAACCCCCCCCCCCCCCCCTCCCAACACCCACTCCCATCCCTTAATTTATTGTTCTCTGCTAGTTGCATATCAAGGTTCACTAACTCAATTGTGTCCATCCGAAGTTTTGAAACTTGACGTGTACACAGAGCGTTTGGCTGAGTGTTGTCGCTGGTATCTCGCAGCAAAGCTATCAAGTGATCCAAATTGTCGACGCACTCAAGTCATAAAATCAGTTATATCATCTAGCTGTAAATAACTATATGGCTTATCTTCTTACTCAAGTACAAACACATGTGATGCATAGTACAATCAAGTTCCTAACATGCCTGTCATCAGTATCTGCTATTGGACTACCTTTACTGTTAGAAGCACTCAGGGGTTGAATAAATTTAGCATTCTACATTATCAGCTTTTATGTGTTAAATGAGCTATGTGTATCTTGTCAAAGATTTGACTTGGGTAGTTTTCTGCTACTAGATTTAAGGAAAAGTAGTTTTCTGCCACTAGATTTAAGAAAAGGTAGTTTTCTGCCACTAGATTTAAGAAAAGGTAGTTTTATGGCATTAGATTTAAGAAAATGTAGTTTTCTGCCACTAGATTTAAGAAAAGATAGTTTTCTGCCACTAGATTTAAGAAAAGGTAGTTTTCTGCTACTAGATGTAAGACAAAAGTGTTCTTGGATGATACATAGAGCCATTACTGACATACGGTACCGAGTCATGGACAATCAGCAGGCAAGTACATGTATCATTGGAAGCAACGGAAATGTGGTTTTACCGTAGAGTATTAAAAATTTCATGGACTGAAAAAAAAAGTGAATAACTTGGTACTTGAAAAGAAACAGACAGCTTTTGGGAAAAATTAGGACAGAGCAGTCATTTTTTTACGGGCATGTTTTTAGAAGAGTGGGTTGTAATACACGGTGACAACAGAAGAATGGCTGGCAACAGGAACAGAGAGAAAACAGAAAATATTGGACAGCTAGGCGGCTTGACACAGGAGACGATCAGTTTCGGAACATGCGATTAGAAAAAAATGGAGGTCTTTGATTGCCAACCTGCACGACGCTTGATGATGATGATGATGGTTATTGTTCGTTTAATTTAATTTAAAGAATTTTTTAGAATTTGCTTAATTGAAGTTTATTATTTATTTGCTAGTATATATTTTGCAATTAATGGCAATCGTGATTATGCCATTGTGGTTAAAGTCCAGCTGTGGAAACGGAGAGATAATTAGTTTGTTAAAATGCCCTTCATATAACTAAATCCTGCCACGGCACACATAAAATGAATTCTCGTCTATTAAAGACGAGCTCCGTGGTGGTTAATGCGTTGGCGACTCGGTCTGGATGCAATCCCCAAATGATGGTGTATATTTTTTCGATCGCGAAAAGCTTCAGATAAACTCAGCCTCAAATATTGGGTGCTAAACAAAGACTTGGAACTAATGTCACGTGGCATGATACTGACCAACGTGACCCTTAGTGTATCATTGGCCAAGAAAATGTTGGCCAATCACCTTCTTCGCCATATTCCATACGACGCGTAAACATATATTTGTTTTTTTTTAAAAAAAGATGTTTAAAATGGTTAATTGGCTGGATATTCGACATCGTGGTGGCAATTTCTCTTAATATTCCTGTTTGGCACTTGATTTCACGTACACTAAGTGTGTATTCATGTTTTCAAATGGGGCGTATATGGATTTATGCTATTTGCTACCACTTGTCTGTATGACACACAATTATAATTGTATGTGGCAAATAAAATAACTACAGAAACAATCTTAATGTACAGACAGACCTATGATTACAAATATGCGATTCTAATCATGATATTGGAAAGCTGTCGGCACATACTGCACCAATCATTACATCCCAGGAGTTTAGAATTCATATTAAATACCTTAGCACATAGTAAAATATCGCATTGCTTTTTCCGTTGTTGATATGAAATGTATTACATAGAATACTAATAATCTTTAAAATATTACCCGAAATGGCGGAGAGGAGTAAGGGAGTACCGATGATTTATCGTTGGCTTTATGGAGTCCGCGATTTTAATATGCTAAGAATCGCTGTCTTACCGTAAAGCATTTGCTTTGTGTACGTTATTGTGTATATAGTATTGAAGAACATTTACCTATCCATAATTTCTCTCTTTCGTGATTTCAATCTGTATTGTAATTACGGGGCCTAGACTGTTGTTTGGTTGCCTCGTTGGTTAACAAGCTCTCGTCATGTATGGCTACTTGATAAGAAACTCATTCGCTGCTTGGAAATGCTCGGAAGGGACGGACTTTGTCAAAACCGTCACAGCTGATTATCAGCAACGTCGCTTCATTGCTGATCACGGTTTGTGGGCGTGGCGGGATATTCATGACTTATTCCTTGCCTGATCAAGCGGTTGACACAACTGACAGTCGCTCCTATGGGGGTGGGACTTAGGAAATATCGATCAATGCCTCTCGTGTGTCTATCTCAGCCTGGTCGCCTTTGCCAATCGTTCGGAAAATCACGTCAGGATATTCTCAATTTACTGCATTTCCGTGAAATCTTCGATCTGTTTTTTTTTTCAATGCTATGTCCAGTGTTGTCCTGTTTAGATAACTGCTAACAATATTCGAGTCGCGGCAACTCTTTCCATTCTATGGTACACAAACTGGTCTCGGCGTTGTGTTAAAGACCCCTTCTGACTACCACTATCAAGGATGCCTGCTCGTACTCTGTTGCCGTAGCGTCGAAGCATGTCGAGAGCGTGAGTGAGCAGCAGGAGTGAGAAAAGCGAGACAAGAGAAGAGAACATGTTTTGATTGGTTGATTTGTTACAAATCGACATACTGATCGACAATGGCCAAGTCCTCAACGCCTGGCCTCATCTCTTCAGACACACCTTATTATCGGGTCGCGAACTCTGAACAGGAAAACGTCGTCCACATTCACAAAAGTCAGATCACAACAAAGAGGCCGGCACTACAACCGGCGCTTTCGTGTACTGTCCGATACCTTTTAGCCCGCTGAGTGTTACCTTTCCTACGAATAATTCTCAAATACAGTCGACCTTAGCTAGGGAGTCTGTCACCAGTTTTCCGGGTCACCGTTCAAGCGTGCCCTCCCGAAGTGAACTGCCGTTTTGCGATACGCCAACCGTGGAAGTCAGCTAGAAATCTTACTGTCATGGCTTATTGAGACGCAAAGGCGGGATTCTTACGGCTGGTATTAAGACTCCTTCAGGCGGCACTGACGTCGATTCAGCTGCCCATGCTGTGTTTGTCGCTGCTGGATCCTGCAGAGTACAGTCCCGACGCTTCAAATTTCCTCCACATTGGATCTAACCATCTGTGTGAATGCAAAACGATAGACAATTCGGAGATTGTGTGCAACGAAATCTGGAACTGACAGTGAAAGCCATGACACACAACTTTTTAAAATAATATTTTTGAATGCTTTAATAAGACAGAACCACTACATGGCTCCATTTTGTGTATTCAGATTTGGCGTCATGTGTTCACGGGCAATTGTAATTTGTGAATCACTAACCATGAACAGAGCAGTCGATGTTGTTGTGAGAGCGCAGTGACCTGTAATCGTTTGAGACGTCTTGTAGGTAATCGTCTACAAGGAGAGGCAACAGCTGCAACTAGAGCACCGTTCTGTGGTTATTCTCATCAGCCAGAAGTTTGACTGTCGGGACGAACAGACTCAATATACCGTGTATGAGTTGAGAAGAAACCTGTACGACAATCCTTTAGAGTCTGTTTTCCTGACATCTGATTTGTGTGTAAAATAGCAAATACTGTTAACTAATAAGTGCCACTTCTTAAAATTGTTTTAATTTCATGTTAATTGTACTTAATTTCAGTCAATGTTTCCGAGAAAACACCAAACAATTTTAAATTAAATGTTCAATCAAAATGAAAAAACGTAAATATTTTTAATTAAAATAGTGTTTTATAACGGATTTACAATTGTAGGTGCTTATTTATAAACAGTTCATAAAGTAAATGATATCCGATGTTTATATTTTAAAATAGACAATGTGACCAAAATGCACTTTAATTTTTATTCACTTTAGAAATATTCTAGCTTGTTTCTTATTTTTAAAACTGAATTTATTCGTACGGAAGTTATACAACAACAGATCAGTAACTGAAAAATTGTGTAAATGCATACAAGTCAGTAGATGAGTTGATTAATTTCATTATATCACTTAATGCATACAAGTCAGTAGATGAGTTGATTAATTTCATTATATCACTTAATGCAAAGAAGTCAGTAGATGAGAAGATTAATTTCATTATATCACTTATTATTAGCCGTGAATACTATTTTTCTGAACCCGGGAAGAGAAATTGACAGAACATAAGTTAGTATCTGACATTCAAGAGAAATAAAAACACAAAGAATGAACAGCGAATCTGCAAATAACGTTAAGAACTTTAAAAACGTGTGTGCTTTGGGAATTATTCATTTAATTAGCAAAACAATTAAAATTAATTAATTTCCAAGAAAAAGCAAGAAACCAAATAAATTAAGTGTGGACAAGTTGTAGGACGCTAGAACGTTTCGTGTGTAAGGATTGTTATCATTGATGGCCGCTCTAGCCTGGGAACGTATGTTACCTCGTGGATGCGTGGACAGTATGGGGCCAGCAGGGAAACGATTTCCCTCATCCATGGAGCTTGCTGCTTACTGCTACCACCCACCACCACCAGCACACCCATCCGTTCACCATCACCACCACCATCATCATCATCCTCACTCGCTGGGCCATCCGGCGGGTCATAATGTGGGACATCCAGCACAGGGAATGATGGAGTTTTACCATTCATGTAAGAGTAAGTGAGATCACTCAGTTAAGTCTGTCATAAGTCAACTAATCTATTTTAGAGTTAGTGAGAGCACTCAGTTAAGTCTGTCATAAGTCAACTAATCTATTTTAGAGTTAGTGAGAGCACTCGGTAAAGTCTGTCATAAGTCAACTAAGCTATTTTAGAAATAGTGAGAGCATTCAGTTAAGTCTGTCATAAGTCTACTAATTCATGTAAGAGTTAGTGACAACACTCAGTTAAGTCTGTCATAAGTCAACTAATTCATGTAAGAGTTAGTGACAACACTCAGTTAAGTCTATCATAAGTCAACTAATTCATGTAAGAGTTAGTGACAACACTCAGTTAAGTCTGTCATAAGTCAACTAATTTATACTTGTCGTTACGCACTCTGAATTCCCTAACTAGGTTCTGAAGTTCTGTAAAAGTAATTAGTTTATGAACCATACGGCCTACTCATCTATGCTCTTTGTTCAGAATAGATATATGAGTAATGAAATATATCTCCCCATCCCGGTCCAATCCTACAGACATAACTGGCATCGGTTTTATGTTCAGAATGGATGTAAGAGTAATGTGACCTGAGTGGTTGCTGTGTTTTATGTTCAGAATGGATGTAGGAGTAATGAAAATATCTGAGTGGTGGCTGAGTTTTATGTTCAGAATGGATGTCGGAGTAATGAAAATATCTGAGTGGTGGCTGTGTTTTATGTTCAGAATGGATGTAGGAGTAATGAAAATATCTGAGTGGTGGCTGGATTTTATGTTCAGAATGGATGTCGGAGTAATGAAAATATCTGAGTGGTGGCTGAGTTTTATGTTCAGAATGGATGTATGAGTAATGAAAATATCTGAGTGGTGGCTGAGCTTTATGTTCAGAATGGATGTAGGAGTAATTAAAATATCTGAGTGGTGGCTGAGCTTTATGTTCAGAATGGATGTATGAGTAATGAAAATATCTGAGTGGTGGCTGAGTTTTATGTTCAGAATGGATGTAGGAGTAATGAAAATATCTGAGTGGTGGCTGTGTTTTATGTTCAGACTGGAAATAGGAGTAATGAAACCTGAGTGGTTGCTGGGTTTTATGTTCAGAATGGATGAAGGAGTAATGAAAATATATGAGTGGTGGCTGGGTTTTATGTTCAAAATGGATGTAGGAGTAATGAAAATATCTGAGTGGTGGCTGGGTTTTATGTTCAGAATGGATGTAGGAGTAATGAAAATATCTGAGTGGTGGCTGTGTTTTATGTTCAGACTGGATGTAGGAATAATGAAACCTGAGTGGTTGCTGGGTTTTATGTTCAGAATGGATGTCGAAATAATGAGAATATCACATCAGTGGTGTGTGTTGAAAAAAATCTTGTTAGAGCATTCAAAAATGTTATTTTAATAAGTTGTGTCATGGCTTTCACTTTCAGTTCCAAATTTCGTTGCAAACCGTTTTCGAATTGTCTATCGTTTTGCATTCACACAAATAAATCTTAAATGGGGACTAAAGAGAGATGTGCATGGAGCCAGCAGCTCAAAGTATAAATTCAAACATTTCTACTGAATCAGCCAGCATGTATGCTCGGATACACTTACCCGCAAGGGGGCTAGAGATGTTGATGGCCATACGTTCCTTTAAGTGAAACAAAAATTTGATCTATTCCTTCATTGAGAGTGGTAAATTATCGATTTCTCGTGACAAATGTACCTAGTTCATTCGCCGGTAATGGCACACTCTAGTCTACCCAACAGTAAATAAGAAAGGGCTATACTGCTAGAGAAAAAAAAAAACAGGAATTGTAATCATCGACCTACACCTCATAGAAACATGAGATATATCACAACTTAGTCTTCAACACTTCATCTTAAGCGGCAGTATGTGCTGTTCACCAAACCCTCTTGACTGTTTAATGAGAGAACTGAAATTCCACTCGTTTATTCGTCATTATTTTATTCATTTCATGCGTCACTTGAGAGCTCGTACATTTCTTGCGTCACTTGAGAGCTCGTATATTTCTTGCGTCACATGAGAGCTCGTATATTTCTTGCGTCACTTGAGAGCTCGTACATTTCTTGCGTCACATGAGAGCTCGTACATTTCTTGCGTCACATGAGAGCTCGTACATTTCTTGCAACCACATGAGAGCTCGTACATTTCTTGCGCCACTTGAGAGTTCGTACATTTCTTGCACCACGTGAGAGCTCGTACATTTCTTGCGTCACTTTAGAGATTCGTACATTTCTTGCGTCACTTGAGAGATTCGTACATTTCTTGCGTCACTTGAGAGATTCGTACATTTCTTGCGTCGCTTGAGAGATTCGTACATTTCTTGCGTCACTTGAGAGATTCGTACATTTCTTGCGTCACTTGAGAGATTCGTACATTTCTTGCGTCACTTGAGAGCTCGTACATTTCTTGCGTCACTTGAGAGATTCGTACATTTCTTGCACCACAGGAGAGCTCGTACATTTCTTGCACCACATGAGAGCTCGTACATTTCTTGCACCACTTGAGAGCTCGTACATTTCTTGCGCCACATGAGAGCTCGTACATTTCTTGCGTCACATGAAAGCTCGTACATTTCTTGCGCCACTTGAGAGCTCGTACATTTCTTGCACCACTTGAGAGCTCGTACATTTCTTGCGTCACTTGAGAGATTCGTACATTTCTTGCGTCAATATTGAACTCGTACATTTCTTGCGTCACTTGAGAGCTCGTACATTTCTTGCGTCACTTGAGAGCTCGTACATTTCTTGCGTCACATGAGAGCTCGTACATTTCTTGCGTCATTAGACCACTCGTAGATTTTTTACGACACTTGACCACTCGGACATTCATTGCCTCATTTGACAGCTGGTGCATTTGCAACTTCATTTGACCGTTCGTATTGTAACACGTCATTTCACTCAAAGTAACAAGTGAGTGTTCGGTATGATATTGCCGGAGTATGTGTTCTTCCCTACGTGTTTGTTTGCTTTTTAAAGTTAGCTGATCTGGATAAGGAGCAAACAATTGACTATTAAAATCAGCAACATACGATGTAACAAGTCGTTAACCGTGCTGGCAACCTCATCATATTAAACGCATTCTGCAAGAAGTAATGCATCACCTTTGAGAGAGTTTCAACTCCGATGGAAAGGGGGGGGGGGGAAATCAACATTCAGTGATAATATTTATCATCATGAACTGGTTAATCAGTCATGAGCATGTTGTAAGCATGCATCTCCATTTGACCCTATGCTTTGGTTGGTCAGTCCTAAGACTGGTTGTAAGGTTGTCTGAGTACGTCTCCCCATTTGACCCAATGCTCTGGTTGGTCAGTCCTTAGACTGTTTGTAAGGTTGTCTGAGTACGTCTCCCCATTTGACCCTATGCTCTGGTTGGTCAGTCCTAAGACTGGTTGTAATGTCTGGGTATGTCTCCCCATTTGACCATATTCTCTAGTTGATCAGTCCCGAGACTGTTTGTAAGGTTATCTGAGTATGTCTCCCCATTTGACCATGTGCTCCGGTTGATCAGTCCCGAGACTAGTTGTGCGGTTGTCTATGTCTCTCCATTTGACTTTATCCTATGCATTTCTCTTCATTTCAGCATCAGTTCGTACTTTAAACTCTCTGGATACCTGAGATGTAAATGTGAGTCTTGGTCTCCCTGGCCCTCTCTTCCCTTGAATCTCATCCTCCAGTATCTTCCGTAGAAGACTTTACTATCTCATATATTTGGACCCAGCCAACTGAACCGAAAAAATGATGAACTAAAGTATCGTAAAATAAAGACACGAATAAATGTGCTCGCTAATGACAAAACACGCCATATTTATGGTTTTTGTGCTACACCAGGGCACTTTAACTACATCATAAATCTATAACTTTGTTTAAATTTGAATGTCTGTGCACCATTAAATGCGCAGATACATTCAGTATCACCGCGCCCGTTTCTACTCGCAATTCAATTATTTGTATCACCGCAAGAGTTTAACGTCTTTCATCTATTCATTCGTTTTTTGTATCCATCTACGTGTAGCTAAAGGGTTGTATTATCCTAGTGGTATCTGGTTAGACATAATAGAATGACTGTAACCTGCCAACAATGTTGTAAAAGACAACTAAAGAACTCGAAGAAGACAGTCCACGGAGCAAATGGCCTCATCTTGTAAAATCATTGCTGTTAAAACCGTTCCTGCTAGTTCTCGGATACAGACTTTATGTAGTGATAACCCTCTGCTCCCCATGGAACGAAGAAAGGAAACACATACGCACATACACATACACACACATACACACATACACACATACACACACAATCACACACCCACAAACACACACACATACATACATACACACATACACACACACACAAACATATACACTGCATATATATATATATATATATATATATATATATATATATATATATATATATATATATATATATATATATATATATATATATACGTATGCATGAAAGATCAGTCAAGGAAACAAGAGATTCAGATCATTGGGAATTTTAAAATGCGCCAATCTTGTGACTTGGAACAACCGTAATGGGCTACTGAATTTAGAGTATAAAGTTCATTACAACTGAAGTTATGTACACATAAGAGAAATACATGGTAGTGTTTGGGGATTCAGTTCCAAATCTGTTGGTCTTTAATGCTGTCACAGCGGGGACTGTAATCGAGAATGAGCTCTTAAGCTCGCTAAATATGTTTTATAATGCATGCGGAACACATATCTTTAGATAGCAAAAGCTCATGGCCTTCTATTACTGCTAACAGAAGAAAGGGAGAATAGCGAACCTATTCTAAGTCAGAAAGAGAAAGATCTGGGTAGATAAAGCATAGTACATAGTAATTCATTTAGAAAAGGAACAAATCGCTTGCAGCATAAAGCTAGGTAAACTTTAAGTTGAATTACAGGGCATGGCCAAGACTGAATGTACCGGGTCGCTATTGGATGTGCCGATCCGATAGTGGATATACAGAGTCGCAGGTGGACATACCGCGTTGAGGGTGAATGTGTCCAGCCAAAAGTGGATATGCATGGTCACAAGTGGATGTATCGAGTAGATACTCCGCGCTGAGCCGAAAGTTGATATTCCGAGGCCGAGCCGAAAGTTGATATTCAGGGGCCGAGCCCAAAGTTGATATTCCGGGGCCGAGCCCAAAGTTGATATTCTAGGGCCTAGCCGAAAGTTGATATTCCGGGGCCGAGCCGAAAGTTGATATTCCTGGGCCGAGTCGAAAGTTGGTGTACCAGGCCAAAAGTGGATACGCCTGGCCGAAAGGCAAAAGTATCTCTGCCCAACTGTAAAACGAGTCACTGTATATCTAAGAACACGAAATTTGAGCGAAATAAAAAGTTCCAAACCAAGCAGAAATAACACCAGGACGGTACATGAACATGAGCTCCCCTTCCTTAATGTCAAGAAACTAAAAAGTGAAATACCTGTCCCCCGTGAGAACTACATCTGACGATCAGATGGTCTCTCTCTGTAGAGCTCTGTATATTTATCACGTGTACATCAATACGCACGTTTGTGCTTACTGTTTGTGTACAGTTTGTGTTTTAGAAATTAAAGTTATTTTGGATTTTGTAATTTTCGTAACTTTTCTCATGCTGCCCAACAATTTGGGACCTTTCAGGAAATTAGACTAATGAAGTACAGGTTTGTCAAAGAAATCACAAACTGGTGACTTATACTCAAACCCTGACTTAAATTAACCACACGATCAGATTTCACAACATTGTTTACTGACCTACTATTTATGTCTCTCTCTCTCTCTCTCCATCTATCTCCCTCCCTCTCTCTCTCTCTCTCTCTCTCTCTCTGTCTTCTATACTCGTTTTTCTTTTCTATTCTTAAGAGAAATGTAACAGCAAGCTCCAGAACTTCATGAATGTCTCTATTGGCCCATCTTTTTTAGCTTGACACTCCATTTGAATTCACTTCTAGTTGGTCTGTTCTTGACTAGTTATTTCTTAGTCGCTCCACTGTGGCCTTCAGTCCAGGCAAAGCCTAGTTATGTTGTTGCTCTTCTTGGTGTTCTTATGGACTTAACCATTTCAACTTACTTTACATCTGTATTGGTTATTGTGGTATTTCTGCCAAAGATCTGTTAATTATTATTTGATCTGGACATCCTACACAAAGTACTCTTTTACGTCTTGGTTTTAGCGGACCTGTACGTCTACAGGGGTGCATGGTCCTATGCGGGTCTGGGCTCTGGCGTAAGTTGGATGTAGCCGGGAGGGGAATTTTCTCTTCACTTGGCTAGGGTCGAGCAGCTTATTACTCCGCAGCGTTTGGACAAGCGTCGCGGATGGTGGTTAACATCTTAATAGACTCAAACACTACAGCAAAGTAGACCTCTAGCCTGTTATTCGCCATATAGGCGCTCTTAACAAACCACCTAAATGTGAGCGGTGTTATGCCATGTCACACAGTTAGTCGCCCTTATGTGCGGGAGATATATTTCTACGAGCGCTGCAGGGCTGGAACATATGATTCTGTCGGTTGAACAAATCACAACTCAACGAAGAACAAAATCTACAAAGATAATGACAACTAACAAGGTGAAAACAGACCTAAAATTATTCTAGAGACACAAGAGTTATCCTAGAGAAAGAAGGTATCCTAGAGGAACAAGAGTTGTCCTAGAGAAACAAGAGGTATCCTTAAGAAACAAGTTATCCAAGAGAAAAAAAATTTATCCTAGAGAAACAAGATTTATCCTAGAGAAACAAGAGTTATCCTAGAGAAACAAGTTATCCTAGAGAAACAAGAGTTATCCTAGAGAAACAAGTTACCCTAGAGAAACAAGAGTTATCCTAGAGAAACAAGTTATCCTAGAGAAACAAGAGTTATCCTAGAGAAACAAGTTACCCTAGAGAAACAAGTTATCCTAGAGAAACAAGAGTTATCCTAGAGAAACAAGTTATCCTAGAGAAACAAGAGTTATCCTAGAGAAACAAGTTACCCTAGAGAAACAAGAGTTATCCTAGAGAAACAAGTTATCCTAGAGAAACAAGAGTTATCCTAGAGAAACAAGTTACCCTAGAGAAACAAGTTATCCTAGAGAAACAAGAGTTATCCTAGAGAAACAAGTTACCCTAGAGAAACAAGAGTTATCCTAGAGAAACAAGTTACCCTAGAGAAACAAGAGTTATCCTAGAGAAACAAGTTATCCTAGAGAAACAAGAGTTATCCTAGAGAAACAAGTTACCCTAGAGAAACAAGAGTTATCCTAGAGAAACAAGTTATCCTAGAGAAACAAGAGTTATCCTAGAGAAACAAGTTACCCTAGAGAAACAAGAGTTATCCTAGAGAAACAAGTTATCCTAGAGAAACAAGAGTTATCCTAGAGAAACAAGTTACCCTAGAGAAACAAGAGTTATCCTAGAGAAACAAGTTATCCTAGAGAAACAAGAGTTATCCTAGAGAAACAAGTTACCCTAGAGAAACAAGAGTTATCCTAGAGAAACAAGAGTTATCCTAGAGAAACAAGTTACCCTAGAGAAACAAGAGTTATCCTAGAGAAACAAGTTACCCTAGAGAAACAAGAGTTATCCTAGAGAAACAAGTTACCCTAGAGAAACAAGAGTTATCCTAGAGAAACAAGTTACCCTAGAGAAACAAGATTTATCCTAGAGAAACAAGTTACCCTAGAGAAACAAGTTATCCTAGAGAAACAAGTTACCCTAGAGAAACAAGAGTTATCCTAGAGAAACAAGTTACCCTAGAGAAACAAGATTTATCCTAGAGAAACAAGTTACCCTAGAGAAACAAGTTATCCTAGAGAAACAAGTTACCCTAGAGAAACAAGAGTTATCCTAGAGAAACAAGTTACCCTAGAGAAACAAGAGTTATCCTAGAGAAACAAGTTACCCTAGAGAAACAAGATTTATCCTAGAGAAACAAGTTACCCTAGAGAAACAAGTTACCCTAGAGAAACAAGAGTTATCCTAGAGAAACAAGTTATCCTAGAGAAACAAGAGTTATCCTAGAGAAACAAGTTACCCTAGAGAAACAAGAGTTATCCTAGAGAAACAAGAGTTATCCTAGAGAAACAAGTTACCCTAGAGAAACAAGAGTTATCCTAGAGAAACAAGTTACCCTAGAGAAACAAGAGTTATCCTAGAGAAACAAGTTACCCTAGAGAAACAAGAGTTATCCTAGAGAAACAAGTTACCCTAGAGAAACAAGATTTATCCTAGAGAAACAAGTTACCCTAGAGAAACAAGTTATCCTAGAGAAACAAGAGTTATCCTTGAGAAACAAGAATTATCCTAGAGAAACAAGAGTTATCCTAGAGAAACAAGTTATCCTAGAGAAACAAGAGTTATCCTAGAGAAACAAGTTACCCTAGAGAAATAAGAAGTTACGAACATCACACACTTTCAATATTTCGGCTCCATTATCAGCAACAATGGAGATTGATTTTTAAAAAAGAAGTAACAAAAAGAATGGCGATAGCGATACAGGTTATTTTAAATTGAGGAACGTATAGCAGAGTATTAGCAAATCAAGAATAGAAATCATGAGGATTTGCAACATCAAAGCTGCAATATACCGATGCGAGACATGGGTCAACCACACAAACAGTACTGGTGAAGATTAAATCCGTCGAGCTAAAATACTACTGCAAGGTGCTCAGAATAAAATAGATATCGAACAAGAAAAACAGAAAAATCCTAAAAATCTGGATATAGACAAATTTGGCAAATAAGTGAAATTACTTATAGGAAACTAAAACACTGGTCACATCAAACGCCACAATGGTCTTGAAAGGAATAATAGAAGAGAGTACGACACTTGGAAAGCCAGACAGGGTCTGATCGGATAGCTGGTGGACACAGGATGTTGAAGACGTTATGATGATGGTGGTATCAGAGGCGGAGAGCTGACAGAAGATCTAGAATACTACAGATCGGCTGTAATGAGATCCACGTTCTGCAAAGGACATGCTACACGATGAGGATGATTGATGATGATTGATGTTGATTGATGATGATGATAATGATTGATGATGATGATTGATGGAGATGATGATGATTGATGATGATTGATTATGATGATGATGATGATGTTGATGATGATGATGATGATGATGATGATCTATTTGTCAAGGCCTTACAGTATGGATGCAGTACTCTCTCTTACTTACATGTCAGTGTTTAGAGCCAGTCAAAATATGTCTCCGACACTGGTATGCCAATTCACAACTTGTATATTCTTTTCCTAACCCTCTCTATTTCTCATGCACCACTATATACTTTTATTTTCTAGTCCTCGCTTTACCCACAATAGTTTCATAACTCTTTCATGTGGAGTTAGATACGTAAGTAGGTAGGTAGCTATGCGCATAGCGGACACTGATGTCAGTGAAATGTAGAACAGTACATTTCACGAAATCTCAGATTTTTGATGAAGTTGTGGAGACTAACTCTCATCTTCTCTTAATTGTCACCTCCAGTTGTAAATCAGTACTATTTTTCATCTGGGTAGACAGGAAAGTGCCGCAAATTGGGTGAGCAAACCCGGTCACTATTAGTTGTGAGAAACACGCGCTCTAACCACTGTATCACCTAGACGTTATTGTCCTATCTCCAACAATAATAATACATTTATCGTTTACATATAATCTGTCATCTTTACGCTGTTTACTAATGATATGTTTTCTTTACGCTGTTTACTAATGATATGTTATCTTTACACTGTTTACTAATGATATGTTATCTTTACGCTGTTTACTAATGATATGTTATCTTTACGCTGTTTACCAATAATATGTAAGGAAGACTAACGTCTGGTCAGGCAAAATATACTTATCAGACATGTTTGTCAGGCAAAATATACTTATCAGACATGTTAGTCAGGGTCAGGCAAAATATACTGGCCAAGACCGTCGTCTTGGCTTCCTCGTAGCCTTTTCTGGAAGCAGGCTGTTTTCAAGACAGCCTGGCTAACAAGGTGTAGGATCCCCGTAGTATTAAGCGACACGCAGATGACGCCAAACGTAGCACATCCGCCTGGAGAACCTCGGTCCACCTTCATCGGCACGCTCGAGATGTAAGGAAAGCGACTGCAACCAGCCACTTAACGTCCCTTTTAGGGCGCACAGAAGAGCAGACCTACTCATTTTGGACATTCGAAACAACAACCTATAATTTTTTTTATATTTACGTCTAAACACTTCATAATTTCTTTAGGAAATATTCTTGTCAGTTATTTTCCATCTTTTATTATTTATTAAGATAGTTAATTAACTTCTTTTTTTTTGGTGTTATTTTTTCGTTTTGTTCAGTCTTTGATAAAGCCAGTGTATTGTATATAGATGTCGATCTGGAATTTCACGGGTCTTGTTAGAAGTTCTTAAAGTCAGATTTACTACGTGTTTCGTCTCTATAAATGTGTGATGAGTATCGGAGTGCCAGAGAGGAAAGAACGCTTGTCTCTAATGACAAAGAGATTGGGTTCATTCCGAAGCTTGTGTATACTCAGTATATCTCGTTGTAAATAGGTGAATAGCTTACAGATAGGGACAACAAGAAACAGGGGAAGGGAACAAGTCACATGATCTTATATAATCAACTCCCCAACACTGCAGCCACAACGGGATTAACCGTTGCAGTACTGCATATATCTAAAATAACCTTCTTCTGACGTCAGAATACAACATCTTTATTGTAAAATCTCGTTTTACATCAGTGTACCTCTATCCTTCTCTCTAAACACGTCCGTTTTATAGAATGTTTTGTATCAACGATTCCCTACTGTGATAAAGTACATTTTTTTATTGTGATCTATTTGTACACCTGCGCTTGTGCAATCGCTTAGATGAATTTCAGGTGAGTGACATATATTACTACATCGCTCACCTGATTACGTTCATTTGAGTCTTCGTAAAACGGTACATGGCCAAGAGTACAGCTCCCGGGCACGGGCGCCGGTCGTTAGTGGAAAAATATTTGTAAACGTTGTAAAGTAAGGTAGAAGATTATTATTCGTGCCCTTGTACATTTAATATAGAATTGTATGCTGGTGTGAACGATAAGCCGAGTTACCTGAGTCTGTTAATAAATGCGTTTAATGTGAATATGCATGCTTTTAATAAGTTGCCTAACATATTTTTAAAAGCCATACAGATTAAATGTTTCTGTGTTAGGAAACGCACTTAACCCAGCTCGTTAGTGTGAAACTAACCAGTGATAATGTTTGGCTTCTTTCGCATTTTATCTTTTGGTTTTATTATGCTGCGGTTATTGGTGTGGTAGCTTTACCGACACTATTGACCTTCGGGGTTCTCAAACTTTAGCAACACTAGGTAGATAACAATCGCTTTTTCAGAAAACCAATCGTAAGAAAATGAACAGGAATTGGTAGAAGCAAACTGATTGACGAAATCTAAATTAGACAATGACGGGGACGGTGTGGGCTAGTGGTTAAGTGACACGGCTCACAAGCCGCAGGTGCTGGGTTCGATCCCCATCACAGCACTGGCAATTACCCCGGCAAAGCAAGCCCTTAGAAAGTGCAGGAGGAAGCAAACCCTTACATAAAATACATGCCGAAGTCGGATGCACTGGGCTGATAGGAGCAAAATATAAGCCGCAGTGCAACGCACACCGCCTTAGGGAATAGAGAAATAAAGCAAACGCAAATGGAAAAAAGACAATGAAATGGGTAAGATGAAGAAAACAAATTAGAGAAGTGACTACAAACACTGACATGATTCGTCATTTCCCACAGCAGCATGCCACTGATACATTCTGTCCTTACTGCTTTCTTTTTTGGGTTGTCTTCTTGGGTTCCGTCCGCGAGGCGATTTGGGCTGACTTCATCATCATCATTTCATCATCACCTCATCTACTTCGCCTCGTGATCTTTGGTTTCCTCAATCTTCTCATTTTCTGTGCGTTCCAATATAGGCCTAAACCATTGCATTATTGAATGTGTGGTCTATATATCCTTACTTTAATGAATGTAGGGTGTACACAATATGTCATTGAATGTATTGTGTACACAATATGTCATTGAATGTATGGTGTACACAATATGTCATTGAATGTAGGGTTTACACAATATGTCATTGAATGTATGGTGTACACAATATGTCATTGAATGTAGGGTTTACACAACATGTCATTGAATGTAGGGTGTACACAATGTCATTAAATGTATAGTGTACACAATATGTAATTAAATGTATAGTGTACACAATATGTCATTGAATGTATGGTGTACACAATATGTCATTAAATGTATGGTGTACACAATATGGCATTGAATGTATGGTGTACACAATATGGCATTGAATGTATGGTGTACACAATATGACATTGAATGTATGGTGTACACAATATGTCATTGAATGTATGGTGTACATAATATGTCATTGAATGTATAGTGTACACAATATGTCATTGAATGTATGGTGCACACAATATGTCATTGAATGTATGGTGTACACAATATGTCATTGAATGTATGATCTATAGATGCTGCCATTTGTTTCTATTTGCGTTCATCTTATTTCTCTTTTCCTCAAGGCGGTGTGCGTTGCACTACGGCTTTTTATTTTACTCCTCTCGGCCCAGTGCATCCGACTTCGGAATTCATTTTATGTAAGGGTCTGTTTCCTTCTGCATTTTCTAAAGGTTTGCTTCCCCGGGGTACGACCGGTGCTGTGATCAGGATCGAACACATCACCTTCGTGTTTTGAGCCGTGTCACTTAACCACTAGCCCCCGCCTTCCCCACATCCTGTCATTGAATGTATGTAATATACATCCTTACTTTATTGAATGTATGGCCTACACATCTTTACTCTGAATGTATTACATTCACAAACTTTGCTTCTTAAATGTGTGAAGAACACATCCGTATCATTTTAAATGTCTGCCTACACATCCGTATCACATACATTATCCTCTCGTTCCTCGTCATTTGTTGATCCTCTCGTTCCTCGTCAGTTGATGATCCTCTCGTTGTTTCTCGTCATTTGATGATCCTCTCGTTCCTCGTCATTTGATGATCCTCTCGTTCTCGTCATTTGATGATCCTCTCGTTCCTCGTCATTTGATGATCCTCTCGTTCCTCGTCATTTGATGATCCTCTCGTTCCTCGTCAGTTGATGATCCTCTCGTTGTTTCTCGTCATTTGATGATCCTCTCGTTCCTCGTCATTTGATGATCCTCTCGTCCCTCGTCGATCCTCTCGTCCCTCGTCATTTGTTGATCCTCTCGTTCTCGTCATTTGATGATCCTCTCGTTCCTCGTCATTTGATGATCCTCTCGTTCTCGTCATTTGTTGATCCTCTCGTTCCTCGTCATTTGATGATCCTCTCGTTCTCGTCATTTGTTGATCCTCTCGTTCCTCGTCATTTGATGATCCTCTCGTTCCTCGTCATTTGTTGATCCTCTCGTTCCTCGTCATTTGATGATCCTCTCGTTCTCGTCATTTGTTGATCCTCTCGTTCCTCGTCATTTGATGATCCTCTCGTTCTCGTCATTTGTTGATCCTCTCGTTCCTCGTCATTTGATGATCCTCTCGTTCTCGTCATTTGTTGATCCTCTCGTTCTCGTCATTTGATGATCCTCACGTTCCTCGTCATTTGATGATCCTCACGTTCCTCGTCATTTGATGATCCTCTCGTTCCTCGTCATTTGTTGATCCTCTCGTTCCTCGTCATTTGATGATCCTCTCGTTCCTCGTCATTTGTTGATCCTCTCGTTCCTCGTCATTTGATGATCCTCTCGTTCCTCGTCATTTGATGATCCTCTCGTTCTCGTCATTTGTTGATCCTCTCGTTCCTCGTCATTTGATGATCCTCTCGTTCCTCGTCATTTGTTGATCCTCACGTTCCTCGTCATTTGTTGATACTCTCGTTGTTTCTCGTCATTTGATGATCCTCTCGTTCCTCGTCATTTGATGATCCTCTCGTTCTCGTCATTTGTTGATCCTCTCGTTCCTCGTCATTTGATGATCCTCTCGTTCACGTCATTTGATGATCCTCTCGTTCCTCGTCATTTGTTGATCCTCTCGTTCCTCGTCATTTGTTGATCCTCTCGTTCTCGTCATTTGTTGATCCTCTCGTTCCTCGTCATTTGATGATCCTCTCGTTCCTCGTCATTTGTTGATCCTCACGTTCCTCGTCATTTGTTGATACTCTCGTTGTTTCTCGTCATTTGATGATCCTCTCGTCCCTCGTCATTTGATGATCCTCTCGTTCTCGTCATTTGTTGATCCTCTCGTCCCTCGTCATTTGTTGATCCTCTCGTTCCTCGTCATTTGATGATGCTCTCGTTCTCGTCATTTGATGATCCTCTCGTTCCTCGTCATTTGATGATGCTCTCGTTCCTCGTCATGTGATGATCCTGTCGTTCCTTATCATTTGTTGATCCTCACGTTCCTCGTCATTTGTTGATACTCTCGTTGTTTCTCGTCATTTGATGATCCTCTCGTTCCTCGGCATTTGTTTATCCTCTCGTTGTTACACGTAGATAGATGGTTTCTATTTTCTTTTTTTTTTTTTTCCTACTTGTGCCATGACCGGCATCTGAGGCTAAATATGCATAATTTTGCTTTCCTTGGACCATTTTGGGGAATGGGTATATTTATTGTAGATACTGGACTCCCTTTTCGTCCTGCAGGTACAACGTGGTGGTTATGGTACTCTAAGTCTTGTTGCCCAATTAAATTACCTGTCCAGCAGTGCTTTAAATGGATGACGTACTGTTTACATTCTTGGTGTGTGACATTCTAGATGAACGTCTGACACTAGAGGTGAACGCCTCACACTAGAGGGGAGCGTCTCAGACTATAGGTGAGCGTCTGATACTAGAGGTGAACGTCTGACACTTGAGCTGAACGTTTGACACTAGAAGTGAGCGTTTGGCACAAGAGGTAAACGTCTGATACTAGACGTGAGCGTTTGGCACAAGAGGTGAACGTCTGATACTAGAGGTGAACGTCTGACACTAGAGCTGAACGTCTCACACTAGAGGTGAACGTCTCACACTAGAGGTAAACGTCTCGCACTACGGGTGAACGTCTCGCACGAGAGGTAAACGTCTGATACTAGAGAAGTGTGACACTAGATGCCATCTTATCATGCTAGATGTCAACGTCTGACACTAGAAATCAGATTATGACGCTAGAAATAATGTCTGCTGAGTCTACACAACAGCCCAAATAACAGACGGAAGCTGTCAATCTCTAACCTTTGAAGGTTAGGCTGCACACATCGTAATATCAATGATTGTGACGTCATTATCGTGGAGGCCATTAGCGCGACAACAGTCAGGGAAAATCAAATCAGCGGACAATAACCAGCAAGCTCGGTTATGCCACGCCCACACACATCCGCCATTTTATTCCTGGGACACTTCGTTTCAATGCGATGTGTACCCTGGAGCTGGGAATGATGGGTAATGCTATATTCATTCTGATAAAAATATCTCTTTCTATCATAATTCTCTCCTTTGTACATGTGTATTGCTCTTAGTCGCTCGTGTAATGTGTTAGAGAAATATTTGCATTCTGTGTCACTTTTCCACAGCAGAAAATCGACTCATGTTTGAGATGTGTTTCGAATGCTCTCAGTTCCTATCTGCCCCCTGTGTCGGGCGAGGTCAGATTTCGCATTGACACATTCAGAAACACGTTTATCGACAGCACACTCGCATCACATTCACACGTGCATACATCTTTCAATAAAACAACTTTTCCATAATTATTAGTAGCGTTTTCGACAAATAATGCACTACGTGGAAATTCTAACGTGTTTTATCTGGCAACTAGCATTCCCTGTAACCATGTGTACATTTCACTAATTAGTCAGATGTACTCGTGAATTCAATACACCCGAGCCCAACTGAAATTTGATGTGTCGGGCCGAAAGGGGCATTTATCGCCGCATCGCTGTTGTTGTTGAATGCCCTCAATGCGTAAGAGTACTCTTTTGTGCGCCCTATAAAGGGCGTTAAGTTGCAGTTTACACTTAGTGTTCCTCACATCATGAGCGTGCTGATGAAGGCGGTAGGGCTATGTTTTGGGTTACATGCGTATCTTTCACTGCTATGGGGATCATATTGCTATCTTATCTCTTTAGCCAATCTGCAACCAAAAAAAAAATCTCGTTTCAGTAGAGAATCGCCTTGACATGAGGTGGGGGTCTTGGTAGGTATATTTTATTGGACCCTGACTACCATGTCTAATCCTTACTTTTTCCCTCACTAGATATTAGTCTCCTCTCCCCGCAGCCTCGCTATAAACATCGACAGAGTCTAACAGCGTTCTTGTAAATACGAACGCAAATTAAGAGAAAGAATTACACTCGATGTTCACAAACCACATAGAGATAATGGTTGGAGGCGTCTTGTAGCCAGATCTCGCACAATGATAGTTTAGCGGTTACCAACACAACCACTGGCTCTAATCTGATGGAGGATGGACAATCCAAAGCTGCACCTTCCTCGGATATAGTAAGCTGTCTAAAGAAATCCACCCACAAACATAACCCCAATTAACAGTGAAATGTGAGTCAGAAAGGAAAAAAAAGAGGAACACACAGCACGTTGCCTTCTAAGGACCGAGTTGCTGTGTTTGCAGAACAAAAATATAGATTTGGGCTAACTGGTATCAGATACTAAAGCGCCTCACTCAATACCAGGGTTCCTGTATTTCATTACGTTAATTAATTAATCATGTCTACCTTCTACAATTAATTATACACACCGTTACCAGTTAATTAAGCATATGTGTGCTAATTAATTAGTCTCTTTTCGTTAATTATTTGTTTACTGTCACTAATTACTGTTACTTCCCGTACCTACTTAATTTATCTGGCTCATTAATTAAGCATACCTACTTTTACTAATTGATTTGGCATACCTTCACTTGTCAATTATGCATGCATAGCTTCACTCATGTTATGTATCTACCTTCACAAATGATTTGTACCTACGTTAACTAATTAATTGCGTCTACCTTCACGAATTAATTGTGCATACCTTCACTAATTGTGTCTCGCTAATTGATCGTGCATATATTTAATAATTACTTCTATCTGATTTCTCTAATCAATGTTGCAAAATAGTTACGTCTGCTTTTGGGGATTTGTTATGTACATATTCACTAAATAATTATCCCCACCTTCATTAATAAATAATACTTACATTAATTTATGTATAATGTAAATCTCCGCTCATTAACAATGTAATCATTCATAAACTCTTCATGTCTACCTTTACATATTAGTCATGTCTACCTTCATTATTGAATTATGTCTACCTTCACTAAAAAATAATACTATTTACTTTTGCCTACAAAGTAATCATACCTATATTCAATAGTTAACACTATCTATTTCCACTTATTAATCATGTCTACCTCCACTAATGAATGCTCTCAATCTTACCTAATTAATTGTGCCTACATTTACTAAAACTCAGTCTGCCTTTCCTAATTAATACAAACTCAGTCTGCATTCCCTAATACAAACTCGGTCTACCTTTTCTAATACAAATTCGGTCTGCCTTCCCTATTGCAAACCTGTCTACCTTTATTAATATAAACCTGGTCTATTTTCACTAATACAACCCGTGTCGTAACATGAGCTGTCGCTCCCTTTGTTAAAGCATAAATGAATCCACAATATGTCTGACATTAGTAACACAAGAGTTTGTAAGAATATGCTATTAATCAGTTGTCGTTTAGTTTCTAGACTGATGTTCGGGTGTTCAAGTAGTGGCAACAGTTTGTAAGTCATTGTTGAGGGTTTTGCCACATCTAATTTCGTTTTCTCTGTTAAATCTGCCATATTAATAATGCCTTGCAGTTACTGGTATACTAATCCGCTCTACTTTCACAAACAGTAATCATGCCTCGCACCATTATCAATAGCCCCTATACTTTTGCCGTCATAATGGTGATCCCTCTCTAACAATTGTTCTGCATGTGTACACGAGTGAATAATTGTAGCAACTTGTTCAGTTGTTCGCTGTCTATTCTGACAGCTTTAAATTGTCATTATGGTCATCGTGTGACATGTTTTGGAGCTTAATTACTTTTGCAGTTACCTGCTATTTGAGTATATCACCACTTCTGAAGATCGTTTATTTGCCATCAATCGTGGCATGCCTATCCATATATATTTTTATGTTCTCCTCGCCCTAGCTTTCCTTATCTCTGATGTGATGTATTTGAAATATTAACAAAAGCTAGAATCAGGAGAATCCAACAGACTACAGCCGGGGTACGAATCGAAACTTAGATGGACCCTGTCTGGAAAAAGCCACATCCACTAATCGGCTGGTGGCCGAGCTTGGAACTTGGCTTCAGCATTCTTGTGGACTGCCTCGGGAATGCGGTGGCACTTGTTCGGCGTCGTCCGCGCCTACATGCATTCATCAGCCAGTTCAGGACTGGTACGGATCAGCGGTGCCAGATTGTCTAATTAAAGCAAACCCTTCCGACAAAGTGTTCAATGATTTAATAACCGAGCCCGACTCTTGTTGCAAATTCCTCGTCATCGAATTGTAATTGGAGCTGTTTTCTGGACTGCTGAGACTTGTAGCACAACAGACGATTAACATCTTCGCCTTCCACTTGTGTTACTGATCTTCATGTGTGAAATAGCATGTATTAGTATGGTCAGATACCGAGCCCTAATCAAAACAGAAACAAAGCTTACGTTACAACCAAAAGGCTTTCACAATGTACAATAAGCAACACAACTATGCGCTAACAACTCGTAGATTATCGGGTACTGATATGCCTGATTGAATACCAGACTTCCAGTACATTAAATAATGAGTCCTTTTTGGGTCGGTCTCCTTCATCTATGAGTGGCAATCTCATAATTTGTTGGTCGTATTCCTTGATGAATACCTTTTAGTCGTAACGTCCGTATCTTTTCTGTTTTTATCGTAGTACGGTATCTGACGATATTTCTACATAATCTTTACACTATATTTTAGTTCATTGTGCTCCCGTAACCTCGATTTATTTTTAGTTGTATATTTATGTCCAAAGCTAAATTCAAAAGCTGTTTTCAAAATAAAAAAGTGAACTCCTAAAGACAATAAGAGATAAATGATTCACCGACGACATTACGTCAAATCTGTTGCCATCTTCACATCAAGGGTCGACTGTAATATATCTACAACTCCTAATGTCTCTTGTATTGGTGGAGCAATCAGACAAGGATTTTCATATATACCTCCTTGATGTGGCATCCTCCCGTATACAGCACTATTTTCCTCTTTCAGATTTCCCCTCTACTTTTTCATACAATATATTTTTCTAAAGGCGTGGGTGACAGTCTTTGACACGAGGCCATGACTTCAATATCTCTTTAGCGCCATCTTTTTCAATATGACGTTCGTATGGGAACTGTCAGTCACAACATACTGACCAGGACGTCGCGTCAAGGTCAGGCATAATACACTGACCAGGACCACTATCTTTCTTCCATGTGGCCCTACCCTCTTCCCTACAGTCCGTTTTCAAAGCAGCCTGACGGACTAGATGTGGATCGACGTGTTACAAGTAGTAGTGAGCGTCACGCAGATGAAGCTAAGCATAGGAAAACCGCCTAGAGGACTGCGGCCAGCCTTCATCAGCACGCTCGGGATATTAAGAAAGCTACTACTTAACGCCTTTTTTGGGAGCACAAAAACGTAAACTTACTCATTGTGAGCATTAAACAGCCACAACATCTGACGTAAATAAGTTTGATAAAACCGAATGTGTAAAACATGGCGCGTGCTGGAACAAGAGACCTTTATTCTTCAAGTAATGGACCTACACGATGGGAAATAAAACCTTAGTGACAGATTTATTTTTATCTTCTAATTTTAGTCACAATATTGTCACTTTTTGAGTGTGACTGTTCATGAATTTACGTCTCACCAGAACTTCCTGTTTTGTTTTCCTCTTTTTCCACGAGATGCTCCAAATGTTTCTGTAAACACCCATACCTGTTTACATATAGAGAACTAAACCTTCGAATGTTTAGGTACATATCCACATGTTCTTACAAATAGAGCACTAGCTTCAAATATTTATGCACCGATCCATATGTTCTTACATATAGAGCAATAAACTTCAAATGTTTATGTACATGTATGTATGTTCTTACATATAGATCACTAAACTTAAAATGCTTCTGTACACATCCATATACTCTTACATATAGAGAATTAAACCTCCAAATGGCTACCATTACTGATTACCTCAAGCGAAAAAATACAAACGACATTTACCAAACAAACTGGGACTATTTATTCTCACAAATTCCCAGCCACTTCTGCCTGTTTGCGAAAGACAACTCAATCGGTGACTGAAAGATCTATTAATTGTTGTTGGTATAATTTGTTAAGCGTTTTTGTTTAAGTTGTTATTTGTCCCTGGTGAAGATATTTTGTTCGTTACGAAGTTATTGCTTTGATTCTGTTCAGCCGCCGTACATGAACCATATTTATTATGTTCTTACCAACTTTACTCATAAAAAAATAATTTTAATAGCAAAAAAATACCTTACAGTAAGTAAACCTTTTCCATGCTAGGTCTTACAAAGTACTTTTCAGAATTGACATAACATACATGTGACACATTTACGATTATCTTGCCACTCAGTCAAGCCTTCCTCTTCCGTGTAACTTCGATCAATTTCCATGTTTGCAATCGAACATTGACAACAAAGTTCGGTGTATTGATTTCTAGGCACGTTGAATTATTCCATCCAGGAATTGTGTTTTCTTGTTTCTCCAGCGAAGTTTGAAAATCAGGCACATTGGTCTTGCAGTTAAATATTTATTTCCGTGGGAGTATAATCTTCAGAATTTTTGTTGTGTTTGTAATTTCAGCAGCGAATTTAACATTTTTTCTAAACATGATTACAGAGCTATGGAAACATAGTCTTTTAGAGACATTACAAACTGGCAATTACTTTGTATCTGCAAAGTGACTTTAAATTGGAAACAATTTGTTAGTTGTAACATTACTGTCTTGTTAGTTGTAACATTACTGTCTTTAAAATGATTAATGAGAATTGGTTCATTTCGATCACATATCCTACCGATAGTCTCTTCTTGAATGAGAAATGGGACACGATTCATTTGAATCACATATCCTACCGATAGTCTCTTCTTGAATGAGAAATGGGACACGATTCATTTGAATCACATATCCTACCGATAGTCTCTTCTTGAATGAGAAATGGGACACGATTCATTTGAATCACATATCCTACCGATAGTCTCTTCTTGAATGAGAAATGGGACACGATTCATTTGAATCACATATCCTACCGATAGTCTCTTCTTGAATGAGAAATGGGACACGATTCATTTGAATCACATATCCTACCGATAGTCTCTTCTTGAATGAGAAATGGGACACGATTCATTTGAATCACATATCCTACCGATAGTCTCTTCTTGAATGAGAAATGGGACACGATTCATTTGAATCACATATCCTACCATTAGTTTCTTCTTGAATGAGAAATAGAACACGATTCATCTGAATCACATTTCCTTCCATTAGTTTTTTCTTGAATGAGAAATGGGACACGATTCATTTGAATCACATATCCTACCATTAGTTTCTTGAATGAGAAACAGAACACCATTCATCTCAATCACATATCCTATCATTAGTGTTTTCTTGAATGAGAAAAGGGACACGATTCATCTGATTCACATAGCTTACCATTAGTTATCTTCTAGAATAACGTGATATGACACGATTCACCTGAATCACATATCATACGATTAGTTTTCTTCTTGAAAGACGAAATGTCTACACCGACTATGACTCCAGCAGTTTTTTTCTTGATGGTAGAAATATCTAACTAAATTATCCATTTACTAGTTTCTTTGTTTTTCAGGCAGCGATACGTAAATCAAATATTATTTTAGTATCTTTACATAAACATTAGGGAAAGTCAGTAAGTAAGTCACAAACTGACATGTTACATCTGAAAAATCGAATTTGTTGATTCTAAAGGTATCATTATGTGACAGCAACATCCAGATTTGTGATTACTGTAGACACTAGGTGTCACATACACGTGCGGAGCCGCGATGAACAAAGGCGTTCTTGCTCACAGTGTGTCCACTTAAGAAACAGCGTGCTGACTTTCTGCAAAGGATATTCGTAAGTGAGTGCGTCCAGATTATGGTGAAAAGTGTTTGCCACGTAAAGCGGTATATAACTTGAAAATACATTTTCTCAAGAACGCTAAAAAATTGCTGATGAAGCCTGATTTTATGTTCGTGTTCAGATTGCAACAAAAGCTCCATCATTCGGTGTAGGGGGATGTGGGGAGATGGTTCCAGCTCACAGTGCAGTAACTACAATAGTGTGTTCGCATGGTTTAGCTTACCGCAAAATGCATGATCGATTGATTTCGGAAAATGTGCTGACGGTTGGTACCGAGATAACTGACTGAAGAAATCAAAATCAATCAAATTGATCTGTCTTGGCACTGATAAAGCGATGCCATAATAATAATAATAATAATGATAATGTTCGCTTGGGCGTCAAAGACCCTTTGCGACGTTCGAATACTACCAAGTTCAACTACTGAGTAATGTTTAGTGTGTTGACCGACATCCCTACAGACTCTCCCGGTAGAGCCCAATACTCCGCAACCTCGAGATGAGGGCCGCAAGGAGTGTGGGTTGAACCAATGTTTATGCTGACTTTCCTTGTCTGTCCGAGTCTGACTCCCTTTTTCTTCGCGTTCCGCCCCAGTGCTCTCTGAATTATGTCCACTTTTGGGTCAGCGCCACTCTTGCTGTGCTGAGAATACGGGGTTGGGAGAGGTATGGTGTAACCTCTGGTAGAGATTGGGGGGGGGGGGAGAGGTAGGAGGAAGTCGGCTTCAGCCCAAGCAGAGAGGCCCTTAAATAGTGAAAAACTACGCTGAATTCTGTGGTCAAGTCAAGCGGAACGTTCAACGCCATCCTGGACTGTTTTTTCACGGTTTAAGACAGGCACAGCAAAATGCAGCATAGCAGCAGCATAACTGAACATAAGCTTATTAATTCCACAGAATAAAGTAATTGATAACACCTGGTGAAGAAGTAGTGAAATATAATCCGTACAGGAACTAGTAAACTGCAGAAAACGACACAAACACCGGAGCGATTCGAGAGCGCAGCTAGTCAGGCTCGGTCATCTCACTTTTGTTAATAAGTGTATGAATATTAACGGACTTATATTCAGAAATAAGGGACAATGTAAGAGCAAAAACAAATGGTTTTGAAATTTTATTTCATTTAGTAGTTGTTGTTTTTTTTGTAAATTGACATATATGACTTATTTACTGACTTGTCCTGGTATGATAAACAAAGATTGATCTAGTAACTGGAGATGGTCTCAGGTTGAATAGAATAAATGTAACCTACAAAGAATATAGTAAAAGATAATTAAATGGGGGTTTGCATGAGGTCAACAACCTTATCAAGTAAAACTGTTTACATTGAAACTGTAACCGGTCGGATACAAACGTCCTGCAACGCCAATTGAAGGGGTGCCCGTATGCTTCACTTACAGCAGAAAAACTATCCCACATTATATTGACCTTTATTAGTTTTACCAGAATGACTTGTTCTGGTAGTTTAATTTGTAAGTAGAAATATCTAAAAGGAGTGTTCATTTTTTCATTTTTTTGCAATGTAGAAATATCAAAATTCACATATCATGCTGGTAGTCTCTGTTGTGTTGGAGCGAGGAGCAGGGACGCTGTGATAACGGGTCTCGTATTCGAAGAGACACGGGTTTGAGCTATGATCAGATGTGATACAGGACACGACACCCGGTTGACTTGGTGCTTTACATTATGTCGTGACAGATCTATAAAAAGATTTCTCATCAGCTGGCCTGTATTTATTTCACTCAAAGAGTAAAACAAAAACCTTGCTTGCACGAATCACGGTAATTGTTAGGGCGAGCGGTATTTCTTCCTCAGCTTTACCATTTGCTTCCCGTCTAGTGTGATATTAAACGTTGATACGATATATATATAATATAGTTTGAAAAACGCCCTCGTCGGGTCATCTGTGGTGAGAAAAATGTTTTCTTTTCAAGTAAAAAAAAATCCGTTAATTGTTAATACATAACCACTTTCGACCGATTATTAATGATATTGCGATTTGAATATATTGTACATCAGCTAGCTCTTGATGGTGAATCTAAACGGGAGCTCCACTACCACAATTTAAACCTACTAAAGTCATCGTTAAAAAATACTTCAATGATACCAAGCATTTTCAAAGACACAAACGACAGGCGAATGACAATAGTGCATTTAAAAAAAAATAACAATTAATACTAATACTGTGTAAGTAATACATGGTTTGGTACGCATTATTATGTATAAATAGAGCGGAACTAGTGCCTAGTTTAACTATGTTAACATAAATCGCCTGGCTATAGTCCGATCATTCTAACATTTTTCAAGCCCTATATATATATATACTTATAATACTAGGAATCCTGGTATTCAAACAGGCATGTTAATGTCTGTTGCCAGGTAGCCGAATAGCTTCGGCTATACGTAGTAGGTTCTTTACAACTTACTGCGGTTTAGTAGGCATTGGTAAAAGACAAACAATTTTGGCATATTTTTAACTATACTTTTTTCTTCTTTTTGTGCGGTAGCGGTCGTTAAAGCGTGCTTTTTCCTAATTCTGCCAAGGTATTTTTAACGTGCTCGACACTGAACACGGGAGCCCGATCTCACTACCAAGAAATCAGGGACATTTTTACAAGAAGATCCACTGAGTCCCATCTATATATACACGCTATATTTACACTCTATATACACTCTATATATACACTCTATATATACACTCTATATATACTCTATATATACACACAAATATATAAGTATAAGTACATACAACAAATATTGAAGTAATAAATGTTACTGGAAACATAATTGTCTAAAAGAACTAATAGCTTTCTTTCGAAGTAGGAATATCGCAAAAAAATATTGTTCTTATAGTTTTTATTGTGCGTAAAAATGGATCAAATAAATATTTAGATTATCTTGGAAAAATAACAATCTCGAAATTATATTCATCGAGTAGTTTTGGATTAGAAGTAAAACAAAATAAAAGATATAGTTCTCTAAAAGAATGTCTTGGAAGTACAACAGTCTAAAATATATATTGCTCTAGTAGTTTTTCTTGGAAGAAGAATAATTGTAAATGTATATTACTCTAGTAGTTTTTCTTGGAAGAAGAATAATTGTAAATGTATATTGCTCTAGTAGTTTTTCTTGGAAGAAGAATAATTGTAAATGTATATTGCTCTAGTAGGATTTTTTAGTAGTAGAACAAAATTTAAAAAAACAAAAGATGTATTGCTCCAGTACTTTCTTTGGAGAGTGGGGTAAGTAAAATTATCTCAATCTTCTTCTTCTTCTTCTTCGTACACAGTCAGACAGTAACCGTTATTTTTTCGAAAAAAGTGGCGGTCATCCTGAGGCTGTCGCCGCTGCCATAGAGCTTGTCTTGCAGTTCCACTGGTGATGGCCACATCTGCTCTCTCTGATCCTCGTATGTCGGGCAGTTCTGCAGCAGATGTTCAGCGGTCATTTTACCGGTACCGCACGGGCATTCGTCGGTACGCCCTATCTTCAATTTGTTGAATAGGTGGTACCTCAGTCTATTCTGGCCAGGGCGAAGTCTGAAGACAACGACCTGCTCTCTTCGGTTCAACTGGTAATAGGCATCGTTTTTGGTGTAACCAGTATGTTCGGTTTCTCATTTGGTCATGAATCTGGCTTTGATAAGCCGTTTTGACTCTTCGTATGGCTTAAATATTTCAAGGCATATGAAGCACACGAAGAAAAGAGTAAGTGACATAGGATTGTACGAGAAATAGCGAAAAGAGCAAGTAGTCCTTTTCTGGATCTCAACAAACGTAACTTTCCCATTTGTTGAAGCAGAAGTACAATACTGCATTTGATTCCGCTAACCAGCGTTTAGGAAAGCCTTGATTGCAGTCATTTGTTGAAGCATAGGTATACCACTACATGTGACTCGCCTAACCAGCATTTTGGAAAGTCTGATTCCAACTATTTGTTGAAGCATAGATCTAACACTACGTTTGGCGTCCCTAACCAGCATTTTGGAAAGTCTGATTCCAACCATTTGTTGAAGCATAGATCTAACACTACGCTTGACGTCCCTAACCAGCGTTTAGAAAAGCTTGATCCAACTCATCTGAAGTGTTGTTTTATGGCAAATGTGTTTGTACACATAGTCGGAATGCCAACCTTCTTTAGTAATTGTTATCGACACGCTGTTTAACCATTATACAAGCTAAAAGAACGCGTTAAATTGCCATTGTTCGTTTCATTTCCCGAAGTTGATCCCGTGGCAGGTTAGATCACAGTAAGTAGCCACTCTTTCCTAGACGACATGTCGTAAACAGCAACAGCGTATTGTTACTTATAGGGCTGTAGCCTTATCATGTCGAACTTACTGCAACAGAAACAGTGTCTATAAAGGCACATACATGCTTCTATATTTGCTTCCAGAAGTGATCAACTGCACTGCAAAGGTGGCTGCTCGCTGAACTTACATTACCATCCACATCTAAAACTTACATTTATAAACCTATCTCACCAACCGCAATATTCAATAAATTTGAAACATTTATAAATTTATCCCATCAAACATAACATCTGATACACTTGAACAATATGTAGGGATCAAGATGCTGAGCGGTGCATGATCTGTAGCGGTCAACGACACAAAGCTGACTGCTAGCGTGAGGGCCAGCAAACCAGAGCTGTCAAGACCCTTCTAGATCTCCACGCAGTGATCCTGGAAACACGCTGCAACATGGCAGACTGGCTAAGGAGAAATGATTTAAGAAGGAAGGCTAACCCTGTACCGGCTAAAGAAAAAGTATTTAAGAAGGAAGGCTAACCCTGTACCGGTAAGGAGAACTTATTTAAGAAGGAAGGCTAACCCTGTACCGGTAAGGAGAACTTATTTAAGAAGGAAGGCTAACCATGTACCAGTAAGGAGAACTTATTTAAGAAGGAAGGCTAACACTGTACCGGTAAGGAGAACTTATTTAAGAAGGAAGCCTAACCCTGTACCGGTAAGGAGAACTTATTAAAGAAAGAAGGCTAATCCTGTACCACTAAGGGGAAAGGATTTAAGAAGGAAGGCCAGCCCTGTACCGCTAAGGAGAACTTATTTAAGAAGGAAGGCTAACCCTGTACCGGTAAGGAGAACTTATTTAAGAAGGAAGGCTAACCATGTACCAGTAAGGAGAACTTATTTAAGAAGGAAGGCTAACACTGTACCGGTAAGGAGAACTTATTTAAGAAGGAAGCCTAACCCTGTACCGGTAAGGAGAACTTATTAAAGAAAGAAGGCTAACCCTGTACCGGCTAAGGAGCAATGATTTAAAAAGGAAGGTTAACCCTGTACCAACAATGCCATGTCGAAGTGGGATGTGTCGGACCAAAAGCTGCAGATATCGTAGTCAAGCTGTAAACTACGACACACCGGATTCCATTCTCCGGACTACATCCTGCTACTTGCAAAGCCCTTTCCATTGTTTGGTAACCAGAAGTTTGAGAACGAACGACGAAGAAGAACAATACTATTTTAAACTTGTTCTCAAATACACTCTCAACTCTTAAACGTGTAATTAATTCAAACACGTGTGTGTTTCACCATTTCAATCTTATATTCACGGCCATCATTAATTCATATATTCACATCATACTCGTAATTTATTGCCGTTGTATATTTTTGTCCCGTCGCCATATTCATTATCATCGCTTTCTCGTGCTTCTTCAATTTTGAATCCAAGGATTATCTTTCTCTGTCAATATCGTATACCTGTAAATATCACCTGACTGCCCTTGTGATCTGCTTGGATCTTCCAAATGTCACTATGTACCACAGCGATGCAATTTACCACTGTCGTTGTTTTAACGGTTTATAAATGGAAATATTCAGGTACGCACGTGCTGGATTTCTGCCGTAAGCCAAGGGCCACAACTGTGCCGCGAAATGGGTTTTCCAAAGGGCATCAATTGCGTCATGATAAAACAAAATATTATACACACCTGTGACAATACATGGGATATCAAAGGACGCTTGCCTTAGGCTGGTTTTGGTTGAATGATCTCGCCACTCAAACAGTAGGCCTCTCCCCTTTTGTTTACAATTAGTTTCACTATTATTACGGCTGTGAGAGCTCGCGAGATGTTATCGGATAACTAGATTGATTTCCTGGGCGTACCTGAAGGTCAATATGATAGTAGTACGCTTGACGTTCAGGTGTTCAGCTTATTCCGCCGTTGTAGTTGGGGAGTGCTCATTTGGAAACTTTGTTTACAATATTTGTCATGTTGAATGTCATAACAACAACTATCATCATCATCATCAGCAGCCGGTTGGCGTTGTTGATCAGCGATCTCCATCGCTTCTATCACCTGTGTGGTTTACCAACTCTGTTGTTGGTTGTCACCCGTGCCATTCTTTCAGGCTATCCGAAATATTCTTTCTCTGCCTTCCTCTGTCTCTCCTACCTCCTATCTTTCCCGTTTTCACAATGTACTCCAAACCACATATTCTCATTACATGCCCGAAAAAAGAATATCAAATTTATGTTAAGAAAAACCTGAATATATCGCGGAAAGTTTATTTCTCAACCGTTACCACATTTGATTACATAAACCACGAACCAACCCTCTCCATGGAGACATGCTATTCCCTCTTGCTAATCCTATTCTCTTGTTATTCCTATTCTTTTTTTAAAATTTCCAACTTCTCCCTGGTTTCCTTGCTTCGGTTTGCGTGTCTCTTTACCATGTGCTTCGTGGCACTTATTTACCTATTTTTCTCTTGCGCGTTTCGTGACACAGATCTTCTTGTGATACTGGCTTGTGGCTTTCACAGAGTGTAGCCTATCTGGGGATACTGGCTTGTGTCTTTCACAGAGTGTAGCCTATCTGGGGATACTGGCTTGTGGCTTTCACAGAGTGTAGTCTATCCAGCGCCACATTTTCACCAATTTTATTATGTTCAACTGACAGCAACTAAGGTACAAGTAGCAATAGTAGTCCAGTGACAGCAGCAAAGGCTGAATTCATCAAATGCTGAAATTGGATCATAAATCCTGTCAGATTATTAGAAAACGTAAATCATATATTTTTAGAGATGTATACAATATAAAATTATATGTATGTGTTAAAAAAAATGTTAGATGTATATATTTAGAGATATATCCCAACGTTCTGGGTTCGATTCCCACTTGTGTCCAGTTTGGCAGAGACTGGGTTTTTTCCCGGGCGAATGCTCCTTCACGTACGGAAAGTAATGGCAACCTACCGTACTGCACACTTGCCAAGAAACTTATAACAGCCAAATAGGTAGCGGTTGTAAGAAGCTACGTTCTGTACATAAATACACATACACACATACAATTATTTTTAAAGGATTAAACATAGATATGGAGCTGACGTAGTTATGTAGATAATCCCGCAACCATTGATTACCAGGTGAATACCTTGTCACAGCATATTAGTTGTAATCTTCTTATTCGCTTTTCGTTTGTATAGGAGGATGTGATGTTGTGTTGCAGTTTACGGGGAGGCTTCGGTATCTGCTTATTTCGGCCTGACATTTCCGGCGTAAAACGGACTTTTTTATGATATAGGAGTACTTAGTTTGTCTTCCCACCACGATCCGTTTTCCTTTAGCCAGACTACACTACTACACCCTGTTTCCAGGGCCGCCGCTTGGAAGTGGAATAGGGTTCTTTTAAGCTCTGTTTGGAAAAGGGTTCTTTTCAGCTCTGTTTGGGAATAGGGTTCTTTTCAGCTCTGTTTGGAATAGGGTTATATTCACTTCTGGTTTGAATAGGGTTCTTTTCAGCTCTGGTTGGCTGACATTGAAGCAAGTAGCCAGATATCAGTCACTGGCTTATGCCAGCTCTTTAACTGTGCAACATATTAAACATCACGCTATCTTAATCTGCGATGGCATGCCAACTGGTTCGCACAATTATTTACTCTAGTGGTTCTCAATGTGTGCTTCCTAGTGTGTTGTTGTTGCACGAGAACTCTCAAAGCGGTGTCTCATAAGCCCTCCAGGGTCTTCCCAGTAACCCTTGAAGCTAAGCCTCAAGAGCCACCCAATAGCTGCCCTAGACACCTACCACCTGTTCCCACAAGACTGCACTACTTGTTGCTACAAGAACCCTGTATGGACCACCTCAGGAATACATTTAGAGAAGATATTGTATTTTATTGTAGTTTTTTTTATTATCTCTATTGAACTAGCACAATCATTAAATGAGTCGTTGCAAAACGCGTCAGTTTTCAATTGGAATTACGTCAATAATTGATTGCTTGGCTTCGCTTGGCTTGGCTTCGTTCGTTCTCAATCTGCCGTTACCAAACACTGACTAGGGCTCAAGTAGCAGAATATAATTCAGAGAACGGAATGCGCTGTGTCGTAGTTTACACCTTGGCTGCGATATTTGCACTTTTCGGTCCAACACATCCGACTTCAGCAATTAGTTTGTGAGTACCTGGTTAGCATTCCCTCTCCGATCCCTTAATCGTTTAGCCGGTCTGTCCTGTTGCAGCATGTTATCCAGGATCACCGCGTGAAGATGTGGAAGGTAGCTTTGGTTCCCTGACCCTGACGCTAGCAGTCAGCTATGGGTCGCTGACCGCTGCAGCTCATGCGCTGCTCAGCATCTTGATCCCAATGATTTAATCGTGATGGATCCTGTGTAAAACACAGGCCCACAGACGATCTTTTACACCTCCATCCTATCACACTCCGACATCTTGAGCTTCACCGTCGTAGGATGGTGACATGTGCACTGATTTGTAGAATTATAAAAAGTGGAATTGCTTTAGTCTCCGTCCTCATTGTGAACAGTGCACGTAACTTGAGACCAGTTTGAGAACTGCTTGACCTCAACATTGGGAGCAGCCACTGACGTGCTAGACAGATGTATGGGTGGATGGATGTGTAGGTGGATAGGTGGATGGATAGATGGATGTATTTGTGGATGTGTTGGTGGATAGATGATTGATGAATGGGTGGATTGTTTGGTGGATAGATGGATGAATGAATGGGTGGATGGATGGATGGATGTGTTGGTGGATAGATGGGTGAAATGGATGGGTGTATGGATGTGTGGATGAGTTAGTGGATAGATGGGTGGATGTATGGGTGGATTTACGGGTGGATGGATGTATGAGTAGGTGGATGTGTTGGTGGATATATGGATGAATGGGTTGCTGGATAGGTGTATAGATCGGTGTATGGATGTGTAGATGAGTTGGTGGATATATGGTTGAATGGATGGATGGGTGGATGGATGTATGGGTGGATGGATGAATGGATGGATGGTTGGGTGTGTGGAAGAGTTAGTGGATAGATGAATGGACGAATGGGTGGATGGATGTATGAGTAGGTGGGTGTGTTTGTGGATATATGAATGAATGGGTGGCTGGATAGGTGTATAGATCGGTGTATGGATGTGTGGAAGAGTTGGTGGATATATGAATGAATGGGTGGATGGATGGATTAATGTGTGGGTAGATACATGGATGAATTGATGGATGGGTGGAGGTGGATCTGTGGGTGGATGAATGGAATGACAGATGGGTAGACAAATAAGCAGGCAGATAGATATAAATAGTTGATACATCAACGTGCAGAAGCCTGGGCGAATACAGATTGCAATTAGTTTGCTACTTGTACATTGAACAAAAGGGTTTTGAGATCAACAGACAGCCTTTGCAGAGTAAACATTAAGATACAGAAGACGAAAAAAGGCATGACTACTTCAATACAGTAGTACTCCACCAGTGACCAAATGAGAAAGAATATCCATATGTTGCAGACCGGTCCCGTTCATTATGAACGTTACTAACATTGGTGTGACTTCTCAAACCTTGAACCATTAGATGGTATGCATCAATTAGCTGTTGATTGGTTCGCCACCGAACATACTGGTTACACCAAAAACGATGCCTATTACCAGTTGAACAGAAGAGAGCAGGTCGTAGTCTTCAGACTTCGCACTGGCCACAATAGACTGAGGTGCCACCTATTCAACAAATTGAAGATAGGTGGCACCGACGAATGCCCGTGTGGTACCGGGAAAATGCCCGCTGAGCATTTGCTGCAAAACTACCCGACATACGAGGACCAGAGAGAGCAGATGTGGCCATCACCAGTGGCAACACTAGACAAGCTCTATGGCAGTGTCGACAGCCTCAGGATGACCGCTGCTTTTTTCGAAAAAATAATGGTTACTGTCTGACTGCGTACGAAGAAGAAGAAGATTGGTTCGCCACAAAATAGTATACTCCATCAGCACCCCCAAAGGGGACGGCGTGGGCAAGTGGTTAAGTGGCACGGTTCACAAGCCGAAGGTGCTAGGTTCGATCCCTATCACAGCAACGGCCGTTACCCCAGGGAAGCGAACTCTTAGAAAATGCAGGAGGAAGCAGACACTTACATAACATTAATGCTGAAGTCGGATGCACTGGGCCGATAGGCGCAAAATAAAAACTGCAGTGCAATGCACATCGCTATGGGGCTTAGAGAAATGAGGCTAACGCAAAAATTTAAAAAATAATCACCTCCAAAAATCCTGCTAATTTGCGTTGTCGATCATGGACCTATCTTATACCGAGTGTCGTTTAGCAGTTCTGCCATTGACCGTCTCTCGTACCATGCCTTCAAGCTGTCCAATATGTTATCTCTTTACTTCGCTGTGTCTCTTGTCCCAAAGATTCTGCCTGTTGTCACCATGTGTTCTAACCCGCCTCTTGCCTTGAGTGTCTTGCCCTGATCTTTACCATACGTTGTCTTTGTGTCTGTGCCTCCTCAAGAACTATGCTATTAGCTTTCTTTGCAAGTCCATTGAATTTAAATCCGCATTTCCGTTGCCTCCATTGATTCAAGCACTTGCCTAATGATTGCCCATGACTCACAGCTGTATGTACACTATGTAAATATAACAATTACAATTTTGTAACCCAATTTAAAGGGAAGCTTATTGTATGAATCTCAAACATGGAGAAAAACAAAATCAACAAATCAAAAAGTACACAGTACTTGGGAACTGTAAAAGGTAAGAAACGCAATTATACGATCTCATCATGTGGAACTGTTGACAAATTCACACATTGGATATGACACACAGTAAGGAAACTAACTCACGGCATTGCCTCAATTATGTAATCCCCAAGAGAAGAAGAGGGCAAACTAACACACATGGACATCGGCGCTCAAGACAAACATAATGGAAACATGGTAGACCTGGATGAAGCTGGAAATGATGACGACGTGTGTTTGTTGAAGAACTGAGCTTGACAAGGATCTCAAAACGTTTGAATTGATTGATTTCTTCTTCGTTCGTTGTTAATCTCTTCCTACCAAACCATGAAAATGGCTTTGCCAGTAAACAGGTTGTTGTGCGAAGAACGGAATGCGTTGTGTAGTAGTTTACAGCTTGACTGCGATAATTGCACTTTTCTGTCCAACATCCGACTTCAGCAGGAATTTTTTTAATACCGGCTAGCCTTTTCTTTTCGATCCTTCTCCTTAGCAGCCTGCTCTGTTGCTGCCTGTTAACCTGGATCACCGCGTGGAGGTGTAGACAGATCTTGGCAGCTCTGGTTCGCTGACCCTGAAGCTAGCAGCCTGCTCTGTTGCTGCCTGTTAACCAGGATCACCGTGTGGAGGTGTAGAAAGATCTTGGCAGCTCTGGTTCGCTGACCCTGAAGCTAATAGTCTGCTCTGGTTCGCTGACCCTGAAGCTAGCAGTCTGCTCTGTTGCTGCCTGCTCTGTTGCTGCCTATTAACCTGGATCACCGCGTGGAGGTGTAGAAAGGTCTTGGCAGCTCTGGTTCGCTGACCCTGAAGCTAGCAGTCAGCTATGGGTCGCTGAACCGCTGCAGCTCATGCACTGCTCGGCATCTTGCTACCTATTGATTGATTTGATATATATGAATATATAGTATCATTGTTAACTTGAGACTCAGTGCGGAATTCACGAAGGTGTTGCAGGGCTAACACACATTTCAAGTGACAATTTGACTTAGCCGGGTTTTATTCTGAAATCAGGTAGTATTTAGTTAATATGTCGTCGTTGGTTAATATGTCGTCGTTGGTTAATATGTCGTCTTTGGTTAATATGTCATCGTTGGTTAATATGTCGTCGTTGGTTAATATGTCGTCGTTGGTTAATCTGTCATCGTTGGTTAATATGTCGTCGTTGGTTAATATGTCATCGTTGGTTAATCTGTTTGCGAAACACGCAAATCGCAGACAGAGACCTTTTGCTTGTGTCAGAGCACATTTATCTGTGAAAGGAATCGGATACAACATCATTTTTAAGTTCCCCAACAAAATTTTTTTTAAATGTAAAGCTGGAATCCAGATGAGTCCCTGAAACCAGGTAGCCAAATGCATACTTTATTCTACAGACAATCTTATCGGCTCTTAGAAGGTCCTATCAAACGCCATTCGTGGTTTGACTTCAAACTTTCATTTGGCTATTAGTAGTGGATTTGTTGGTGGTTTTTTTTCTTGTGGATAACTAGTCGTAAACAACGTGGAGATCTAGGGTATCCAGCCTCAAAGCGTTTCCCTGGAGCGCTACAGGGCCTGTACTCTGCCTATGGGGGAGGGTGCGGGGGAGAGGATGGGTAGGGGGCTTGATTATATGATAGCAAAGCACTAATTCCTTGCAGGAAGAAGGCAAGACGAATGCCACGGCTTTCGTTGAACAGAGAGCATGAATCTAACATTAAGCAATAAGATAGTCGTGGGATGAGCAGGCACTGTAGGCTCATAATGTGACAGTTTGTCGGCTGTCCGTACATGGTCTGTGTACCTCTAGAACTTGAATGTTTATTGATATTTTGATAAAACAGAATGTGCATTATCAGGCTGTCTAGTATCGTGCAGTCTAGCATCAGACTGTCTAGTATCAGGATGTCTAGTTTCAGGATGTCTAGTATTATGCTGTTAAATATCATTATGTATAGTATATTCATGTCTCGTATCAGCATGTCTAGTATCATGCTGTCTACTATCATGCTGTCTAGTATCACGATGTCTAGTATCATGGTGTCTATTATCATGCTGTCTAGTATCACGATGTCTAGTATCATGGTGTCTATTATCATGCTGTCTAGTATCAGGATGTTCAGTATCATGCTGTCTAGTATCATGCTGTATAGTATCATTATGTATAATATATACATGTCTAGCATCCGACTGTCTAGTATCATGCTGTCTACAATCAGGATGTTGACTATTAGGATGTTCACTATCATGATGTCAACTTTTAGGATGTCTAGTATCAGAATGTGTAGTGTCAGGATGTGTAGTATCAGGATGTCTAGTGTCAGGATGTGTAGTATCAGGATGTGTAGTATAAGGCTGCCTAGTATCATAATATGTAGTATCATGATGTCCAATTTAAGCCTATCTAGCAATAGAATTATCCTCACCCATATCTTGTGATCTGCAGCTGAACTGCTACGTGAAAAGTTCACCTTTTTGTTACTTTACTTCCCGATGCAAACCAACTATATCCTCTGCATGCATCGGTGAGTGGGTGAATCCATGCGTGTACTTTTAGTGTTGAAGCCCCACATGTTATGCAAGAGGACCCATACTGACTTAATGTCGTCAGTAATATCTATAAGCGACTTGTAAATGAGTTGACTAACCATCATACAATTAAGCTGCCTCTCATTGAAGACGGAATATTTAGAAGATCAAAGAAGTTCTTACTCTTTATTACCCTGTTATTTTAAAGGAGAAACAGTTGACTATATGAACTGTAACATGGACAGCAGACTCCCAGGTGAACACATGTACGCATGATAATAAGGCAGTAAATTTAGATCTAGTAAATGTAGATCTTGTAAATGTAGATCTAGTAAATGTAGATATTCGAATGCCAGTCAGTTGTCAGCAGTGCGTCAGTTGTCAAAGTGGCCCCGGAGACAATTATTTTTTGTCCTCATAAAACATGTACAGTAATGAGCAGACAAGAAAGCATATACCAAACAGCAGACAAGAAATCATTTACCTTCTTCTTCTTCTTCTTCATCGTACGCAGTCAGACAGTAACCATTATTTTTTGCGAAAAAAGCGGCCGTCATCCTGAGGCTGTCGACACTGCCATAGAGCTTGTCTTGTGGTTCCACTGGTGATGGCCACATCTACTCTCTCTGATCCTCGTATGTCCGGCAGTTCTGCAGCAGATGCTCAGCGGTCATTTTCCCGGTACCACACGGGCATTCGTCGGTACCACCTATCTTCAATTTGTTGAATAGGTGGTACCTCAGTCTATTGTGGCCAGTGCGAATTCTGAAGACAACGACCTGCTCTCTTCTGTTCAACTGGTAATATGCATCGTTTTTGGTGTAGCCGGTATGTTCAGTTTCCCATTTGGTCATGTATCTGGCTTTAATAAGCCGTTTTGACTCTTCGTACGTCATACTAGTATCTGTTTGTGGTAGTCTTGCACCTTCTTTTGCCAGTCTGTCTGCCTCCTCGTTGCCTTGGATGTTGCAGTGTGATGGGACCCACTGTACCACTACTCTGTTTGGTGCGGACTGCTGGCATAGTTGGCAGAGTACTGCTCGTAAGTCATTAAGCTCAGTGTTTTTCTGGCTTTTTAGCCCTGTGACTACGGCCAGAGCATCTGTAAGCAGGACTGTATGGCTTTCATTTTCTTTATGTGTCACCATTTCTTCCACTGCCGCCTTCAGTGCCTCTGCCTCCGCTCTGAAATTGCTTGTGTACTTACCAGTAGCAAATGACAGTGTTATTTTTCTGCCATTTGGAATGCTCCTGTCCCTCCGTTCTGTGTAGTGTTTGTTACAGAACCGTCGGTGTATGCATGGGTCCAGTCCATGCTTGTGTAGTTTTTCCATACAAAGCTTAGGGAAGTATCTCTCCTTTCTTTTTCAGTCTGGCAGTTTTTGTTTCCAATACCTGGTATATTTTCTACCACCTCTGGAAATATATCCTGCCTTCAGGTAGGTTTTCGTACAGTAGTGATGGGCTTTGGTGTTGTTAGTGCGTTTATGGGATCTTCGTGCATCTTTGCTTTGGCTATTTCTGCAAAGTTTCTCCGCTTTAGTTTCCCATTTCCCAAATTGTTTAGTCTCTGGTGCATTGGATGGTCAGTCAGTCTTCTGAGTTTCTCTGACTGCAGCTGGGCTCTGCAGTCTCTTATATCGGTCATGGATTGCAGTTTTGTAATCTTTTCAAGTTCTACAATTGGCGTTGACTTCATGCCTCCTGTTATAACTCTCATGGCTTGGTTTTGAAGTTTGCTAACTTTATCGAAGTTCTCCTTTGCTGCTGTTGTCCATGCTGCGATGCCATACTCGAGAACTGGTCTCACTCTTCCAGTGTACAGTTTCTTTAGTATACTTTCGTCTGCTCCCCAGCTTGTGCCAGCAAGTTTCCTCATGATTGCCATTCTTTCGCTGGCTCTCATTCGGTTTCTCTCGATCTGACTTTTCCCTGTCATGCGCCGATCAAATGTGACTCCCAGATAGTTTGGGTTATCGTTTGGCTGCAGGAATTTGCCAATTATACTTAATTTGGTGTTTTGAGGTTTGATTGAAAGCGAGAATATTGTACATGTGGTTTTCTCCTCGTTTATTTTGAAAATCATTTACCAAACAGCAGACAAGAAAACATATATACCAAACAGTAGACAAGAAAGCATTTACCAAACAGCAGACAAGAAAACATATACCAAACAGCAGACAAGAAAACATATATACCAAACAGCAGACAAGAAAACATACAGCAGACAAGAAAACATTTACCAAACAGCAGACAAGAAAACATATGCACCAAACAGCAGACAATAAATCATTTTCCAAGCAGCAGAAAAGAAATCATTTACCAAACCGCAGACAAGAAAACATATATACCAATCAGCAGACAAGAAAACATACAGTAGACAAGAAAACATTTACCAAACATCAGACAAGAAAACATATATACCAATCAGCAGACAAGAAAACATACAGTAGACAAGAAAACATTTAGCAAACAAAAGACAAGAAAACATATATACCAATCAGCAGACAAGAAAACATGCAGTAGACAAGAAAACATTTACCAAACAGCAGACACGAAAACATATATACCAAACAGCAGACAACCAAACATACAGCAGACAAGAAAACATATACCAAACAGGCATGTCTCATTCTTTCTGGTGTACATTTTGTGCACCAAAAGTGATTGGATGAATGTCAGATCCTGGTTTTGTGAGCTCCACTTATTCATCATTTAATCCTCAGTAACAACGACTACCAAATATCTAAGAATAGTGTACTCTCTGTATCATATGTGTGAAAATGCTTTCTAGCGATTTCTTCCAACTCTTGACGGCTGACCTGCACTAAGGGGCAGGATGTGGGAAGCTATAATTGAAATGTTTCTCTACCTTAGAACACACTGTGAATCGGCTCCTACGTGTTTTCAGTGAGGTCTTCTTCTTTTGTGTTTGTTCGCAATCTCCCGCTACCAAGCCATGAACAGGACTTTACAAGTAGCAGCATGTGGTCCGAAGAACGGAATGCGTTGTATCGGTGGTTTACATATTGACTGCGATATTTGTACCTCACTGTCCGACACATCCATCTTCGGCAGCTTCAGTGGGGTAAAGTCCTATTCTCTTTTATGTCAAATACTGTGCCCAGCAGAAAACGGATCGGAGTTTTCTTTTTTACTTTCCTCCGATTTGGATGAGTGGAACTATGCACTGTTTTTAAAATTTTTAACAATGACGATACGAATTTGTGGAAGAACTATAGTAGAGCCGTCTGTATACTGGTCTCTTGTCCGTAGTGAAACGGTGTTAAATCCATTTTAAGACCTAAGGGATTTTTGTTTGGGAATTAAAACAATTAGGTTACCCACTACGGAATGACTTCAAGGCGAGCGGCCTTTGTTCTTCAGCGCTATACAACAACCAGGAGGAGTTAATGAGTGGGAATTAAGGATATAGGCTGTTAGGGTGATCATCAAGAGGCAATATTAGTTCGATAGATTGAGCGTCCAAATCCAGAGCAAAGAATCAATGGTAGTTTGAGATATATACATATATATATATATATATATATATATTTATATATATATATATACATATATATGCAGCTCTTAGAATGGTCGCAGAGAACTGACGATATTATGTTAGATGTAGGCTGTAAGAGTGGGCGGACTAAGAACCAGAGTCGCGAGCCAACGATAGTTTGATATATGTAGGTCATTATAGTGAGAACCAAGAGCCAGAGCCAAGAAGCATTGATAGTTTGATAGATGCGGCTATTAGAGGGAGAGCTGAGAGCCAATGATAGTTTGATAGATGCGGCTATTAGAGGGAGAGCTGAGAGCCAATGATAGTTTGATAGATGCGGCTATTAGAGGGAGAGCTGAGAGCCAATGATAGTTTGATAGATGCGGCTATTAGAGGGAGAGCTGAGAGCCAATGATAGTTTGATAGATGCGGCTATTAAAGGGAGAGCTGAGAGCCAATGATAGTTTGATAGATGCGGCTGTCAGAATGAGAGCTGAGAGCCAATGATAGTTTGATAGATGCGGCTATTAGAGGGAGAGCTGAGAGCCAATGATAGTTTGATAGATGCGGCTATTAGAGGGAGAGCTGAGAGCCAATGATAGTTTGATAGATGCGGCTATTAGAGGGAGAGCTGAGAGCCAATGATAGTTTGATAGATGCGGCTATTAGAGGGAGAGCTGAGAGCCAATGATAGTTTGATAGATGCGGCTATTAGAGGGAGAGCTGAGAGCCAATGATAGTTTGATAGATGCGGCTATTAAAGGGAGAGCTGAGAGCCAATGATAGTTTGATAGATGCGGCTGTCAGAATGAGAGCTGAGAGCCAATGATAGTTTGATAGATGCGGCTGTCAGAATGAAAGCTGAGAGCCAATGATAGTTTGATAGATGCGGCTGTCAGAATGAAAGCTGAGAGCCAATGATAGTTTGATAGATGCGGCTGTTAGAATGAGAGCTGAGAGCCAATGATAGTTTGATAGATGCGGCTGTCAGAATGAGAGCTGAGAGCCAATGATAGTTTGATAGATGCGGCTGTCAGAATGAGAGATGAGAGCCAATGATAGTTTGATAGATGCAGCTGTCAGAATGAAAGCTGAGAGCCAATGATAGTTTAATAGATGCGGCTGTCAGAATGAAAGCTGAGAGCCAATGATAGTTTGATAGATGCGGCTGTTAGAATGAAAGCTGAGAGCCAATGATAGATGCGGCTGTTAGAATGAGAGCTGAGAGACAATGATAGATGCGGCTGTTAGAATGAGAGCTGAGAGACAATGATAGATGCGGCTGTTAGAATGAGAGCTGAGAGATAATGATAGTTTGATAGATGCGGCTGTCAGAATGAGAGCTGAGAGCCAATGATAGTTTGATAGATGCGGCTGTCAGAATGAAAGCTGAGAGCCAATGATAGTTTGATAGATGCGGCTGTCAGAATGAAAGCTGAGAGCCAATGATAGTTTGATAGATGCGGCTGTTAGAATGAGAGCTGAGAGACAATGATAGATGCGGCTGTTAGAATGAGAGCTGAGAGACAATGATAGATGCGGCTGTCAGAATGAGAGCTGAGAGACAATGATAGATGCGGCTGTTAGAATGAGAGCTGAGAGACAATGATAGATGCGGCTGTTAGAATGAGAGCTGAGAGACAATGATAGATGCGGCTGTCAGAATGAGAGCTGAGAGACAATGATAGATGCGGCTGTTAGAATGAGAGCTGAGAGATAATGATAGTTTGATAGATGCGGCTGTCAGAATGAGAGCTGAGAGCCAATGATAGTTTGATAGATGCGGCTGTCAGAATGAAAGCTGAGAGCCAATGATAGATGCGGCTGTCAGAATGAAAGCTGAGAGCCAATGATAGTTTGATAGATGCGGCTGTTAGAATGAAAGCTGAGAGCCAATGATAGATGCGGCTGTTAGAATGAGAGCTGAGAGACAATGATAGATGCGGCTGTTAGAATGAGAGCTGAGAGACAATGATAGATGCGGCTGTCAGAATGAGAGCTGAGAGACAATGATAGATGCGGCTGTTAGAATGAGAGCTGAGAGATAATGATAGATGCGGCTGTCAGAATGAGAGCTGAGAGCCAATGATAGTTTCGTAGACATACACTGTAACAGTCGGCGCACCAGGAGGCAGAGCCATGAGCCACTGATAGTGTCACAGATGTACACTGTAAGAGTTAGCACACCAAGAGATAATGATAGTTTGATAGATGTAGAAGTTAGAATGAGAGATAGGAGCATCCAGATTGGCACGCCTACCCTCAACTCTCTTCAAGAGTAAATTTAACAATGTTAGAATCACTATTGTAATTTTTTAGAGAAGCATGAGTTGTGGCATTTAGATGCTCATGTCCGGTAAAATGATACGCCTTTGTCGATGCTTAACTTTAATGGTACATTTCTTGCTCGCTTGTTCTTGGTCTTTGTAAATCGGCTTGGAAATGTGTATATATTGATGTGCGTTCGAAGAAGGAAAAATCAATCAGTACAGATCGTTGACGCAGGGGTAAACAATACCGGACATTCAAGCACAGATCGGCACGAGCATTTGACCCTTAAGTGGATTGGGAAACTTCGGAATCCGGGCCGGGATCAGAAAACAATGTACCGGTCTACAGAATTGCGTCGTCACCTGCATAATAGCTTAGGGACCTTAGGGATGTGTCGGGACATTCTGGTGGCTTTGTGTATCGTCTCCGCTGTTACGTGCTTCCAACAAGGGAGACACAAAAAACATACTGTTTCTGCCCTAATAGACCTGAACTCCACGCTCGTTTAGCAAATAATTGTCAACACGTATCTCGGTATTCTCCCACTATTCTCTTCAGTGTTCTTTATCTCAATATGTATCTCACTCTCTCTATCACACATACACAAACATACAAACACAAACACACATGCCCACACATAAACATATATACGCATACGTACACATATATACATATATATATATATATACAGGTACATACACACGCACACACAGAAACTAGCACATATACAGTTATAGTCTTTTATACAACACATTCACGTTTCAAAACCGAATGGCAGATGTGCTAGAGTGCTGTCTCTCGCAGCAAAGGAATCTAAATGGATCCCTCTGAAGGGTACACTATCATCCGACATATGTTATTGTTCGTTGTTTGTGAATTGCCAGAATAAGTAGGTTTTCTCTTTTATACACTATGACAAGGACGTTAAGAGACAGGTTGCAGTAGCTTTCCTCACATCCCGAGCGTGCTGTTGAAAGTGGACTGAGATCCTTCAAGTGGTTGTGCTATGCTTGGGTTCAGCTGCAGGTCGCTGACTACTGCGGGAATCACGTCGATCCCTCAGCTCGTTAGCCAGGCTGCCATGAAAACTTCCCGTTCCCAGTGAGGGCTACGAGAAGGCTCGAGGTGAGGGTCTCGGCCAGTATGTTTTTCTAGACTGACTAACATGTCTGATCAGTATATTTTGCCTTACCAGGCATCAGTCCTCATCCCCATCCGATATACGTAAATGAGTGCCTGACGAGGCGTTAGTCTTCCTTCCCATCCGACACATGTAAATGAGAGCCTGACCAGGCGTTAGTCTTCCTTCCCATCCGACACATGTAAATGAGAGCCTGACGAGGCGTTAGTCTTCCTTCCCATCCGACATATGTAAATGAGAGCCTGACCAGGCGTTAGTCTTCCTTCCCATCCGACACATGTAAATGAGAGCCTGACCAGGCGTTAGTCTTTTTTCCTATCCGACATATGTAAATGAGTGCCTGACAGGCGTTAGTCTTCCTCCCCATCCGACATATGTAAGTGAGTGCCTGACGAGGCGTTAGTCTTCCTCCCCATCCGACATATGTAAATGAGTGCCTGACAGGCGTTAGTCTTCCTCCCCATCCGACATATGTAAATGAGAGCCTGAAGGGAGTATATTAAAGTAAGTCGTCGAGCAGACCTAACACCCTACCGCCAACCCCCGCTAACCCCCACCCGCTCATATTCCAGCTCCTAAAAAACTACGACTTGGTCGTACAATGATATCCAACACTTTATCCATGTCAGTAGTGTCTTATATGGAATGTCCTCTTGTATCCATTCAATATGCACTATCTCTCTCTCTCTCTCTCTCTCTCTCTCTCTCTTTCTTTTGCTCTCTTTCTTTCGCTTACACTCTCTTTCACTCACTCACTAGCGCACATACTCATGTATGTTACAATTTTATGTGAAGTTTGTTTGTGCATAAAACACTTTTGTTTTGTAATACCCGCACGATTTTTCTCTTGTTCCCGACTCCCCTTCTGTAAACTGATTTTCATCTTGCCTGGTTTTGTTGTTATTCCGAGCGGATCCCTGGTTTACCGTCCTCTCCTTCTCATCATTCCACCCTCCCCCCTACCCCCACACTCCCCCAATTCTCCCATTGGTCCTCCCATAAGTCACGGGATTTAATAATGACTAATGATTTTCGCTTTAAGATCCATTAGGCCTCAGACATTTTGTTGTTGGTGAGTCCTGATCGAAAGTGTTCAAGCTTTTCTCTTACCTGCCTCTCTGATTCTTGTTTTTAAAACTTTTCTTTTCATCTCGGAACGATATCGATTTATTGAGCATTTGTTGAAAGTTAGCCAGCTTCTTACAGCACACGTGCGGGCGATTGTGATCGTACTTCGTTCAGTGGCATTCTAAAATATGTACATAAACTACCACATATAAGTGCATTATGCCCATGGGCTTGTATGTTATTCATATGGGAATCTTGTCATTCACCCCTCAATATGTCGCTGACTGAGAAGAATTGCTTTTTCTATTACTGTGTTATGTTTCGTCTGCACATAATCTGGCTTTACATCTGGATTGCAAAAATTCTTAATCCAAAAATAAAGATCTTCCATGCCTGCCTGATCAAACGAATGAATTAAGACTTTTAAAAGCTTCGTGGTAAGCGAACATCGCCATGTTTGTCTTTGGTCTTTGAAGTTGGTTTCTCTTTGTAGTAATCATATTTGTATCGCCTTTTCTCTGTGGTGGACATAAATGCTAGAATGTGACAGACGAATAATTTCGTTTTGATACATACCAGCAAACGTATGTGAAAATGTTAAAACGGTTGAAATGAGAATAGGACATTTTATGATAGAATCCCTTTACTCTGTGATGTTAGTACCTTCACAGACATTCATTGTACCGGACCTCTTAACAGGCAGATCAAACGGGAACCGTCCTAAGTATCGGACAGCAATGTACAATTGAAAAGGAAATCGCCTCTGGTCATAGCCGGTGGCCATTAAGTACAGTTAACCGTTGGTGGTGGTAGTGTACAGGTCATTCTTGTAGGGCCAATACTGGAAATTAATATTTCATGGCAATATTTTGTTCTGGTATGCGACCCAGATAAATGTTATGTTCTAGAAGTACTTCACGAGAAGGAAAGAAAATGTTTGTTCTTTCATCTCATAGAAATACAACCTAATCAGCTACCACTGCGCTTATATAAAACAAGATGCACATGTTAATATGGCAGGAGCAAGACTACGTGACACATGGATAGATACTATAACATAAATTTTACAGTAACACGGGATTGCAATAACCGACGCAACATTTGACCTGATATTGAAAACTGCAGTTCCCAAAGCCGCTTACGGCCAGAAGTAAACGAAATAAGTTGGCACACGGAAACTTGTAGAGACAGACAGGTTATCACGACATTCAGATATGAGGTATACTTAGACAAGTATCGCAAGCTATTTGCTAATGTTTTCTTAGTACTGTCACTCTTTCCGCTGATATATCACCTTTATAGTCTAAGTTTGTTTGTTATGTCCCAGATTATCGTGAACTATTAGTGGCAGACTGAAATCGACAGTTTGCGTACATCCGTTCTTCATTAACGGATCTATTCTGTATTTATTATGTATCTTAAATATAGTTATATTCATGTGAATGAAACCACAAAAAAAAACGTGCAAGAATTTAGGTATTTTTGGTAGTTTTTACTGAGATAGAGAGATATAGATAAAATTGTTTTACTGAGAGAGATAGAGACGGGATTGTTTTTACTAAGATAGAGAGATAGAGACGTAATTGTTTTTACTGAGATAGAGAGATAGAGACGGAATTGTTTTTACTGAGATAGAGAGATAGAGACGGAATTGTTTTTACTGAGATATAGATAGAAACGAGAGTGCTGCCAAAGACGGATGTGTCGGACCAAAAGGTACAAATATCTCAGTCAAGCTGTAAACTAGCGACACAACGCATTCCGTTCTCCGGACTACATCCTGTTGCTTGAAAAGTCTTGTGGTCGGGGCTTGGTAGAGGTAGATTGAGAAAGAAACGCAGAAGAAGAAGAAGAAGAGACGAGAGTGCAGAGGACAAACACTATCACTTACAGCTGTCTCCACTACTAAAATACCCCAAGTTTATCCCCATGCAAAAAAGCAGATGATAAATAGTATCTTCATTCCAACCCTGTGCTACCAGTGTCAGACATGGGCATTGAATAAGGCATAGAAACGAAAGATAGCCACCTGCGAAAAACGATGCCTACGAAAGAGCACTAGCAACACCAGAAGAGACACAATCACAAATCGAAGTATTCGGGAGACGGTTGGAACAATTCCCTACCTACAGTATATCGAGCAATAGAGAATGAATTGATTTGGCCACACTGTGATAATGCGACAGACCCCATTGTTCGCGCAGTCCTCTACATAAGAACATTAAGAAAAAGAGCCAGAGGTAGACCGAGACAAGGGTGGATTGACGACGTAAACAAGACCTGCTGTAAAATGGGAAAATTGTTTTTTCGGGTCACGAGAGAGACGAAAAACAAATACATCCCACGACACTGGGCTACAACCCCGTCAAAAGTGAGACGACAAAAGAAGAAGGAGGAAGAAAATTGTCTTCTTTTATACACATCATTTGTAAGATTTATAAACAGAAACGGCTGCAAACACAACCTTCGCAAAAACGCCCATGTTCGCGCCCAGCTAAACATTTAGGTTTACCTAATCCATAAGCTCGGCTATTTCTATTGCCGATCCGCGTCAACAAATAACAGGCATACACAATTTTAAATAGATAGGTAAATAGGTAAATAAGGTAAATAAAGATGTTTACCCGATCTGTTCTCTCCATACATTGATAACATATTCATCTATAGATTTGATAATCGTCCGTCTGTTACCAGAGTCAGAAGGTAAGCAAAGAATAGCAAAACTGTAACCTGCCAGGTTAACCGTAAGAGCAGATTCAGAAGGAGTTGGTTGAAGTACATATCCCGTAGACAAGATTAACCGTAAGAAAAAGATAAAAATTTCCTCCTTCATGGTAAAAGAGCAACTGATTCATATCAAATCGAACTTCGCACTGAGGGCTGCAGCAGAAGCAATGCTGACAGGCAAGGCAAAAGAAATGAAAGCCAGATAGTCCTGTTCACAGATGCCCTGGCCGTAGTCACAGCACTAAAAAGCCAGAAATATACTGAACTTAATGATTTAAGAGCAGTACTCTGTCAACTATGCCAGCAGACCGCACCAAAAAGAGTAGTGGTACAGTGGGTTCCATCCCATTGTAACATCCAAGGCAACGAGGAGGCAGACAGACTGACAAAAGAAGGTGCAAGACTACCACAACCAGATTCTAGTGTTACCCATGAAGAGTCAAAAAGGCTCATTAGAGTCAGATACATGGCCAAATGGGAAACAGAACATACTGGCTACACAAAAAATGATGTCTATTACCAATTGAACAGAAGAGAGCAGGTCGTGGTCTTCAGACTCCGCACCGGCCACAACAGACTGAGGTACCACCTATTCAATAAGCTGATGACAGGTGACACTGACGAATGCAGTTGTGGTATCGGAAAAACGACCGCTGAGCATCTGCTGCAAAACTGCCCGAAATACGAGGACCAGAGTAAGCACACGTGGCCATCACCAGTGGCAACACGAGACAAGCGCTATGGCAGTATTGACAGCCTCAGGATGACCGCTGCTTTTTTCGAAAATAACACAGGTTGACGTTTGACAGCGTACGAAGAAGAAGAAGTAGAAGAAGAAGAAGAATAAAGAAGAAGAAGAAGAAGAAGAAGAAGAAATCGAATTTCGTGAGAGTATAATTTCCGTTTATAACTTCCGTGAGAGTATAATTTCAATATAGTTAATGAAACTTCACTCAGTTGATGAATGCATAGTTTTAAGATAAATTGACACATTTCATAAATGTTTACTTGCAACACAACTTCCCACTTTTCTTAAATGTATACTCGACAAAACTTGACACATATTATTAACAAATATTTTCAACATATCTCTACAATAAGAGAACAAAGAAAATGATTGCGTTACTGTTTTTCCAGAGATTCTCGAACAAAAATACCAACCGCGCTTTCATGAATGCTGCTTATCTACAATGACTGTGTAAACACGTTTGTTTCTTTCTTTATCTTCCTCGTTCGTTCTCAATCCCCCACTACCAAACCCTGAAAGGGTAGCAGAACGTAGTCCAGAGAACGGAATGCGTTGTGTCGTAGTTTACAGCTTGGTTGCGATATTTGCACCTTTCGGTCCAACACATCCGACTTCAGCACGCATTTTTTGAGTACCGGGTTAGCATTCCCTCTTCGATCCCTTCTCCTTAGCCAGTCTGCTCTGCAGCAGCCTGTTATCCAGGATACCGCGTGGAGGTGTAGAAGGGTCTTGGCAGCTATGGTTCGCTGGCCCTGACACTAGCAGTCAGCTATGGGTCGCTGACCACTGTAGCTCAGGCGCTGCTCAGCATCTTGATCCCATTTGTTTCTTTCAAATGAACATCTATGAAAATACAGTTATGAGATAATGTAGCTACCGCGTGCTGATACGTTTAGAGACATAAAAGTATGTACTTGCCAAAAAACGAATGCAAGAGCTAGACCTAATCGTTATGAAGGCATATTCTTCTATTCTGGGATAACAGAGCACAGCAACGTTGCCGCCATATCCGCAGTCACCTTTTGTACAATGCCCCAGCTTTGGTTCATGATGTTCACAAAGGCTTCCTCGGCCTCAGGTAGATTTCTCTTTGTCTTTGTCTGTGGTTCATAGCACGGCGGTCCCAGTGATGATAGTAGAAACTTAGGAACACGAACGATCCAACTCCAGCCCCGACTGCCTCAAAGGTGCGCATGGCTTCTCGGTCGCACTTGGCCGTCAGTCCTTGGCCAGCGATAACGTCAGGCTAAAAAATGTAAATGAATCCCCCCCCCCTCCCACACACAGGCCCTTTTGATAAATTATAGCTCGGGCTTATCCCTTTTTGCCCCTCCTTAACACCCAAGACCACACCATGAACACGTTATACACACAGTTGAAAAATCAAACCGCGTATCTTCAAACTAGCGAAACTTATTTCGTAGGATATCGAAAACATGCATTAATACAACGAAGAACTAATCTTCCTTCGTATTTCATGTATTCCTATTTGTTACTGTCTTACATTGTGATATTTCAGATATCACATGTGTCGCTCTAATCAATAGATGTCTTCCACGGTCGCTTTTGTTAACCTTCAATCACATTAAAATATACGCTTACTTTACTTATTTATGTCTTGGTACTTTGCTTTGGCAATATATTTATGTGTCCATTGTTTGTGAATAGTCTACTCCAGCGTTTCTCAACATGTGGGTACTTGAGTTCTGAAGCTCTTTGAAACCTCTCCATTTTTCCCACTTCATTGGCTGTTTTCGTCTTCTCAGACGATATTAATTGTACTTATAGCACAAAGCCTCCGCAGAAATATAAGACCATGTGTTGCCGATGCAGTATGGCGCCTCTCTCGATCTTCCTTGTTTGCTCGAAGGGAAAGGTGATACCAATACATTTGGAACAAGCCAAGCTGTAGAAGCTGCCGGATCAGCAGAGCAATGCTCTATCTGTTCGCCTGTCAGAGCTTCACTCCCAGACCATCCGCCAACCAAGGATAAGGGCCTGGTCTTCCCTGCCACAACACTCAGCTGAGGTTGCCTTTCCTAGAATAAGGCTTTGTATCCTCATGCGTGTGTTCATTCGTATATCGTCGGTTGTCATGTTTGGAAGATGCTGACCAACCTTCAGAGTTATAAGAAAACAGGTTGCACACCCATATCTGACAAAACTCGACAAAATACGCCAGTATCTTATCTGCAAGGCGTCATATGGTTTGAAATCAGAGTTTTCCTTCTACTAGATGAGCTGTCTTCCTAGCATTTCAAGCCCTATCTGCCCGACATTGTGCCAGATAGCGTACACTTAAATACACTGAATCTTGAATCCTTGTTTCCATGTTGATTGAACTAGTGAAATAATTAAGGAACCCCTGTGTCACATTTCAGTTTGAAATGTGATTACTGTAAACATCGATGGACGTAACCTGCGTATGAAAGGTTTCCATTTTTACATAGATTAGGGACGGCGTGGGCTAGTGTTTAAAGGACACGGCTCACCACCAGAAGGAGCTGGGTTCGATCCCCAATCACGGCATCGGCCGTTACCCCGGGGAAAAAACCTTAGAAAACGCTGGAGAAAGCAGATCCTTAGAAAAAATGTATGACGAAGTCAGATGCACTGGACCGACAGGCGGAAAATAAAAACAGTGCAACGCACACCGCCTTGGGGAATAGCGAAATAAGGCGAACGCAAAAAAAAAAAAAATTGAAAACAATTTACACAAGTTGTTCACGAAATGTGCTGATGAGGACCATATCTCCTATCTCTGTTCCTTGTGCTTACTCTATCTATCAAACTATCTACCAACCTATCTACCTACTTACCTACCTACCTAGATACCTACCTATCTATATATCCCCTGTCCTGTCTTCCTCTCTATTTCTCTGCCACTTGCTCGTTCTCCTTCTTACTAGCTTTCTCTCTGTCTGTCTGCCTGTCTGTATGTCACTCTCTCTCTCTCACTCACTCCCTCACTCACTCTGTCTGCCATGTCTGTCTGCCATGTCTGTCTGCCTGGCTCTATCTCACTTGCTCACTCTCTCTCTCTCTCTCTCTCTCTCTCTCTCTCACTCGCTCGCTCTCTATATATGCCCTGTCTATCTATCATTTTGCCATTTATTCCAATTGGTGATGTATGCTAGGAAACTTAGTATGACTAACGAATTAAAGGTCGCTTATGCTGATAGTGGTCACTCAGTATGCAATCTAGGTTTTTATTTTACCAGACCTCGTAATAGGGAGCGACTCACAGATGAAGTTAGGCTCAGCACAACGGCCCGGAGGACTACCGCCCACCTTCATCAGCTCGCTCGGGATGCGAATAGAGCTACTGCAACCGGTCCTTAAAGTCCTTTTCAGGAGTAAACTTACTCACTATGGGCATGCAACAACAACAACGGAACACATATCCACGCCGTCGTCGCTTCAGAACCACTGGTCTACACTAAACCCAACATCATTCACTAAACCCAACATCATTCACTAAACCCAACATCATTAACGACAACATATTCACCAAAAGCACAAAACTCTAGTGCATCAAGGCATCACAAATATTTTCATTGCTGTCCACTTTCTGCCGCATCCTAAGTGGCATCTCACAAAATGAACGCTCACATTCAGAATTTGAACATGTTTTATCAGAATAATGAACTGGGATCTTTAGAGATTACGACACATTGCTAACGGATGTGACCTTCACAAAACCAGCAGCGCCCAACATTATCCGTTTACGTCCCCTTTTTTTATGGAGAGCCGTGTGAATGCTAAGAGTTATCCGCCCTCATTTGTCCTACAAGTGTAGCAATTAAATGACAGCAGAATTTTAAAGAAAAATATCATTACGCCTAAAGGCCTTTTATCAATCTTCAATATATTTGTAGTATCTTTGTTCTCTTTCACGAGACGGTACCCCTCGATGTTTCCCGTTCCTCTTTTATTTATGACTCGGTATTTTTCCCAGCACAGACTGTACAAATTCTAAAGGGCACCCATCCAGGTAATGTCTTGTTTAAGTTTGCTCTGTGGAGCAGCAATTATGACATCCCACCGGAGCACGGGGTTGCGTGGCTGAGAAAGGCAACCCAGCTGGATGTCCATATTCAGACTGACGCTATGTCTGTGGAATAGGGCGTTCTTTACTCTGATTCAACTTCTCGCGCCTCATTGTCCACCTCTTGCATTTCTTGGGCTCTTTATCATCCTTTTGTCAACTGTTGCCCTCGTCACCTACTACCCATATTGTCATCTTTTTAATGGTCCCATTAGACGCGGTGTTCTTGTGATGATAAAGACGAGAAAGAAAACGTTTAGCCGCATTCATTTACTCTCTTGGTGTCTTGTCTGCGCAATAAATGCCATTTTATACGTTATATGGAATAATGCTGCTGAGCTATAATTTTTTATATGGCTACCCTTGTTGTGTTATGTTTTGCATAAATGAAATAGCTGCACATCAAGAAGATCCATAGGTGCACAGTTTCTAAGAAAATGTTTATGGTTCCTGCAACTTGTAGCTGGTAGACACGCCTGACACGCCCTCACGTGAGCCACTTTCCGATAATCGCATGTCTGATTTCACGTTCCTGTAGTCTGCGAATCGACAATGTATCAATTGTTGCAAGCTCTCACTGGTTGGTTTCTGATGTACACCATCATTATAAAATGTACCCACAACGAGAGCTCTCGAAAGCTGTACTGCTCCAACAGGAGACAAATTTCAAGTCTTTAATGTCTTAATAATACGCCTTAGGTTTAATGGAAAGTGATATATATATATATATATGTATGAAAAAAATGGTTGACAAACAGTATAAATAGCAGATGGCACAGATGGTTCATAACGTTTGTTATGACAGTTATGTTACTCCTTGCCAATGAAGAGATCGGGTAACAATATCCATACTACACATCGATCACTGCTGACTGAGACGCTATCAGTTCAATAAAATATAAATCGGATACATTGTGTTCCTCGTCTGTAGAGAGCAGGCAAAGAGTATATCATGTTATTCAATTTTGTCAACTCCATACGAGCAACAGAGTGATACTATGGGCCTCTCTTATCCTGGAGAGAGATAAACCGACCTCTACGTTTGTGAGTGAATCTGATGCGACTGTTTAATAATGAAAAGCGAGAGAAAAGTATACTTCCTCCACGTCCTTCTTCTTCTTCTTCGTACGCAGTCAGACAGTAACCATTATTTTTTCGAAAAAAGCGGCGGTCATCCTGAGGCTGTCGACACTGCCATAGAGCTTGTCTTGCAGTTCCACTGGTGATGGCCACATCTGCTCTCTCTGATCCTCGTATGTCGGGCAGTTCTGCAGCAGATGTTCAGCGGTCATTTTACCGGTACATCAATTTGTTGAATAGGTGGTATCTCAGTCTATTGTGGCCAGTGCGAAGTCTGAAGACAACGACCTGCTCTCTTCTGTTCAACCCTCCACGTCCAATAACAAAACACACAACATAAGTAGTCTTGTGGTGTTCAACGGTAGAAGTTCTGCTTGCTGTAGAGTATCGTCATTTAAAACAAGACAAAGTTAAATCATTTAAATGGGGACGGCGTGGCCTAGTGATTAAGTGGCACGGCTCACAACCCGAAGGTGCTTGGTTCGATATCCACCACAGCAACGGCCGTTACCCCGGGGAAGCAAACCCTTAGAAAATGCAGAAGGAAGCTGACCCTTACATAAAATGCATGCTGAAGTTGGATGCACTGGGCCGACAGGTGCAAAATAAAAACCACAGTGTAACGCACACCACCGCATTGGGGATTAGGGAAATATGGCGAACGCAACAACAACAACAACAACATAAAATAGCATGCCAGGAAACAAACGCGCGCCATGTCTATGATTGACATTTGCGCAAACAGAAATAGCGAGTTGTGATGTTCTGTAACGCGGAATTTGACTTGAAGTTGTACACAATAATGAGAATCTACTGACAAGACAACGTTTAACACATATTTGTGACCCTATGACACACACACGAACGATATGACACACAAGTACACACAGAACGAAAGCAAAATATCTCGATAGAATGCATCAGCTTATCTGAAGCTACTCCGTCTGGGCTCATTACTCGTCACGATGTTGTCTGGTAGCTGGTTTTAATGAATTTCTCATTCCTGAGAGGCACTGCAGAATGTTGGTCCTGATCTTTCTGGCTGTACTGCAGTACTCGTGTTCTCATTGTGCTCATACCTATGGGGATGACAAAGGCAGTCCCCACATCGTTTGTCCGGCTGATTATCTGTTTTGAGATACACAAAATGGACGTGAGATGCAACTGTTACAAGTGATTAACCGGGACGAATTAGCTCCCTTTCGAACACATACTAGTACATTTAAAAGCAAACTTCCATTTAATGGGCATTTTGTGTTCTTTCAGGTCATGGGGGTGTCAACCAGCTGGGTGGAGTATTCGTCAATGGCAGACCTTTACCAGACATTGTCCGGTCAAAGATTGTTGAACTTGCTCAAGCCGGCATCCGGCCTTGTGATATTTCCCGGCAATTGAGAGTCAGTCATGGCTGTGTCAGTAAGATCCTTGGAAGGTAAGTTTTTGTCATTTTATTGTGGTTTAGTCTAACTGAAAAAAAGTCTATTGAAATCTCACATTGATATATGTGTACACTGTCTTAATATAATATGATCTAGCCTTTATATTATAGAACATAGTCTAGATATACCAGAACCTAGCCTAGATATACCAGGACCTAGCCTACATATACCAGGACCTAGCCTTGAGATAATATAACCTAGCCTAGATATACCAAGACCTAGCCTAGATATACCAGAACCTAACCATGAGATAACATTAACATATCCTTGCCTAGATATACCAGAACCTAGCCTAGATGTACCAGAACCTAGTCTATATATACGAGGACCTAGCCTTGAGATAAAAGATACTTTTCTAGGTATACCAGGAGCAAGCGTTGAGATAAAAGATACTTGCCTAGATATACTAGAACCTAGCCTTGAGATAAAAGATACTTCCCTAGATATACTAGAACCTAGGCTTGAGATAACAGAACCTAGCCTAAATATACTAGGACCTAGCCTAAATATTCCTTGACCTAGCTTAGATATACAATGACCTAGCCTAAATATTTATTATCCTAGCCTTGAGATAACCGAATCTTGTCTAGATAAATTATAACCTTCAAAGTTTCCCTAATTGACATAATTGTGACACGCGATTCGTTTAACTCGAGGTTCTCTTTTAAAAACTCAAGAAGTTAAAACGCATTTTAACGTAAAAACAACAATTGGCGAGGGATGACTTATCGACTAATTAAATGTGTTATATTTGTAATGTACGGGAAACACGAGATCACCTAGCTAAACGCGTAATGTTATGCGTTATGTTGTGTTATGTTATGTTATGGACTTGAAATCCTCGTATTCAAACAGGCATGTTATTGCCTGTTGCGTGGTAGCCGAAGGATATCGGCTATCCGATAAAGGTAGAAATAATTTGAGTAGATTTTTTACTTTAATTTTCCCTTTTTTTACGGACTCGGCCCTGAACACGGGACCCGATCTCGCTAGCCAGAGATCAGGAGAATTGTTACCAGAAGATCCACGTGAAAAAAATCATGGTCTCCAGATTCTAACTTGCAGCAACCTCCGGCACCCGAGGCGGACACTTTACCTCCAGACCACTGTTATGTACATAACTCGTAAAATAATGCAACATAACCAAACAGAAAGCAAAGATACATGAAGGAAAATAGAGATTCCTAAACTTACCATCATGTGACAGATTCTTTCCAGAACGACGTTTCGGGGACAATAGTTCTGTATGGATCTCGGTTTAGGACGAGTCGGTACGGGTCAGACATAGACATCCTCAGACTGTATGTAATGTCCTGATATCATTTTCGTTGAAGGCGAACTCTATTCCTCCTTCCAGAAAGCTTGCTGGGAAAATGCATGCCCTGATCAGATGGATCTTTGCTCTTATGTCTATTGCCCTTCATTTTTCATATATATTAGCATGTGTGTGTGTGTGTATGTGTGTGTGTGTGTGTGTGTATGTGTGTATATGTGTGTAGCAATTGCAAGTCTTTATTTGTTTTCCGGTTGACGGTGGCCAGATTTGTTGATGGTGTATCATAAACTACAATTTGAAATACATAAACGCAACGAAACAACAAATAGTTGCAGTTAAATTTGGCTTCTGGCCACAAAATGGCGTTCTTTTGTCGACTTGTTGGAGTCTGAACTGAGTACATTCCTTCACTACTTACATACACTCAATGATAAAACTTGCTACACAGTCAGCGGTGGAAAAAAAACAAATGTGTATGGCCAGATACCGCGCTAAGCGAAAACAAATACGGAACCTACGTTCCGAGCATAATACCTTCATCAGGGACATTATGCAACAAAGATATATAAGCTAGCGACTCATAGAAGAAGGGAAACACATTCAATAAAGATATGAACACATACATGATTACAGCAAAAGGGTTCTTAGCTGGATAGCCCATAAAACATTTCCTTATGTACACCTCCCGTGATGGCACATAAGACCAAATAGAATATGGGCGTAAGGAAGTAGCAATGGCCAGGAAGGCATGAGATGTCCATGAAGGTCGACTAAACCGATTTTGATCAAAAGTCACTGATTTCAAACTCAATATTGTGATGTTGGTGACTCCATAAATATGATTTTAACTGTTTGTAACAATAACACATTCAACAATACTGCCAAAGATATTACGAAATCACCGCATCACCGAAAAAGGACAACACATACACTCATATAAACAATATATACAAAAACGATAGTAATCCCGCAGAGCTCTGCAACTTTCCAACTCTGGTATCTACTAAATAATTATAGATTTCGACCGTCAGTAGGATATTTAATCAATGTCAAGTTTGTATATAGACATGGAGACACAAAACTAGTCACTATATACAGTTTAACTATTTCGTTTTCTCCTATTTATTTTGTTAGAGATGTAAGGACACAAAGCATGTTATGATAAACTACAAGCTGACTGGGCAGGAAAGCAGCAACAACAAACTCATCGTCAAATGATTTGTGGTTGACTAAATGTCATAAATATTCATTCCTTCAGTTGTAGCTCATATTCTTTTGTAATTTCCACCATCGCTGTTTGTTTGTTTGTTTCTTTTTTTTGTGTTTTTTTTCTTGGAGGGGGAGGGGGGGGGGGGGGGGTCATTATTTGATCATTCTGCTCTAAAATGGCGTTGACTCCAGTTGAAAGACCCGTGGTGAGTTTCTTATGTACCTGAGACCTGCTTTTAATACATTCGACACTTTGGTCACCAAACAGTCACGATCTAAATCATGTCCACTGTGCAATTTGTGACCTATTAGTTCATAAATTGTATCGCTTGAATATGAGATGTCACCAAGTTAAAACAATGAGTTGTCGACCCTTGGAACGAACTCCATGGAACTATAACATACGCCGCAATCGAACGATGGCGGAAGTGCCTGAGAACTCCTGACTCGGCAAGAGCTGGATACTTTCAACTCCAAATGAAATGCCGAACATTTTTTTTGGTCATATTATGTACACAACAACCCGATTCTAGTGTGACCTACGAAGAGTCCAAAAGGTTTATTAGGGTCAGATACAAAAACAAATGGGAAATAGAACATACTGGCTACACAAAGTATGATGTTAATTACCAGTTGAACAGAAGACAACAGGTGGTGGTCTTCAAGCTCGGTACAGGCCACACCAGACTGAGGTACCATCTATTCAATAAGATGAAGACAAGTGCTACTGACGAGTGCATCTGTGTGGTACTTGGAACATGACGCCAGAACATCTGCTGTCAAATTGCCCGACACACGAGGACCAGAGAAAGCACATGTGGCCATCACCAGTGGCAACACTAGACGAGCTCTATAACAGTGTCGACATCCTCAGGATGATCGCTGCTTTCTTTGAACAAATTCAAGTTTATGTCTGACTGCGTACGAAGAAGAAGAAATGATGTACATCCGTACAAATTTGCATTACATTTTGTAAAGTTTTTTTTTGTCCATAACAAGTGATGAAGACCACTCTCTTTGTTCAGCCGTCTGGACAGTCGGATTTCTTGCTGTGTCCGCTGAAATGGGTGACTTGCGCGGAGATTTGGATTAAAGTGAGGAAGAAACTGCGCCTTTTGTCAACCTCACTCACAGAGCCTAAGCTACCTTTTGCCAGTGGCAAGACATTCATCGAGACGACTGGAGATAGCATAGGATGTAGATTTTGCCTCAGGGTTACCACCGAAGCCTTTCCGTAAACATGTAACCCGCAGGGTAGAAAGGTGGGAAGGCATTTAACGCAGTTTGTCGTGCCTTTTCGATAACCACAAGAGGTCGTATGGACAACACTCATCGTGTGAGTGAGTCTGGCATCTCTCCCCAGCTGTATTCAGTTCATCATAGTAGCATCTAAAATACCCACACGCCAAATTCGTGAAGGTGAACCGGCAGAACTAACCCGTGAGATTCGACACAGGTATAACTAGTTTAAGCGTAGCGCTAATTAGCCGGCGTCCAGATCAGGATAAACGGATGGAACAAATCACAAAAAAAGAACGAAATAACAAGTCCAGACGGAAAACAACTCCACGTATCCGTGAGCACAAGTGTAAGTCGTCGACTAGTGTGAATTACAGGCAAATCCGTGGTCTGGCGGCATCCATAATGATCCAAAACAGTAGAGAAATGTAGACTCGCAGCCAGTTACGGCGCCATCTTTGCCAGATTATTGATGAATTTCAATTGGCTCATTTATGTCCAACCCAGCCTGTATATTCTCGAGACTTAATTGGGGTCTTGTTTAATAGATCTGTGAATCACAAAGAGTATACGCATGGATTGATATAAATCAAGGCACCTTCGAATATACCTAGAAGTAGCAGAGTCCTTAGAAACGGAGGCGGGCTACGACTCAGATTAGTACAATGTCGGTTTAGATATTTGTCAATTATGGTGAATAGGTGTGGGTAGAGAGAACGACATACAGAGAGAAGGGCCATGGAGAATGTGTGTGTGTATGAGAGAGCGATGATTAAATGGAAACGTACCTATGTGTGTGTTTGTGAGAAATAGAAAAAATATGTTTGTTTGAAGGTGAAAATATGTGCGGGGGAGGGGGGGGGGGGATGTGAGAAAGGATGTGACACTTAAAACAAAAATATGTATCTACCAGACTTGCGTGGTTTCAGTCATTCTCTGCGACACCGTAACATGGATATTATTCAAACATGACATATCAACATTAGAGACCTTCCACATTCGCATCCAGCGGCGTTTCATCGGCATCAGATGGCGTTACTACATTAGCAACGTGAATATTTCTGCTAAGACAGGAAACGCTGGACCGTCGCCGAGTTTCGGTGTTCAGTAATGTCATTCGGTTGGACTAGGAAACCCCTGCCCACAAGATACTTCACAAATAGTTTATCCGTTACAAAGGTCTTCCCCCGACTGATTGGAGGCGAAGAAGAAGCCGTCCGCGTGCAGTATGACTTCAGCAAATAGTAGCCTTTACCTTCGCTCATCCGGATGGGGCTTGGAGCGTTTTGCAGAAGAAGGCCATGGATGTGGCCGATCGACGCAACGAGCGTCAGACGCCTAAACTGAAGTTATAGTTATCATACAACCCACTCCCAGGAAGAAGCCGGACAGTATAACCAAATATGCGTTGGATTAGAACACACAGCGAAAGTGACCTGTGGAAAACCAAGACAAAAACTGGCGGTGAAATTCTGAATAGGCGGGGGGGGGGGGGGGGGAGAGACGAGCGGTGGGTATTCAATTCAATCCAGGTTTATTTGGATCAACTCGATTATACGTAAGAGAATTGTAACAGATGGAGCGTATCTTTTGCGGCCTTATGTTCGAAGGGGGAAGTCGGACGCATAAATGATGATGATTAGTGTAGTGTATGTGTGTGTCTGCATGTGTATATATATATGTTTATGTTTGTGTGTGTGTGTGTATGTGTGTGTCTGCATGTGTATATGTATATATATATGTTTGTGTGTGTGTGTGTGTATGTGTGTGTCTGCATGTGTATATGTGTATATATATATATGTTTGTGTGTGTGTGTGTGTGTATGTGTGTGTCTGCATGTGTATATGTATATATATATGTTTATGTTTGTGTGTGTATGTGTGTGTCTGCATGTGTATATATATATATATATATATATATATGTTAATGTTTGTGTGTATGTGTGTGTCTGCATGTGTATAGGTATATATATATATATATGTTTATGTTTGTGTGTGTGTATGTGTATATGTGTCAGCTCAGAGTTTTCAACTTTAGTTGATGTAGTGGTTTCATGGGATCTTTCAATATCAAATTCAACAGAGGTAATGCAGTAATAGTAGCATTAGTAGTAAAAGAAAAGTAACAATAGATGTAATGTTGTAGCTGTGGCTGCAAAAATTCCAATTGTGATAATGATGTAACATCATTATTAAATCTAATATTAGTAGTAGTATTAGAAGTAATAAAAGTACCAGTACCATTAATAATTACAGTTACAGTAGTGCTAGTAGTAGTAATACTAAAAGTAACAGTAGTAGTAGTAGCAGTAGCAATAGTAGTAGTAATAGTAGTTGTAACAGCAGTAACAGAAGCAGTAGTAGTAACAGTAGTAGTAGTAATAGTAGTAGTAACACGTGTTCTCATAGTCAGATCAATACCCTGTGTTGTAATAAGTTTATTTGTTTGTTCAGTTATTACTTTGTCCCGCTCCGTTGCTAAATGGCTTTGCTGAAGTTAGTTAACATGGTTTGGCTGTCTTTGTGTGTATGCGCACGGCCATCTGTGGGAGGTTGCTTGCACGTTGCTCGAGTAGCCGATAGGCCCATCTTGCTCTTTATCTTGTCACAGATAGAAGCAATTGTTCAGACATGACTTTGAAATATATTTTGACACGGGTAATTGAATAAACACGTAAATCAATAATTAATACAAGATGCAAGTGAACGAGAGAGAAATAAATGAGTGGACATCAAAGAAAGTTATGTAATTTGTTCAGGCCATCTGGTGCGAGGAACCCCATAAGAAAGATTAAGCTTCCCCCCATTGGAATTAATCTTCTGTCATCTTGCATGCGTCCAATTATTCTATTTATCCAGATGACTAAAGTATACTGGTAGTCTGGGATGTTGAATAGGATCACATATTTATTATTCTGAAGTAAAATTGGTTAACCCACGAATGTATTAGTCTTTTTTAACGATGGTGGTTGTGGTACATCAAGGGCAAATGAAATGTCTTGGATATATTACATTTTCGGATTGATATTTTCAATTGTAATCAGGTACAAATTCAAACAGTTCTTACAAACAGGCGGACATCGCGAGAATGTCCTCAAAGGTACAGTAACAGAGGACAGACTGTAACATATGGTTAAAACATGTTGTAAAATACAGGTTGGGAAAACACCGCAATTACAGACTAACCGAGTGATACGGAAACCGAAAATGATCATCAATCAGAGCTGGGACAACAGTCCGTTGGCAACAGTCATGGTAATGTGGAGGAAGTTTGTTACTGTCGTGAATGACGTTCTTGCTCGTGAAGGTCACTGATTACTTCGGCAGTCATCTGCTGTCATGAATCTTCCTTACTGTATGTCCGAGATTCCTTTAAGCAGTAGAGTATACATTATCTTTCACAGTACCTCTTTTTTCCTCAACTGTAGTCAGGCAGAACTGCTTATCCTTGAGCCAGCAATCAATATTCTGTAAGAAGCTCTCTGTGAATGCTCTGCTAATCATTTTTTAAATGTTGAGCTGGCTCACAGGACTGGTACAAGTGGCGTCACTTGGGCTATATGAGGAGATGGAATGTTCAGCCTTTGTCACTCTCATATCTTGTCTGTCACTTCTTCTGGGGACATAATCGCTATACACACAATATTATTCGTCTTCAATATCTTAAAATGCCCATGATTTATACTTTTAACTCTTACACAAATAAACTAATAAACAAATGAATTTAATTCATTCAAGTGTGACATGAATATACTTTGTGTGTGTGTGTGTGTGTGGAAAGTATCTTCTTCTTCTTCGTTCGTTCTCAATCTCCCGCTACCAAACCCGGAAAGGGCTTAAGTAGCAGAATGTAATCCAGAGAACGGAATGCGTTGTGTCGTAGTTTACAGCTTGACTGCGATATTTGCACATTTTGGTCCAACATATCCGACTTCAGCAAGCATTTTTTGAGTACCGGGTTAGCATTCCCTCTTCGATCCCTTCTCCTTAGCCAGTCTGCCCTGCTGCAGCCTGTTATCCAGGATCACTGCGTGGAGGTGTAGAAGGGTCTTGGCAGCTATGGTTCGCTGGCCCTGACGCTAGCAGTCAGCTATGGGTCACTGACCACTGCAGCTCATGCGCTGCTCAGCATCTTGATCCCGAAAGGGGACGCCATTTAGCATCAAGGCATACCTGCGCACATTTATCAATGTTCCGGGAGGTTTTCACCAACACAGGAGTCAGACTTAATTTCTCGACGAATGTTTGTCTTTGCAGTTAGGCAACCATGATGGTCAAAGCATGGCCAGCTTCTATCTACAGTTGGCCATGGCCAAGGTCCTTTAGAAATGACACGATCTGTAAAGAAGGAAGCAATTTCAACCATGCTGATATTTGAGGTGTGGCATGTGGCTCTATCCTGCTGAAAATAGCCAGTACATAGCTCCTCGTAGTCCAACTGGTTGACAGTATGTCTGTGTCAAATTATATTGAATTGCGTTCATTGGTTCAAAAATGTTAATGGCAATCAGGCATCGCAGCAAGTGGAACACCAGATATAACAGATGCTAGACAAAGTAGATATAACAGATACTAGACAAAGTAGATATAACAGATACTAGACAGAGCAGATATAACAGATGCTAGACAAAGTAGATATAACAGATGCTAGACAAAGTAGATATAACAGATGCTAGACAAAGTAGATATAACAGATGCTAGACAAAGTAGATATAACAGATACTAGACAGAACAGATATAACAGATGCTAGACAAAGTAGATATAACAGAAACTAGACAGGGCAGATATAACATATGCTAGACAAAGTAGATATAACAGATACTAGACAGAGCAGATAAAACAGATGCTAGACAAAGTAGTTATAACAGATGCTAGACAGAGCAGATAAAACAGATGCTAGACAAAGTCTTTACGATTTATTTCCATTAATACATTTGTGTATATCACGATATGTCGCCCTTGCATTCACATATCAGATTTAATTTATGTAAAAATAAGTGTTTTTTATTTGTATTAATGTTTACTTTCATTTTTATTTTAGATATTATGAGACCGGCTCTATCAGACCTGGTGTTATTGGAGGCTCCAAGCCAAAAGTGGCGACGCCTCTGGTGGTGAAAACTATCACGAAATACAAGGAAGAGAATCCGACTATGTTTGCATGGGAAATACGGGACAAGTTACTTAGTGATGGAGTGTGTTCCAATGAGAACGTCCCAAGTGTTAGCTCTATAAACAGGTACGTACATCTTGCTGTTCCTTAACTTAACTTAATGTCTTCATACTGGTTTAGCAAACTCTGCAGTTTCTTTTACATTCACTTGATCTAAAAGTACCTAGTTCATCCCAAGCGCCATCCTGACATTTCAGCTACGAAACGTAACTATTTATATACAAGATGAACTATTAACTTACACGAAAAACAACGCTAACTTGAAAGAGTATGTGTATAGTAGAATGAAAACAGCTAATTTTATCATGAAATTGTGCTTACCACATACAAGTCCTGAGGTCAATAGTTGAAATCCTAACTGTAACGTTGGTTTGCCTCCATTATAATCATATACGAGTTCTGCAAGTATCAATGATTGAAGTCCTTACTCGTAATGTTAATTAGCCTCCATTCTAATCACATACGAGTTCTTCAAGTATCAATGATTGAAGTCCTTACTAGTAATGTTGGTTAGCCTCCATTATACTCACATACGAGTTCTGCAAATATCAATGGTTGAAATCCTTACTCGTAATGTTGGTTAGCCTCCGTTATAATCACATACGAGTTCTGCAACTATCAGATTGAAGTCCTTACTCGTAATGTTGGTTAGCCTCCATTATAATCACATACTTCTTCTTCATCGTACGCAGTCAGACAGTAACCATTATTTTTTCGAAAAAGGCAGCGGTCATACTGAGGCTATCGACACTGCCATATAGAGCTTGTCTAGTGTTGCCACTGGTGATGGCCACATCTGCTCTCTCTGATCCTCGTATGTCGGGCAGTTTTGCAGCAAATGCTCAGCGGTCATTTTCCCGGTACCACACGGGCATTCGTCGGTGCCACCTATCTTCAATTTGTTGAATAGGTGGTACCTCAGTCTATTGTGGCCAGTGCGAAGTCTGAAGACCACGACCTGCTCTCTTCTGTTCAACTGGTAATTGGCATCGTTTTTGGTGTAGCCAGTATGTTCGGTTTACTATTTGGTCATGTATCTAGCTCTAATAAGCCGTTTTGACTCTTCGTATGTCATACTAGTATTTCGTATGTCATACTAGTATCTGGTTGTGGTAGTTTTGCACCTTCTTTTGCCAGTCTGTCTGCCTCCTCGTTGCCTTGGATGTTGCAGTGAGATGGAACCCACAGCACCACTACCCTTTTTGGTGCTGATTGCTGGCATAGTTGACAGAGTACTGCTCTTAAATCATTAGGTTCAGTATTTTTCTGCCAAAGCATCTGTAAGCAGGACTATGTGCCTTTCATTCCTTTTACCTGTCACCTTTTCTTCCACTGCCGCCCTCAGTGCCTCTGCCTCCGCTCTGAAATTGCTTGTGTATTTTCCAGTAGCAAATGACTGTTATTTTTCTGCCATTTGGAAGGTTCAGAAATGCTCCTGCCCCTCCGTTCTGTGTAGTGTTTGTTACAGAACCGTCGGTGTATGCATGGGTCCAGTCCATGCTTGGGTAGTTTTTCGATATAAAGCTTAGGGTAGTATCTCTCCTTTCTTTTTCAGTCTGGCAGTTTTTTGTTTCCAATACCTGGTATATTTTCTACCACCTCTGGAAATATATGCTGCCTCCAGGTAGGTTTTCGTACAGTAGGGATGGGCTTTGGTGTTGTTAGTGCGTTCATTGGGTCTTCGTGCATCTTAGCTTTGGCTATTTCTGCAAAGTTTCTCCGCCTTAGTTTCCCATTTCCGAAATTGTTTAGTCTCTTGTGCATTGGATGGTCAGTCAGTCTTCTGAGTTTCTCTGATTGCTGCTGGGCTCTGCAGTCTCTTTTGTCGGTCATGGATTGCAGTTTTGTAATCTTTTCAAGTTCTACAATTGGCGTTGACTTCATGCGTCCTGATATAACTCTCATGGCTTGGTTTTGGAGTTTGCTAATTTTATCGAAGTTCGCCTTTGCTGCTGTTGTCCATGCCGCAATGCCATACTTGAGAACTGGTCTCACTCTTCCAGTGTACAGTTTCTTTAGTATTCTGTCGTCTGCTCCCCAGCTTGTGCCCGCAAGTTTCCGCATGATTGCCATTCTTTGTCTCGCTCTAATTCGGTTTCTCTCGATCTGACTTGTCCATGTCATGCGCCGATCAAATGTGACTCCCAGGTAGTTTGAGTTGTCGTTTGGCTGCAGTTATTTGCCGTTTAGACTTAATTTTGTGTTTTGGGGTTTGATTGATAGCGAGAATATTGTACATGTTTTTTCATCGTTTATTTTGACCAGCCATGAGTTCGCCCACTCTTCCAGCGATGTTAGGGCCTGCTGCATCCGATTACTTGCTATGGTGAGATTCTTTTCAGAGGTCCACATAGCCAGATCGTCTGCAAACATTGAGCTATGGACTCTTCTTGGTATATTCTCTGTAATGTCATTTATATACACCAGGAAGAGTGTGAGTGACAGTACTCCCCATTGGGGTACTCCCTGCTCAAGTGTCATCTTTTTGCTCATCTGCCCTTGTACTTGCACTCTGGCCGTTCTGTTTTTGAGGTAGTGACTTATCCATTTGTACATTTTCCCACAAACTTCACTTCTTCGTAGCTTGACTCTAAGTCTCTCTTTCCAGACTTTGTCAAATGCCTTTTCCAGGTCCACCCAAACGGCTGCTGTGTGCTTTTGCTCCTGGTAGGCTTCTTTTATTTCCTGGGCTATGAGAATTACCTGAACCTCAGTGGATCTGTGCTGTCTAAAGCCTGCTTGCTGTGGAATTAGTATGCATTTTTCTTCCATATGCCAGTCTGGAATATTTTCTTTCAGTCTGGTGTTTATCATACGTTCCATCATTTTGCCGACACAGCTCAGTAGGCTGATAGGCCTGTGTCCATTTGGATCTGTTTTGTCTTTTCCTTTCTTTGGTACTGGTACAAGTACTGCGTCTTTCCATGCCTGGGGTACAATACCCGTTTTCTAGCTTTGGTTCAGGACTGATAGCAGTTTCCTCTTTGCTGTTTGACCTTGCCCCATCAGCATGTCACATACGAGTTCTGCAAGTATCAATGATTGAAGTCCTTATTCGTAATCTTGGTTAGCCTCCATTATAATCACACACGAGTTCTTCACGTATCAATGATTGAAGTCTTTACTCGTAATGTTGGTTAGCCTCCATTATAATCACACACGAGTTCTTCACGTATCAATGATTGAAGTCTTTACTCGTAATGTTGGTTAGCCTCCATTATAATCACATACGAGTTCTTCACGTATCAATGATTGAAGTCTTAACTCGTAATGTTGGTTAGCCTCCATTATAATAACATATGAGTTCTTCACGTATCAATGATTGAAGTCTTTACTCGTAATGTTGGTTAGCCTCCATTATAATCGCATACGAGTTCTTGACGTATCAATGATTGAAGTCTTTACTCGTAATGTTGGTTAGCCTCCATTATAATCACATACGAGTTCTGCAAGTATCAATGATTGAAGTCTTTAATCGTAATGTTGGTTAGCCTCCATTATAACCACATACGAGTTCTTCACGTATCAATGATTGAAGTCTTTACTCGTAATGTTGGTTAGCCTCCATTATAATCGCATACGAGTTCTTCACGTATCAATGATTGAAGTCTTTACTCGTAATGTTGGTTAGCCTCCATTCTAATCACAAACGAGTTCTGCAAGTATCAATGATTGAAGTCCTTACTCGTAATGTTGGGAATCTGGTAATGTCGCACTAATCTTTTAGTCTGTTTTCCTTTACCTCTTCTTTCAGTTCGTTCGTGTTCTAGCTCTCTTATTTTCTCTCTCTCCTTCTATCCTCTCTCGCCACTCTCTCCCTTTCTCTATCTGTTCCCCCTCTCTGTCTCTCCTTATGCCCCTCTCTCTGTCCTTGTCCCTGCCTCCACAACCCTCAACCATTTTTCTTTCTGTCAATTTTTCAGTTTAGTGTTTACGTCATTACGCAACTTTTCGTTTGCCTTCTACGTCACTTGTTCTTCTTTACCTCTCCTTTTAGTTCGTGTTCTAGCTATCTCGTTTTCTCTATTTCTCTTTCTTGTTTCTCTTTCACTCCTCTCTCTCCCTCACCGACCTTTCTCTCAATCACCGACCTCTCTCTCCCTCAGCGACCTCTCTCTCCCTCGTCGACCTCTCTAACCCTCGTCGACCACTCTAACCCTCGACGACATCTCTCTCCCTCTCCACCATCACTCTCTCCTCACCACCCCTTCTCCGACCTCTCTCCCTCTCCGCCCCTCTCCGATCTCTCTCCCTCTCCACCCTCTCTCTCTCTCTCCGCCCCTCTCCGATCTCTCTCTCCCTCTTCACCCTCTCTCTCCCTCTCCACCCCTTCTCCCTCTCCACCCCTTCTCCCTCTCCACCCCTTCTCCCTCTCCGTCCTCTCCCTCTCAGTCCTCTCTCTCTTTCTGCACTCTCTCATCCCTCTCCACCCTCTCTCCCTCTTCACCCTCTCTCTCCCTCTTCACCCTCTCTCTCCCTCTTCACCCTCTCTCTCCCTCTCCGCCCTCTGTCTCCCTCTCCACCCTCTCCGCTCCCTCTTCACCCTCTCTCTCTCCAACCTCTCTCTCCCTCTTCACTCTCTCTCACCCTCTCTATCCCTCACCGCCCTCTCTCTCCCTCGCCACCCTCTCTATCCCTGTCCTCCCTTTTTCCCTCCCCCACACTCCCTCCCCCCACCCCACCCCATCTCTCTGACCTTGTCCCTGCCTCAACCGTCTTTCGTTCTGTCCGTCATAACTTCAGTTTAGTGTATACGTCATCAGTCTACTTTTCGTCTACCTTCTACGTCACCGATCACATTTCCAAGCTCAATAACTAATACTGTAGCTTTTTGATTGTTATTTAATTTCATCTGATGATTTTTCTTTTATAATTTTCACTAACTATACATTTGCACAGTAAACTACTTACTATTGTCACTTTTTATTTTGTTTTATTAATTATTATTTCATGTTAGAGTTATTGATATATATTTCCAGTTCGTTATGAAGATCTTCAGGTAATTACAACCGATTATTCTTTTCATGTAAACATACAAATGCATCTGGGAGTAGACCTCAGTTTACTAGCCCTCATCTATGAATGGGGTGAGGTGGCCAGATAAAAGAAGTATCCATTTCAGCTGGGTCAACTTGAGCTGTTCGATAACGGGGACTCAAACCAGCACCGTTGTCACACACAGGCGGCGAACCCTCTACCATTCTATACTCGCATACTTAATACTGTTGTATTCTTTACTATAGCTATTATTCACCAGTTAGTATTGCTATTGTTAAAATATACTTTTAATCGTGCAGGATTTGATAAACTAATGTAGCTTACAAAGTCAACACTATACGTTTGACTTAAAGCAGGACAGGATTTAATACATTTATAGTATATTACTCGTACTATTCTATGTTTTATTTCACTTTGTTTTTGTTTTGTGTTTTGCAAGCATACATTTCATATTTCCTATCGGATCCTCTCTCTCTCTCTCTCTCTATCTCTCTCTATCTTACACACGCACATGAATACCCATACTTACCCACCCACACACAGACACACCCACACACACAAACAGCTCGGGCCAGCTAGCTAATCGTCACGTTATTCGATCTAACAAGTAAACATGCCTCCAAATACAAAAATATATGAGCAAAGCTGGGTTTAATGGCGAACGGCGTTCTCCAGAGGTTCAGAAATTCCCGGGGAGTCATTTTATCCCCAACTCTTAACTAGCAGACTGAAAAGGCTTGATGGCCCGCTGAGTGAGACGTGTAGAGCACCACGAACACAAGGCAGCCTTTCTTCTCAAGTGTTTGCTGCTGAAATGGTAGCAGACGTACTCGACCAAAAACAGACGTGAAAAGGGAGCACATTCGAGCTGTCAGACCGTGGCTTCCCTAAACTGAATGGTTAGATCAGACAAAATCTTGTCTTCAGCTCCTGACTGAATGGTTAGATCAGACAAAATCTTGTCTGCAGCTCCTGATTGAATGGTTAGATCAGACAAAAATTGTCTTCAGCTCCTGACTGAATGGTTAGATTAGCCCAAATCTTGTCTGTAGCTCCAGACTGAATGGTTAGATCAGCCCAAATCTTGTCTGTAGCTCCAGACTGAATGGTTAGTTCATCTTAAATCTTGTCTGCAGCTCCAGACTGAATGGTTAGATCAGCCCAAATCTTGTCTGCAGCTCCAGACTGAATGGTTAGATCAGCCCAAATCTTGTCTGCAGCTCCAGACTGAATGGTTAGATCAGCCCAAATCTTGTCTGCAGCTCCAGACTGAATGGTTAGATCAGCCCAAATCTTGTCTGCAGCTCCAGACTGAATGGTTAGATCAATCAAAATCTTGTCTGCAGCTCCCGACAAATGTCGTCGCTAATTAAGTTAACACGGCTGTTGGTCATTTCAATACGTTCACCTGGTTCTTGTAACTTATCAGTCTTATTGTCGGTTAATTTTCCAACTTATCTTTCTTATCGTCAAGCGAATATTCCAACTTACGTTCTCAGTGGCAGTCATTTCTCCAACTTAGGTTCTTATTGTCAGTCATTTCTCCAACTTGGGATCTTATTGTCAGTCATTTCTCCAATATAGGTTTTTATTTGTCAGTCATTTCTCCAACTTAGGTTTTTATTTGTCAGTCATTTCTCCAACTTACGTTCTTATTTGTCAGTCATTTCTCCAACATACGTTCTTATTGTCAGTCAATTCTCTAACTTATTTTTTTTATCTCGGCCAATTCTCCAGTTGTTCTTTCTTCAGTTCAAATCAACTGCCATTTTCAAGCGAAGACGATTGCAGTGGACCATCAATGTCATTTAATTTTAGCCTTTATGGCATGACCTGCCAGGCTTTTCCTTTACATCTTTTGATCTTTCCTTCCACTTAGTGTACTTGACACATTCACTATCTGCCATAGCCGTCCTCTTTCCGCCTTTCCTTCCATTATTAGCTGTTGAAGGAAATGTCTTTTTGTTTGGACCATAATATTTTCACTGTCAGACTCTTCTGTTCATCAATTTTCTTTGTACCTCTAATTTTTCCAAGACTCTTTATTTGATTTCTTTTCTTTCCAAGACATGCAGATATCCACACATATATCCACATTTTAAACACATGAATTCTCTTTTCCAATAATTTGTCAACCAATTCTCCAAATTATCTTTCTTATTGCCCACAAATTCTCCAAATAATATTACTTATTGTCAACCAATTTTCCAAATAATATTACTTATTGTCAACCAATTTTCCAAATAATATTACTTATTGTCAACCAATTTTCCAAATAATATTACTTATTGTCAACAAATTCTCCAAATTATCTTATTGTCAACCAATTTTCCAAATAATATTACTTATTGTCAACCAATTCTCCAAATTATCTTATTGCCGGTCATTTCTCAAAAGTAGCATATGGCAATCAATTCTTATAGAGGAACGCAAGATATAATGTCATATTTCTTTGCTAACAAATATTTCAGTCTACATCACTTTAGCGTGATAAGTATGTTATATTTTATAAATATAAATATTTACTGATTTTTGCAAATACTCATTTGGTGGGATTTATTTGAATCTATTTAATATTCAACAGCAACATAGATTGCCAAATGTTAACAGTAAAATAGCTCAGCATTACAGGTCACTCAGAGTATGAACAGAAAATGAATCCTAATAATTACCCACTGACAAAAAGCATGTGTCTGTTTCTGTCTGCAATAGTGAGAACAACTTAGGAATATAAGACAGCGTGTATGTTATCGTATTATGATTGTTATTAGAATTCAGAAGCCATCCATGGCGCACGTGTTCTTTCGATTAGCACTTAACTTAACGTCTTTATACTGGTTTAGAAGATTATACAGAATCTGTATACAACCAGTTTCATTTACATTGTCTTGATCTAAAAACTATGCGTATCCAATCTATTCTTGTTTTAATTCATTAATTGACCCTGCCTTCACTATTACATGTGGCAATGAATTCCAAGCATTCACTACTCTGTGACTTAAAAACAATTATTTTCTAATATCTCATCTGGACCTTTCTTAGTTAATTTGTAGTTTTGCCCTCTTGTTCTTGTAGGTGTTTGTATCCGTATTCTAAAGTGACCTTCGTTCTTTTAAACCAGCAAGGCACAAACATGAAGCACTGCCCATAATATGTGCCAATAGAATAATATGATGTATTTATATCTTAACAATCCTGGAGAAGTTATTCTTCTTATCTCATAGCTATTGACTTTCTTAAATATCATCTCATAGCTATTGACTTTCTTAAATATCATCTCATAGCTATTGACTTTCTTAAATATCATCTCATAGCTATTGACTTTCTTAAATATCATCTCATAGCTATTGACTTTCTTAAATATCATCTCATAGCTATTGACTTTCTTAAATATCATCTCATAGCTATTGACTTTCTTAAATATCATCTCATAGCTATTGACTTTCTTAAATATCATCTCATAGCTATTGACTTTCTTAAATATCATCTCATAGCTATTGACTTTCTTAAATATCATCTCATAGCTATTGACTTTCTTAAATATCATCTCATAGCTATTGACTTTCTTAAATATCATCTCATAGCTATTGACTTTCTTAAATATCATCTCATAGCTATTGACTTTCTTAAATATCATCTCATAGCTATTGACTTTCTTAAATATCATCTCATAGCTATTGACTTTCTTAAATATCATCTCATAGCTATTGACTTTCTTAAATATCATCTCATAGCTATTGACTTTCTTAAATATCGATGTCCATTTTACTCGCGACTCGACTTTGGGAAATGATGTTTCTTGTCTTGGACCATTAGCGTTGAGTAAGCTGTTGTTCGCCCGTGATTTTTTTAATTTTGTGTGTTGGTGTTTTTTGTTTATAGCATCTGCCTTTATATTCCCTTAACCAGATCGTACATTGTTATAGGCGCGCAGTTATATTTGATATGGCACTTTCTCATTGTTTAACCGAGGTTTACTTCCTCGATATGTATTCAGTACATGTAATGTAAGTAGAATGTCCTTTGGTAAACATCGCTTCGTACATATCCAACCAATTTGGCTGTTACAAGTTTCTTAGCAGGTGTACAGTACGGCAGGTTGGGATTACTAACCATACGCGGAGTAGCGATCGTTCTGAGAAAAAACGCACTTGTCTGCTAAATTGGACAGCGAGATTCGAACCCGATGCGTTGGGATTGTGAAAGAACGTTTCAGCCCTAGGCCACACTGCATGATTGAGTACAGGAACTAGTTCATATCATTTTTCTATCTCCTGTTCATGTCAATTGTCTTTGTCGTGGATTTCATTTCATTTCAATCTATCTAATTGTCCTATCCTATGACACTAAATAAGGACCAGGCTTGACATTTGGTAAGCGCGAATTTTTCAAGATGTTCTGCCAGTTTTTAGTGAGTTCCCAAATAGATAAGTCACGGACTATGTGTTTTAGGTCTAGTTTGAATTGTCCCTTCTTCATTTGCCATTGAGTGTGTACTTTGAGTTCTAGATTGAATTAAGTCCCTTCTCACTTTGACATTGAGTGTGTGTTTGAGGTCTAAATTGAATTGTCCCTTCTTCCTTTGACATTGAGTGTGTATTTGAGGTCTAGTTGGAATTAAGTGCCTTCTCCCTTTGCCCTTGAGTGTGTACTTTGAGGTCTAGTTTGAATTAAGTCTCATCTCCCTTTGAAATTGAGTGTGTACTTTGAGGTCTAGTTTGAATTTGCCCTTCTTCCTTTGCCATTAATTGTGTACTTTGAGGTCTAGTTTGAATTAAGTCCCATCTCTCTTTGACATTGAGTGTGTGTTTGAGGTCTAGTTTAAATTAAGTCCCATCTCCCTTTGACATTGAGTGTGTGTTTGAGGTCTAGTTTGAAATAAGTCCCATCTCCTTTTGACATTGAGTGTGTGTTTGAGTTCTAGTTTGAATTAAGTCCCATCTCCCTTTGACATTGAGTGTGTGTTTGAATTCTAGTTTGAATTAAGTCCCATCTCCCTTTGCCATTGAGTGTGTACCTTGAGGTCTAGTTTGAATTAAGTCCCTGCTTCCTTCGTGATTATAACAATAGAAAATTTAATGTCACGTGTTTAATAAGAGTACACCATATTGACACAATTGTCTTCAGAAACTACACATTCATGTCAGTTTTTTAAATAAAATTACAAGGCCCTTTGAAAAAAGATACAATTGCAAGTTCATGTCAGATGTATTTTATCAAGCTACAAGTTTACATTAACTTGTTTTCTGAAGCTACACGTTTATGACGTCTTATTCTATCAAACTACAAGTTTATGCCATCTTGTTTTTATCAAGCTGCGCGTTTAGGACATCTTGTTTTATGAAGTTTGCAAGTTCATAACGTTTTGTTTAATCAAGCTACAATATTATGTCATCTTTTCTTACAAGCTATAAGTTCATGCCACTTTTATTTGACCAAACAACCCATTTCAGTCAAATTTATGTTAGCTTGTTTTGTCAAGCTGTAAGTACATGCCAGCTTTGTTTTGCCAAACCGAAAGGTTATATCATCTTTGTTACAAGAACCTACAAGTTAATGCCATTTTTGTTACAAGAACCTACCAGCTCATGTCATCTTTGTTTTAAGAACCAACAAGTCCATGTCGTCTTTGTTACAGAAAACTACAAGTCTATGTCATCTTTGTTACAAGAATCTATAAGTTCATGTCATCTGTGTTACAAGAACCTACCAGTTCATGCCATCTTTGTTACAAAAACCTACAGGACCATGTCATCTTTGATTCAAGAACCAAAAAGTCCATGTCATCGTACTTTTATCAAACTCTAATCATGTCACCGTTGTTGTATTAGACTACAAGACCATGTCATCTTTGTTCATAGAAGCTACACATTCACATGACACCTATTGCTCAATAAGAGATCTAACCTGTTACAGCTTAAAGTGAGCCCACAAATACGACATAGACCAGGCCACCTTGATGAGTGAAACAGTATGAGCGTACCGCCCTTAGATGTGTTAGCTAGGAGAATAGAGGAAGAGCTTAATTACTGGAATGTTTAATATTAAAGCAGTCTTTGAACACAAAGTGTGCTCGCCACAATGATATAGAAGGCTTACATTCTTGGCGACCATACTTAGTTACATGTTTGCGATCTCTTGTTTCTGCTGCATATTTTAGTTTCTTGTCATATGCTCCACTAATATATAGGAAATGTTGTTATAGCCGGGGGTGGGGTTGAGGATGAATTCTTCAACACCAACTGAATGCTCCCATGGCGTGCGTCTCATATAGCCTCTGAAACAAAGTCCATCTCCCGACAGAACTGTTTTGACTAACAGGAGAAGGGGCGAAAAGGCGAGCCACATGCGCCTTAAAACCAGTAGTTTCGGGCAGATGGGGCTAGGAAGCATAGGAAGGCAGCTCATCTAGGAGAAGGAAAAATTTCAAACCATCTGAAGCTTTGCAGATAAGATACTGGCGTATCTTGTCGGGTTTTGTCAGATATGGTTGTGCAACCTGTTTTGGTCAGCGTCTACCAAACCTGACAACCGACGATGTGCGAAGCAGCACACGCAAGAGGATACAATGCTTTATCCTAGAGCGACGAAAGGCAACCTCAGTTGGGTGATATGGCAGGGAAGGCCAGGCCCTTAGTCTTAGTTAGCGGCTGGTCTATGAGTAAAACCCCGACAGGCGAACAGATAGAGCATTGCTCAGCTGATCCGGCAGCTTCTGCAGATTGCCTTGTTCCAAATGTATTGGTATCACCTTTCCCTTGGAGCAAACAAGGCAGACAGAGAGACGGACCATACTGCATGGGCAACACATGGTCTCTATATTTTTTCCCGGGCTTGGTGCTAAAAGCACAATTACTATCATCTGACAAGACGAAAAGAGTCAAAGATGATGATGATATAGGACTGCAACAACCATGCCCAGTTCGTTTCTTTTGATGTCAACCTGTCAGTTATCAAAGACTAAACCTGAACGAAAGAAAACTTAAAATGTCCTCCTCACTATACTGACTGCCACTTGGTTTGCACGTGGTGTCTTTTATGAACCTCCATTAGCCATCTGAGGATATCTACTCTAGCGCTTGTGATACTCGAGAGATGTTTTGGGGGGATACTCGAGAGATGTTTTGTAGGGATACTCGAGTGATGTTTTGTGGGGATACTCGAGTGATATTTTGTGGGGATACTCGAGTGATGTTTTGTGGGGATACTCGAGAGATGTTTTGTGGGGATACTCGAGTAGTGTTTTGTGGGGATACTTGAGTGATATTTTGTGGGGAATACTCGAGTGATGTTTTGTGGGGATACTCGAGTGATATTTTGTGGGGAATACTCGAGTGATGTTTTGTTGCAACTTCACTCCTGTGAAAACCTTAACATCGTTAATACTTCATTCGTGTTGTATCCTTATTTCATATGTTGAAGAAAACAAACATGTTATCCATTTATGCTTCCAAATTAATTGCCAGGAGACGGTGTTTAAGTTTGGAAAAAGGTGTTTTCAATTGTAAGCCAGTTAAACTTGAATGAACACGCAGAATTAAATCACAGTCGAATATTAACAGAAGACTAGATAAAGATAGCCTACGTTGCCATCAAGAATAACGTGGCAGACTTTATTGTATTCGGTCCCAGCGTTTTCGTTTGCTGTTTTCAGTTATCTTCCCCTTTGTCTTTCCCTCCCTTCTCAGACTGAGCATCGTGTACCATTTACGGTTGTAAAGTAGACGGGAGCGTATCGAGGTCCGAAATTCATATCACTCTCTTTGTGTATACAGTTGTTGTTGGCTTACCAGATTATTCCCCAATGCAGTAAAACTAACGCAGAAATTATTTTATTATTCTATCAAAGTACATCTCTATCACAGACAAAAATGTCTCAGTTTGTTTCTTTCTGTATCTGTTTTTGTTTGTTTGCTGCCGTAACGCTAACAAAGAAATGGGATTTCATTTTCGTTGTGTTGTTTTCATCATTGTTCCAACTGCTGTCCCAGTGTTATGTTTATATACCAACACTACTCTCAAAGGTTGCAAGTCGGCATGAAGCTTTTCGTCTTGTTTTTCAGCAAACTAAAGATTAATAGGGCTTTTCTTCGTTAGGTTTTCTCTCCCAATGAAATGATTTTCTTTCTGAAGTTTTCCAAAGACAGATCTTCTCATTTTAGCGCGTCCTCTTATTGAATGTGGCATTTGAACGCAATCTGGACGTTACTAGAAAATTATTCTAATCCAGCTGAATTAGTCTCTGGCTGGCAGTGTATGCTAGCCACGGGGAGCATGTGGGGAGAAGGTTTATGGCTGGCCTGCAGAGATTGTCGGATCCCGACATGCTTCACTGATCACCCACGACGCTCCCGAATCAATAATGTGTTGTACTTAGCCAGCGTACTTCTGTTGCTGCTGTTTTTTTTAACGAAGGAAATTGTGTAATATTGTTTTTGAAATGCAAAATTACATAAATATTAAATGCCTTTAAAAGACTCGACCGTGTACACGTATCGACTACTCTTGCCTCAACGTTTGTGAAGTTTATGATTAATGTCTGTGAACATGAGTAATTTCCATTTCAAAGCAATAGTAAGACAGACAATGATGGATTGAATGTGTTAAAAAATTACAAATTATATATTGATTGAAAATAGCAACGACAACAATTTCCCAAAAAAAAGAGTAGTATGCTTTTCCGCAAGGAAGAAGATTACACGTTAAGAAAGATAATACCTTCCCGCAAGACAGAAGATTACTCATTTCCACATGAAAAAATATTACACCTTAATGAAGAAGATTACATATTCCCGCATGGCAGAAGATTACGGCTTCCCACAAAGAAGATTATTACATCTTAAGGAAGATAACACCTTCCCACAAGAAAGAATATTACACCTTAAGGAAGAAGAATACACGTTCCCCACAAGACAGAAGAATATTACTTCCCACTAGGAAAAAGATTACCCCTTCAGGGAGTAGATCACACATTCTACCAATGGACAGAAGATGTACAAGCTAACGTCAGTGTCAGTTGAACGTGTATTGAGCAAGACCATCGCATTTTAACAGTGCACATGTCAAAATCTCATGGATGTCACATACATGGTCGGGAAGCATATTGTCCCGGCAGAGTATGGTAGGACAACTAAAGACGACAAGAAGATGAATGCCTACTAGAAGTTTATCAGGTCAAAGGATGATACATTTGTTCAGTAAAAATTATAAGCGGCATGGCCACCTGATATCAGAAATTGCCTGTTCTGCATTAGGTGATATACAGTCCTAAATGAAGACATCAATTTATTACATCACTATTATATCACTGGTAGCAGAACTATTTCCATTCACATCTCACATAACTGCTACTAACGATCAAGAATCAAATCATGTTTTTTTTTAGTTGGAAACGTGCCACTTTCACTTGAATGAGACCCCGCTGTCGTCTTGCCCTACATCTCACATTCCTACTGCGTAATGAGTATCACAGTGTGTATTAACGACTACACTAACGGATTTGCTCATAATTTATATTGCTAGGAGCGTAACCCCATCCATTAAGTCCCTCCTCTGTCGTCGTATCCAATAACTGCAGCAAGAAGGGACAGAGTCTGCCTGCTCACAAATCTAAAAAAAAACATCAATTATCAAGATCCCGCACCATCATGAATCTTCCAGTCTTATTGTTTCTTCCTGCCCCAGCCTCTTCGCCATCATTAGACCCCATCTTGTCCATCTGGTGTTGCGACCGTTAAAACGAGCTTTGAAATATTCATCACTCGTCAATTATCGTTGCGCACCACGTTATTCCACAAACTGAGCAGGCGACCGTAGGCGACAATATCAGGGTCCTTCCAAGAGCCGTCCCTCCCTCGGGACCAACACATTTGGTTTTCAAATCACTTGGGCCAGTGGCGACGACTCTGGAAATTTGAAGTAGCGAAAGCTGTTAAGTGTGTTTTAATTTGACACAAGAGTTACCCCTCAAGTAAAGCGACTCTTCTGTCCAGCTAATTTGCAAGAAAGTTAGGAACAACTGTAGGTGATGTTGTAGCCCCATTTGTTGGGTGTATTAAATTCACGGTTAACCCCCTTCTCTCCGTTAGTTTGTGTGCCTCCGTCATCACCTTTCGAGAAATGCATGTAGATTTGCCTCCAAACCGCTCTTGATCTATCGTGAACCGCACATGATCACCCGTGGGCAACTGTTTCACAACATAGCCTTTGAATCTTCTTCTTCTTCGTACGCTGTCAGACGTCAACTTGAATGTGTTCAAAGAAAGTAGGTGTCATCATCAGGCTGTCGACACTGCCATAGAGCTTTTCTAGTGTTGGCACTGGTGATGGCCACATGTGCTTTCTCTGGTCCTCGTATGACGGGCAATTTTGCAGCAGATGTTTAGCGGTCATTTTCCCTGTACCACAGGTGCATTCTTCAGTAGCACCTATCTTCAGTTTATTGAATAGATGGTACCTCCGTCTGTTGTGGACTGTGCGGAGTCTGAAGACCATGACCTGCTCTCTTCTGTTCAACTGGTAATAAGTATCATTTTTTATAACCTTTGAATGATATGTACAATCTTGCACTTTTTCTGCTCCTTTAATCACATTTTTGTATGTGTGACAATTTCTTCTCCTCCTAAAGTGCTCACTTTTCTCTGCACGGTTCACAAATAGTTGATAAATTATTAATTTTACTTATATGTGTGTGTAACTTCTTTTCCTTTTTAATTTCCTTGACATGTATCTTTGCTTTTGTTTCGTACCAAACATTCTTACAATATTCGAAGTACCAGCCTAAGTAGCAGCAGTGTAAAGGATCTTATGTCATCATAAAACTGAGCTCATTCTTGTTATTAACATTACATTGTAAGGGGTTCTTATGTGGCAATCATTAAGTGTAGCTGTTGTTCCTGTAGCCACATGTTAATTTAGTAGTTATTAATTGTAGCGGTTGTTATTGTAACCACATGTTAATGTAGTTGTTATTCACTGTTATTGTTTGGTGTACCAATCTGTCACTTAAGCGATGTTTCAACGTAGTGACTGGCTGCTTAAATAATTTTTAGTGTGCTCAATTTTGTTCAATGTTACTGTATCTAAATATAGCGATGTTTCAATGTAGTGATTGTTCAGTGTGGCGATGTTTCAATGTAGTGATTGTTCAGCGTATCCACTATGTCAATGTAACGATAGTTTTAATGTAGTGATTGTTCAGTGTATCCACTATGTCAATGTAACGATAGTTTTAATGCAGTGATTGTTCAGTATATCCACTATGTCAATGTAACGATAGTTTTAATGTAGTGATTGTTCAGTGTATCCACTATGTCAATGTAACGATAGTTTTAATGTAGTGATTGTTCAGTATATCCACTTGTCAATGTAACGATGTTTTAACGTAATTATTGCTCAGTGTATCCACAACTTCAATGTAGTGATTCATCAGTCTATCCACGTTGTTAATCTAGTGATTATTCAGTGCAGGCGCTATTTAATGCATCCATTTATCAATGTTCCGATGTTGTAATGTACTGCTTGTTCCCTGTATCCATATGTTAATGTAGTTAATATTCATTGTGGTGATATTTCAATGTAGTGATTGCAGTGTATTAACTTTGTCAATGTAGTGCTATTTAACGTCTTAGTTAAAGATATGTGAGTGTATGTACAACTGCGTTGAAGATCCAGACCGATTGCATGATCTGCCTATCGTACATATCTACAAAGTGAAAAGAGCACGGGAAGCCGATTGTTCCGATTTAAATCGAACGCCTCACGATCCCATTATCTGATTATGCCTATTTTGGGCATAAAATTTAAAAAATCAGTTTACGGAACCGATTCAGTGCTGTTGTGAACTTATATTGTAATCTTCTTATATGGCATGTTACCAGGCCTGCAGTTGGGCTTCATGCTGGACGCCTGCGCGAAAGCATATTTTATTTTATACTGAAATGTTTTGTGCAACTTATTGTATACTTGATATACCTTCTTCAACTTTTAGGTATTTGGTAATGCTAGATCTGCTGTCCTGTCCCCAGGACGAAGTTTAGTCTTTACTAGGTCCGGACGGCAAACCACTTAGGTCCTGACACAGCTCTGCTCACGTCTGTACGACAACCACTTAGGTCCTGGCCCAGCTCTGCTCACTCTGGTCATGTCCGTACTGCAACCCTATAGGTTCTAACACAGCTCTGCTCACGTCTGTACGACAGCCACTTAGGTCCTGGCCCAGCTCTGCTCACTCTGGTCATGTCCGTACGGCAACCACTTAGGTTCTGACACAGCTCTGCTCACGTCTGTACGACAACCACTTATGTCCTGGCCCAGCTCTGCTCACGCCTGTACGACAACCACTTAGGTCCTGGCCCAGTTCTGCTCACTCTGGTCATGTCTGTACGGCAACCTTATAGGTTCTGACACAGCTCTGCTCACGTCTGTACGGCAACCACTTAGGTCCTGACCCAGCTCTGCTCACTTTGGTCAGGTCCGGATAACAACCCCATAGGTCCTGACACAGCTCTGCTCACTTTGGTCAGGTCCGGATAGCAACTCCATAGGTCCTGACACAGCTCTGCTCACTTTGGTCAGGTACGGATAGCAACTCCATAGGTCCTGACACAGCTCTGCTCACTCTGGTCAGGTCCAGACGACAACCCTATAGCTCCTGACACAGTTCGTCTCACTCTAGCCATGTTTGGTGTCTATGACTTTGTGGACTATGTCTTGTAAGACATGTTCATGGGTGTGGATTCTGCTTGCATGATGGACACTCGTTTGTTTACGTTCTGTATCTTAAGCCGATAGGGGTGATCTGATAGTCTACAGTGTTCTCTTCTCAAACGGAACAGGGTAGTTTGTTAAAGTCTTTGGAGTTGGTGGATTGGGTCAGGTCTATAATTGATATCCTTCTCCTTCTTCCATGGGTTGTTGTAATTGAAGTGGACAGTAGCTTTGGCCTCTTGGCTGCATGTAGGAATTGCTGCAATTGATACCAGCTTGACTTTAAGCATCACGTTTGGTAGTGCAGGAAGAGATAATATTTAGTACTGCCAATTAAATGGGCACCCAGACCCACATTAACAAATATTAGACTAACGAGATCTCGTTTGCACAGGAAAATATAAGTCTCACGGGCATTGAACAGTTATTTATGATGTCCTGATGAGTTTTATTGTACTAATATTACCTTGTGCAAAGTGTTTACAAACAATTATTACGGCTTGATTTCGTGACTAGGAGTCGATCGAGAGATTTTTAAGGTTGTAAAAAGAGCGTCTGTCAAGCCAGTCATCGTACCGTGTGTGTACTTAGTTTCTTCGCCGCAGATTTAAACAAAATCCTGGAACACATTGCAGTTCTACCTTGTGCCTTAAGAGGAAAGAACAGTACTCTAATTGCTCGGCCATTCACTCATATTTGCCATAGATTTGTTCAGAAAATTAAAGTGAGAAAGGAAAGAAGTAAAGATTGACTTAAGACATACATCACGTGTAATCTGCCAATCAACCTACGAGTGGTAGATACACAAGTGATTGATACCTCTGATGGCATGATCTCCAACATTGTTGTCATGGCATTTGGCTTAGGGGATTGCATGTTAATAGAGAGATGCAATGCTAGTTATCAGCCCACTTGTATCATGCTGACCGTTGTTGGGAGCTTAAGTATCCTCTCCTAGACTAGATGTGTCGCATCTGACGTCATCAACCCGTATCGCTGAAAAATCGTCTGCTCCTTGCATGTATTGCATGTACACCGTCGCCTCTGTCGCTTTCTTGCTTAAAAATCGGGACCCTCTGGCATTTAAGTCAGCAGGGAAAGCTGATCAAAGAGAATTCTTATGAGATGACCGAACCATCGCACTCTCTGCTGGACATGTATTCGGTACATATGAATGGAACCAACCCTTTATCGAATGTCCTCGTTCTTTGTATCTCCTGCAGACACGGCGACTATTCAGACTTCTGATGTTGGAGAGAGTCCATGCAGCAAATACCAACTCGAGGGGTGAACTCACAAACACGAGGGCTAATGTCAGAAACACAAATATAAGGATTGATTTAACAAATACAAACATGAGGATTGAATTTGCAAACACAAATTCTCGTAATGAACTCAAAAGAAATAAATACAAGGGGTGAATTCAGAAACACACCAGGAATGATCTAACAAATATGAGGAATTTACTTACAAACTCAAACACCATAGCTGAACTTACAAACAGGAGGAATTTACTTACAAACTCATATACCATAGCTGAATTTACAAACACGAGGAATTTGCTTACAAAGAAAAACACATAGCTGAACTCACAGACAAAGATATGTGGATAGGAGGAAGAAACTTACAAACACATCGACTGAACTCAGAAACACGATGAACGAACTCATAACCACATCCTTACAAGGACTTATCTCACAAACATGAACACAAGGGACTAACCCGAAACTACAAATGTGAAAGATCTCGCAAACACTTTAGCTGAACTCACACATAACACACAAAAATATGGCATGGTATTTAAACGCAGACAATTAGATAAAATGTTTAAAAGCTACAAACACCAAACATCCACACGACAGCTAAGCGCAGAAACAGAAAACATAAACACTATATTTTAACCCATAAACATCAACACTATATATAAATCCACAATGACCAACATGTAAAAACTATATTTAAATTCACAAAGACCAACCTGTAAAAACTATATATAAATCCACAAAGACCAGCCTGTAAAAACTATATATAAATCCACAAAGACCAACCTGTAAAAACTATATATAAATCCACAACGACCAACCTGTAAAAACTATATATAAATCCACAAAGACCAACCTGTAAAAACTATATATAAATCCACAACGACCAAACCATAAAAACTATAAATAAATCCACAAAGACCAAACTATAAAAAACTATATATAAATCCACAACGACCAAACCATAAAAACTATAAATAAATCCACAAAGACCAAACTATAAAAAACTATATAGAAATCCACAACGACCAAACCATAAAAACTATAAATAAATCCACAAAGACCAAACTTTAAAAACTATATATAAATCCACAACGACCAAACCATAAAAACTATAAATAAATCCACAACGACCAAACCACAAAAACTATAAATAAATCCACAAAGACCAAACTATAAAAACTATATATAAATCCACAACGACCAAACCATAAAAACTATAAATAAATCCACAACGACCAAACCATAAAAACTATAAATAAATCCACAAAGACCAAACTTTAAAAACTATATATAAATCCACAACGACCAAACCATAAAAGCTATTAAAAAATTCAAAACGACCAAACCACAAAAACTATAAATAAATGCACAAAGACCAAACTATAAAAACTATATAGATAAATCCACAAAGACCAAACTATAAAAACTATATATCAATCCACAAAGACCAAACTATAAAAACTATATATAAATCCACAAAGACCAAACTATAAAAACTATAAATAAATCCACACAGACCAAATATCAATATTGTGTTGTTGGTTGCCCATCAGAAGCGATGGTGACATGAACATCCGGTTCTTTGTCTTGATGATTTGCGCTGTATATGGATTAAAGTGAGGAATAAACTGCGCTGATCCTTAACCTCACTCCTTCATATAAAATTAAAAACATTAGCATATCCTAATGCACAAACATAAAACACCTCTAAGAATACATATACCAAATAGTTACTCTATATCTTAACCCACAAACGCAAATTATATATAAAAACATACATATCAAACATTGTATTAGATATATCTAAATACAAATATCTAACATCAACAAAATTGCTAAACCCACATACACCATACATCAAAACTACATCTAAAGCCAGACACACCCTACATCAAAACTATATCTAAAGTCATACACCACCAAACACCAAAATTAAATATAAAGCCACACGCACACGAAATGCCAAAACTACATGCACACCAAGTATCGACACTGTATATAGACCACAATCAACAAACATCAAAAGGGTATATAAACTCACACACCAAACATCAACACTACATCTAAAGTCACAAACACCAAACATCAAAACCGTATCTCAAATTACAAACACTATTTCCAAACATTGTAACATCAAACATCAACATTATACTTTAACCCGCAAACACGAAAAGTGATATAAACATATAACACCAACAGGTGAGCTAAACATTCAAACACCAACACGTGAGCTAAACATATACACATCAACACATGAACTAAACATACAAACACCAACACATGAGATAAACATACACACACACACACATCAGCACATGAGCCAAACACACACATCAACACATGAGCTAAACATACAAACACCAATACGCGAGCTAAACATACATACACACATCAACACGTGAGCCAAACATACAAACACCAACACGTGAGCTAAACATACACACACCAGCACATGAGCTAAACATACACACACCAACACATGAGCTAAACATACAAATACCAACACGTAAGCTAAACATTCAAAACCAACACGAGATATAAACATACAAACACCAATACAATAGCTAAACATACAAACACCAACACATGAGCGAAACATTCAAAACCAACACGTGATATAAACATACAAACACGTGAGCTAAACATACAAACACCAACACATGAGCGAAACATTCAAAACCAACACGTGATATAAATATACAAACACCAACACATGAGCTAAACATACAAACACCAACACATGAGCGAAACATTCAAAACCAACACGTGTTATAAACATACAAAAACCAACACATGAGCTAAACATACAAAAACCAACACATGAGCTAAACATACAAACACGTGAGCTAAACATACAAACACCAATCATGTCAGTAATCGATTGCACATACACATAAAAGCTGATACAGTCGACATGTTATGTTAATGAACGATGCGCTAGAGTGCTCGCTCAGTCTGAGCAGTTATTGAACTTTGCGCGTGCATCTCAGGGTTAGGGTCAACTTACTTATTACTCCCTCTCTATCTTTCGCACTCTTTCTCACATATATACACACATGTTCACACAAACACGTACGCACACGCCTAGTCACGTGTAGCAATTGCGAACTAAATCAGCAGTTATGTTATTGTCTCCATTAACTGCTGTTTCCAATATTTTCGCTCACTCGAGAGTTTTTAGGCCAATAACAACACCACTTAACCATTTGCCCTCGGCTGATGTGTTGATGGTAGTAAATGTCGCCAATAATAGATCAATCTTGATGGATCACAAATTTTCAAACCCTTGTATATAATCTATCATCATTGTGCTAATACACCCAGTTATCAATTAGATTTCCCAAATGACGAACTTTACCTCAGTGGTGTAAAGGATTCTACCATGTAATTGATCATCACTAATTATTTAGGCGGTTTTTTGTTGTTTGAGAATGCCCACAATGAGTAAGTTTACTCTTTTGTGCGCCCTGAAAAGGACGTTAAGTGGCTGGTTGCCGTAGGTTTCCTTACATCCCGAGCGTGATGATGAAGGTGGACCGTAGTCCTCCAGGCAATTGTTGTATGCTTGGCTTCAATTGCGTGCTGCTCACTACTACGGGGATCGTATTGATCCATCAACTTGTTAGTCAGGCTGCATGAAAACAGCCTATTTCCAGGGAGGACTACCAGTATGTTTTGCCTGATCCTGACTAACATGTCTGATCAGTATGTTTTGCCTGACTAACATGTCTGATCAATATGTTTTGCCTGACCCTGACTAACATGTCTGATCAGTATGTTTTGCCTGACCCTGACTAACATGTCTGATCAGTATGTTTTGCCTGACAAGACGTTAGTCTTCCTCCCCTATTTAGACGGTAGTATATTATCAAAGTTGTATTTCCTGATGCTGAATTTTTATCATCTTTTTCAATGAGGATTGTTGAATGTTTTTTCTTTTTTTTTAAATCACTATATTATTTCGTGTGTGCTGAATCTCTTGCATCCTAAATCATAGTGATATCATACTGAACATTTTCTTACAACGAGATGTATTCGTTGTCTGGGCGACTTGGAGCGGTTCTGAGTTTTGCAATACTAGACAATCTTGTCTGTTTATTGGTGTATATACTATACACAAGTTTAGAACAAATATTGTTTTTGCGGTCTTCGTGTCTAATTTCTTTACTGTTTACAAGCCAAGTTTAGCTTACTTGTTTTGGGCTTAGTTTACATGTTGTTGGTTGGTGTTTGTGGGCTTAGCTCACATGTTGTTGGTTGGTCATTTTGGATTAAGTTCACATGTTTATGGTTCGTGTTTGTGGGTTTAGGAAGAAGGATTTTCCTCACATTGAGTACCGAACTCTGAAAGATATAATGATTAACGGTTTGAGATAGGTTCATTAACAGCCTGGCATTGGAGGTGCTGTTGATTTTTAGAGCTTGTGGATTTCAATATAATGTTGATCTATCCAATAGTTTTCCTCCTCTACAATGTAGCATACAAAATGTTCAAATGTAGAAGCACAACTTAGTTATTGGGTATGTCACAAATTGATTTTCCATATAATACGATGTTGCAACATTGTAGTCAATATTTGACCAATTTTGGCAAAATGCTAACTTCTCGTCTATTTGTGGCCGTCTGGTTTGTATGTCAGTTGTCTTCCCATGAGGATATCACTTCAAAAGCTTAGTAATGCTTAAGTTTTCTTTCTGTCAGAGGTAAACTGATAACCTAACGCACACTGTCATGAATGCATGGCTAGAAGCCTTTATTCCTTCGCCCCATTAATCATAAATCGTCGACTTTAATTCCTCATTTGGGAATAAACAAGTAACATCAGGATCAGGCGAAAAGCTTTTAGAACAAGGAAATGTAAATGGAATTAAATGTATACAGACTCTGCAGAGCCTTCTAAACCAGTATAAATACGTTAAGTTAAGTTGACATTTCGGGTGATCTAACAAACGAATTAATGCCGTAGTGATTGTCTTATTTTTAGTTAGTACCGGGGTGAGATAGGAGAGTCAAGAATGTTGACATACTGTCAATGGTCAAGTGTAAGAGGGTTGTAGATGGGGTCTGGCTCTTCATTCTGTAAAAACGTTAAGCCACAAGAATAGGAAAGCTGATCTCTAACTCCTGCGGTAGAAGAAGAAGGGCTTAGGGTAAAGGGGTCAGCTGGCTTGTACATGTGTGAAGTCGTCAGCTATCTTGTACAAACCTGAAGGTGTCAGCTCACTTGTACAATCGTAAAGTGGTTGCAGGATTTGAACAATAGTAAAATGGTCGACTAACTTGCACATTCGTAAAGTGGTCGGTTGACGGTGTTATTCCGTCCTCCCCATACAAACACATTTGTCAGTGTTAGTCTGTCCTCCCCATACAAACACAATTGTCAGTGTTAGTCTGTCATCCCCACACAAACACAATTGTCAGTGTTAGTCTGTCATCCCCACACAAACACAATTGTCAGTGTGCCCAAAATGTAATTTGTTTACCAGAGTTGTTTGTTGTGCTGGTGAGGTCATTGAGGCATTACCTATTTGTGTTTTTATCGACTTGTCCACCGCATCATTTTCATGGATCTTCTAGTAGCCAGTGATCCGTTCTTCCTTGGGCTGGTTTCCATGTTGTTGTCAGTCTTAAAAATTCGATCGTTTAGTAAAGTAACTGATACAATACTTGTACAGTGACCCTCTGACAAGGACAAGTTGTTACTGAATGTAGACCCGAGTGCACACTTCAACATGTTATAGTGCTCTGCTTACAGCATAATTCACTGATCACTGTTCGACTGGGGCTCATGGTATACTGTGGCTCACTAATAAGACAATTGCTGCTTGATTTTCCAGAGTTTCTTATTGCTTTACCAATCCCGTCTCCTTCCATTACCCCATTTATATGTAGTTACTTCATTCTTTTGGTCTTTAAATTAGCGAATAACTGCAACATATGCTCTTGGCGTAGTTATATTTTGGTCTGTGTTTTTCAGCATTCGCATACGAGAATAAGTATTGATGACAGGCGTCCATTCATCACTGACACGCGGATGATGTAGAGGTGATAATAGTCAGCCACAGATGGCAGCTGTATGTTAGAGATGTTCAACAAAGAGGAAAAGAGAGCAGGGATGGAAATGAATATCTCCAAAACCAAAGTTACGCGAAACTGTTTCGCTCATTGTAACTCAGTCAATGGAAAACCACAATTCGGAAGACGTCGAAGAGTATTGTTATCTTGGACGCCTCCTAAACATGCAAAGTAATTTTAGAACCTAAGCTTACAAGACGTCGCTGCACCGGCAGGGTGGCCTTCTCGCCCTTCCAGACAGTCCTGTAAGGCTCCCGGGATCGAACCCTTCACCAGGTAGCGACCACAGGCCGATCAGGCTAGACATTGATATGGAAGTAAGCCCACAGGAAACAAAACCGCTCCCACGTTGGAATTACAAACGAGCCGACTGAGACAGATTTGCAATCCTGACAGACGGGCTCTGTGAAACCATCAACATACGAAACAATAAAATGAAGCCCATGGTGGAAAGCCTAAGCAAGGCAATAATGCAAGCCGCCACTGAAATCATCCGAAGAGGGGCTAGGAGAAACTATAAGCCCTATTGGAATGATGAGTTGCAGAAAGCGGAAGATGCAATCACAAATGCTAGGAACATGGCAGAGCGAGAACAATCTATGGAGGCAAATATCGCCCTCAAAGCCGCTACGGCGAAATACAAATACACTCTCAACCGAACAGCAAGAGAGAGCTGGAAAAACAAAACTGAAAGTCTCAACCTAGACAAAGAAGGGAACAAGCTATGGAAGCTAGTCAGAGCCATGAACGACGAAACCCCTTCAAACAAACAAATTACCATCAAGCAGGGCGAAACCCTGCTCACAGGAAAAAAAGCCGCAAACGCTTTTGCAGAACACTATGCCAAAGCAAACCACATCGAGGTCCCTGCAGATAGGCATACAGACATTAGTGAAGAGCAAAAGGGGCACGACAACATCAATACGGCACCAGAAGAGCATATAATGGCCAAATTAACAATGAGTGAAATGGAAGAGGCCATGAGAACATTAAAGAAAAGGAAATCTCCCGGAAAAGACGGGATAACAAACGAAATGCTGATGGGGCTGGGCCAAACAGCGAAGAGGAAACTGCTATCGGTCCTGAACCAAAGCTGGAAAAGGGGAATTGTACCCCAGGCATGGAAAGACGAAGTACTTGTACCAGTACCAAAGAATGGAAAGGACAAAATAGATCCGAATGGATACAGGCCAATCAGCCTACTGAGCTGTGTTGGCAAACTGATGGAACGTATGATAAACACCAGACTGATGTGGCATCTGGAAGAAAAACGAATACTAATTCCACAGCAAGCCGGCTTTAGACAGCACAGATCCACTGAGGACCAGGTCATCCTCATAGCCCAAGAGATAGAAGATGCCTACCAGGCACAGAAACACACAGTAGCGGTTTGAGTGGACCTGGAGAAGGCATTTGACAAAGTCTAGAAAAACGGACTTAGTCAAGCTAATGAGAAGTGAAGTTTGTGGGAGAATGTACAAGTGGATCAATCACTACCTCAAACAAAGAACGGCCAGAGTCCAAGTACAAGGGCAGATGAGCAAAAAGGTGACACTCGAGCAGGGAGTATCCCAAGGGGGAGTACTGTCACCCACACTCTTCCTGGTGTATATAAACGAAATTACAGAGAATATACAAAGAAGAGTCCATAGCTCAATGTTTGCAGACGATCTGGCTATGTGGACCTCTGAAAAGAATCTCACCATAGCAAGAAATCGGATGCAGCAGGCCCTAACATCGCTGGAAGAGTGGGCGAACTCATGGCTGGTCAAAATAAACGAGGAGAAAACCACATGCACAATATTCTCGCTTTCAATCAAACCACAAAACACCAAATTAAGCCTAAATGGCAAATTCCTGCAGCCAAACGACAACCCAAACTATCTGGGAGTCACATTTGATCGGCGCATGACATGGAAAAGTCAGATCGAGAGAAACCGAATGAGAGCCAGAGAAAGAATGACAATCATGAGGAAACTTGCTGGCACAAGCTGGGGAGCAGACGAAAGCATACTAAAGAAACTGTACACTGGAAGAGTGAGACCAGTTCTCGAGTATGGCATTGCGGCATGGACAACAGCAGCGAAGGCGAACTTCGATAAAGTTAACAAACTTCAAAACCAAGCCATGAGAATTATAACAGGTGGCATGAAGTCAACGCCAATTGTAGAACTTGAAAAGATTACAAAACTGCAATCCATGACCGATAGAAGAGACTGCGGAGCCCAGCTGCAGTCAGAGAAACTCCGAAGACTGACTGACCATCCAATGCAACAGAGACTAAACAATTTGGGAAATGGGAAACTAAAGCGGAGAAACGTTGCAGAAATAGCCAAAGCAAAGATGCACGAAGATCCCATAAACGCACTAACAACACCAAAGCCCATCACTACTGTACGAAAACCTACCTGGAGGCAGCATATATTTCCAGAGGTGGTAGAAAATATACCAGGTATTGGAAACAAAAACTGCCAGACTGAAAAAGAAAGGAGAGATACTACCCTAAGCTTTATATCGAAAAACTACCCAATCATGGACTGGACCCCTGCATACACCGACGGTTCTGTAATAAACACTACACAGAACGGAGGGGCAGGAGCATTCCTGAACCTACCAAATGGCAGAAAAATAACTCTGTCATTCGCTACTGGTAAGTACACAAGCAATTTCAGAGCGGAGGCAGAGGCACTGAGGGCGGCAGTGGAAGAAATGGTGACACATAAAGAAAATGAAAGCCATATAGTCCTGCTTACAGATGCTCTTGCCGTAGTCACAGCGCTAAAAAGCCAGAAAAACACTGAGCTTAGTGACTTAAGAACAGCACTCTGTCAACTATGCCAGCAGTCCGCACCAAAAAGGGTAGTGGTACAGTGGGTCCTATCACACTGCAACATCCAAGGCAACGAGGAGGCAAACAGATTGGCAAAAGAAGGCGCAAGACTACCACAAACAGATACTAGTATGAAGTACGAAGAGTCAAAACGGCTTATTAAAGCCAGATACATGACCAAATGGGAAACCGAACATACTGGTTACACCAAAAACGATGCATATTACCAGTCGAACAGAAGAGAGCAGGTCGTTGTCTTCAGACTTCGCACTGGCCACAATAGACTGAGGTACCACCTATTCAACAAATTGAAGATAGGTGGAGCCGACGAATGCCCGTGTGGTACCGGGAAAATGACTGCTGAAAATCTGCTGCAAAACTGTCCGACATACGAGGATCAGAGAGAGCAGATGTGACCATCACCAGTGGAACCACAAGACAAGCTCTATGGCAGTGTCGACAGCCTCAGGATGACCGCCGCTTTTTTCGAAAAAATAATGGTTACTGTCTGACTGCGTACGAAGAAGAAGAAGAAGAAGAAGAACTCTTCGCGTTTCTCTGTTCAGGTTCACAGATCACCCTGCAATGTGACATGCTTCTGAAACATGGACACTTATAAAAGGAATGAACAAACTGCAGGTGACACATGCAGGTGACACTTGAATGACGTATCATTGGCCTTTTCTCCACAACTAGAGCATACAGCAGCTCCATGACCAGAGCATACAGCAGCTCCATGACCAGAGCAAATAGCACCTCCGCAACCAGAGCATACAGCACCTCCCCAACCAGAGCATACAGCACCCCCACAACCAGAGCATACAGCACCTCCACAACCGGTTTTTATTGAATGCACACAATGAGTATGATTACTCTTTTGTGCGCCGTGAAAAGGAGGAAAAGTGGTCAGATTTCGTAGCATTCCTCACATCCCAAGCGTGATAATTAGGGTGGTCTGGAGTCCTCCAGGCGGTTGTGCTATGCTTTCTTCATCTGCGTGTCGCTCACTACTACGTGGATCACGTCGATCTCTTACCGTTTTAGTCAGACTGCCATACCCTCACTAACACGTCTGATCAGTATGTTTTAGCTGACCAGACGCTGCTCAGTATGTTTTAGCTGACCAGACGTTAGTCTTCCTGCCAAGTTGTTCACGTAAACGAGGCAAAACATAGCTAAGAGGCTGAGACCCGTAGCGGTACAAGCGCTGTTGATGAACGGTTCATCAAATAAATGGCGCGCGGTTCCAACTGCCTTGACCACCTCAACAACTATTTTACCCCATGTGTTCTTTGGCCTGCAGTCCTTTCCGTCCCTGTTGTTTCTACTCCAGCACATGTCTGGTTATGTTATTCTACATATTTGTGTTGTAATGTCCATTTCAGCTTCCTTCCATTTTTCAGCCGTTATTGTGGTTTACATGTTCAATGCCCAAGATCTGTGTTCGCCGTCCCTCCCCTCCGCAATATACACCACAATAATGTATCTCGTGATTGTCTTGTTGACTTTACTCCCGTGTATCACGTGTCATTAACTAGACAGCTCACGAGACGCCTGTGACAAATGGCGCGAGAGATTCGCCACATTGAACATTACGTTTTCCATCAATCAAAAAATGTGTCGCATGTAACTGCGATCTTTGCTCCGTTTTATTTCTTCTCATATTTCTCCGACACTTTTAACCACGTGATTTCTGTGTAGGGGATCGGGGTTGTCCGGGGTGTGGGGGTAGAGGGGGGAGGATGGCACGTTCTAACATTCGAAGGTGATATTTCATTAAATAATTAATCAGTTGTACCAGCCATTAACAGAGCATAACTAGAGGGTCTCCTCTCTTCCCCTAAATGTAAATCTCGCAATAACCAAGTCCTAGACATCCATTGAATGTTGCTATGGTACATTAGACAGGAATGCCAGGCTCATTAGACGCTAGGCTAACCTACCCTGACACCCCTAGAGGTCTTGGTCGGTTAACCCCACTTCCCCGACAGCTCACTTCTCCTGCTTTCAAACTCTCAGTGTTGCTAATGAGCGACCATCTGCGACGGTCCAGCTTCATGAAGGTCCTGATTCATCTTCTCACAAGCACCATCAACAACTTCAGATTGATAATACTACCAAGCTGCCATTATTATTTTATTTTATATCAGTAGCTTCTTGTTGTACTGTCTAGGAAAACGAGTAATTCACTTAGTTTACGCCCGTATCATATACGGGATATTGATTCTGGAACTGTTGGAACTGTCTTTCAAACTCTGAAGTTACTGTTCATTGGGATAACATTATAAAAGGCTTGATATAGAAAAACCAAAGGTATTAATTCCTTTTCCAAACATTGAAACGTTATACTGAAGTCTCACACAAATAAAAATAAATCATTAAGGAAACAGAGAGCAGTTAGTTTCTCATCCCCATGATATGCAATGATTGTATTTAGACATGTCGTCTCATCCCCATGATTAGCAATGATTGTATTTAGACCTGTTGTTTGAAGAAACACATACGTTTTTATTTGAACTCATTCACTCCGTAATACTTTGGACCTCTGAAAACATTGATTCTTGCAATGTAAAACTGGCACTATTAAGTAGAGGTATATTTATATATTTCTGAATACTTGGTATGGATAAACTGTTATATGCAAGTATGAGAACTGTTCAAGCCAATATATCAGCTGTACGGCAATAGAAGAAAGTTTGTGAGCCGATATATCAGCTCTACGGAGTAAGTCAATTAAGTAAGGCTAGTAAAAGTTCATAACAAAAAAGCGGACCTTGATAATCTGGATACATGGGGGTGGGAGGGGAGGAGGGCAAGTCGCTATTCGGGGAGGACAGAAAAAAGAAGGAACGCAATTTTTATAACCTGAGACATGATTGTGCCTGTTTTCGTGTATGTGTGTTTTGTTATCTCGTGAGTGACATGCCATAGAAAAACTGGTTTATAGCTGCATTCACTTATGTTCGTGTCTATATAAAATATATAAAGCCGAAAAGAACAGCAATTAAACATAAATGGTTAACTGGTGTGTATCAAACAAATAGAAAAGGCTCTTTGAGGCCAGTTAGATGTGGTTTTAAATATGTTGCTTCTTCATCTAGATCAGTGCTCTTCAACCAAGGCGCTACCGCCCAGTACTGTACGATTTTAGCATTCAGGTGGGCGGTAGCAGAATAATTATTTGCTGCATTAATAACAATCAAATTACACAGACACAGACTAATTTTCTTCAATTACGATGTTAGTGGGCGATAAGGAAAATTAACCCTCTCGAAAGTAATAAAAGTGGGTGTCAAGAATGAAAAGGTTAAAGAGCTCTGGTTTAGATTAATAGATGCGTATTGATAGAGACGTATGAGCATAATACACTTATTGTATACATTTACAAAAAAATAATCCCTATCGTGAGAATATGGAAGTTAAAATGATTTATGACGCATCACATTGTCTGGAAAAACTAGAGTCAGTGCGTATGTATGAGGGAGAGAGAGGAGAGAGATTGGGTCGCTTATTATCATCATCCTACGAAAGAGACTCAACAATATAACGTATTAATGGTTTTAGACCGGAAGTTGTACAGAGAAATCTACCGCAAATTATAATTACAAGTTACAATGTTGTTCACGTAAATACAGGGGTCTTCGTCGTGCAGAACGTACCTTGTAATAAGTGACTGGCTCCCTTGGGAGAGTCCTAACTATCCATAAGAAGCTTAGCTCTGCGAGTACAGTTCCCTGAATGTGATGGTGGAGCGCAGAGACGAAACAGGCTATCGATGATGACGTCATACGATATCCTCTAGGACATGGCTTGTCTACCTGGGAGTAAATGACGTCATATTATCACCATCCTCTGCGACAATGCTTCCAAACCTTTGTCTACATAGGAGCACATTAAAAACAGACGGCAATGCCACGATGATCGTTGATATGTGTAGCTGAATGTTATTAAATTTGAAATATCATAATCCCAACGTAATTTACTCGACTGCCTCATTTTGTGATTTTATTACGCAACAATTATGACCGTATAACTGGCTAAAAATATATTGTGTTGATTGGAATCAAATGTTTAATAGTAATTTATGTGATCTACCTAAATAACAAAACGATCAGTACTCTGTCAACTATGCTAGCAGTCTAAACCCAGAGAAGTCGTAGAACAGTTGACCCCATCCCACTATAACATGACAATGAGGAGACAGGCAGACTGTGGACAGAAGGTGGTTACAACTACATTCAAGCGGGACATACGAAGAGTCCAGAAGGTTTATTAGGGCCAGATACATGAAGAAATTCAAAACAGAGCATATTGGCTTCACAAGAAATAATGCTTAGTATTAGTTGAACAGAAGAGAGCAGGTAGTGGTCTTCAGATGCCGCACAGGCCACATCAGACTGAGGTACCATCTATTCAATAAACTGAAGAAAGGTTCTGCTGACGTATACACCTGGGGTACTGGGAAAATTACTCCTGAACATCTACCGCAAATTTTGACGACATCCGAGGACCAGAGAAAGCGCATTTGGCCGTCACCAGTACTAGACAAGATCTACGGCAGTGTTCACAGCCTTAGGATGACCGATGCTTTCTTTGAACAAATTCAAGTCGATTCTGACAGCAAACGAAGAAGAACAATTATTTGATCTTGTTAATATTATTGTAGTTTGTTCTTAAATAGACGCTATGCTGTAGTTCACAACGAGGATGTGAAATCTGCGGCTTTCGGTCCGGACACGCCCAGTTCCAGTCTGACATTTTTTGGGCTGCGTTTCCTTTTCGATTGCTATTCTTCTTCCATGTTCGATCTCTATTCTCCTTCCATCTTAAATATTTATTCTCCTTCCACTTTCGATCTCTTTCTTCTTCCTTCGTCGATCTCTATTCTTCTTCCACCTTCGATCTCTATTCGTCTTCCACCTTCGATCTCTATTCTTCTAGCAAGACTATACATGAGTGGAGCCTGTTTCCAGGATTGTCGCTTGGAGGCGGAATATAATTTACCCAAGAGCATAGTAGCGTAACTACACTGCATCCTAACCAAAGGGCCGATACGTGAGCACGTTTTTTTCTGGGGTGTTCTTTTGTTGTTTTTTTTTAAATTTTAGCGTTCAAAGTAGTATTTGTTGAGCTTGACATGAACTTTAAGGAAAAGGACCAGAGACAATGGCTAGAAATAGGTGACGAAATACATGAAATGTCAGGATCTGTTTTACACAGCACCAGTCTATACTTTTCCTGTCCACACTGCACACTCAAAAAGTCCGAATATAGAATCTACGAAAATAGTCAATGAAAATGACTATTAGTACAACAGAACAAGAATGTATTGTATAGCGTGCATAATGTACATTTCTACTTAGATAGCTTCTCAGTACAATAGCATCTACCTGTTCTGTGCCATAGATAACTACTAAGATTGACACTAGTTGCACACATTTGGTATAAATACTATGTTTATCGGCTGCTGCTTTGTGAACAATCTATTGTTTGAGGGTATAAGTAGTGGTGGCATCCTTAAATCGAGTTTCAATTGTCTTTATTTAGACTTCCTTCTTCCATGTAAACATACTTGAACTCTTGGGTCTGTTGAAATATATTGTTTACATGTATGTTTAGGAGACCTTGTGTTCTGCTAATCGTCATGTCATTTACTGTGACAAGTGAATTTATACTTATATACATCCTTGCATATCACACTGTATTTGTTTGATTCAATATGAAAATCGCGTTCTTTGTCAGCTATACTTATGGTGACATCTGTCAACCAGTTCTGCAAATCGTGTTCATTATCGTAGGGGATTTGTATATGACAAGGACATGAATAACATTACTGCCCCACAGAGAGCATGTCGTAAGAGGCGACTAACTGTGTGACATGGCATAACACTCGCCATGGGTAGGTGTTTTGTTAAGTGCCATGACTGCCTGTCTACTTTTCTCTAGTGTTTGATTCTTTTAAAATGGACTCGCACATCGATTATCCACCCTCTAAAAACTTATGGAGAGTTTACTAAATCAGTAAATAGACGTTAAGTTAAGCTAAGTTTTAATCACAGTGACATATGTGTTATGCACATTGTTAATCAATATTTGCCTCTGTGACCTATCTTTTACGCTTAGTACTACTAGTTCACTAGTTATTGCGGATTATTATTTGTTTCATCCGTACAGGATTGTACGGAACAAGGCCAATGATCGAGCCAAGTCCACGAGTCCTCTCACACAAGACGACAGTCCATCTTGTATGGGCAGTGATGGAGGGAACATGGGTGTGCTGCCTTCCTCATCGCCAACAACTGAAGGAACCCAGAGGGGAGCGTCCGGGCCCAACGGAGGAGCAAACAATGTTGGAGCTTCTGGTGGTTTTAACATCATCAACATCATGAGCCCTGGAAACAACAACAACAACAACAAGAGAAAAGGTGACCTTGACTCAGGTTTGTATTTGAACTGTTCGTACCTTACTTTTGAAACTGTTAATAATGTTATTAAACCCTTTACAGCCCGGTTAAAATTGGTTACATATGTGTCTTAACCCTTTACAGTCCAGACAAAATGATAAGATTCGTGTCTTCACCCTTTACAGTCCTGCCAAACTGATAAGATTCGTGTCTTCACCCTTTACAGTCCTGCCAAACTCATAAGATTCATATCTTCACACTTTACATTCCTGCCAAACTGATAATATTCGTGTCTCAATTCTTTACAGTCCGACCTAATTCTTAAGATTATTGTCTTAAATCTAATCATTTATTTTGAACTGTAAAGGGTTAAGAAATAGTTTGCAATGTAAACACGTAACAATGGATACAAAGAGAATCATATACATCATGATATTCCTGCCCAAGTTGTGCTATCAGTGCCGGAATTGGACATTAACGAAGTGAGATAAAAGAAACATCGTAACAATAGCGATGAAATGCCTACGACTAATGCTTGTTGCAGCGAGAATAGATAGAATCAGAAGCGAAAAGTTTAGCAGATAAGTAGACATAACGCCAGGACTAGACTTTATCAAGTGACAACAAACCAAATGGCTCGGCGTCGTGACACGATACATGTCAGGCAGTATCTCTTAGAAAACTATGCTATACAGATACAATGGTTACAGAGGGAAGGACGGTCCACGCAAAAGATGGACAACAGAAATGACGAAAGCAGTGAAGAGCCCTATGTGCTAGGGCCCGGTTAAAAAAAAGTAAGTCGCATGTCCTTTTACAGAACGTCGCTTCTTACATCCGCCACCTATTTGGCTGTTATAAGTTTCTTGGCAAGTGTGCAGTACGGTAGGTTGCCACTACTTTCCGTACGTGGAGGCGCATTCGCCCGAGACAAAGACCCAGTGTCTGCCAAACTGGACACAAGTGGGAATCGAACCCAGAACGTTGGAATTGTGAAAACCGAGTGAGTTTCACCCCTAGGCCACGCAGCCACCTCGGGCCCGGTCAAGAAACCTTTTCATAACCTGACGCTGATAGGCGTAAGCTGGAGAAAAGCGAAAAGAATAAGAAACAGCCACACACTTTCGTTCGACATTACGTTTGCCTTATTTTTTGCTTCATATTATGCAAAACGTAACCACTTCAGATGGTGCCCCTTGCAGGAAGTATTTACCAAAATCACTAAGATTCACTCTTGCAATTGTGAGTTCTGTATCAATTAGTTTTTAGTTTTTTTTTTTGATTTTTGTTTGTTGCGTTCGCCTTATTTTTATAATCCCCAAGGCGGTGTGCGTTGCACTGTGGTTTTTATTTGGCGCCTTTTGGCCCAGTACATCCAACTTCAGCATGCATTTTATGAAAGGGTCTGCTTCCTCCTGCATTTTATAAGGGTTTGCTTCCCCGGGGTAACGGCCAGTGCTGTGATGGGGGTCGAACCCAGCACCTTCCGGTTGTGAGCCGGGCCACTTAACCACTAGACCACGCCGTCCCCATCAATTAGTTTAACATGATGAGGTTGCTATCCCAAATGCACAATCGTCTGTATCTGCTTTTTTTTTAAAAATTGGAAAGTTGCAGCGGCCATATTATATCTCCTTTGGTATATTGTTAAATACATTCTTTTGCTTATCCCGCTAGTTAGTAACGAGAATAGTTCTGGCTCTCTCCCTGGCATACAAGGTCCATGATGGTGCTTTCAAATCAAAGCACCGTCTATCCAGATCTTGATGAATAGGTCCAGCTGATCCATGTCTTGAAGCATAGGTCCAGCCGATCCATCTGTTGAAGCTTGAGGTCTAGTCGATCCATCTGTTGAATTATAGGTCACGCCGACCCATGTCAAAGCATCGGTCCAGCCGACCCATGTATTGAATCATAGATCCAAACCATCCATGTCTTGAAGGTTGAGGTCCAGTAGATCCATGTCTTGAAGCTTGAGGTCCAGTCGATCCATCTGTTGAAGCATAGGTCACGCCGACCCATGTCTTAAAGCATCGGTACAGCCGACCCGTGTATTGAATCATAGATCCAGCCCATCCATGTCTTGAAGGTTGAGGTCCAGTAGATCCATGTCTTGAAGCTTGAGATCGATCTGAATCATGTCTTGAAGCTTGAGGTCCAGTAGATCCAGGTGTTGAAGCTTGAGGTCCAGCCTACTCAAGTCTTGAAGGTTGAGGTCCAGTAGATCCGTGTCTTGAAGCTTGAGGTCCAACACTGCAAACTGGCTTATCTTAGCCAGCATTTAGGAAAACCTGATTCCAATAATTTGCATTGCGGTTTCCTGTGTATCGTTTTTTCCATGATAATGTTGTGAGTCCCATGCATAAATCTATTCAGTCGCATCTTACGACATATAAGGGTACAGTTCTAATCTGTTGGTCTAGGGAACCACTCGGTTACCTATCAGGTGTTTATTGATTGCGAACTACGTCCTGTCCCGTGTTTCCGTTGTATCTCTTGGCTGGTTTCAAAACTGCCCTAGTGTACATCAGAAGTCAGTGACCTTTTTTACGTCATAGGTCAGAGAAAGATGAGTTTCAAAGATGACATACTGTGAAATTTAAGTTACAAAGTCGTGAAATGTTTCAGGATTCCAAGAGCCTTTGCTTTTTTCAGCAGAAATCTCCCGCACAACATGGCCCACTTGAGACCCATTGTCAGTAATGTTTCACTGCTATGTGTCACTGATATTAAATGTAGAATGTTCATCATGGGACATAGAATACAATGGGATAATACAGATTGCAATAATGGGATAATGGGATAACAAAGAGTACAATGGGAAAATTGAATAATGTAGTGGGATAGTACATACTATCATGGGATATTACAGAATACAATTGCATAATGGGAAAATACCAAATACAATGAGATACTGGGATAATACAGAACACAATGTGATAATACATAATGCAGTAGGATAATGGCATAACACATTTTATAATGGGTTAAAACATAGTGCAATGGTAAAGTGCGATAATACAGAAGATATAGGATAATACAGATTATAATGGGATACAGAAATATTACAGAATATACTGAGATAATCGGATAATTCAGAATATAATGACAGAATGGGATTATACAGAAGACAACAGAATATAATGGGATAATACTTAATATAATGAGATAATGGGATAATACAGAAGAAAACAGAATAATGTAGAATATAATGGCATAATACATTGATATCTGAGGTTGCAGATGTGCGTAATTGATACAAAGTGACACATTGTTTTATCCAATCATATGTTAATTTTCATCTACATAAGTCAATTCACTAGCTCGACATGTGTTGATGATAAACTAGATAATACAATGAATGGGAAAATATAATGACAATATTGATTAAATAACATACAAATAAACCTTATATATGTGGCATGACAAAATGGTTTATTAATGAATTTCCCCACAAAAGCATATTTATTCTGAATGTAATGAAAGCAATACTGAGCGGAAATAATGAGATCCCTGGGTCTAATTCGACACTAAGACCTTATGTGTCTTTCCTTGGTTTAAATCAGCGGCCTCAAATGTGCAATCCATCAGCCGCATGCTCTGGTAGATATATGTCCTGAGGTCTACGACTAATTGACATAAGTACGCGACAAAGATAATTAAGTTTGAAGATGAATGTAAGAAATTATTTACTTTAAAGCGACAGATTTGAACCAACATTTGCAACCAGTGTCAGGCTTTGTCTTTATCTAAGACGCAGGAAAGGAAAATGACGAAGTGTGAAAAGACATGTCTGAGAAAAAGCATTCATGTCACCAACAGAGGTAACTTAAAAATCGACAACATCATAAACACCATGACAAGGTCTATTTGCGCTAAATATATCTCATCATCATGTAGCATATCCATTGCATAACGTCGCTCTCACAACAGCCAATCTTACCACAGCTGATCTTTAAAACTCTCGATCTCTAGTCAGAACTCCCGCCTCTGTCGCTATCATCTTCAGGACCTCCGTGATGTCTTGCGTCTATCTTCTGCTCGGTCTGTCTCTGCCCCGCTTTCTTGGAACCATACCCTCTAGCATCGTTCTCGCTAAGCCATTATGGTGTTTGATGTGGCTAAAATATTTTAGTTTTATGGACAAAATATTGTTTACTAGCAATTTTTCCTCGATATCCAGTTCATTTAAAGATATCTGTATTTGTTTTGTTTTTTCGCTATTCATAATATTTTGAACACTTTCTTGTAGCATTTTAATTCAAATGATTTAATCTTTCTCTAAAGTGCGTATGTGGTTGTCCACGTTTCACATCCGTACGTTGCCATCGGGAAGATAGATGCAAGTTCGCAGGATTTTTATGTTCGTCATTTTATTAGAGTTCTGCCATTCGCTTCTCATTTTATTTGAGTTCTGCCAAACGCTTCTCATTTTATTAGTTCTGCCATACTTTTCTCATTTTATTAGAGTTCTGCCATACTTTTCTCATTTTATTAGAGTTCTGCCATTCGCTTCTCATTTTATTAGTTCTGCCATTCGTTTCTCATTTTATTAGTTTTGCCATACTTTTCTCATTTTATTAGTTCTGCCATACTTTTCTCATTTTATTAGAGTTCTGCCATTCGCTTCTCATTATATTAGAGTTCTGCCATACGTTTCTCATTTTATTAGAGTTCTGCCATACGTTTCTCATTTGATTCAGCTTCTGCATTGTCATAGCCCTTCTCCGTCTGACTTTTTTCATGCATTCTCCATTGTTACTAATACTTGAGCCGAGGTACTACAAACTTGTGACTTTCTCAATCTCATGTTGTTCTAGAATAGCTTTAGGTTTGCTTTTTGCATTGTCTGTGCTCATTATTTTGGTTTGACTTTTATTCAGGTATAGATTTTGGTCTCCGCTGTGTTGTTTTACCGACATGATCATCCGTTCCATCCCCGCAGTACTCTTTGAGACAACAACTGTGTGATCTGCATATCTGATCCTTTGTATCTCGTTCCCATTAATTGCTAATGGCTGAATACATAGTAAGACCCAAAATAAGATGTTTTCGTTTTCTGATGAGAATGCAACTTAGTCAGCTACTGCAGCACGCTTTCACCACAAGAAGATCTAGCTACAAGACACGAGGAAGCCTACGTATATTTGGATGACATAGATAAATTATACAATAACAACAAACCCAACACACTTAAACTAAGAAAGACGACTTCGCATACTCGCATTGTGCAACGGTACTATGGGATAGAATAACTAAAAAAAAAAGTAAGCATACTATTAAAGGAAGCCCCGGAAAGCGCTGAATCGCGACAAGCAACAGACTACATGGATAAAGCTACAGGTGGAGGGTGCACCAGGACAATACCTACCCGTACCCAATAAGAATCAATCAAAGCCCGTCGCTCATCTTGGTGCATGGATCATTGACAACATTCCACCAACATGCACGATCCTGGGCTGCTGCACTTGCCTATCTACAGGAGTAATCATTGTTCACTTTCACATTCTTTTCTCCGTGAATTCACACAACTGCATCATTATTCTCGATTTGGGAGGCCCTGATTTTGACAAGTCCGTTGGGTTTGCTTTGTTGTTAATGTTTTCATAACCACATTAGTTTTGATATATTTGGTTGGTCGGCCCTATCCAAACCTATTATACTCTAGATCAGTTATCCGTGTTTAGTCTAGTACCTCCCACATGACATATCCAGCTTGGGTAACCCATCTGGAAGCTTCTCTGGCTTGGCTCTTGCGATTATTGAGACGTTCAAGCTCCCTCTCCAAGGTAACGTTCCCAAGGGAGATAAAACTTGTGTCTGGACTGACCTAGTGCAGAAGAAGCCAGTTGAGGTTGGAATGCAGCGGCGACGACGATGCCCGGGAATGCGGTGCGCCTAAAACCAAGAGCGCCTAACGACATGCCAAAGTCTACCAAATGTATTTACAATCGAAGACCTGCTTGAGGGTAACGACAGGTGGTCAGGTCAGTGTGGCAGAGGACTAGACGTTTGCCCTATGGTCACTGAAAGTAAGTAAGTGTTGTTAAAGAGACCATTTACGTTTTTCTTCAAAACATAAAAATTGTCTAGCTGACTTGGAACATCAATCAAATGTTAGTGTAGGGCACAGAGGAGGCTCAGTGGTCTCGAATTAGGGTGTCCGCCTCGGGTGCTAGATGTTCCTCCCTGGTTCGAATCACGTTGAAGACCGGGTTTTCTCACGTGGATCGTCTGGTAGAAATTCTCCTGATCTCTTGGTATTGAGATCGAACTCCAGTGTTCAGTGCCAAGCACATAAAAAATCCCTCGGCTGTTAGAAATAGAAAAGAGTAGGCTTATCGGCCGCTGCCTGGACAAAATTTAAAATTCTAGTAAAAAATCTACTCAAATTGTGTGTACCTTTCCCCAGGCCTAGTAAGCCGCAGGACATTTAAAATTCCTGTTAGGGTTGCCGATAGTCTTCTGCTACCTAGCAACAAACATTGACATGTCTGTTTAACTACTTGGATTCCAGGTATTCCAAGTAAGAAAGAAACCATTAATGAAAACAAGTGAACATTCTAATAGAAGGTGGGACATCTATAGAAGAAACCAAAAAACGTGTGTAGTAAGGAACCCTAGTCTAAGTAGGCTCCCGTGTTATCTGCTGGGGGTCTTTGTGTATGACAAAGACTTCTTCTTCTTCTTCTGCATCATACGCAGTCAGACAGTAGCCATTATTTTTTCGAAAAAGGCAGCGGTCATCCTGAGGCTGTCGACACTGCCATAGAGCTTGTCTAGTGTTGCCACTGGTGATGGCAACATCTGCTCTCTCTGATCCTCGTATGTCGGGCGTTTTGCAGCAAATGCTCAGCGGTCATTTTCCCGGTACCACACTGATATTCGTCGGTGCCACCTATCTTCAATTTGTTGAATAGGTGGTACCTCAGTCTATTGTGGCCAGTGCGAAGTCTGAAGACCACGACCTGCTCTCTTCTGTTCAACTGGTAATAGGCATCGTTTTTGGTGTAGCCAGTATGTTCGGTTTCCCATTTGGTCATGTATCTAGCTTTAATAAGCCGTTTTGACTCTTCGTATGGTATGACAAGGACAATAATAGAACCACTGTCTCACAGAGCTAGTCGTAAGAGGCGACTAACTCTGTGTCATGGCATAACACCGGCCATGGTTAGGTGTTGTGTTAAGAGCAGCATAGATGGCACCTAATAGGTTGCGGGTCTACTTACCTCTAGTGTTTGAGTCTACTAAGAAGAACTCATACATCAAATTTACCACACTCCGCGGCACTTGTCCCAAAATAAGCTGCTCGAGCAAATCACGTTAAGAAGGAAATCCTCCCTCGGCTACACCCAGCTGACGCCAGATATGGCACATGCACATGGGCGTTGCCCCTGTAGAAGTACAGGTCGACTAATACTTTACCTAAGTAGGCTTTAAGAAATAATCACATATTAACATCACTGCGACACGGTCACAAATTCTTCCCAGATCATTGTTCAAAGACTGACAAAGTTATCAGTGACCATCACACCGGTGACGCATTTAAGGCAAACATCGATCTCCCTCCACTTCACCTCGTCCACAGGATTCCTTAGTATAATTCCCCAGCTGTGGTTCATGGTCTTTATTTCGGCTTTTAATGTTATGTAAGTTGTCGTAGGTCGTAGTCTCTGTTGTCTTCCCTCTAAAGTCTATGGTTATAGCACTTCCCTCTCACTGCAAAGGCGACACTGTCTATCCCAGGCCTGGATAAGCTCATGTATACCTAGCTATAAACGACGATCTCAAATACTGTTTGGGGTGCATCACAGAATAGACAGGAACCAGTCACAGCACTTATAATAAAACTAAGATCTGTTACGATAAAGTCGCTAACACTTCATCCCCGACGACGTTGTCTGTTATGAAGTCATGACAAAGTTGCAGCAAACTCGACATTTTATTTACAAAACTAGACGTTTCCATTGAGCACGCGTTTAGCCTAAATAATCATCACAGATTGCGTGTGTTTGTGTGGGTAAGAACACTGACACCGCCAGGTAACAACACAAAGAAAGTATCGTACATTGAGACTGCTGTGCTCTACCCACATCCTGTTGGAACATCAAAGAGATCTTTCCCGTTCTACGTTTCTGTTTTAGAAATGCACAAAGATTAACTCTTAGTGCCCTGTTAATCTATATAATTTCCATCTCTTTTGTCGAGTCCCTGAAACAGCTTGATGCATCCGCCAGAATACTGGTTATGTGTGTTTCCAGTTTCTACCTTTTTTCACTTGTATCCAATCTAAAGTGTCGATCTACGTAAGTTGTTCTCCGCTGATCATGTTCAGTTAAAGAGGGTCAGTTTGCTGAAGTGGTTTACCGGGTGATTCTGTGTTTGATTGGCTTGGCTTCGTTCCTTCTCAATCTCCCGCTATCAAACCCTGAAAGGGCTTAAGTAGAAGAATGTAGTCCAGAGAACGGAATGCGTTGTGTCGTAGTTTACAGCTTGACTGCGATATTTGCACCTTTCGGTCCAACACTTCCGATTTCAGCAAGCATTTTTGTAGTACTGGGTTAGCATTCCCTCTTCGATCCTTTCTCCTTAGCCAGTCTGCTCTATTGAAGCCTGTTATCCAATATCACCGCGTGGAGATGTAGAAGGGTCTTGCAGCTCTGGTTCGCTGGCCCTGACGCTAGCAGTCAGCTATGGATCGCTGACCTGTGTTTGATTGAGACGAAACTAGAACACTGCCACACTGAGAACATCAGATTAACAATGAATTGTATTCCCTCTTTGGTAAAAGGCTCGCCATCTCATGTGGTGCACTGTGTTATAAGTTCCCTTTACACATAAACATCACTTAGCACAAGCTCGATAGTCTGTTTGTTGTCCTTTTGGTTTCTTAATATTCTCCTGCAAAACCAAATTTTAGTTGGTACATCATGTGTGTTCTGCCGGACTATAAATCGAATGAACTGAACTAATAGCACTTATAGAAGGTACAACAATTGTAGATTAACGTCTTGTCAGGTGGAACCGACTGGTCAGACAATGTTAGTCAGCGTCAGGTGAAACGTAGTAGTCATACCATGTTAGTCAGCGTCAGGTGAAACGTACTGGTCAAACTATGTTAGTCAGCGTCAGGTGAAACGTACTGATCATACTATGTTAGTCAGCGTCAGGTGAAACGTACTGGTCATACTATGTTAGTCAGTGTCAGGTGAAACGTACTAGTCAGACAATGTTAGTCAGTGTCAGGTGAATCATACTGGTCGAAGATTATTACTCAGGAGAGCCATTGTAACCCGCAACAAAAGAAAGTCATAAAGAATAGCTAACTTAAGTACCAGTGGCATAAGCAACAAACACCATCAAGGACGTGAATATGGCTTGTGGTAAGAAAATAAAACAACAGGCACATACAGTCAACGGTCTCTGACAATAATCCTGGTCTCTGCTCACAGATAATGTCCCCTTACCGGTCAAACAAACGGGAAGCATTTATCAGTGTCAAAACAGAGTTAACGCCAAATGGCTTTAAGGCTGTTACAAATAACGGTTATTGCCACATTTTGTAACCTTGTAATTTGGCATCATCTGTCTGCTGTTGTTGCTCAAGTTGTTCTTCTCATTCTCTCTCTCTCTCTCTCTCTCTCTCTATATATATATATATATATATATATATATATATATATATATATATATATATATATATATATACGAGGCGTGCTCAAATGAGGTAAAGCAGCTGTTCTCAGATTGACCAACGTGATATGGAGAAATGGCAAGCTACCCAAAACATGGAGAAACGCACATTTAGTGCCAATATTGAAAAACCAAAAACAAATCAGAATGAACCAAACAGCTATCGGCCCATCTCCCTAACATCGTGCCTGGGAAAATTAGCAGAGAAAATGATAAACACACGTCTCTGTTGGTTCCTGTAGAAATCCAACAACTGATGCTAGGAACAAGCAAGGTTCAGAAATTGGTAGCTGCACAGAAGACCATCTCTTTCGGCTAACACAAAGAATAAATGATGGCTTCCAGAACAACACGCATACAGTGGCCATCTTTTTTTTTACCTGCAACAGATTTACGATCGTGTTTGGAGGAAAGGTCTCCCGATAAAGAAAGATGTTTAACATGGGAATTCATGGCAAGCTCTGCAATTGGATAAAATACTTCCTGACTGAACGAACGATCCAGGCAAAGTTGAATGATGGAATCTTTACTAAAGAAGTTTTGTAAGAAGGATTACCACAAGGCTCATCCCTAAGCTGTACTCTTTTCCTGATCTATATCAATGAATTGGCTGACCAGATCAAAGCTGTACTCTTTTCCTGATCTATATCAATGAATTGGCTGACCAGATCAAAGCTGTACTCTTTTCCTGATCTGTATCAATGAATTGGCTGACCAGATGAAAGCTGTACTCTTTTCCTGATCTATATCAATGACTTGGCTGACCAGATCAAAGCTGTACTCTTTTCCTGATCTATATCAATGAATTGGCTGACCAGATGAAAGCTGTACTCTTTTCCTGATCTATATCAATGACTTGGCTGACCAGATCAAAGCTGTACTCTTTTCCTGATCTATATCAATGAATTGGCTGACCAGATCAAAGCTGTACTCTTTTCCTGATCTGTATCAATGAATTGGCTGACCAGATGAAAGCTGTACTCTTTTCCTGATCTATATCAATGACTTGGCTGACCAGATCAAAGCTGTACTCTTTTCCTGATCTGTATCAATGAATTGGCTGACCAGATGAAAGCTGTACTCTTTTCCTGATCTATATCAATGACTTGGCTGACCAGATCAAAGCTGTACTCTTTTCCTGATCTATATCAATGACTTGGCTGACCAGATCAAAGCTGTACTCTTTTCCTGATCTGTATCAATGAATTGGCTGACCAGATGAAAGCTGAACTAGCTTTGTAATCTGATGCCCTGGCAATATGGCTGAACCATGAAGACATTGAAAGTGGGGCACGAAGACTAATTGGAGACCTGAGGAGACTGCATGACTACTGCCAAACATGGAAACTAAAAATCAACTGTGAAAAAATAGTGTATACCATCTTCACTAAGAGCCACAAAGTTGCCAAACAAAATGCAATTTTGAGATTAGAGGAACACCAATTGATTAGAGAAGAACACCCAACATATTTTTGAGTCACGCTTGACCGACAACTCAACCTCAATCATCACATCCAGAATGTGAAGAATAAAGTTGTGAGACATCTACAGCTGTTAAAGATGCTTGCTAGAACATCATGGGGATCAGACAAGGATAGTTTGAGAGGTTTATACCTTTGTTATGTGCGCTCAACGATAGAATATAAAGTGCGCTCGCTCCTTACAACTTATTCAAAATATAATTTGCTATCCCTGGACAGGGAGCAACATAGTGCTCTACATTTCATTAGTGGAGCAATGAGGACAACACCAACTGCAGCTTGCGAAATCCACACACAAGTGGAGCCCTTTGAGATGCGGAGGGATAAAGCAATTATGGAAGTTTATGAGCGAAGTAGCAGAATGAAACGGGATCATCCAAACAGACTCCTTGTGGAAAACTGGAAGCCAAACAGCAGAATTAAACAAAAGTCTGTACTTCACCATGTTAGTGAAATCAAAGACAGGTGTTATCTAACAAAAAGAAAAGAGTTACAGAGAGTTGTAAAAGACATACCTTCACAAGCTTTCCTTAAAACACCGAAATATATGCAAAATTAATAGATGATACAACCAAAAGAATTATTGATGCCTATCCCGATGAATGCATACATGTATATACTGATGGATCTGCGCTTAAAGCCGCTATCAAAGCAGGTTATGGCGTTTATATAAAATGCTCTGACGGATCATTTGATGAACTGTCAAATGCTTGCGGATAGGTTTCCTCCAACTATAAAGCTGAGATTACTGCACTTGAAGCCGCTTTGTACCATCCCAGGTCCGTTTTGAATGCCTTTTCTTCAAAGGCCCAAAACACTTATTTTCACAGATTCAATAGCAGCTCTTAAAGCATTATAAGTTGCTGGTCATTGTAGACCTAGCCTTATCCGTTAGAAGTTGCTGGTCATTGTAGACCTAGCCTTATCCGTTAGAAGTTGCTGGTCATTGTAGACCTAGCCTTATCCGTTAGAAGTTGCTGGTCATTGTAGACCTAGCCTTATCCGTTAGAAGTTGCTGGTCATTGTAGACCTGGTCTTATCCATTAGAAGTTGCTGGTCATTGTAGACCTGGCCTTATCCGTTAGAAGTTGCTGGTCATTGTAGACCTGGCCTTATCCGTTAGAAGTTGCTGGTCATTGTAGACCTGGCCTTATCCGTTAGAAGTTGCTGGTCATTGTAGACCTTGCCTTATCCGTTAGAAGTTGCTGGTCATTGTAGACCTGGCCTTATCCGTTAGAAGTTGCTGGTCATTGTAGACCTGGCCTTATCCAAATTTCTCTAGACCTTGACCACATTATTTCTTCCGGTGCTATCAAAATAGTTCTGCAGTTCATCCCTGGACACCTAAGCGCACCTAGCAATGACAAGGCAGACAGATTGGCAAAGGAGGGATCAAGACTAGAATAGCCACACGCAGCAGCAATTGTACAAACAGCCACAAAGCGTATAAGATCAGCAAACAAAGAAACTTTGCTGGTCATGGGAAGCATGGGAAAGGAGGTGTACAGACACATGCCAAGCCCCAGTCCAAATGACAGTATAACACAAGGAAGGATCAGAGCACCATTCTCCGACTTAGAACCCAACACATCCCACTAAATAAACACCTGCACATAATCGAACCACAACATACTCCTGAGTGCCAGCTGTGAGCACAGCCATATGAAACCGTTGGTCATCATCTTTTTGAGTGCTCAGCGCTCAATGATTTTAAGAAAATGATTCTTCCCCCGTAGCTAGATACATAGAACACTTTGTATAACACTAGACAACAGCTGATAAACACGTGCAGATACCATTACATGGCATTGGGTCGAAGGGCGAGTTTCCGGATGCTGATGGATCCGTAACAATAACAACAGCTGTTATTGCCGCATTTTGTCAACCTTGTAATTTGCCATCATCTGTCTGTATGTATGTATATATATATATATATGTATATGCGAGGTATGTTCAAATGAAAACAAACTGCAACAAGTGAACATACGTACAATGCCCCCGATGACGTCACTTCTGATGTAAACAGAACATACCAACCGTCAAGTTTGCAAAATGTAATTATCCTCCGACTCATAGTTTCCTCATTTGACCGTTGAAATTATGGCGAATGTGATACGGAATCCGTCAGAGTTGATCAGCGAGCGGTGATTCAGTTTCTAACAGCTGAAGGATGTCGACCAGTTGACATTCATCGCAGAATGTTGGCAGTGTATGGTGACAAATGTGTGTCGAAGACAACAGTGAAGAACGGGACAACGGTGTTTAAAGAAGGACGTGAGTTAATGAAAGATCTTCTGATACCAGGTCAGGTGGATATTGTTGCGTCAGAAGATGCCATCGCTACAATTAATGCAGCAATTCGCGTGGACCGTCGCCGGAGCATATGTTCGCCACAGTTTTGTCAACCATACACTGTCTTCATTCTGCCATGAATGTCAACTGGTTCACATCTTTCATCTGTTTGAAACCGAATCACCGCTCGCTGATCAACTCTGGACAGATTCCGTATCACACCCGCCTTGTTTTCAGAGGTCTGCTGAGGAAATTGTGAGTCTGATGACAATGGAATTTTGCGAACTTGACGGTTGGTATGTGCTGTTTACACCAGAAGTGACGTCATCGTGCGCACTGTACGCATGTTCACTTGGTGCAGCTAGGTCCAGTGTCTTTGGGCACGCCTCGAATATGAATATATATATTCTCTTCATCTTTGCAGTTCATATGGTTTCTATAAATGTGTTTTGTGGCGTTTTGTGAATTATGTAATTTAACATGGTTTCTCTTTTGCTGAATTTATATCACATTCTCTGTCCTTTATTCCTTGAATATGGCTCACATCCCATGTTCCCCATCGTTCACTTTCTCTGTCGCCACTTCTATTTAAACGTTCTGTCCTTCACCCCTTATTTAAATACCATTCGCTTCTCTCTCATCTTTCCTCACTATCTCTCGACTTCACTCCCTCCTTCTCATCCTTTTCTCTCCTCTCTCTATCTCTCTCTCCGTTTCTGCTTCAATATATATCTTTGTCCAACTTCCCTGAGACCGTCCAGCACTATTTCGTCCCCTCGGTGATTTCTTCAACCGTTTCCTCTTTTATATTCTTCTCCAACGTTGTCCTGCTTTAAGATGTCCATCTATTCAGCTTATTCCTTTTCAGATCTTACACTCGCCCCACATCTTTTCACTCCCATCTCTATCTACATCCTACTCCATTATTTCCTCTTCATATCTCTCTCTTTCTCTCCCTTATGTTGTCAAATGGCTTTGCTTGACTTAAGGCTGTTGGTAATTATCAAAGACTCCAATTGTTCTTATACAAAATACTTCTCATTACCAGTTTACATTTAAAATTATCGAGCTGTGCTGTTTGAAACACACTTCTAGATGTATCTAATAACTGATCTCTTCTTTGTGTGTGTCAGCGTCTCTCTGAGTGTCTCCGCGTGTCTCTGTGCGTCTCAGCGTCTCTCTGTGTGTCTCAGCGTCTGTCTGTGTGTCTCAGCGACTCTCTGTGTGTCTCAGCGTCTCTCTGTGTGGCTTAGCGTCTCTCTGTGTGTCTCAGCGTCTCTATGTGTGTCTCAGCGTCTCTATGTGTGTCTCAGCGTCTCTCCGCGTCTCTCTGTGTGTCTCAGCGTCTCTCTGTGTGTCTCTCTGTGTCTCAGCGTCCCTCTTTGTGTCTCTGTGTGTCTCAGCGTCCTTCTTTGCGTCTCTGTGTATCTCTGCGTCTCTTTATCTATCTCTCCGTCTCTTTATGTATCTCTGCGCCTCTTTATGTATCTCTGCGCCTCTTTATGTATCTCTGCGTCTCTTTATGTATCTCTGCGTCTCTTTATCTATCGCTGTGTATCTTTATGTATCTCTACCTCTCTGTATATATCCCTGCGTCTCTGTATGTATCTCTCTCTTAATCTAGCTCTGCCTCTCTTTATGTATTTCTACCTCTCTTTATGCATCTCTGTGTGTGCCTCTTCGTCCCTCTGTTCTCACTCAACATTCAAATAACATAGGACATATATGTGAACCATGAAGATAACCTTCCATAAATCCTTGAAATGCCCGACCAGAACACTAAAGCCAAATCAGTACACCGCTTGTATACTGTAATGGATTCTCCAAGATACACACATATGTCACAAGAGACTGTATTTGCAGTACCTGATTGCTTATCACGTGATGTGTACACGGTAGAAATGATGATCATTTATATTAAGTTCTAAAATCTTGAGAAATCGAAATCACATTAAGCAGCATTGATAAAATTGGACACCTGGTTACATGCACTTATTACTGTTCAGTGAATCCAGCTTGCTCTTTTATATATTTACCTAATGTAACATTTTCCTTTTTCTCACGAAGTCATATAAGCCGTGATTGCTGTTGCCTGTATTTAAAACGAGATAAGTTGGCAATGTCTTACCTTGTGACACCTTTATGGATTTAATTTTAATTTATTTTTGTTTGTTTTCCTTGAACACTGCATGAAGCTAACATTGGAGGGTTCATCACGTGGCAATAATGTAATTTACAATAGAATGAAGAATGTTCAGTGTGTTACGTAAAACTAGGGTCATGGTTGGTTGGTTGGTTGTTTGGTTATTGATCCAGCGGCTTATAGGCTCCTGCCCTTTGGCCCAACCTAGGGTCATAAATAGACAGCAAGGCCGTTGAGTAAGAATGAGATTGATGAAACAAGCAACGCATCACAGAACAGAATGTGAATGTCATTGTTGTCTTGAAATAATCTGATAGCTTTTCCGTTACTGTGTCATATATGTTGGTCTCAACTGTTGACCATGTTATCTTATATGTTGGTCTCAACTGTTGACCATATTATCTTATCTTTTGGTCTCAACTTTTGATCCTATTATCTTATCTGTTGGTGTCAATTGTTGACGCCATTATCTTATCTGTTGGTCTCAACTGTTGACGCTATTATCGTATCTGTTGGTCTCAACTGTTGATCATATTACCTTATCTGTTGTTTTCAAAGTTTGCCGCCTTGTATCAATTATCAGTTGTTCTTAAAGTTTGACGGTTTTTGTCTATTATCAGTTGTTCTTAAGGTTTGACCGCTTTTATCTGGTATCTGTTGTTCTCAAAGGTTGACAGTTTTTATCTTGTATCTGTTGTGCTGCATACTTTACAAATTTCTTTCTAGCAGAGAATATAAAAAGTTCCAAGTACAATCGATGTGTGCTGAGGAAGACGAGGACCTGTGCTCTACTCGCCGTAGTGTAGTTCAATGCTACTAAATATGCCCACCGTTACGAGTATCACAGTGTTGTTCTCCACCTCTCCGAAAAGGCTGCTGTATCATATCCCATTTTCAAGTGCAAGACGATGCCATGAAGAGATGTCTTTTTCAGTATGTTGAACGGACCCTGGTGAGAGGTGGAAGTCTTGGCTAATATGTTACACATACCACTGACCGTCGTAACCCTACAAGACTCTCCCCGGAGTGTAGTAATGTCGATTCTACTTACCATGACATGACACGAATAACCTAATCATGTTTTCTATGTAGAATTATGTTGAGTTGCAAATTATCACATTTGCGGATAGAACTCGATGACATATGAGCACGTGACAATAGGAATTACATGTTGATTTGTACTTTAATCAAGATGTTTCTAATTACCAGGGTTCCGTAACTTTATGACCACGTGTCTACCAGCCGTTCTGTAACTATATGACCACGCGTCTACCAGCCATTCTGTAATTTTATAACCACGTGTCTATCAACCATTCTGTAACTTTATGACCACGTGTCTACCAACCGTTATGTAACTTTATTCCCACGTGTCTACCTGCATATTTTCTGTTTCGTTCCACCACATTTGTTGCTACCTGTGTCCTATTAGTTTGTTATGACCCTCATCTCTACCTTCCTGTATCCTGTCAGTATGTTACCCCATCTCTACCTTCCTGTGTCCTGTCAGTATGTTACCCCATCTCTACCTACCTGTGTTCTGTCAGTATGTTACCCCATCTCTACCTACCTGTGTCCTATCAGTATGTTACCCCATCTCTACCGACCTGTGTCCTGTCAGTATGTTACCCCATCTCTACTTTCCTGTGTCATGTCAGTATGTTTCTCTACCTCCCTGTGTCCTGTCAGTATGTTACCCCATCTCTACCTTCCTGTGCCCTGTCAGTATGTTACCCCATCTCTACCTACCTGTGTCCTGTCAGTATGTTACCCCATCTCTACCTACCTGTGTCCTGTCAGTATGTTACCCCATCTCTACCTTCCTGTGCCCTGTCAGTATGTTACCCCATCTCTACTTTGATGTGTCCTGTCAGTATGTTACCCCCATCTCTACCTTCCTGTGTCCTGTCAGTGTGTTACCCCATCTCTAACCTTCCTTTGTCCTGTCAGTATGTTACCCCATCTCTAACCTACCTGTGTCCTGTCAGTATGTTATCCCATCTCCACATACGTGTGCCATGTTTGTATCTTACCCCATCTCTACCTTCCTGTGTCCTGTCAGTATGTTACCCCATCTCTACCTACATGTACCCTGTTATTATGTTACCCTATCTCTAACCTACCTGTGCCCTGTTATTATGTGACCCCCATCTCTAGCCTGCCTGTGCCCTGTTAGAATGTTACTCCGTCTCTAGCCTACATGTGCCCTGTTAGAATGTTTCCCCGTCTCTAACCTACCTGTGCCCTATTAGAATGTTACCCCATCTTTACCTACCTGTTTCCTGTCAGTATGTTACCCCATCTCTGACCTACCTGTGCCTTGTCAGTATGTTACCATATCTCCACATACCTGTGTCCTGTTAGTATGTTACCCCATCTCTAACCTATCTGTGTCCTGTTAGTATGTTACCCCATCTCTAACCTGTCTGTGTCCTGTTAGTATTATACCCCATCTCCACATATCTGTCTCCGTCAGTATGTTACCCCATCTCTAACCTATCTGTGTCCTGTTAGTATTATACCCCATCTCCACATACCTGTGTCCTGTAAGTATGTTACCCCATCTCTACCTACCTGTGTCCTTTTAGTATGTTACCCCATCTCTACATACCTGTGCTATGTTAGTTTGTTATCAACGCATTCCGTCCCTGTTAGTAGGAGTGAAAAGAAAAAGTGAACTGTAACATTGAAAGTATTAGCTAAAGGCGATAAACAAGTTTTGTGAATGTCTCATAGTGTTAAACTACTACTGCTACAACTAGTGTTTAGATACAGACTTCCTATCAGGGGACATCTATAGTGGTGGACTGATGCTTTGCTAGCACAGAAAAAAACAATAATAATTTAACGATTACATGTACTTTCACCTTATGTGATTCATTCACCGTCACATTCTTTCTCTCTCCCTCTCTCTCTCTCTCTCTCTCTCTCTCTCTCTCTCTCTCTCTCTCTCTCTCTCTCTCTCTCTAATTCACTATCTAATTTAATTTTGTAACTTTGATGTGCAGTCAAGATGATTGGTTTGTTGGACGTACATGCGAATGAAATTGCACCCCGGACTCAAAGATGGATATTTTTTTTTTCTTTTCCATTCCTCCGTTTTATCTGCAATTCAGTTTTGACCTTGTAGGAGAGTTATGTTAAATTCCGGGAAACATGTCGGCTTACGGACAATTTACAAATTGCTGCGTAAATCACAACTACAAGAGAAGATAAAGTGGTTTGGTGCAGTCTTCGTGTAAATGAGACAATTATATAAATTACCATACAGTCAGATCGTTGGGAAAGAGAAACAAAATTAAGAGTGGCTGCAGGGGGAACAGCGGCAATACTAGTATATGTTGTTGCTGTCTTCAACTTTCTCCTCTTTCACTCCAGCCGGAGTAAATAGCGACCACTACAGCTGGCATTGTTTGGAATTTAGGTGAAAAGACCGTTGTGTGTTTTTGCGATAGTGGTTTGTGAGAAATTTGTTTAAAGTGATGAGGTTGCTAGCCACATACATAGCTCTCTTTAGTAGCCTGTTAGTCTTCATCGTACGCCTGTTACGACATGTATTGAGGTAGTATGAATCAATTCTTTGCTCACCAGTTGGCTGCAGAAAAACCCATTAGCGGCAGTCGAAAAAGTGAAAGCTGTTACTGTTGTACTCAAGCAGCAATTGTAATAGTTTAAGTAGTTAGTGTTGTAGTCAAGTCAATATTGTAATAGTTTAAGTAGTTAGTGTTGTAGTCAAGTCAACATTGTAATAGTTTAAGTAGTTAGTGTTGTAGTCAAGTCAAGATTGTAGTAGTTTAAGTAGTTAGTGTTGTAGACAAGTCAAAAATGTAATAGTTTAAGTAGTTAGTGTTGTAGACAAGTCAACATTGTAATAGTTTAAGTAGTTAGTGTTGTAGTCAAGTCAAAATTGTAATAGTTTAAGTAGTTAGTGTTGTAGTCAAGTCAAAATTGTAATAGTTTAAGTAGTTAGTGTTGTAGTCAAGTCAAAATTGTAATAGTTTAAGTAGTTAGTGTTGTAGTCAAGTAGCAATTGTAACACTTTATCTCTGCTACCTCGGCTATAGTACCTGAACTATAGTACATGGTTTATCAGTAGTCGGGTTATAGTACCTACGTTACAATCTCTGGCCTCTAATTACATGGCATGTAAAGGTGCTACGTCAGCCACATTCTACATTATAAGACTCCCTGCAAGAGTGTCAACTGCATTGGCATGATGGTATTCGTTATCTAGAAATAGGAAGCCATGGATTTTTTTTGCATGGAGGGGTAGTTGTAAGTATGGAGTACATTCAAATGAGATACGGATTGCGGATAGGCTGAGGACTCAGGGTTTGAGAAGACAAACCACAACATTCGATGTCGTAAACGGTCTTGATTTTCCTTGCACACACTGTGGAAGACGCTTCTCTGCTCGGGATGGTCTTGCGAGTCACGTTCGCTATCTTCTGACAAGACGGAAAGAGATGATAAATGAATGAATATCTAAATACAATGTTCAGACATTCTGCTGGTGTCCAAAGCATCAGTGACCATTTGAGAGGTTGACAAACATTCTAACGAACTTCCAAATTGAATTTCTTAGTAGCAAAATATAAACTTTGAAGTGATCTATTCATTGCTTAAGAAGGCAAACTATATGTAGAACTATTGATTCAAATCCTCCCGTTTCTTTGTCGATCTTTCTCGGAACAAGGTCTCGGTTTCTCTTACAAAGAACACCGTTGTTTGTGAGGCCGTTTTATCTCCGTAAAGTTATTGTGGCATATCTACCTCACGGTCTGTATTGTTCTCGCTTGAAGCATGAAGCTTTGTAGGATGTGTTCCGCGGTCATGGTATGCTCCGCGCATGGACACCTCATCTGTCTCAATCCTCATTTTGTTGTAAAGATGACCCTTGAGTCTGTTATGTCCATTTCTCAGTTTGAAGATGTTGACTTGCTCTTCTTTAGTTAAACCATATTATATGTCTTCTATTCGGAAGTCGGGATGTTGATCAGCCCATTTTCTGCTGTAGTTGACTTGAATTATGGTATTTGGCTTATTTTACATTATGCACATGTCTATTTGTGGGGAAGCTTCTGCACAATTTGCCAGTTTGTCTGAAGCATCATTGACTTCGATATTGCAGAATCAAAACACAATAAGGACAGAGAATAATCAGGGGCGTAGCAAATATTTTCTCTTGTTGTCCATTACGTGGACGGTCAAAATAAGACAAATGGACCCCCCTCCCCCTTTTGTATTTCGTCAGTGTCGACTAAGTAAGTTATAAATGATGTTGACAACCTCTTCATGTGAGATAAAGAGCAGCATAAACTACCTTAACAGTAGCACGCATGTGCTTTACCCTGACTACCTGCAAGAAGACCATGTTCATGGAGTGGTTTAAATGTACAGATGAGAGTATATTGTCCTTTCTCCTTACGCAGACTCTTTGTCAACATTTTTGGACCCTGAATGTGATGCATCTCATCGTTTCATTTGTTCTGTTCCTGTTGCATCACTCTATTAAATGCAGTTTTCCAGCAACGGATTTCAGCCGGACTTCATTTTTTTGTTTAAATTGGAGAACACGAAACATTACAAGACAAAACCCTTGGCATTGCCAGTATATTTAATTGCGTTTTCACCGGCTTTATTGTTCTGGAAAAGAGTAGACCCATGGCGCGAGTGCCGCCTTTCAGCGTTCGAACTACTTCAGCGGCGGCGCGAACAAAGCAGTTTGGAGACTGCAGAAGAAAGACGTTAACTGTCACCGCGGATTGATCTCCATTCGACCGGAACTAGATTAAAATCTCCGTTTTTTGCCCGGCACATCCGTTGTGAATTGTCAAAGGGGATGTTGCGACGCTCTAGACGAGCGAGCTCTGTGTACAGAGCGGCCAGTGTATTCTCTCAACCTGTAAAGGCTTCTTTTGAATGCAGACGACACGTGTACAACACAACGCTAAGCAGTCATTTTAAACCATCCAACAACGTGCGTATTATTGCGAGCGGACTACTTTCTGCTCCTTTTCCTCGACTTTGCCTTTCACTCAATTATTTCCATTATTACCTTTATTACCTGGAAAAGACTGACGGGAGTAAATTAAACCTCTTAAGTAGCTTTGGGGTTGAGAAGAGAAAGAAATCGCCTTGATTATACACCTGCACAGAAATCATGCTCCCTCCTGTGGTGCCACGTATTTGGTTGAGAGTCTGGGTTTGTCAGAGAGAATTGCTCCCCGAGTGGTGGGGAGGAGCGGAGGGAAACCATAAAAGATGCTGTAATTAAACATCGTTACAAGATGGAATTATTTTTCTAATTTCAGTTTTCTTAGATCTCTTCCTGGACATTAGGATGTTTTTTTCCTTTCTGCGAATTTGTTTTCATATTGTCCCAGGAACCTTAAGTAGGACTATTATAGCGCTTTTGTTTAATGATGTGGCTTTTAGAAATAAGTCCCTAAAGAAAACCCAATCAGTGAATAAAATAGAACAGAGCATGAAAATGTACACGAAAATGCGCGCGTTTCTGGATTAATCTCAAAAGAAACTAAAAAAAAGAAATATCATTATTTGTCTATTTACACATTTGACGCGCCGTAAAATCAGCGTTTATGTTTTCCAACAAAAAATTAGTCTTTGAAATCCCTGCAACAGAAAGCATGCACAGAGTTTGGAAAAACAAAACTGACATTTTTGTTTTTTTTACAAGCATGGCAACAACAAAACAGAACAAAAAGGCCTGGTTTCTAAGACAGGACAAGGATTTACGAGATGGTCGCATTTCTCGAGTGGGCATTTGTGGCTTCTGTGAGTACCAACCATTCCGTTTTGCTCTGTTGCTCGCGTAAAGATCAATGAATACTCCCTCAAAAACCACCATATCCCTTTTTTTTTTTCATCTCCTCTCAAAGCTTTAATTATCGCGTATCATTGAAATGCTGAAGGACTGGCACTCGCACAAAATTATGTAATGAAGAAGAATACAACTTCCTAATTTCTTTTTAGTCTTCAATTTTCGTGATTATTTTGTGTTATTTCTATCGTGTGCGTGAGATTTACCCTTCTGCCATGTCTTACATGGCTACTGGGAAGGAATAATGATCATACCAGAAATTGGCATGTAGTTGTTGATGTTGTTATGACTTGAAATGTCTGGACTCATTTATTTGTCTTTGAAGTTGGATGAAAGCAACATCTCGTCCATCAGAAAAAGGCTCAAGCATTTTGTTCTCACCGACCTGGATATGAACTTTTCATGCGCGCATACACTCTGGCTGATGATCCGTGGCCTTGTGCTGTGAGCAAATGTCTTTTCTTTCTTGTCCTTTGAATGTAACTCTCGGCGCGTGTTTATTGTAGGAGTTCGGTTGTCTTCTGCTGGTGTATAAAATGGCAGGAGAGAAAGATCGCACATGCATGCACGCACAGCCCAATTCACGGCATGCACACACCACATTATATTTATATATGTGTAGGATCATGCATACGTACATGCCATACTGAGTATTACAGTTTGGAGAATAATCTACTCTGAATTTCATTGATTGTAATATTTATATAATTGATTATCACTTAAATTAACTTTTTGTAGTTGATGACAAAGCACTACTAGCAGCCTAAAAAAATAAAATCGCAGGAACATATTAACAAGGTGAATGAGTTTTGTACGGATTACAGTTTGAAAATCAATATAAAAAAGCTGAAGTTATGACAATTGAAAGAAAAGAAATAGAAACAGCAATATTTATACAAAACCAACAAGTAAAACAGGTGAAACCTTCCACGTTCTTGGGTAACATTAACTCAGCATATGGAAAAAGCGACACTGAAATCCAAAACAGATGTAAAAAGCAAGTCAAATCATTGCTCATATGTCCCTCATATTACCATGTAAGCACGTGACAATGGATACAAAGACAAAGATATACCACACGATATTGATACCATAATTTGGCTGTCAGTGACAGAATTGGACAATAAGAAACACAGATAAAAGAAACTTTAACAACAGAGATGAAATGCCTGCTCAGAATGCTTGGAAATAATCAAAAACGGAAATATTATTGGATAAGTGGGAACACCACCATAGATTTCATCAAGAGACAGCAAACCAAATGGTTCGGCTACGTGACACGTCGAACACCAGGTAGTATCCCTCAAAAAGCAATGTATACATATACAATCGATTCAGAGCTAAGGACTGACCCGGCAAAAGATGGATAGCAGAAATTACAGAAGTGGGACAGCTCACATGTACGTAGCAAATACTAGGGCCCGGTCAAGAAACCTATTCTACCCTGATGCTGGTAAGCACAAGCAAGACAAAAGCATTTTTGTGTTAGTTATAATATCTGGCTGTCTGGCTTGAACCAAACCAGGAAGTTGTTTAGGTTAAGGTCTGGAGTTTGGATGTACCAAGTATTTCGAGCCTTGCAGCATGACTGATTTTACGTTTGTATAAAGCTATAAATAAATGTAATGACGTATCCGGCAATGATGTCAATGATGAAGTGTGTGGGTGGAAAATGCTTTCATGCCCCAAACGGCGTGGAGAGTTTTAAACAAATCTGGTTTTGTGTTTCTGCCTTTAACTTCCTTGGTTGTTAAAAAACTGACTGGTCTCAATTGTAATTTTTGACACAGCAATTCAGAAAAGATAGATTTATCTAAATCTGGCTACTCAATAGTTTGTACATTGGAATCAAAGGTCTGAAGTGCTTAAAAATTGTTATTTAATTTTTTTAAATGCGTCCAGGTTCAAGTAATGATGCCGCCAAGCATAGCACAACCACCTGAAGGAACCCGATCATCTTCATCAGCACGCTCTGATTTGTGACAATACCGAAAATGATTGATTTGTGACAATACCGGAGATTATTGTTTGTAACACAATATCTGAGATAATAGGATTGCGAGATAATATTGGCGATGATAGACGTAGGAGACAATACCGGAGATGGACTTCTGAGACAATACTGGAGATGATGGACTTGTGAGACAATACCGGAGATGATGGACTCGTTAGACAATACCAGAGTTGATGGACTTGTTAGACAATACCAGAGTTGATGGACTTGTTAGACAATACCAGAGTTGATGGACTTGTTAGACAATACCAGAGTTGATGGACTTGTTAGACAATACCAGAGTTGATGGACTTGTGAGACAATACCGGAGATGATGGACTTGTTAGACAATACCAGAGTTGATGGACTTGTGAGACAATACCAGAGTTGATGGACTTGTTAGACAATACCAGAGTTGATGGACTTGTTAGACAATACCAGAGTTGATGGACTTGTTAGACAATACCAGAGTTGATGGACTTGTTAGACAATACCAGAGTTGATGGACTTGTGAGACAATACTGTAGATTATGGACTTGTGAGACAATACTGTAGATTATGGACTTGTTAGACAATACTGTAGATTATGGACTTGTTAGACAATACTGGAGATGATGGATTTGTGAGACAATACCAGAGATGATGGACTTGTTAGACAATACCAGAGATAACTGATCCAGTCTTGTGATACAATACTAGAGATGACTGACTGATCCAGTCTTGTGATACGATACTAGAGATGATTGATCCAGTCTTGTGATACGATACTAGAGATGATTGATCCAGTCTTGTGATACGATACCGGAGATGACTGATCCAGTATCGTGAGAAAATACCAGAGATGACTGATCCAGTCTTGTGACAAAATACTAGAGATGACTGACTGATCCAGTCTTGTGACAAAATACTAGAGATGACTGATCAAGTCTTGTGACAAAATACTAGAGATGACTGACTGATCCAGTCTTGTGACAAAATACTAGAGATGACTGATCAAGTCTTGTGACAAAATACTAGAGATGACTGATCCAGTCTTGTGACAAAATACTAGAGATGACTGATCCAGTCTTGTGACAAAATACTAGAGATGACTGATCCAGTCTTGTGGCAAAATACTAGAGATGAGGGATCCAGTCTTGTGGCAAAATACTAGAGATGAGTGATCCAGTCTTGTGGCAAAATACTAGAGATGACTGATCCAGTCTTGTGACAAAATACTAGAGATGACTGATCCAGTCTTGTGACAAAATACTAGAGATGACTGACTGATCCAGTCTTGTGATACGATACTAGAGATGACTGCTCCAGTCTTGTGATACGATACCGGAGATGACTGATCCAGTCTTGTGATACGATACTAGAGATGACTGTTCCAGTCTTGTGATACCAGAGATAATTTATTTATGCTCTCAGAGGCAATACCGGATATAACCGAAACTAGGCTTGCGGCATCAGCATCATCATCTTTCAAAACAGAAAGATAAATGGGTTGTTATTAAATAAGCATTGTATTTGGAAGGTTGTGTGATTAAAGTCTGTTGTTGTTGTTGAATTAGTGTCGTTTCGTTGCTAAATAGATTAAAAACATAACGTCATATCGTGCAGTAAACATTGGATCTGTTCATAATTTACAAAATAATGAAGAACGGTGACAGTATCAACTCAAAACGGTAACTAATCTGGCAACATAACACCACCCTCCACCCCTCTCCCTCCATCCCTTTCTACACACACACACACACCATTAATTTGATGACAGCATGTCACACACAATACCGTGGATAACACTAAGTGAAAAGATTCGTTTTTTTAGGAAAAGCAAGCAGCATTCATTCACAAACGCCAACAAAAGGACAACTAAAATATCTAAATATCTATTTACAAAGTGTTACAAAGCCTTCACAAAGCCGAAACCACGTAGCAAACATAAAGTAATATATGTGATTATATTCTGAATTCGTTCGTTTGTTCTGACACAATTTTAGAATCCATATTTCCGCTTGCACGCGAAAGCACGCACAGTCCCTCTTTTCCTCAATTTATTGCAGGGACTTCCTTTTTCCTTTAAACATGAAACAATTCATCAAAGCTGCAACGGAGCTGAAGGTCAAAGCTTTGATTAAAACTTGGTAACATAAGTTTCTTTTTTTCAACTCCTGCGCCATACTTGTAGATATTATTCATTCAAACGTATTACCACAGGAAACATTGAGTAAGAAAACGTTGATACCTACTGAGTTGGAACGGGTTTTATTCTTGAGATGTTGAATATATTAACTAGTCTGCTCAGTCCCAATCAGTTCCCAGTTAAGACATACGTATGCCACCATGTAGTAGTTTATGAATGGGACCATAAAAAAGTGTAATAGGTTTTTGTAATCATGTAGCTTATCCAAATAGATCATCAAATGGACAAGAAAGGCAGCAGAGTTTCCCTGACCTCGCCATGGTTTCAGTTGAAACTGTGTGTAGAAAGTCTTGAGAGACATTCTCACATGCAGACATCTGAAAACAATCGAAACAGTTTGGGAATAGATATTTAACTAAATAAGTCATAATGTTTCTCTTTTTTTTCGTTTTTATTGTCAGTATTTAATAAAGTTGATTTATCGAGATGAGGAATGTACGACACCTGTCGTATCAGTCGCAGCGTATTTTCTAAAGGACATGTGTCTATTTCGTAATGGATAGACAAATTGGAACGTTTTACTGGAAGGATGGCATGATAACTGTTTGGATACAATTCGGTCTGAAACAGAAAATATCAAAGTAAAAATATTAGATAATTAATCTCCCTTCACTTCACTTGTATGTTTATTTGTAGGGAAGAGCTACAATTCCCTTTCTTGGGCCAAGTGTGTTGATTCGATTGTTGTATGTCCGTGATGTTGTGGAATGTATTTTATGTCATCTATCCATCTGTCATACGGACTTCCTCACCACTTGTAGCGATATATTTCTGTTTTATAAGCGCATAGTTGTAGTTCATCCACATGACTCTCTTATTTATTACATACACTATTTATTTAATGTTACCGATGTTTGTATGTCTTATCATATAGTTTGTTAATCTCTATTAACCTTACTACTGCATTTCACGCTTTGTTTGGTGAAGCAGGCGTGTCATGGCAATTGCATTCGTGCATGTGATGATTATGGTGGTGGTGATAGTGGTAATGGTGAGAATGATGGTGGTGGTAATTATGGTGATTGTAGGGTATGTCCATGTTAAAACAATTAAATGCCATCGTTACTAGAAATTTTAAAAAGTTTATAAATGGCAAAATAATTCTTTCCCATTTAAACTACAAATGTAAAAATATATCTTTATTTTACCATGTATACATTTTACTGTAGCATAAGATTAGTACAGTGGTAGAGAAAAGTTTCTTAGTTCTTAATCGACCTGTACTTCTACAGGGGCAAATGCATCTGTGCAGGTCCCAGCTCTGATTTGATCTGGATATAGCTGGGATAAGGATTTCCTGCTTAGCGGACTAGGCTTGAGCAGCTTAATACTCCGCTGCGTTGGGTGTTAACCGATGGGCGACTTCATCTTAATACTCAAATACTAGAGCAAAGTAGACCCACAACCTGTTAGGCGCCATCCATCCTGCTCTAAACAAACTACCTAACCATGTCCAGTATAATGCCATGTCACACATTTAGCCGCTTCCTACGACATGCTCTCTGTGAAGCAGTGGTGCTATTCTTGTCCTTGTCATACACACAGACCACGGCAGACCACTCGGGCTGGAGAAAAGGTACGGTGTATGAATCCAGCTATTGGTACTCTCCAGTCGACCCAGATGTAAATGGGTGCATGGTATACGGAAATGGAAGTGAAAGGCAGCATAACATAACATATGTTATACTTAGTATACTGAAGTCTCTAACAACTTCATTCCCCGGCAATAATGTAACTACTATGGAACAAACCTTGACTTGGTATACTGAAGTCTCTAACAACTCCATTCCCCGACATAAGTGTAACTACTATGAGACAAACCTTGACTTGGTATACTGAAGTCTCTAACAACTCCATTCCCCAACATAAGTGTAACTACTATGAGAGAAACCTTGACTTGGTATACTGAAGTCTTTAACAACTCCATTCCCCGACATAAGTGTAACTACTATGAGACAAACCTTGACTTGGTATACTGAAGTCTTTAAAAACTTTCTTTCCCTACAGTAGTGTAACTACAATGGGACAAACCTTGACTTTCACGTGTTGATAAAGTCACGTGAGCTGTCCGTGTCAAAACTGTATAACGCGAATTTATATTCATAACAGCCGTTATCAGGATTAGCTGTAGCAACAACAAATCGTTGTGATCACAGCATTAATCTTCTTTGACATTCTCTCCATTATAATGGCTTGGCGATTTATTCATTGTTCCTGTGTCCGATCTCCTGTTGTGATGTGGCATGCCACCAATGGTAAGCTGCCATCTCCTATCTGATCTGTGTAACACTGCGGGCCCAATTACTAATGCACGGATTACTAACTCTGGAACTAACATGAACAAAAATATTGAATCAAAGAATCTACCCTGTGAGATTGCCAGCAACCTTTATATAGTCTTGAGGACATTACTGGTGGAAACATTGTCTGTGGTAGTTTTGGAGAGGATTAAGCGACTGGATCCTTCGCCACGGCGTAATCTATGGTGGCTGCTTCCGGTCTCGTGGTGTGAAATTACAAAACGAGATGCAGTGCCGGCGGCATTGGATTAAGGCGTGTAGAACTTGAGAAAATGAGGAGGCAGAAATTAGCACCACTGATGCCGTGTTTTGTTGACAGTGATTCCACACAGATAATTAAACAAATGTAATTTCCTTTTTAAGATAGTAACAGGCAGGTCTGATTGTAGATGTCTTTGTTTCTGTTTTCTGGTGATTTAAGAAATGGAGTTTCGTTTAATATAATCACAAGGCTGGATGTAGCGAAATGGCGGTAGGTGATACAATCAGACGCGATGATCATGCGTATGTAAATGTATCAATTGTAAAGTCTATTTTCATTGTTTTTATCGGTATTCGTTAGCTGTTTTCGTGTTATTTGTCTCTGATGAAGGTCTTGGGTTAGTAACGTGGGATTCGTATTATTGATACTACCATGCAGTAAGTGACACGCCCCTGATCATGTTTATACGCCTTTGCAGTAACTAAGACGTTCGTTGGTCATGTTTCTATCCTCTAGCAGAAACTAAGACGTTCCTGATCATGTTTATATCTCCTTGCAGTAACTAAGACGTTCGTTGGTCATGTTTCTATCCCCTTGCAGTAACTAAGACGTTCCTGATCATGTTTCTATCTCCTTGCAGTAACTAAGACGTTTCTGGTCATGTTTCTATCTCCTTGAAGTAACTAAGATGTTCCGGAACATGTTTCTATCCCCTTGCAGTAACTAAGACGTTCCTGATCATGTTTCTATCCCCTTGCAGTAACCGAGACGTTCCTCCGCCATCTTTCTATCCCCTTGCAGTAACTAAGAAGTTTATGAACATGTTTCTATCCTCTTGCAGTAACCGAGACAGACCTGTTTGTGTTTTTGCTTTGTTTCGGTAACTAAGACACGCCTATTCGTTTTCATCAACCGTTAATGAAAGAGTTCGTGGAACAAGCAACAATTAAACTAGTTCCCAGACCAAAGATTGCGCTGGTTCAGAACCGAAGTGAGGTCCAGATTTCTACAATAATTAAGAGTCAACAGTAGAAACATAGCCTGTGTAGGAGCAAGGGGCCTTTTGTTCTTTTATCAAACAATCTTCTATAAGGAACACAGGGAGGGGAGTAGTTGTATGTTACTCGTGGTGAATTCTTCACTCCTAAAATTGTTTCTTAGGTACCATATTGTGTTGGCTTGACTTGCACACCAGGGGTGAAGTGTGAAATCTTGGTTTGGGTCCTCCTGACGCTCGTTTGGTGCTGGTTTCTCAGCAGAATCACCACTAAGAGGATCGCAATTACATTTTTCACCTCATTGACCAAGCTGCTGTATCACAGCTTGTTTACATGTGCACAGCGAAATTTAATGTTGAGCCTCGGTCAGGATGCTGACCCTAATTCGAGCAACTTGGTACTCAGCGACAGGAATAAATGTTGTACTGATGGATAGTCAAGAAGACTAGCAATAACCGCTCACAATAATGACGGCCGTTTCTATATGGCAATCATAATGACATTTTTGTAACTGACATAGTTTTATAATACAACTTTGGAAGTAAAACAATTCCCGCTTACTGGAATTTAAAAAGCGACAAATGGATCTCAAAATTTGTCACTACCAATTGAACTATCTCAGCGTACCATCACTGCAGATGAGCCGAGAAAATAAAAGGAGCAAGGAGATACCTCACTCACATGCATATGCTACGTTTCTGGCATGACGTGACGATCCTGGGACACAGACACACTGGACTGCCTCTCTTCCGAGATACTTGAAAAACTAGTACACACAGTCCATTATATCATATCATATCATTGCCACACCCTTTAGACACGAGTGGATAAGACTCGATAGTCCTGCAAGACAACTTCCCTAAGAGAGACAACTCTGACCAAAAACAACTGCTGCCTTGCAGATAAGCTGGGGACAGCCAAAGGCTAAGGAGGGCATCCCTACAGAAACGCCTGTTGAAATCTGATGTACTGAGTCACAGGCTTAACAAAATAACACAGTGCAACGTATATCGCTGTAACCAGCGTACGAAGAAGAAGAAGAAGAAGGACTATCTCAGATCATACAATTGTTTCTGGATTCGCTGTTTTCACATTTTTAGGACGTACAATTTGGTTTTAAAACAGCTGACCTATTTATAGTTTAAGTTTTTGTGAATTCTAGCAGAGATTTGCTGAGCCCACTCGTTCATGGTAAAATAAACGTAAATAAATAACAAATCTACGACCTTGACTCTTTATGTCGCTACCAGATCAGCTACCCTTAGGCAGGTCGAACTCCCGTGCGAGTTTGTGGTAGCAGATATGTGTAATACTCTGCTTAGTTGGCTGGGCTCCAGCAGTGCTGCCTTTTCTGGTTTTGTGCGAGTCTCTTCTCAGTTTCCAGTCGGTTCTGTCTTGGGCACAGGTTATACCGGGAAAGGCCATCATGTTTGATCAGGATCTCTAGTGTTGTTCAGCTCAAGCGGATCTTGCCACCTAGTAAAGAGTCCTTCATGAGGTATATAGCGTTACATTACATTATATCTGATATGTGGTATGTCAAACAGCTAAAACATCAAGGCAGTCCCATATCTCTCGCTGATATAAGTTATCAAATGTGACGCACTAAAAACTTATTGGTATTCGTTCACATAAGTAGCTGTCTTGTCGCAGAGCTTAGTAAACAAAATAAAACTGTTTGCAGTTAGTAAAACGGACACATGCTGTGATCGGGTCACACACCCTTTGATGTTAGAGGCAAGCGCTTTACAAGATCTGCCAAGCGTGCACTGATCTGTCTAAGAATAAAAACGGTGCAGGTAGTCCTTTTGCAGAAACTGAAATAGTGGATTAAGCAAAATGCATTCATTCTGAAGTGGATTGGCCAGTTCGCTTCCTCGTCGCATCCAACTCCGCGCCTAGGCGTCCCCTACTTCGCACCTCAGAGTCTCCAACTCCGTGCCTAGGCGTCCCCAACTCCGCGCCTCGTCGTCCCCAACTCCGCGCCTCGTCGTTCCCAACTCCGCGCCTCGTCGTCCCCAACTCCGCGCCTCGTCGTCCCCAACTCCGCGCCTCGTCGTCCCCAACTCCGCGCTTCGTCGTCCACAACTGCGCGCCTCGTCGTCCCCAACTCCGCGCCTCGTCGTCCCCAACACCGCGCCTCGTCGTCCCCAACTCCGCGCCTCGTCGTCCCCAACTCCGCGCCTCGTCGTCCCCAACTCCGCGCCTCGTCGTCCCCAACTCCGCGCCTCGTCGTCCCCAACTCCGCGCCTCGTCGTCCCCAACTCCGCATATCTCCTTCCCCAACTCCGCGCCTGCCGTCCCCAGCTTTGCGTCAAGACGTCCCCAGCTTTGCGTCAAGCCGTCCCCAGCTTTGCGTCAAGCCGTCCCCAGCTTTGCGTCAAGCCGTCCCCAGCTTTGCGTCAAGCCGTCCCCAACTTTGCGTCACGCCATCCCCAACTTTGCGTCACGCCGTCCCCAACTTTGCGTCAAGCCGTCCCCAACTTTGCATCACGTCGTCTCCAACCTTTCGTCACGCCGTCCCCAACTCTGCGCCTCGTCGTCCCCAACTCTGCGCCTCGTCGTCCCCAACTCCGCGCCTCGTCGTCCCCACCTCCGCGCCTGCCGTTCCCAGCTTTGCGTCAAGCCGTGCCTAGCTTTGCGTCAAGCCGTCCCCAACTCTGCGCCTGCCGTCCCCAGCTTTGCGTCAAGCAGTCCCTAACTTTGCGTCAAGCCATCCCCAACTCCGCTCCTCGTCGTCCCCAACTCCGCTCCTCGTCCCCAACTTCGCGCCTCGTCGTCCCAAACTTTGCGTCACGCTGTCCCCAACTTTGCGTCACGTCGTCCCCAACCTTACGTCACGCCGTTCCCAACTCCGTGCCTCATCTTCCCCAACTCCGTGCCTCGCCGTCCACAACTCGTAGTCTTCAACAATCAATCAATCAAAATTCCGTCGCTCATTTCCTGAAGTAATGTTCCAACCAAGCATTTGGTTCACCCTAGCCAGCTGTCAAAAGATCTTGATTCCCATCATCTGCAGTGCGGCTTCAAAGCATATGTTTTGTACATAATGAGGTTGCCAGTCAGATGCACAACCACTAGTGATCTCTCACGACATGCTGGTAGTAGGCAGGTAGGGGGAGTGGCTTAGTCACCGGCCGCATGCAGTAAGAATGATTTCTTTCCAGCTCAACCTAACGAGAGGATAGGTGAACGGCCTCAGGAGCAGGACCATGACGAGAAAGTTCGTTTCCATTCCTTGACGTTCATGGCCTGCTACAAGAGCTGGTGAGCAGGAACACCCCACGCATGGTAGACTCGTGTCCAAATAGGAACAAACGGCGACGGTTTTGCATGATGAATTTGCTCTCTAGCATATAACCCTCTGGCCCGCATATAAATCGCTGTTCTCGTGTTGTTCTTCAGATTATCTGCGATGAAACAATCGCCAACGTTCTTGTTGTTGTGGATCCAGCAGCATTCAGGCCTCATGGCGCATACATTAGGCACATACATTAGGCACATACATTAGGCGCATACATTAGGCGCATACATTAGGCGCATACATTAGGCACACACATTAGGCACATACATGCTAACATTCCAGATATCATTTTGTTTGAACGTCAGTACTGCTTGGTGTCAGAGTAGCGGGGGTCAAAGTAGCGGGGGACAGAGTAGCGGGGGACAGTGTAGCGCGGAACAGAGTAGCGGGGGACAGAGTAGCGGGGGATAGAGTAGCCGGTGACAGAGTAGCCGGTGACAGAGTAGCGGGGGACAGAGTAGCGGGGGACAGTGTAGCGGGAGACAGTGTAGCGGGAGACAGTGTAGCGGGGGGGACAGAGAAGCGGGTGACAGTGTAGCTGTGACAGAATAGCGGGGGATAGAGTAGCCGGGGGCTAAGCAGTTAGAATACATGTCACGTGATTTAGAGGGCACGGGCTAACAACCATGGAAAAGCTTAAGCTTCCTTTTTTAACTTGGAGTAAACTAAAAATCTACTCTAATACCCTAACAACACATAGACCGTTATTTCTCAGGCATCAAAGTCCGCATGCAAATCCCAACAACAGAAACACAAGAAATAATTATAGCTAGGACTGATGTGTCGATAGAATCTGAATTCGTTAACCGCTTTCGGTTATATTTGGATTTCCGGTTTTCTAAACTCATCTCAATGGACACACACACGTGTATCTATCTATATTACCCCGTTCAATAAGAAAACTCATTCAATGACAGCCATATGATAGTTTGTACCAGTCATTGAAAGTTTGTATATTACTTTGTCGGTGACACGTACCGTCTGACAGACTCGGTGAACATTGACACCTTTCTGGTGTTTGGAGTTTACTACGATCAGTGAGTGGTGGATAGGTGTGGGGGGAGGAACAAGAGCGAGAGAGGATGGGAATTAGAGGGCGTTGAAAAGTGAAGTGAACGTCTGAGAGGTTCACTTGTTCAGAGAATGAGTGAATATACCAGATGAGGAGGGGTTCACTGGGCTGTGAAATTTAGGACTCGTTTCGAATGAAGTGCATCTCGATCAATAGAAGAGATTTCTTTGTAAAATAGAACAGACAAAGAACGAAAAAAAATGTAGGTTTTTGTGGATGAGTTTGAGAAATGAAGACTTAAACTATTGTTGAAGCCATGAAATGCGCCTGAAATGTATTCATAAGTGAGTGACGGGACAGCGTTTCTCAAACTTAATTCTCTCGTGGCAACTTCTTCAGATTTAAATGTAACCAAACGGGCCTTAACCCTTTGTATGCTGTTACTTTCATTTTACTGTTGATCCTTTGGAAATCGTGTGGCCCACTGTAGTATCAAATGGACCAAATTCAGAGACAGTTATAAGACAACTTGTGACCCACTGGGGTATCACATGGACCCAATTCAGAGACAGTTATAAGACAACTTGTGACCCACTGGAGTATCACATGGACCCAATTCAGAGACAGCTATAAGACAACTTGTGACCCACTGGGGTATCCCATGTACCCAATTCAGAGACAGTTATAAGACGACTTGTGACCCACTGGGGTATCACATGTACCCAATTCAGAGATAGTTATAAGATAACTTGTGACCCACTGTAGTATCAGATGGACCCAATTCAGAGACAGTTATAAGACAACTTGTGACCCACTGTAGTATCAGATGGACTCAATTCAGAGACAAATATAAGACGACTTGTGACCCACTGGAGTATCACATGTACCCAATTCAGAGACAGTTATAATATAACTTGTGACCCACTGGAGTATCACCTGGACCCAATTCAGAGACAGATATAAGACAACTTGTGACCCACTGGGGTATCACATGTACCCAATTCAGAGACAGCTATAAGACAACTTGTGACCCACTGGGGTATCACATGTATCCAATTCAGAGACAGTTATAAGACGACTTGTGACCCACTGGGGTATCACATGGACCATGCTCAGGGACCGTTATAAGACAACTTGTGACCCACTGGAGTATCACATGGACCCAATTCAGAGACAGCTATAAGACAACTTGTGACCCACTGGGGTATCCCATGTACCCAATTCAGAGACAGTTATAAGACGACTTGTGACCCACTGGGGTATCACATGTACCCAATTCAGAGACAGTTATAAGATAACTTGTGACCCACTGTAGTATCAGATGGACCCAATTCAGAGACAGTTATAAGACAACGTGTGACCCACTGTAGTATCAGATGGACTCAATTCAGAGACAGTTATAAGACGACTTGTGACCCACTGGAGTATCACATGTACCCAATTCAGAGACAGTTATAATATAACTTGTGACCCACTGGAGTATCACATGGACCCAATTCAGAGACAGCTATAAGACAACTTGTGACCCACTAGGGTATCACATGTACCCAATTCAGAGACAGCTATAAGACAACTTGTGACCCACTGGGGTATCACATGTACCCAATTCAGAGACAGTTATAACACGACTTGTGACCCACTGGGGTATCACATGGACCATGCTCAGGGACCGTTATAAGACAACTTGTGACCCACTGGAGTATCACATGGACCCAATTCAGAGACAGTTATAAGACGACTTGTGACCCACTGGAGTATAACATGGACCCAATTCAGAGACAGTTATAAGACGACTTGTGACCCACTGGGGTATCACATGTACCCAATTCAGAGACAGTTATAAGATAACTTGTGACCCACTGTAGTATCACATGTACCCAATTCAGAGACAGTTATAAGATAACTTGTGACCCACTGTAGTATCAGATGGACCCAATTCAGAGACAGTTATAAGACAACTTGTGACCCACTGTAGTATCAGATGGACTCAATTCAGAGACAGTTATAACACGACTTGTGACCCACTGTAGTATCACATGTACCCAATTCAGAGACAGTTATAAGATAACTTGTGACCCGCTGTAGTATCAGATAGACCCAATTCAGAGACAGTTATAAGACAAATTGTGACCCACTGTAGTATCAGATGGACTCAATTTAGAGACAGTTAAAAGACAACTGATGACCCACTGGGGTATCACATGGACCCCATTCAGGGACCGTTATAAGACAACGTGGGACCCACTGGGGTATCACATGGACCCATTTCAGAGACACTGCCATAACTGCGTATTATAGACTCTTCATTGACAAACATCATAGAGACATTGTTCTGAAAATATGATTTAGTGTTTCTTGTCCGATGTGAACGACTTCTAATAGGAACGATTCATGGTTGCTATTTCTCGTTTTCATAAAAAAAATTAATTCAGCGTATTCGTGTCAATGTTGTAATAAAATGTTCTGTTTTGTCTTTTCAGTTTCCAGCGGATTACGAGATAATCTCGAGCTGTCTGACAACCGCATGGAGTTACCTGTAAGTTTTCCGTCAACATTCTTGATCTTCATCTTTATAGATTTCTATCTGGGAAGTTTAAAATATTTATACAAATAATCTTCCCGTGTGATTTCAATATAAATGTGAGAGCTAGTACCCTCTTCAGCTAGAAAGAATGCCAGTTTAGTTTCTAGTTGATTCTTGAACATTCTACTCATCTGTATAACAATGGCGATGCATTGCCTCATAATAAACATATAACGTTTCATTTGGCATTTTCTTCTCATGCAATTTCAAAGCGGAGGCAGAGGCACCGAAGGCTGCAGTAGAAGCAATGCTGACAGGCGAAAGCAATGAAAGTCAGATAGTCTTGTTTACAGATGCTCTGGTCGTAGTTACATAACTAGAAAGCCAGAAAAATACCGAACTTAATGATTTCAGAGCAGTACTTTGTAAACTATGCCAGCAGTCCGCACCAAAAAGAGTAGTGGTACAGTGGGTTCCATCCCACTGTAACATCCAAGGCAACGAGGAGGCAGACAGACTGGCAAAAGAAGGTGCAAGACTACCACAACCAGATGCTAGTGTGACCTACGAAGAGTCCAAAAGGTTTAATAGGGCCAGATACATGGCCAAATGGGAAATAGAACATACTGGCTACACAAAAAATGATGCCTATTACCAGTTGAACAGAAGAGAGCAGGTCGTGGTCTTCAGACTCCGCACAGGCCACAACAGACTGAGGTACCATCTATTCAATAAACTGAAGATCGGTGGCACTGACGAATGCACGTGCGGTACTAGGAAAATGACCGCTGAACATCTGCTGCAAAATTGCCCGATATACGAGGACCAGAGAAAGCACATGTGGCCATCACCAGTGGCAACACTAGACAAGCTCTATGGCAGTGTCGACAGCCTCAGGATGACAGCTGCTTTCTTCGAACAAATTCAAGTTGACGTCTGACAGCGTACGAAGAAGAAGAACAAGAAGACGGAAGAAGAAAGAAGATATGGCATTGTCTGAATGCATTAGCGCGGGAGCACGCTATCCGTGCCTCATTCGAGGATTCGGGCTTTTTTGGGCAAAAATAAGAAGATCCTTTTAACTGGATCAAACAATATGCGGGTAGATCGCAATTTTGATATATCTACCACAATAAGGAAGATAAACTAGATGTTCCTTGTGTATTCACAACGATGGTGTCACCACTCTTCAGACATTCTACTTTCATGGCTTGTCTCATCAACCATTCATATTTCAGACATCTACTTTCACGACTTCTCCCCCATCAGCCATACATAATTCAGACATTCTACGTTCACGACTTCTTCCCCATCAGCCATACATATTTCATACATTCTTCGTTCATGACTTCTTCCCCATCAGCCATACATAATTCATACATTCTTCGTTCATGACTTCTTCCGCATCAGCCATACATAATTCAGACATTCAACGTTCACGACTTCTCCCCATCAACCATTCATAATTCATACATTCTTCGTTCTCGACTTCTTGCTCATCAGTCATGCACGATTCCCACATCCTACGAGGATCGCTCAGAAAGTAATACCTCATATTTTACCCCATAGAAACCAAAAAGATACAAAGAGCACAATATCCTTTGATATAGGAATGTCTTGTCTTCAAAAGACTATTTTTAAGATAGTCACGACTCTTGGCTATACATTGTTTCCAAGGATTAACAAGAGGAAACATGCCCCGTTCGTAAAAATATGCACCAGTAGAGGTGGCCAACTGCTTCACATCTGCTATGACGGCGTCGTTTCAAGGAAAGTGTTGCATCTTTCATTGATGCGAACATATTGAAATCAGAAGGTGCCAAATTCAGACAATGCGATGGGCTGGGTAGGACAGTTCAGCCAAGACTGACAATGTGCTCAAACTGGAATAGGACCTGGTGTTATCGCGTTGCAAAAGACAGGTTGCCATTTTTTCTGGCCTGACCCTGGAAATTCGAGCTTGGGCTTAGTCGGCGTCGCAATGTAACGGTAAGAATTGATGGTGTGTCAGCTAAGTCCTTTCCAATCTCAAAATACAGTGCACATCACTTTACCCCGTTCGGACTGCGTTTTGAACTTTTTCCTCGATGGGAATTTAAATGTCGTCCCTCTATGTACTACCGTTTTGACTCAGGACAGTAGTGGTAGCACCACGTCTCCTCACCAGTAATTATCTTCTTCTTCTTTTGTCCTACTGCTCTTGCCATACGGTGTCGCAGAAAGGTTGGATGCGTATATTTCTTATTATCGTCACGTGTGAGGCCTGTGCTGTCGTTAAGTGTAACTTCTTGGGAGTGTCAGTGATGATGCGTTTCAGGAAACTGTCATCTTCATCCTCGGAATGGTTCAAGAGTTTGATTACAACTTGCATGCGATGTTCCTTCTTTTTCTGAGTGAACCAGGGAGCCAGGGAACCAGTGAGCCAGGGAACCAGTGAGCCAGAGAACAAGTGAGCCAGGGAGCCAGTGAACCAGTGAACCAGTGAGCCAGGGAATCAGTGAACCAGTGAGCCAGGGAACCATGGAACCAGTGAACCAGTGAGCCAGTGAAGCAGTGAATCAGGGAACCAGGGAGCCAGGGAACCAGTGAACCAGGGATCCAGTGATCCAGTGAACCAGTCAGCCAGGGGACCAGTGAAACATCAGTGGAATCCACCTGGCGCAGACTTTGTGATATTCCAACTTTGCCACCATTGTTCCCAAATCATCGAAGCCACATCCGGCTCCGTAGAAAGTTCCTTGGTCGTAATCCTCCGATAAGCTCGCTGGCTGCTGGCGGCTGATACATTGTTGCATGTTGATCTCTTGTGGCTATTCGACGGCGAATACCCAATAAGCATTGTCTTTGAAATCAGACAATGATTAGTTAGATAGTGGCGCATGAAATTAATGTCTACAATCACCGAGCTACAGAAGCAGCGTTTGTTCACACCTATCGCCTTTTCCTCACACTGAGCACCTATTGAGTGCAATAATGCCGATTATTTACAACACACAATTATACAATTTGTCATTAACTGTCTAGGCACCAGTATTAAAGACATCGTTTTCACTTGTATCAATACAAAAACAGCTATGTTTGTGATAGATTTCATTTTCTGCATACCTTCCCCTTTCGTTCTATTGAAGCATGGGGACAACATTATAGTTGAATTCCTTCCAGGAAGCCTGATTAAAGACATTCTTGTGCTCTTTCTCCTTCAGTGATAGAATGTTTCATATTTTGTCTTTCACATCGCGAGACGGTGAGGAGGACTAACGCCTGATCAGGCTAAATATACTAATCAGACATGTTTGTCAATGTCAGGCAAAACATACTTGCCAAGACCCTCACCACGGCTTCCTAGTAGCAATACCTGGAAACGGGCTGTTTTCATGGCAGCTTAGCTAACGAGGTGACCCCCTTAATAGTGAGCGACACGCAGATGAAGCCAAGCATAGCACAACCATCTGGAGGACCCAGTCCACCTTCATCAGCTCGCTTGAGATATGAGGAAAACTATTGCAACCTGCCACTTTAAAGTCCTTTTCAGGGCGCACAAAAAAGTAATGCTTCTCATTGTGGGCATTGGAAACAACGAAACAACAACATCGCGAGATTGCCAATCACATTAGAAACCCCTCACCCCACTCACACCTCTTCCTCCCCCCCCCTTCCCCCTTCATCCTCACTCACCCTTTCCCTTCCCTCACCCCTTCATCCTTCCTCACCCCTTCCCCCTCCCCCACCCCTCCCTCCTCCCTTACCCCTTCTCCCTCCCACACCCCTTCCTCCTCCCACACCCTTCCCCCTCCCTCACCCTTCCTCCTCCTCCCTCACCCCTCCTCCTCCCTCACCCCTTCCTCCTCCCTCACCCCTTCCTCCTCCCTCACCCCTTCCTCCTCCCACACCCCTTCCCCCTCCCTCACGCTTCCTCCTCCCTCACCCCTCCTCCTCCCTCACCCCTTCCCCCTCCCCCACCCCTTCCTCCTCCCACACCCCTCCTCCTCCCTCACCCCTTCCCCCTCCCCCACCCCTTCCTCCTCCCACACCCCTTCCTCCTCCCACACCCCTTCCCCCTCCTTCACCCCTTCCCCTCCCTCACCCCTTCCCCCTCCCTCACCCCTTCCCCCTCCCTCACCCCTTCCTCCTCTCTCATCCCTTCCTCCTCCCTCACGCCTTCCCCCTCCCGTACTCCTTCCTCCTCCCTCACCCCTTCCCCCTCCCTCACCCCTTCCCCCTCCCCCACCCCTTCCTCCTCTCTCATCCCTTCCTCCTCCCTCACCCCTTCCCCATCCCGTACTCCTTCCTCCTCCCTCACCCCTTCCCCCTCCCTCACCCCTTCCTCCTCTCTCATCCCTTCCTCCTCCCTCACCCCTTCCCCCTCCCGTACTCCTTCCTCCTCCCTCACCCCTTCCTCTACCCTTCCCTCCCCCCGCTCGTCCACACCACTACTTCCTTTACCCACCCACTCTTCCCCCACCCCTTCTACCTCCACTACTCCCTATCAGTCGCCATATATGATATAGATATTCGTTTAAAGTTGCTCATTGTATTGTTTAGCCGTGTCACACTTATCATCACGCTGCTATAGAACACAACTTTCTTTCTTTAGATGCGTTGGTGTGACAGAACTCCACCCAAAATGCCCAGAACAGATAGTCTCACAGCTCTTGACGCCCACTCTGATGACCAGATCCACTACCTAAACTTGGCAGGAAGCTACCACCATGGTACAGCCTCGCTGGCGCTGCCATTCTCTGGCAACAGTGCTCTGACAAGCAGTGACGTGTCAATCAAGCAGGAATACCATATATCACCCACCCGGCTGAATGGAGAAACACACAGTGGCAGCGGAGCCGCCTATCCTATGGGTAAGTCCCAAGTTAGACTGTAAACCACTATTGCTGTTTTGTTTATTTTATCCCACTGAAAATAATTATCAGTATTGTATTCCTGTATCGAACAGATAAGTGATAGAGAATAGGAGCACTTAGTCTCATGGTGAACAGGTTATCATCGGTATCCGTTATCGACACGTTTAAGTCGACCCAGCTGTAAATGGTTGTCTCACTTATGAAACGAAACGTACAGGGGAAGGGGACTGGATACCCCAACTCATATAACAGTAGACCTACTAAAATAATATTTTAACACTTCATCCCCGACAGCAGTGTCTACTAAAGGATTAACGTTACCTGTATTCTCGTATCATGTATAAGGTATCGTTTCTATAGCTTTCTTGCATGCCCACAAGGCTACACCACAGAACAAAGGATTTTGGTATGTGTCAATGATCGGATTCTTTCCAAAAGCGATAAGTTTATCAGTGTTCGAATACGGTACACACGGGATGACTGAGACATGAGTGGATAGGAAACACTGAGACCTCAAACGTTTGGCGATTTTTGTAGGTAGCCTGTCTTGTCTTGGTGGTGCTAATGGCAATGCTTTACTGACACTTGGACTTGAAAAACACAAATTGAACGAGGATCCCTCATGACAATCCGTTTTTTTTTGGGTGAAACGCAGCATTGGGCAGGATCGGCGCCTTTATTCCCTTCCCCACTAACTCCCCAGGTATGGATCACTGCGACTTTCTGCACTTTCAAAGAGTCGAGGTGCAATTCAAAGGGAAGAGGTTTCAGGACACAGAAGAAATCAAGACAGATGCAAGAAAGCGCATGATGGAGATCACCCCAAAATAAATTCTTAGAAATGCTTCCAGCAGTGGGACCACTATGAGAGAAGCGTGTCAACCCAGAAGAGGTCTATTACGAGGGGGATTGAATTTTTACCTAAATAAATGTTAGTTTTTTTCTAGCTAACGGCCGGATACTTTTTGATCGAGTCTTGACAACACTTTCATTTTCTCTGAAAAAAATTGAACTTTTTGAAAAACCATCTATCACCAGACTGGTAGCTCCATCCCTGTCGTTAGAGGCATGAAGAGGAATGTGTATGGGGCTAGCATCCACTTCATGTAAAAACAATTGTTATTGAAATCGTCACTTGTAATGATTGGGTACAGGCATCCTGCAAACGGAATAACAGTTATTATATCACTTTTCTTTACTTGGAGCGAGAAGCCCAATTAAAATTGTCATCTACAGTTTGGAAATCGTCTTTCTCTTCTTCTTCTCATTATACATTTCTGTTGTCACGTTAGAATCAAGGTATTATTCTACTTCTTGGCGCACGTGTCTTAGAAAGTAACGTAACAACTCTCATCATTACGGATAATAGGCACCATCTAATCGATAGCAGTTCACCTGAATCTCATGTTGTTCATCCATTAGCAACAAGAGGCTGATCCTCTCTTCTTAGCAGACAGAACGCTCACTTACAGAATGCCCCTACTGGGCCCACGATCCTAGCAACAAATTCCTGATCCACACAATCTCAACGCCACTTCCGGCTAGAAATTGTCAGATCGCGTGTATATATCCGTTTGTTTGTGCATCTCTTTCTAGCACCCTGATAGAACATTTTTCTCTAAAGAGAAACAGCAGTGACAGACAGTCGTTAGGACTAGGCAGATGCAGGTTGTTGGGCCGTTGGCCGGAAATAGCCGCCATTTTAACGTAGCGATTAGAATGATTTGTTTATTTATTCATTTCTTACGTGGCTGATAATATGTGATGGTCTCTGCGAACCATTAATAGAAAGTCAAGAAATGGAAACTACTCATGTATGCATGTCGTAAAATCTTAGAAATACGTACCTTCAAATACAGGTGTTGGTACTGTCATCGTTCGTGTGTGGATCTTGGTGCTCGCTGGCGTCTGGGTCTTCGTGCTCGCTGGCTACTGGGTCTTGGTGCTCGCTGGCGTCTGGGTCTTGGTGATCACTGGCGGCTGGGTCTTGGTGCTCGCTGGCGTCTGGGTCTTGGTGCACGCTGGCGTCTGGGTCTTGGTGCTCGCTGGCGTCTGGGTCTTGGTGCTCGCTGGCGTCTGGGTCTTCGTGCTCGCTGGCTACTGGGTCTTGGTGCTCGCTGGCTACTGGGTCTTTGTGCTCGCTGGCTACTGGGTCGTGGTGCTCGCTGGCTACTGAGTCTTCGTGCTCGCTGGCTACTGGGTCTTGGTGCTCGCTGACTACTGGGCCTTGGTGCTCACTGGCTACTGGGTATTGGTGCTCGCTGGCTACTGGGTATTGGTGCTCGCTGGCTACTGGGTCTTGGTGCTCGCAGGCTACTGGATCTTGGTGCTCGCTGACTACTGGGTCTTGGTGCTAGCTGGCGTCTGGGTCTTGGTGCACGTTATTGCGTGGGTCTGTGCGCCTATTAGTTAATTGGCTCCCGTGTTCCTTTGTGTATGGGGCGTGCAGCCTAGTTGAGAGTGAGCTGGATTACTAAATTGGGATTACAGCGTGGCAGGGTTTCGTGTTCGCGAACGGGCAGAAAAAAAATCCGGGCCCTGATTAGTGTCTGGTACGTCAGCTTCTCTCTGTATATTTATGTTTATTTCTATCATACTTTTAAAATAGAATCCGTTCATTTCGTTCCTAGTTATAGTATAACCCGTATTTTGTTCGCTATAATTTTTATTTTTTATGTTGTTCATAATTATAGTATAATCCATATTTTGTTCCCTGTTATTTGTATTTTTATGTTGTTCCTAATTATAATATAATCCATATGTTGTTCACTGTTATAATGCAGTATTTGTATGTTGTTTCTAATTATAGCATTTATGAATGTGTAATGTTCCTTCCTGTAATAGTATGAGCTCGTATAGTATACTCCCATACAGCGTGTATTCTGTACGTTTTTTCCCCTTCTTCACTGTACCTTACAGCTCATATGAAGAGCAGCTCACATCATCACCGTAGTAGCGGGACGTCCACACCAACTGCCTCGCCCCACGCAGGCAGCAACGATAACCCTCGACCCACTCCTACAATCACCAACAACAGCAGCCATAAAGACCTCAGCAATATCCCTTCCCCCTCCTCCACCAAGAGAGGCGACCAAGCCGTCTTCATAGAACTCAGACCTGTCCATGCACCATCATCCACTCATGCTGGTAGCCATGGCTACCTCCCTTTGCCTTCTATTGGCCAGTTTTCCAGCAAAGCAGAAGGTGGTTCTCACATGTTTCGTGGCTTGAATTTTACTAATTCTGAAACTAACAAATACTGTATGTCCCTTGGTAACTTTATTTTTGCACAGCTTCTATTAACATGACATATATATGTCTATAAACATAGATTGGAAATGTCCATTAATAAGGAGTTTCTTTTTTTTTTTTCTTAACGTGTCTATTAACAAGGACTTTTCATGTTTATTAACATTAACATGACATTCACATCTCCATTAACATGGACTATACATGTCTTATTTACATAGGCTTTATGAGTCCCTTAACATGTCAATTAATATGGACTTTTTCAAGTCCATTTGCATGGTCTTTACGTGTCCATTGATATGGCCTTTAAAACATCATTAATATGGACTGCATATTTCGATTAACGCGGCCTTTACATACATATTACCAAGCAATTTACGTGTGTTTTAAAAAGGCTTCTACACGTTTTATTAAAATGAACTTTCCATATATATATATATATATATATATATATATATATATATATATATATATATTGAGAAAAACTTTGTCTATACTAACAAGTACTTTCAGTGTATATTAGCAAGAACTTTCAGTGCATATTATCAAGAACTTTCCGTGTATATTAACAAGAACGCTCCGTGTATTTTAACAAGAACTTTCCGTGTAAATTAACAAGAAGGTTGTGTATATTTACAATAACTTAACTTGTATTTTAACAATAAATTTTCGGTGAATATTAACTTTCTGCCTACGAAGTACTTACCATGTTTATTAAACTTGGGTTTTGCACCGAAGTGTTACCAAGGCCCAAAGAGGAGCAGCGAATAGTAATACTGTAACCAGCCACGCAAGTAAAAGGCGACTAAGAACGACTTTGCATGAGGGTGGTCACACCATCCTGTTAAAACATTAAATGAAGATATCTTGAATAGATTTGAACAGGTCGAGGTGTGATGACTTGAAGTGAATTTATTTAAGAACAGTTCTCTACAGGGAGCTGATAAGGTCTTTATTTGTAGAAAAATGGCTTTCCATGTGTCTGCTAGCAACGGCTTTCCCTGTGTCTGCTAGCAACGGCTTTCCATGTGTCTGCTAGCAACGGCGTTCTATGTGTCTGCTAATAGTGACTTCTCCATGTGTCTGCTAATAGTGACTTTCCATGTGTCTGCTAATAGTGACTTTCCATGTGTCTGCTAATAGTGACTTTCCATGTGTCTGCTAATAGTGACTTCTCCATGTGACTGCTAATAGTGACTTTCCATGTGTCTGCTAATAGTGACTTTCCAGGTGTCTGCTAGCAAGGACCTTTCATGTGTCTGCTAATAATGACTTTCCATGTGTCTGCTAGCAAGGACCTTTCATGTGTCTGCTAATAATGACTTTCCATCTGTCTGCTAACAAAGACTTTTCATGTGTCTGCTAACAAAGACTTTTCAATATGCCTACTAACAATGTCGTTCATGTTTTCTAACAAGGACTTTCCATGTATCTACTAACAACGGCTTTCCATGTGTCTGCTAATAGTGACGTTCCATGTGTCTGCTAATAATGACGTTTCATGTGTCTGCTAATAGGGACTTTCCATTTGTCTGTAACAAAGACTTTTCATGTGTCTGCTAACAGAGACTTTTCATGTGTCTGCTAACAAGGACTTTCCATATGCCTACTAACAATGTCGTCCATGTTTTCTAACAAGGACTTTCCATGTGTCTACTAACAAGGACTTTCTAACGTTTCTACTAACAAAGAATTTCCAACTTGTCTACTAGCAAGGAACTATACATGTCTCTACTGACAAAGACTTTTCATTGATACTAGCAAGGACTTTTCATTGATACTAACAAGAACTTTTCAAGTGTCTTCTAACAAGGACTTCCCATGTGTCTACTAACACGGACTTTTCCTGTGTCTATTAACACAAACTTTCCAATTGTCTGTTAACAAAGACTTGTCACATTTATTAACAAAGGCTAGTTAATTTGGAAACTTAGTTTCCTACTTATGTGTTACAAAACTGCTTTCCACATTTTGAGTTTGCCATTTTCCATGTCTACCATTTATAAAGTAACACAGTGTGGGGGTGAATTTGTGCCTGCGTGTTTTCTTAGTATGCATAATTCCTTATTTAAATATCAACATTACAGAACATGAGACAAGAGTATGAGGTTATGCAAACATACACTTGGCATATGATGACGTCATAATATGTATACTTTGAGTTTGAAAGATGGACAACATATTTGTTTAACATTGTTTATTAGTTAAATAGTGAGTTAAATCGAGCTCACATGGGCCTAATATGGCACCTGATGATGTTCGACTATCACGTGTGATGATGATGTTCAGCAATTTGGAAAATCGTTTCCTTTTGCTCTGTCCGCTGAAATGGGTGACTTACGAGTTGATTTGATTTAAAGTGAGGAACTTTGCGCAATTTACCAACCTCACTCTCTCATCTTGAACTACCTTTGACCAGTAGTAAGACAATATCCAGACGACTGGAGATAGCATAGCATGCTGATGTTTATTTTGGCTTTCCTCCTGAAGCCTTTCCCGTTAACAGGTATCCCGCAAGGTAGTGGGATGTGACATCCAATAGGTTGGGAATATAGTATGGCCAGGGCTAAATCTTAAATGTTCATAAATGGCACAGGAAACTAGAAACCAAATAATGTTCCAGATATTCACAAATTGCTATCACAAAGTGAAAGTCAAAGCCACCCACAAAGTGAAAGTCAAAGCCACCCACAAAGTGAAAGTCAAAGCCACCCACAAAGTGAAAGTCAAAGCCACCCACAAAGTGAAAGTCAAAGCCACCCACAAAGTGACAGTCAAAGCCACCCAAAAAGTGAAAGTCAAAGCCACCCACAATGTGACAGTCAAAGCCACCCACCCACAAAGTGAAAGTCAAAGCCACCCACAATGTGACAATCAAAGCCACCCACAAAGTGACAGACGCACTATAATTAGCCGGGATTGCGGTAAACCCACAGGAGGCAGCGAAGTAATCCAGCCAAATTGTGATGATGTGAGCAAACCAAAGATTAGAAGTCTCAACATTTTCATCAATTGTGCTGTCAACTGAATATCTAGTTGAACATTGCTGGTAAGCAATCCACTTGCACCGCCTTGACTATGTCATGTCACACGATATGAGAATGACAAGTATCACAAACGAGGTTAACAGAGTTACAGTAGACAATCGTCAAATCCACACAATCACTATGGGTATATCAAAACGTCTCTAGAAGATGAAACACGCAGAAACTGGTAATAACACTCTTCCAGCCATCCGAAACAGCAGTACTGTGTCTAGATTCTCTATTTAAAGGTTGAATCATAAACAGAATATAACATAAGACAACCCAAAATGTTGATATCCAAACGCCTTTTGCGGAGTACACGAAACGGTACTGCGATCTTATTCGCTATGTGACATCACTCATAAAAAAGCACTGGTTAGATCGGTAGTGATAGGCGAATTGCGGCATTAGTTCTGTCGACGAGTCACCTGTTGGACCATTGACAACCAATTATATTAATTAATTTGTTTTATTTTAAATTACGTTTTCACTTACGCTTGTCCCATGTATCTTTAACATGTAGTGTCAAGGATTTAGGTTAGTCAACACTAATGTGATGTATTCCTATTGTGTTTCATCCGATTGCAGCTTCACATATTTCGTATGGCGGTAACGCGTCGGCGTACAGCCAACCAGGGATCAACACATCCGTACCAATAACCGTCTTGCCACAGGTGTACAACCCACAGGTGTCAGGTAAGACAACAACTCAACTACCCTCCTTGATATCCACATGCCAGCTCTTCTGTGTTGTTGTTTGTTTGTGTCTTGTTAAAACTACATTTGATCTGGGAGCAGCATCGCGTATGGAAGAAACGTCTGTTTCCTAATCCCAACTTATCGGTTCGAATCCCACCGTGTGCAATTTGACAGACGGGTTGTTTTTGTTTTTGTTGTTGTTGTTACGACTTCTTCTGAGGAGCGCGTGGCCGAATGAATGGTTTTGAGGCCTGCCTGCCGACAAGGAGGGCAGCGGTTCGAATCCCCGGTATGGCATATGTTGTTTTTCTGTTTGGGGTGAAATAAACAAACATAGCTAGCACACGACGTGGCGACAGCGGGGGCGAAGCTGTCTGTCGGCCCCAGCCTTTAAAACGCATCGACTACCACAGCAATGGGAAAAATATCGTTTGACAATATACCAGATGACGACAGCTTCTTCACTATGTACACTGCGTGAGCGTAAGGTGGGGATACAGCTAAATAAATTAAACAAAGAATGTGTGTTAGTTACAACGATGACAACACAAGAAAGTATATGTACTATGGTAATTGTAACACGCTGACTGCACACACTCCTGATCAATTCCCTCAGACGCCCCTCTCTACTCGACCCTCGTATGATTTCAAAATCCTTCAATTTGTGCATTGCTAGTTAACCGATTGCTGTACCTTCAACCAAGAGACGGCTGTTGATCAACTTCCAAATTTCGTCTCTATCTATTGTCAATTTTCCTCATTTTGGATACCCCAGAAGCCAGGATGTCAACTGATTTATTCCCGCATACCCCATCATGTACAGGACAGTAGATCCACAAAAGATCATGAAGATTTCAGGCACGTATGTCCTCTATCAACTCAAGCAGTAAGCAAACCTCGTTCCTCGTCCCTAGTCACTCGTTTCTTGTCCCTAGTCACTCGTCCCTAGTCACTCGTTCCTTGTTCCTAGTCACTCGTTCCTTGTTCCTAGTCACTCGTTCCTTGTTCCTAGTCACTCGTCCCTTGTCCCTAGTCACTCGTCCCTCGTCCCTAGTCACTTGTTCCTCGCCCTAGTCACTCGTCCCTAGTCACTCTTTCCTAGTCCCTAGTCACTCGTTCATTGTCCCTAGTAACTCGTTCATTGTCCCTAGTAACTCGTCCCTTGTCCCTAGTCACTCGTGCCTCGTCCCTAGCCACTCGTTCCTCGTCCCTAGTTACTCGTTCCTTGTCACTCGTATTTCGCGTCATTCGTTCCGCGTCACCCGCTTCTAGCGACCTGCTCCTCTCTTTTCGCCACCCGCTCTTCACCACCAGCTCTTCGCCACACCTTCACCTCGCCAAGAGCACACAAATTAATAATTCACACTCCCGTGTGAGGTTACCACACAAAACTGAATGTGTAGCCAACATCAGCAGGACTAATTCTGTCACCAGCTCAAGAGCCTCCCCCCACCCGCCTTGCTTGTCCACCGTCGCCCTGGTATATGCTCCGATTGTAAATATCCCTAACCATTGTGGACGTGCTACTGTCAACGATATTGACGTTTATTTCTCTGTCTGTCCCAAACAGGCTCAATGAGAATGTTTCCTTTGATCTTTTCCAGCCGTGTTTTCCATAACGTGTTCACGCTTTCATCGTCTCCCGCACCTAGAAGTGACTGTTATTAAGTGCTGAAAAAGCCGTGTTATCTGACGTTATCAGGAAATGTTGATATTCAGCTGGTTGATGGAACGGGCTGGGAAAGTGCTATAACTTCCAACCGCTATCCCCCTCCCCTCTTCCCACAATATTGCCATGCGTCGCGGGACAAGTGATACCTGTTTTGAGTTGTTAATACAAACATACAATTGGAACGATGGAGAATAAGTTTTAGACAGTTACGAGCAACAGATAGGATTTGACGGAATGGTAGAACAGGCCACGATACACCACGGGCGGTAGTCCGCCATGGCGCCTAGAATAATTGCTGTGGTGCCCAACATTTCAGGAAAAGTATCGTATTTACCCAGCCAATTTCCTCCATTTTCCACCACTAGTGTTGTAAAGTAAAATATAATATTTTCCAGCGTAATTTCCAAACTTCCCGCTTATTTTCACGGTCAGATTTCCCATGTAATGTTACGTAGCATCTACCGCATAACACACATAAGGAACAGCAAATATAGCTAAGTATTACTTTCAAAATAAACTTTAAATTTGAACATTGAGAATTCAAATTGTCAAGAACAATTCACCTAAACTCTCCAGCAAGTTGCATAACGACACAGGGATCTGACTTTTCCATGTCATACGCCGATCAAATGTGACTCCCAGGTAGTTTAGGTTGTCGTTTGGCCGCAGGTATTTGCCGTTAAGACTTTTTTTGGTGTTTTGGGGTTTGTTTGAAAGCGAAGATATCGTACATATTGTTTTTTCCTCATTTATTTTACCAGCCATGAGTTCGCCCACTCTTCCAGCGATGTTAGGGCCTGCTGCATCCGATTTTTTGCTATGGTGAGATTCTTTTCAGAGGCCCACATAGCCAGATCGTCTGCATACATGGAGCTGTGGACTCTTCTTAGTATATTCTCCGTTATGTTATTTATATACATCAGGAAGACTGTGGGTGACAGTACTCCCCCTTGGGGTACTCCCTGCTCAAGTGTCACCTTTTTGCTCATCTACCCTTGTACTTGAACTCTGGCTGTTCTGTTTTTGAGGTAGTGACTGATCCATTTGTACATTTTCCCACAGACTTCACTTCTTCGTAGCTTGACTTTAAGTTCCTCTTTCCAGACCTTGTCAAATGCCTTTTCTAGGTCAACCCAAACCGCTACTGTGTATTTTTGCCCCTGGTAATCATCCTCTATTTCCTGGGCTATGAGGGTGATCTGATCCTCGGTGTATCTGTGCTGCCTAAAGCCTGCTTGCTGTTGAATTAGTATGTGTTTTTCTTCCAGATGCCACATAAGTCTGGTGTTTATCATACGTTCCATCAGTTTGCCTACACAGCTCAGTAGGCTGATAGGCCTGTATCCATTTGGATCTGTTTTGACTTTTCCTTTCTTTGGTACTGTTACAAGTACTTCATATTTCCATGCTTGAGGTACAATACCCTTTTTCCACTTTGGTTCAGGACTGATAGTAACTTCCTCTTTGCTGTTCGGCCCAGCCCAATGAGCATTTCGTTTGTTAACCCATCTTTTCCGGGTGATTTCCTTTTCTTTAAAGTTCTCATGGCCTCTTCCATTTCATTCATTGTTAGTTTTGCCATCATGTGCTCCTCTGGTGCCATATTGATGTTGTCGAGCCCCTTTTGTTCTTCCCTAATGTCTGTATGCCTATCTGTAGGGACATCAACGTGGTTTGCTCTGGCATAATGTTCAATAAAGGCGTTTGCTGTTTTTTTTTCCAGTGAGCATGTTATCGCCCTGCTTTATGGTAATTTGTTATTTTAATGGAGTTTCGTCATTCATGGCTCTGACTAACTTCCATAGTTTGTTCCCATCTTTATCTAAATTGAGGCTTTCTGTTTTGTTTTTCCAGCTTTCTCTTGTTATTTGGTTTAGAGTGTATATGTATTTCGCCGTGGTGGCTTTGAGGGCGATATTTGCCTCCATAGATAGTTCTCTCTCTTCCATGTTCCTGGCATTTGAGACTTCGTCTTCCGTTTTCTGCAATTCATCATTCCAATAGGGCTTGTAGTTTTTCCACCTTTCGATCCGAAACATCCGACTTCAGTTGGCATAATCGGGTATCGAGTTAGCCTTTCCTCTTCTATCCCTTACCCTTAGCAAGTCTGCCCTGTTGCCTGTTATCCAGGACCTCAAAATGAAGGCAGAGAATGGCCTTGGCAGCTGTGTGTCGCTGGCTCTGACGATAGCACCAGCTTTGGGTCGTTGACAGCTTCAGGCTATGTGCTGCTTGTCAATGTGTCTATCATGTCAATTAAAACCAACGTTCTGTCTCTCACATTTCAAGACTGATTTGGCCATAGGCTGATTAATTTGTTCAGAATACAAGCGCCAGGAGTAAATGTAGAAGTTGGATGAAAGGTTGTTGTGACATGTTGAAGTGTGGAACAATTGTGACATGTTGGAGGGTGTGGAACAATTGTGACTTGTTGGAGGATGTGGAACAATTGTAACATATTGAAGTGTGGAACAATTGTGACATGTTGGAGGGTGTGGAACAATTGTGACATGTTGGAGGGTGTGGAACAATTGTGACATGTTGGAGGGTGTGGAACAATTGTGACATGTTGAAGTGTGGAACAATTGTGACATGTTGGAGGGTGTGGATCAATTGTGACATGTTGGAGGGTGTGGATCAATTGTGACATGTTGAAGTGTGAAACAATTGTGACATGTTGAAGGGTGTGGAACAATTGTGACATGTTGGAGAGTGTGGAACAATTGTGACATGTTGTAGGGTGTGGAACAATTGTGACTTGTTGGAGGATGTGGAACAATTGTAACATATTGAAGTGTGGAACAATTGTGACATGTTGGAGGGTGTGGAACAATTGTGACATGATTGAGGGTGTGGAACAATTGTGACATGTTGGAGGGTGAGGAACAATTGTGACATGTTGGAGGATGCAACAATTGTGACATGTTTGAGGGTGGAATAATTGTGACATGTTGGAGGGTGTGAATCAATTGTGACATGTTGAAGTGTGAATCAATTGTGACATGTTGAAGGGTGTGGAACAATTGTGACATGTTGGAGGGTGTGGAACAATTGTGACATGTTGGAGGGTGCAACAATTGTGACATGTTTGAGGGTGGAATAATTGTGACATGTTGGATGGTGTGGAACAATTGCTCTTGACAATATGAATTCTAAATTTGCAAATGTAAGTTGGTTTTAATGGTAATACTGAGTTATGTCTGCTATTCCATACTGATGTTTTGCCTTAGATGCTGCGTAACACGACGCCGGCAGTCTATCCTGGAAGTCAGAGGAAGAAGAGAAACTTCGCAGGAAAATATATTCTTAGTCGCTTAAAACATTGCACTGGTTAGTCGCTCGCTTCTCAGCCAAGCGATCAGGGTCCAATTCCCAATTTGGTGTTGTTTTTTTTCTTCTTCGCTAACCTGATCCTGTGGTCGACCCAGCCACAGAAACTGGGTACCAGAACAAATATGGGAAGAAAAGGCGACTGGCGTGATGCTGACCACATCACCCACTATGGGCCGTCGGTTATTAACTAATATTGGCCTAACACCATATTTTCTACAAACCTCATGTCCGGACGGATCTTAACTTGAAAAAAAAATACTAATATGTGATAAAAAATAGTGGGTGAAACTGTGACAGTAAATACGAAACTGATCTAGAAATTTTCAAATGTTAGGCGTCATGGCAACATTTCTAGCCGTCATGGCGACTTGGTACCGGCGATTTATAGTGCTATGCATTAGTATAAATTACGTCACTACCAGAAAGACCGGAAACAGTATTCTGCAGTCATATGTCCTGTGTTGTTACACCTGTAATACACGCACGGTCGTCAAACGTTAGCTAAATATATTTACGTTATCAGCGACAGCATCTTCAGAGCTCTTCTTTATCTCGTCACCAAGAATTGTTGGCGCCAGTGCAGATCTGAGCGTTCAGCAAGCACAAAGATTCGTGCGCGTCGTTTTAGGCCGCAGTGCGATGCATTGAAAATGTATAAGGATGATGGATTTTCTGGTAGACTGATTTCATAAGCGGTCTGAACTACTTTTATTGCCGTTAAAAACCTCTTCCGAGAAGTTGAGTAAGCGGAAAAATGTATGCCCATGACAACTTTTCAACAGTAAATCGATTGAGCATGCCTGGGGGTATAATGACAAGAAACTCCATCTGCAGTAAACGTTGTGTGTTAAATAAAATATATGTTTTTGGTTGTGAGATATCTTGAATTGTGATCATAATGGATTTATCGGAGAAGATTGCCTGATATTTGTTTGACTTTTGGAACGGTTATTTGCTGCGATTGTTATACTTTATGTGATCAAAATTTGAAGATGGGGTTTAGTTGTTGGCCATACTGATTAGATTGACAGGTTGTACGCCATTTTTTCAGTAAAGTTAAATGCCAACTCATGAAGGTCTGTCCAAGATTGTCTGTCTGCTGCGCTGTTAATGAATGAAATCGTTGTATTTTGAGAATTCCATTTTTTTTCAGTGTAATACATTGTTAAACTGTCTATAATATGGCATCTCAACATTACTAGCCTGAAGGCACACTGGGTTGATGCTCCTTCAATGTCACAATGTGTTGATGGTCTTTCTATGTCACAATGGGTTGATGGTCCTTGTATGTCACAATGGGTTGATGGTCCTTCTATGTCACAATGGGTTGATGGTCCTTCTATATCGCAATGGGTTGAGGGTCCTTCTATGTCACAATGGGTTGAGGGTCCTTCTATGTCACATTCGGTTGATGGTTTTTTTTCTGTCACACTGGGTTGATGGTTCTTGTTTGCCACACTGGGTTTATGGTTCTTCCATCTCACAACTGGTTGTCAGCTCTTCGCTATCACACTTGGGTGACAGCTCTTCTATGTCACACTCGGTTTGACTTACTATGTCATAACTGATGCATGATATAAATTCATAACATGATGCTACTATACATTTACTAAATAGGAAGTGCCCTGTTGTAATGGATAAATATTCTAATAAACACAATCGAGATACTCTGACATTGTGTATTGACATAAAATCTGTGTGAACCTCATATCACAGACGTTTCTAATTTATTTGCTTTCTTCGAAATTTGCTCGGCGACCTAGCTGGGAATTTTGGACTAGAATCTGGCCTCTTTGTCACACTCAACGTTTTTTCAGTTCATATCTGATATACAGATAAACTTACCAGCTTACAGATATTGAAGGGAAGCAGGCATTTTCGAATTTTAATAAATGATCAACAAGCAGATGGTCTCACTAATCAACCAACTTGGCTGAAAACGGACAGTAATTCCGAGAGCCATACATGTCAAACTCAGTTGATCATTATAAGAAACTATTGGTATGTGAACACATTCAGGTCAAGAGACTGACAATCGCATATTTAAGAAAAGAATGGAAAAGGGAAAGTTTATCTTTCATTTGTAAGGTACTCAGCTGATTTCTGCTTTGAATTGCAGTAAAGATAAATTAATTACATTAGACTTAACTAAAGTACATAATACTGTAATTGCTTCACGGCAAGAGGGACTTCGTGAAAGCTCAGAACACATAAAAGACAACTGGACCAACAATTGTGCGTAGACACGTTCAAATCAATAAGGGCATTTTTCAATAGTAATCAAGGGCTTTGTAAACCGCTAGAGAGTGATGTTATCATCTGCAAGTCATGTTGACACGACAACGACGTTTGTTAGACGCTACATGAACGATAACGACAAACAAATCAACAACTCCACAGTGGGGACAACAAGACTGTATGTTCAAGTGATCCAAATTTAAGTGCGGTCTTCTGGCCCGTTGGTCTCGCAGCGCACTGCTCGCTAACGAGGTCGATGATGCGTTATCGCCCAGGCTCGCTTCCCTGGAGACGGTCCGTGTTTCAAACTATTCTACGAGATTGAATTCTGCCGGAATAGATGGCATTGTTGATCATGAAAATAAGTGCACGGCCGCTGTGATGTGGGTCACTACTCACAGGCCGTGAGTTACTTGCCCCTACGCAAGCACTCTCCCGGTCTTATCGACTTCCGGGAAAACCAGCCATTACCCGAATAGTTCCCCGCGGAATGCTACAAATCTATTGGCCTATCGCTCTGACCAATCGGCACCTTTGTTAATTATTCGCCCGTCCGTTTGTGTTGATCAGACAATGGACGCTAAGATGCCCATTAATTGACAATGGAAGGCAACTGTCTTCCTTCTTAACGTCCAGGATGAAGCCGCGGTCAGGATTAAATGAAATTGGAATAAGTTGGTTCGGACACTGCGCCAAAGCTTTGTTTATTGCGAGACCTAAGATCCATTAACAATTGTACCTTGCGTCGATAACACTCAGGAGACGTTGAATAATTATGTTGTTTTTTTCCGTTCTTGTCGTTCGCTCTAAAGTAAAGTATTCCTTCACTAAAAGAATAATACGACTAAGGAAAAAATACCGTATAACTATGCAGTCCCTACGTAGTGTGCAGGCTATGTTTTTATTATTCCTCTTATATAACAACTATACTCTACCGGTGTTTTGAACCTGAAGAAACAGCAAAGAGGAAGTTACTATCAGTCCTGAACCAAAGCTGGAAAAGGGGAATTGTACCTCAGGCATAGAAAGATGCTGTAATTATACCAGAACCAAAGAAAGAAAAAAATAGAGCAGATCCAAATGGATACAGGCCTATCAGTCTGCTGAGCTGTGTAGGAAAACTGATGGAGCGTATGATAAACACCAGACTGATGTGGCATCTGGAAGAAAAATACATACTAATTCCACAGCAAGCAGGCTTTAGACAGCACAGATCCACTGAGAACTAGATCACTCTCATAGCCCAGGAAATAGAGGATGCTTACCAGGAGAAAAAACACACAGTAGCGGTTTGGGTGGATTTAGAGAAGGCATTTGACAAGAGGGACAAAAAGTCAGGCTACGAAGAAGTGAAGTTTGTAAGAAAATGTACAGATGGATCAGCCACTACCTCAAAAACAGAACAGTCAAAGTTCAAGTACAAGGGCAGATGAGCAAAAAGGTGACACTTGAGCAGGGAGTACCGCAAGGGGGAGTACTATCACCCACACTTTTCCTGGTGTATATAAACAACATCTCAGAGAATATACCAAGAAGGGTCCACAGCTCCATGTTTGCAGACGATCTGGCTATGTGGACCTCTGAAAAAAATCTCACCATAGCAAGCAATCAGATGCAGCAGGCCCTAACATCGTTGGAGGAGTGGGCGAACTCATGGCTTGTCAAAATAAATGAGGAAAAAACAACATGTACGATATTCTCGCTTTCAAACAAACCCCAAAACACACAAAAAAGTCTTAACGGCAAATATCTGCGGCCAAACGACAACCAAAACTACCTGGGATTCACATTTGATCGGCGCATGACTTGGAAAAGTCAGATCGAGAGAAACCGAATGAGAGCCAGACAAAGAATGGCAATAAAGAGGAAACTTGCTAGCTGGGGAGCAGACGAAAGTATACTAAAGAAACTGTACACTGGAAGAGTGAGACCAGTTCTCGAGTATGGCATTGCGGCATGGACAACAGCAGCAAAGGCGAATTTTGATAAAATTAGCAAACTTCAACACCAAGCCATGAGAGTTATAACAGGAGGCATGAAGTCAACGTCAATTGTAGAAAGATCTAGAAAGATTACAAATCTGCAATCCCTGACCGACAGAAGAGACTGCAGAGCCCAGCAGCAAGCAGAGAAACTCAGAAGACTGACAGACCATCCAATGCGTCAGACACTAAATAGATTTGGAAATGGGAAACTAAAGCGGAGAAATTTTGCAGAAATAGCCAAAGCAAAGATGAGCGAAGACCCTGTGATCACATTAACAACACCAAAGCCCATCCCTACTGTACGCAAACCTACCTGGAGGCAGCATATACTTCCGGAGATGGTAGAAAATATACCAGGTATTGGAAACAAGAACAGCCAGACTGTAAAAGAAAGAAGAGATATAACCCTGAGGTACATAACGAAAAACTACCCAAGTATGGACTGGACCCATGCATACACCGACGGTTCTGTAACAAACACAACACAGAACGGAGGGGCAGGGGTATTCCTGAGCATACCAAATGGTAAAAAAATAACACTGTCAGTGGCAACTGGAAAATACTCAAGCAATTTCAGAGCGGAGGCAGAGGCACTGAGGGCTGCAGTAGAAGAAATGGTGACAGGCAAAAGAAATGAAAGCCATATAGTCCTGTTTACAGATGCCCTGGCCGTAGCCACAGCACTAAAAAGCCTGAAAAATGCCGAACCTAATGATTTAAGAGCAGTACTCTGTCAACTATGCCAGCAGTCTGCACCAAAAAAGAGTAGTGGTACAGTGGGTTCCATCTCACTGTAACATCCAAGGAAACGAGGAGGCAGACAGACTGGCAAATGATGGTGCAAGACTACCACAACCAGATCCTAGTGTGACCTACGAAGTGTCCAAAAGGCTTATTAGAGCCAGATACATGACCAAATGGGAAATAGAACATACTGGCTACACAAAAAACGATGCCTATTACCAGCTGAACAGAAGAGAGCAGGTCGTGGTCTTCAAACTCCGCACAGGCCACAATAGACTGAGGTACCATCTATTCAATAAATTGTAGATAGGTGGCCATGACGAATGCACGTGTGGTACCGGGAAAATGACCGCTGAACATTTGCTGCAAAACTGCCCGACATACGAGGATCGGAGAAAGCACATGTGGCCATCACCAGGGGCAACACTAGACACGCTCTATGGCAGTGTCGACAGCCTTAGGATGACCGCTGCTTTTTTCGAAAAAATACAGGTTGACGTCTGATAGCGTACAAAGAAGAAGAAGAAAAAAAACCTGATGGTCAGGAGATTAGTGTCCTAACCGACCGGCCACTCGCTCTAGACATCACTTTCCTTATTAAACCCATAGCTCTGATCCTAATGACTAACAGTTTATCCCTCACTTGATCACACTCATGGACTTTGTAAATGTTTCCGTATGCCTCAGAATTCTCTCGTCAACATACAGTTTATACATCTTCTAAGTTGGAGAGTTCATACTGTCAGTTTGCTCTTCCCGCGGACTCGACACTTTTCGAGGGCACAAATCTGTGTATGAGCATTTTCACTTTTTGAACAGATGGTGTCAGCAGCTGCAGACTTGACGTGTAGTCAAGTTAAAGATCAGTCCCAGAGCAACAATTCTCGTCGGGGATGACAGTAACTCTTCATGAACTAAGCCGCAGACTTTGTGGGGTGGGGTTGCCAGTTCCCTTCCTTTGTTTTCAACCTTCCCCAACTCATACGTCAGGTTCCAGTTGCAGATGGGTCGACTAGAAGAGCGGTCGTACCAGACGTGAACCACGGAACGAAACGTTCGTCCGTCAATTCGAACCCTTACATGTTGTAATCCCAAGACTAGCAAGTCAGCTCACTGTCGACTAGACTACACGCCCCACTAATTTGTATCATTGCATGTATTCTTTGTAATGGATAGTTTGTTTGGTTTGTTTGTTTGTTTGTTGTTGTTTGTTTTTTTTGGGGGGGGGGGGGTGGGGGGGGGTTTCTTGTTTGTTTTACTGTTCGTCTTATTTCTCTATTCACAAAGACGGTGTGCGTTGCACTTTGTTTTTAATCAGATCATTGGACAACTAACTCCAGTACTTAATTTCCAGCAAGTGACAAAAACTACCTAAAGAGCGTTATTCAATACTATTTTCGTCTTTACACTTTGCTACCAATGTCAAAGCTGGACACTAACATTAAATGATAAACGACACATCGTAACAGCAGAAAAGAAATACTTGCGAAAAATATTGGGTTGAATAAGGAGAGACACGATCAGAAACAATGCCATCAAGAGGTGAAACAACACGAGTTTTAGACTACATCAAAAGGTGAAACAAGGAGATAGGTGATCAGAAACAATGCCATCAAGAGGCAAGTGGAAACAACACGAGTTTTAGACTACATCAAAAGACAGCAACTAAAATCGTCTGACCAGGTAACAAGTCTACCACCGCCCAGCATCCCCCTCCCCCTTTAAGGAAGCAATGATATTTAGATATAACGGATTCAAGGCCTAAGAGCCGACCACGAAAACGGTTGCTTTGGAAAATATCTGAGGCGGTGAATGTCACTGTACACAACAAACACAGTAGGACTCGTTCCAGAGATCTCTTCATAACCTGACGCTGAATATGCAAAACAGGATAAGCGAATAGGAGAAGAATGTACGGAATTCAACTCTCGATACCGGCATGCTTCAGTCGATCCATCTGTAAAAAGGGTAGATTGCAAATGGGTGCCTGGCTTAGGGAAGGACAGACAATGAGGAAGGGAACTGGCCACCCAACCTCATTCAAACGGTGGCTTAATACGATGGGATAAACATTAATGAAAAACAATGTAAAGTTGATTAAAGTTAGGTTTAATCAAACTTTAAAAATGGGTATGGTCAGATACCGCACCGAGACGAGAACACAAATAAAACCTACGTTACGACCATTAGGCCTTCATCAGGGACAACAAATAACAACAATACTGAACTAGCAAATCAACATTTAAGGAAAAAATGGTCTACTTATCTGATGGTAGACCCAGTCTGTCTAAGCGACTGGTTGGGTCGGAAGCTCGACTGAAAAAGACCTTAATACGATGAAATCTAACACTTCATCCCCGACAGCACATAATTAAATTGAACTTAGTTAAACAATAACAGAAACTCGTATATTATTTACATGATGTCATTACAGCTGATTACACCGCCTACACATCGACAGCTCCATACCCCCAGTACTCCAGCACACCATACTCAGCAGACCCGTCCTCCTGGAACATTCGAAACACCGCCAACCTTATCAGTAAGTATATGCTGCATGCAGTCCACGCTATCATTATCATCACTCGCCATGCCCAGGGAAGTTGTCAATTAAGTACCTTCACCATTGTCAGTATATTAAACTCATCAACTAACTTATCACATTTCATGTTTTTCTTCTTATTAATCTTTTCCCAAACCCAAGTGGTTTGCCGGGGTCTATGTGCATGACAAGAACAAGAATAGACCAACTGTCCCACAGAGGGCATGTCGTAAGAGGCGACTAACTGTGATAAGGCATAACACCGGTCATGGTTAGAGTAGCATGGATACCGCCTAATAGGCTGTGGGTCTACTTTTCTCTAGTGTTTCAGTCTATTAAGATAGACTCGCACATCAGTTAAGGATCCTCTATAGTGGAGTAATAAGCTGCTCGAGCCTAGCCCGTTAAACAGGAAATGCTCTTCCTGCCTTCACCAGAGATAGGACCTACACAGGGGCTTATGCCCATGTAGAAGCACAGGTTAACAAAGACTAAGACATCTTATCACTTCTATCATGTTTCTAGGTTTGGCAAGATTATTCTATTTTTAAGATGTAGTTTCTTAATTATATCTATTCTTATTTTGTCATAGAGAGGGACAAATCCTTATACTATTTAATTTAATTTCTCTTTAATTTCTACTTGTTGGATGTCCATGGAATATAAAACAGCATTTTCATGGATCACGTTTTAAATTTGTATATAGTTTTAACGACTGTATATTCATTGTATATTGGTGTAATCTACAATAACAATGTCTTAATATATCTCATGTCGGTAAGAATAAAGAAAGTGGTGCTCGTGTAGGTAACAACAGGTAAAGTGGTGCTCAGGTAGGTCGCAATAGGTAAAGTGGTGCTCAGGTAGGTAGGAAAATGTAAAGTGGTACCCATGTAGGTAGGAATATGTAAAGTGGTGCTCAGGTAGGTGATAATAGGGAAAGGGGTGCTAAGGTAGGTAAGAATAGGGAAAGAGGTGATCAGGTAGGTAAGAATAAGGAAAGGGGTACTCGTGTAAGAAAATGAAAAGTGGTACTCCGGTAAGAATAGGGAAAGTGGTGCTCAGGTAGGTAAGAATAGGGAAAGTGGTGCTTAGGTAGGTAAGAATAGGGAAAGTGGTGCTCAGGTAGGTACGAATAGGGATATTAGTACTTGGGTAAGAATATGGAAAGTGGTACTCGGGTAAGGATATGGAAAGTGATACTCCTGTAAGGATATAGAAAGTGGTACTCAGGTAAGGATATGGAAAGTGATACTCGGATAAATAATGATAACCCCACTACACTCCTCCAAGCATGTCGACTGGAGAGGGTTTTGCATTTGGCTAGCGACATCATCATGAAATATGAAATGCTAAAGAAAATTATTTTCAAATCTCACACACTAATCTACTGATACAGACTTCATGTAAGGTGCCAGTTGGAGTTCTCATCCTGTACTACGAATAGAGCGATCAGGATTGGAGAAGACGAAATATATTTTGAAAAGCTCACACAGTAATTATTATTTGCTTCGTCCAATCAATTCATTGTTTGATTGCATACGTGCCGTCTTTGTACTAACGTAACAACAAAGCTTATATGACGTCTTCAAAATGACGATGATTCGGGAAATACTTAGTGGCAGAGAAAGCCAATATGTTAATCTCTGGATTTTTAAAAAGTCAGATTTACTTGTATCTCTCTTCGCTCAATATAGAATTCAACGCCATTCTCTTTAGAAAATATGATTAGGCACACATGAAGATATCCTCACAACATCACGCCACCCTTCTCTGTCAGCAGCCGCTGCATGTGCCTCTTCTGGTCGGAGATTGGCCCATTCTTTTATGTTGTCCTCCCACCTTATTTTTGGACGGCCTCTTCGTCGTCTGCCTTGCACCTTTCCGTGAAGGATCGCATTTACAAGACCATTTGATCTCGATATGTGACCGTGAAAATGAGAGCCATATAGTCTTGCTGACAGATGCTCTCGAAGTAGTCACAGCGCTAAAAAGCCAGAAGAACACTGAGCTTAATGACTTAAGAGCAGCACTCTGCAAACTGTGCCAGCAGTCCGCACCAAAAAGGGTGGTGGTACAGTGGGTTCCGTCACACTGCAACATCCTAGGCAACGAGGAGGCAGACAGACTGGCAAAAGAAGGTGCAAGGCTACCACAAACAGATACCAGTATGACGTACGAAGAGTCAAAACGGCTTATCAAAGCCAGATACATGTCCAAATGGGAAACCGAACATACTGGTTACACCAAAAACGATGCCTATTACCAGTTGAACCGAAGAGAACAGGTCGTTGTCTTCAGACTTCGCACTGGCCACAACAGACTGAGGTACCACCTATTCAACAAACTGAAGATAGGGTGTACCGACGAATGCCCGTGCGGTACTGGTAAAATGACCACTGAACATCTGCTGCAGAACTGCCCGACATACGAGGATCAGAGAGAGCAGATGTGGCCATTGCCAGTGGAACTGCAAGACAAGCTGTATGGTAGTGGCGAGAGTCTCAGGATGACCGCCGCTTTTTTCGAGAAAATAATGGTTACTGTCTGACTGTGTACGCAGAAGAAGAAGCAGAAGAAGAAGAAGAAGATATGTGACCGTACTAAGCGAGTTTCCTTCTTGTAAAGGCCCTATTGCTGGTGTAATTCTATCTCGTATTTCCTCATTTGTAACTCGATCTTTGTACGTGACGTTTAAAAGCCTTCGGAAACATCTCATCTCCAATGCCTGTATCCTTCACTGAAGGTCATGAACTAATTGTAGTGTAGTTTTCGTTTATGTTTCTGTTCCACTGCATTGTCTTGGCTACTCGTATTTCTTAATTTGTTAGTCCCTTCGGTAAATAAAGGTAAACGGATAAATTGTCCATTTATGATTATGTTTGCGATTTATTGATATTATAGCAGCAAATACATTCCCAAATGGTGTACCCACCACTTATATTTATCATATCTTTGTCCTCAGACTCGCCATACTATTACCCTCCCACCATGCATTCAGACTTGGCATCATCCGCGGCATCCCCTACAAAAACATAATGAAAGATGTGCTGTTGTGTGGCGCCTTCCCGCTCACACTGACACCCCTTAGCTCAAGTTATATCCCCTTCAAGGTGAACATAACCCAAGTAAATTATTCTATCCTCGTAAAGACTTGCCAGACCGGACATGCAGCGTGAGATGACCAGATGCTTCAGACCTTGTTTATACATAGTTTATACATTACTGAATATTTAATGTATGTTCCATTTCTAATCCAAACATGTTTACCAATATCATTTCCTTATCATTAGCAAAATTGAGTAATTAACATTATATATATATATATATTATAACTTGTAATATGATATGTATCTGAATAAGACAGACAATGTGTATTACGAAACACGTCTGAGACGTTCCAAGTTTGTTGGAACAGAATTTGTGAGACACTGCCGTACCTGATATTTATATTACATGCTGAAACATTTCAAAACATTGTGAAAATAATTTTTCCTGGATGAGATCAAAGTTCTTTTTAAATGAGCTCAGTATTTAAGAATGTGGAATCAGAAGTTCCGGTGCAAATTATATTTTAAATCACTTAATGATATGTGTTAGATAGAGTGCGGCTGTTGCCATCAAACTGTAGTGAGTTGTCCATGAACCTCTGGGCTAGACCTGTTGTTGGTCTATTTTTATGCACTGAAATGATTTATTTGTAGACAAATAAAAGAAGCTCACAGCCGTGAATTAAACCTTCAGTGCAAATTAGTTTAAAGTGCTCTGAACATGAAACAATAACAGTGAAAGTATTATTTGTTAAAACATAAATATATATTCAGTTTCTCAGACCAATGGGAGCGAATAACATTAACAGTCTCCAAAGGGACCAAATCCACAACACAGAAAACCAGACCTTAAATCTCCTTCAATGACGTCGTAGAAAATGTGTCGTTAAGAAAATGCAGATAAACGGGACAGGGGATTGTGCATGCCTGACAAGAGTTGGACACGAAAAGGGACATGACGGTCTCCACACAACTTTAAACGTCTACTCGGAGGTCCATTAATCAGATTGCGAAATGGACTGAGGGAAGCCCTTGGTCCAACATGGTACTCCAAGGATGATGAACGAAATGAGGTTAAACAAGATGTGGCTACCTGGAATTTGTTGTGCCTGATTGGACACCAGGTTTATACATATAGATAAAAATCCTTTCTTGTCTCTTTTTCTGGAGTTTGTCCTATAAATGACATCATGTCGTAGTTGAACAACGATTCCTGCGCCTTTCGTCCATATACATCTGGTTTCAGCACGAAATTTGTTGCCTTCTATCTGTGACCCCTGATTCCCTTAGCCTGACGACACTCGTGCAGCCAGATTCCAGGGCGATTACGTGGAGGATGAATAAAGTCTTGGTCAGCTGTGGCTTACTGACCCTTGTGCAAGCAGAGATCTGGATGCCGATACAAGAAACAACTGGGAGAAGCTGGAGAGAGTTGGGAAAAAAATATCAAGTTTTTAGAGCAGGTTTTGTTGATGGACTTTGCACCTCAGGATGATAGGCGCAGAGCAGAAGCAGAAGAATAAAAATACGAAGCAAAAGAAGAAGGTGTTTATGCTGTTCAAGCCGTTAAAAGTTTTCTCCGTGTTTGACATGTATTTTCTTCACTAACAATTGTCTAATGTGAACAACTTTGTTGGCCTGGTCGTCATGAGATTTACATTTCCTTCAACAAGGGAGTGAGTAGATGTGAGTATTGTGTGTGTTTATTGTGTATCAGGTTATTGAAGAAACGTATGTGTTTAATGTGTGTCTGGTTATTAAAGAAATGTGTGTTTATTGTGTGTCTGGTTATTGAAGAAATGTGTGTTTATTGTGTGTCTGGTTATTGAAGAAATGTGTGTGTTTATTGTGTGTCTGGTTATTGAAGTAATGTTTGTGTTTATTGTGTGTCTACTTATTGAAGAAATGCGTATGTTTATTGTGTTGCTAGTTATTAAAGACATGTTTGAATTGATCACTATACTCTTGAACTGAGCTCAATTCCTTGATGTATTTCCACAAGTGCTCAAATAATTATACAATGTATTATAAAACTTGATATTTTATTAAATGTGAATTTACATGTGTAGATAATAATTCGAGAAATTAAAGAGATGCTTATAAAGCGAATGAATGTAAGAGATGATATTCTGGCTTCACATGTAATTAGCATATTCTGGGGTAAAAGTACAGATGGCCTAATAGGAGACAGAGTCATCGGTGATGAAGTGTTACCGATCTTTATTGTGGCATGTCATAGTTGTTTGGGAGATAGTGGGAACAGTTTCCTTCCTAGCTCTCAAGAGTGTATCTCCATTTGAATCGGTCTGCAGCTGTGAGGCCCATGTCCTTGGTCAGAATTCATTGTTCAGATGTTGGGTCCAAAGTCTAAGTACATTTTTCAGCTGTAGGGTCCTTGGTCAGAGTACATTGTTCAGCTGTAGGGTCCTTGGTCCGAGTACATTGTTCAGCTGTAGAGTCCTTGGTCAGAGTACATTGTTCCGCTGTAGGGTCCTTGGTCAAAGTACATTGTTCAGCTATAGGGTCCTTGGTCAGAGTACATTGTTCAGCTGTAGGGTCCTTGGTCAAAGTACATTGTTCAGCCGAAGGGTCCTTGGTCAGAGTACATTGTTCAGCTGTAAGGTCATTAGTCAGTGCATTGTCCAGCTATTGAGTCACCTGTCATCTGGCCCAATCCTCATTTTGTAGTAAAAATGGCCATTGAGTCTGTTATGCCCAGATCTCAGTCTGAAGATGTTGACTTGCTCTTCTTTAGTTAAATCATAGCAGTTGTCTTCTTTTCGGAAGTCAGGATGTTGATCAGCCCATTGCCCTCTGAAGTTTGCGTTACCGATGGTTTTGGTCTCATTATACGTGATGCTCAAGTGTGTTTGTTGGGATGCCCCTTTACACTGTGCTGGTTTACCTTTTAAATGTGCACTATACAAAGAAGTATTTCCCGTTTTCTGTGTACATTATCTCATGAGGCCATTCATATAAATTGTCTACAGCCAGTGATTGAAACAGCCGTTTACGTTTAAACTTGAAAAGGTTCATATACATTTACCTGAGTGTTAGAGCGGCTCATCTCGCAGAACAACTTTGATATGTTTAATTTCCTTGTAACGACACGTTTAGGTCCACCCTGCTGTAAATTAATACCAAACCCATAGCGTTAGGGAGAAAAAGGCAGCGAGGAAGGAAACTGGCATTCCAGTTTACAAGATTTAGCCTAACACTTCATCACCGATGGCATTGTATGCTGTTTAACTTCATTTACTATGTATACATTTATTGATTAACAAGAGCATATGTATTTAGTTATCCAGTACTAAATTGGTCACTTACATTTCGTTATGCAATATATGCATAGATCATTTGTGTTTTCTGTTAAAATCAGCTACTAGCGCTCAAGTGGATCGTTCTGTTTCTGGTGTAGGGGATGACAATGGAAGAGTTGATATTTTGGCTTTGGAAATAGAGAAGGGGCTAGCAGGGACATGGTGATATCAGACAACGACTAGGAGTGGAGATATTAGATATCAGACAACGACTAGGAGTGGAGATATTAGGTACCACACAACGACTAGGAGAGGAGATATTAGATTTCAGACAACGACTAGGAGAGAAGATATTAGATATCAGACAACGACTAGGAGTGGAGATATTAGATATCAGACAACGACTAGGAGTGGAGATATTAGATATTGAACAACGACTAGGAGTGGAGATATTAGATATTGAACAACGACTAGAAGTGGAGATATTAGATATCAGACAACGACTAGGAGAGGAGATATTAGATATCAAAATGACTGGAAGGGAAGATATTAGGTACCAGACAATGACTGGGAGAGGAGATATTAGATATCAAAATGACTGGGAGTGAAGATATTAGGTATCAGACAATGACTGGGAGTGAAGATATTTGATATCAGACAATGACTGGGAGTGAAGATATTATATATCAAAATGACTGGGAGTGAAGATATTTGATATCAGACAATGACTGGGAGTGAAGATATTAGATATCAAAATGACTGGGAGTGAAGATATTAGGTATCAGACAATGACTGGGAGTGAAGATATTTGATATCAGACAATGACTGGGAGTGAAGATATTATATATCAAAATGACTGGGAGTGAAGATATTTGATATCAGACAATGACTGGGAGTGGAAACAGGTAATAGGGACATCAGGCAATGATTGTCTATTAGACGATGGAACCGAATTCAATGAATTTACGATCAATAGGTTGTACTAATCTCACATCAAAAGTGGACTGATCAGGATGTAACTACATGTATGTCCATCAAGAGCCCCAGAAGAGGTTGGTCTAGAACCCAAAATAGTTATTGTTGGTTAGGTTATTGTGCGTAAGTTTTCAATTGTCACCTTGTGTAACGAGAGACATGTAGGGGCTACTACAAATTGTTATATTTTAATAGAGCCCTGTGATCTGTATACCGTTGGAATAATTCATCTGCTGTATTGCGTTTACTGTAAAAGTCTATCAACCAATTGGGCAGTTATTGGCCATCTAAGCAAATGGCAAATTTCATTTTGTTTATTTTTCTATTTAAAGGAAATTATTTAAGCGAAAGGCAAACGCATGGATAGGATTAAGTTTCGGAAAGAGCAACGCTATAAATATATATGTTGTGTGACAGAATGGAAGTGATTGCATGAGCAGGAAGATGTTTCACATGAATAAAATCTCATTTTGTTAATAGATACAAATGAGAATTGAAAGCGGGAAGCAATAACAAGGGTGCTGTTATACGTAAATAATTGTCTGCATTATAAATAGTAAAGAATGTCGGGAGACGTCCAAGCTGATGCGTAGTCTTGCATGAAATGTCTGCATTTTATATAGTACAAACTGTGGCGAGACGTCCAAGTTTATGCTTGGCCTTGCATGTGATAGAAATTATTCATTGAATGGGAAACAATATCATTTTGCAATCATTGGTATTAGAAGTAAAGTGTGTCAGTATTAGATCGGCATCCACTTTGGCTGTATTAGGAAGCCGTTGTTGAATGCCCACTTGAATCAATTTACTCTTGTGTGCGCACTGAAAAGGGCGTAAAGTGGTGGGTTGCAGTACCTTTGCTCACCTCTCGACCATACTGTTGAAAGTAGAGCTGGATTATCCAGGCTGTTTTGCTATGCTTGGCTTTATCTGCGTGACGCTCACTACTACGGGATCACGTCGATCTACATCTTGTTAGTTAAACTGTCTGGAAAACAGCTTGTTTCCTGGAAATTCTATATGGAAGAGAGGTCAGAGTCTTCGTCAGTCTATTTCTCCTGACCCTGACGCGACTTTCTGTTCAGTATGTTTTGATAGCGTCTCGCTCGAGTGGTTCTCAGAAAAAAGATAATAGGATCCCTATTTCCATCCTTGTATATCGTAAAAGACGACTAAAGAAGGATGTGCATAGAGCTGGCGACCTGTCCATGTAAAAATTATTGTTATAAAAGCGCACTGCAGTAGACTGGAATCAAGCTTTCCCAAAAGCTGGTTAGATGAGCGAAATGGAGTGTTGGATCTATTCTTCAACAAATGTAGTGTTGGATCTATGCTTCAATAAATGTAGTGTTGGATCTATGCTTCAACAAATGTAGTGTTGGATCTATGCTTCAATAAATGTAGTGTTGGATCTATGCTTCAACAAATGTAGTGTTTGATCTATGCTTCAACAAATGTAGTGTTGGATCTATGCTTCAACAAATGTAGTGTTGGATCTGTGCTTCAACAAATGGAGTGTTGGAACTATGCTTCCACAAATGGAGTGTTGAAATTATGCTTTAACAAATGGAGCGACGGGGGAAGTTACTATAAGAACTCCCTTACATTTTTTTTTAACTGCGGTGTTTCTGTTCACGCCCTTGTGTTGGAGAGACTCTAGGACAAGTGAATAACAGATCAGCTGACACAAATATAGCCATAAAAACTCTCCCAATCTCATGGTTAACAAATCACCGAACTCATTTTCTCCATGTCCCAAACCGCCCTGTTTGAGCTAAAGTATGGGACAGACTCCAATAAAACTCACTGCCATAAATCGCCGAAAAAATCTACCAAAATAAATAAATTTAAAAAAACGGTTTCAAGACAGTTTTACTTATAAACAGAAAATTTCAGAGCTGACCTCTCGTCTTACATATATTAGACGACACAGCAATAGCTGCACACGGAAAAGTTTTGAGGAAGTGGAGATCGGACTTACAAAAGTTCTAGACATAATGGCCGAATACTATTAGGAAAACCACTTCACAGTCAATCCCAGTAAAACACAGGTTTGTGCTTTCCATTTGAAGAACAGAGAAGCAAGACGATAACTTCATATTAAATGGCGCTGACAGGTACTTGAACAGAGCGATACACCCAAGTATGTAGGCATTGTAATGAACCGCACATTATCGTACACGGCACATTGCAATGCGGTAAAACAAAAAAGTGCAAGAAATAACATAATTCACAAACTAACAAACACTGCATGGGTAGCATCCCAAACGGTGATCCGCACATCAGCTCTTGGACTATATCGCTCAGCGACAGAATATGCGGCACCAGAATGGCATGCATCTACACACACGAAATAGGCCGATGTGGCAGTAAATTATACATGCCGAATCGTAAAAGGATGGGTTAAACCGACACCAACGGATAAAGTCTACGCAATCGCCGGTATCGCATCTCCGGATATTAGAAAACATATCGTATCTGAAGTTGAGAGACAAAAGCAGCCCTGCTACCAGAGACACCCTTTTTTGGACATACAGAAAGAATGGGACTGAAATCAAGAAAAAGTTGTCTGCGGATTGTAGAGCATTCAAAAACAGAACCCCAAGAGAAACCGCATAGAAAAGTGGCGCCAAAAGAATGGGGAAGGTTGGATGGAGATCAGAGAAGAACCTGCACCAGGACATGATTTGTCATATACTAGGTGGAGATCTCTGAACAGGTTAAGAACAGGTGTGTTCAGATGTGGGTCTAAACTGAAAAAGTGGGGATTTGCAGACAATGAATATTGCGAATGTGTGGCTGTCCAGGACCCGGAACACGGGATTATATGCCCTGTGATGTAGGAACCATGTGCAGTGGAGGACCTGATGGTGGTCTAATGAAAGAGCACTGGCGGGCGCTGGTTTTTTGGGCGAAGAGTATGTGAGGTTGCCGGACACGGAAAGTAAGTATACATCAAGGATTGGAGGAACGAACATAGTAGGACACTACTACAGCAGTACACCAATACAGCAGTACACTAATACAGCAGTACACCAATACAGCAGTACACTAATACATCAGTACACTACTACAGCAGTACACTAATACAGCAGTACACTACTACAGCAGTACACCAATACAGCAGTACACTAATACAGCAGTACACCAATACAGCAGTACACTAATACATCAGTACACTACTACAGCAGTACACTAATACAGCAGTACACTACTACAGCGGTACACCAATACAGCAGTACACTAATACAGCAGTACACCAATACAGCAGTACACCAATACAGCAGTTCACCAATACAGCAGTACACCAATACAGCAGATATATGTCCACTCTTGGAAGGTTATGTTGTCATTTGCCATCTTGTAGTAAAAATAGTACTATATCTCTGAATATGAAAACTGATTGCTTCATTCGTTGTGCTTGAATGCCATCATGCTTCTGTATTACATGATCTGCTTGTCCAAGAAAGATATTATTGCTCTTTACTTTTATCATATTATACCCTGACATATTCGCACAACTACTGTATAGCTGTTCTTTGTGGGGGCTTATTATCAAGTAATATTTGCGTTAGCTGACTCACTGTATACCACGATCACTTTAATTTATATTTATATACTACATGACCTGTTATCTATGGGTCATATCACATTGTTATCAATACGAAACTCATTCAGCATAATTCTTTGTTTAAAAGACTCATTAATAGTTAACATTTGTGCATTGTTTTACTTTAGTATTGCTTTGTTTCCCTGCTATAATATAACCTTTTTATTATTCACGTCTTTAAAATGTTTTTAAACAATTTTTTTAAAACCTAAACATTGAAAAACCAATCGTACCTTTTTGTGTGCGATTCTTGCCAATGACAAAACGTATACTGTATAGTTGTACTGTGTACATAATCCACGTTTACCTGAACATCCAGAACATGTTACCTTTTCCCACTTCCCTCTTGATATTAGGCTCCCGTCTTTATTTGCCATTTGCCAGGATTAAATATTAGAGGAATGTATTCAGTCTTAATGATTATTATTTAAAAAGTGAACCCAGTTCCACAATAACATATGCATCTGATTTCGTGCTGAGCAACATTGGGGTTCCGATCTCACTGGCTGTGAAGGTCCCACTGGAGGTGAAAATCGTCATGGCGTGAAGATCCCATTGTGGGTGAAGATCCCATTGCGGGTGAAGATCCCATTGCGGGTGAAGATTCCATTGCGGGTGAAGATCCCATTGCGGGTGAAGATCCCATTAGAGGGGAAGATCCCATTGGAGGTGAAGATCCCATTGCGGGTGAAGATCCCATTGCAGGTGAAGATCCCATTGGGGTTGAAGATTCCATTAGAGGGGAAGATCCCATTGGAGGTGAAGATCCCATTGCGGGTGAAGATCCCATTGCGGGTGAAGATCTCATTGGGGTTGAATATCCCATTGGGGTTAAAGATCCCATTGGGGTTGAAGATTCCATTAGAGGGGAAGATCCCATTGGGGTTGAAGATCCCATTGGGGTTAAAGATCCCATTGGGGTTAAGGATTCCATTAGAGGTGAAGATCCCATTGGGGTTGAAGATCCCATTGGGGTTGAAGATTCCATTAGAGGGGAAGATCCCATTATGGTTGAAGATCCCATTGGGGTTGAAGATTCCATTAGAGGGGAAGATCCCATTGGAGGTGAAGATACCATTGGACCCCATTGATTAACAAGGGATCACATACATTTGATTATGGATTACAGAAAGGACACAAGAAAAAAAACAGTTATGTAATTTGCAGTTTTTGTGAAACTGTCATATTGAATTGTAACATGTAACTGATATTAGTAAATGTTCAATAAATGACTTTTTAAAAATGTATTTCAATGTTATCACTGAGCTGAAATTAAAGTATACGGTCTTCTCAATAATATATTTCTTCTGTAGAGCCACACCCCCCAATTGATATCTCATTCAATTTGTCAAATACATCATTTGGCCTGGCACTATCAGTGTATTTAGAAATATTGCCCTGGCGCTGTTAGTCTGCTAGAAATATTGCTCTGATGCTGTTAGTCTGCTAGAAATATTGCCCTGACGATGTTAGTCTGCTATAAATATTGCTCTAATGCTGTTAGTCTGCTAGAAATATTACTCTGATGCTGTTAGTCTGCTAGAAATATTGCTCTGATGCTGTTAGTATGCTAGAAATATTGATCTGACGCTGTTAGTCTGCTAGAAATATTGCTCTGACGCTGTTAGTCTGCTAGAAATATTGCTCTGACGCTGTTAGTCTGCTAGATATATTGCCCTGACGCTGTTAGTCTGTTAGAAATATTGACCAGGCGATGTTAGTCTGTTAAGAACATTGACCTGACGCTGTTAATTTACTAGGAACATTACCCGGCGCTGCTGATTTATTAGGAATATTGACCTAGCGCTGTTAGATTTACTAGGAGCATTCACCCGACGCTGTTAGATTTACTAGGAGCATTCACCCGACGCTGTTAGATTTACTAGGAGCATTCACCCGACGCTGTTAGATTTACTAGGAGCATTCACCCGACGCTGTTAGATATACTAGGAGCATTCACCCGACGCTGTTAGATTTACTAGGAGCATTCACCCGACGCTGTTAGATTTACTAGGAGCATTCACCCGACGCTGTTAGATTTACTAGGAGCATTCACCTGGTACTGTTAAATTAAGGAACTAGGAACACTGAACTGACGCTGTAGTTTACTAGTACTGTAAACCTGACACCGTAAGTTTCCATAAGGCCATTACCCTAATTAAGTTAATTTTCTCAGGAAGAATGGGCTGCATCTGTGACTCATCACTTATTACTTCTAAAGATAGACTGACTGGTTATATTGGTGATGTCAGTTGTATTTGCTGTTTCAATACAAGTACTGCGAAAAACGGATGGAGCACAGCGTCATCAATTTGGTACCCCAGATACAAGAAGTGACCTCGGGGGCGACCACCAACACGCTGGTTTGACACCCTTGCGTTCTGCAACAACAAAAAACAATAGCCGACTCATTATCAACTGGTCATATGTTGCCCATGACCAAAGATCATTGAAATAGAAGTTCGAACTCATTACAGTGTAACCATCCCTGTAGGACGTGGTATCCAGTAATAAGTAATATTAAATAATGTTGGTTACACCAAATAATGTTGGTTACAGCAAATAATGTGAGTAACACCAAATAATGTAACACCAAATAATGTAACACCACATAATGTAACACCAAATAATGTGAGTAACACCAAATAATGTGAGTAACACCAAATAATATGGGTTACACCCAAATAATGTGAGTAATACCAAATAATGTTGATTACACCAAAAAATGTGAGTAATACCAATTAATGTTGATTACACCAAATAATGTGAGTAATACCAATTAATGTTGATTACACCAAATAATGTGAGTAAAACCAAATAATGTTGATTACACCAAATAATGTGAGTAATACCAAATAATTTTGGTTACACCAAATAATGAGAGTAACACCAAATAATATTGGTTACACCAAATAATGTTGGTTACATCAAATAATGTAACACCAAATAATGTTGGTTTCACCAAAAAATGTTGGTTACACCAAATAATGTTGGTTACACCAAATAATGTGAGTAATCCAAAATAATGTTGGTTACACCAAATAATGTTGGTTACACCAAATAATGTGAGTAAAACAAAATAATGTTGGTTACACCAAATAATGTGAGTAACACCAAATAATGTTGGTTACACCAAATAATGTGAGTAAAACAAAATAATGTTGGTTACACCAAATAATGTGAGTAACACCAAATAATGTCGGTTACACCAAATAATGTGAGTAATACAAAATAATGTTGGTTACACCAAATAATGTTGGTTACACCAAATAATGTGAGTAAAACAAAATAATGTTGGTTACACCAAATAATGTGAGTAACACCAAATAATGTTGGTTACACCAAATAATGTGAGTAACACCAAATAATGTCGGTTACACCAAATAATGTGACCTTGATCTTGTTCTTGATATTGATAACCTGCTCTTCGGCGTAGTTGTGGGTCTCAACTTCATCTCCAGCGTACCTTGCCTTGGCCCACGGAAGTACAGTACATGGTAAGTGCTCATATAGAGGCATCTTGGATGGTGCAGCGTACAGCAAGGGAGTCTGACCAACGCATGGGAGATCTTCCCTGCGGTCTTTTCTTACCTCGGAGCTACCAGACTGCTATTGCTGTATTCCATCCACCATGGTTTCGTCGCAGTTTGTGACCAGTCCATCTATGTTTTGCCTTGTCTGCATGGATTACCGCATCCTTCACCAGGGACAATCGTCTTATGTCAGAATTGTGGAGACCTTTCATACGTTAGTTCTAAACAGTGATTCCGACCAAGCGTCAAACAAGGGAGGGCTAGGTTACTTTCAATTTGTCTTCTAGTGATTTTGTTAGTGGCTACGTTTCGGCATCGAAGGCCAAAGCAGGGAGTACAGTGGAATTGACATCCACTATCGTTCGTCTGGCAGAACTCGTCCCTACTCTCAATAGCTTTGAGTTCAATGGCCAGTCTTCTGATCAGATCAGCGGCGTGGCTATGGGCACCAGAATGGGCCCCAGCTATGCTTGTATGTTCATGGGTCACCTGGAATACTTGATCTGGCTTCCTTTCCAGGGCCCTTTTACTTTGAAGAATTATCGATAAATAGACGATGGGATTGGCATTACTGACATGTCTGAGAAGGATCTCCTAAACTTTATCGACTTTGTCAATAACTTACATCTCTCTATCAAGTTCACGTCTGACATTTCCCTCTCGTCTGTCCACTTTCTTGACATCACTGTCTCTATCTGCCCTTCCGGCCTCTCCACCACTGTCTACTACAAACCCACTGACGCCTCCTCTACACTTCCTCCCATCCTCAATCCTGCCGCGATTCTCTTCCTTTCTCAAACTCCTCCGCCTCCGACGCCTCTGTCAGGATGACGACGACTTCCTTCTCAGGGCCAACGAGATGCTTGACCTCTTCCGCAAGTGACTCTACCCTGAGACCACTCTCTTCTCCGCCCTCCAGCGGGTTCTTCTTATCTCCCGTCAAGACTCCCTCACTCCAACTCAGCGTCCTCCATCTGACCGTGTGAAACTTGTTCTTACTTATCACCTTCATTGCGCCTCTGTCCGGGATATCTTATTCCACCATATCCCTATTCTTCACTCTGATCCTACTACTCGAATAGCTTTTCCCGATCTTCCACTTGTCGTCTACAAACGGGACAGGAATCTGAGGGACTTGCTGGTCAGTAATCGCTTTCACACCAGCCCTCATAGCCTTCTAGGTACCAGATCGTGCAAAAATCCACGTGGCTGTGTTACCTGCCCTCATGTCATCCTTTCTCGCTCCATCACCTTTCCCCAAGCAGAATTCTTCATCAAAGATGGATTCACATGCAATTCCCACAACCTCATCTATTCTATCATCTGCCGCCAGTGTGGTATGACATACATTGGGGAAACGGGTATGGAACTGCGGGAGCGTTTTCGCCAACACCTCAATGATATCCCCAACCGCAGTGGTTCTCCAATTGCCAGCCACTTCAATGGTCTTGAGCACAGGGATAAGACTGACGTTAGTGTCGTTGGTCTAGTTTCTTGCTTCTCTGACGATCGTCTTCGATTCGCTATTGAGACTAGATTTATCTCCAGCATGTGTTGTCTCCACCGGATGGCCTTAATATCTTTCATGCCATTTCTTAAAACCTCATACTGGACTCCATCTATTTGTCTTCCTTTGCGCCCCTTGTCAGTTCAGGTTACATGATGATCTCCATAGTGAGATGACGTCCAAGATTAATGTACTCGTTGACATCCTCTAATCGTACCTCGCCAAGGAAGACTGGATCACAAGTGGTGAAGCGATTGTGCAACACTTTGGTCGAGACATTCATCTCCAGACCCGCTTTCTTGCCCTCTCCATTTAGTAGCTGCATCATTTGGTTGGCTTCTGCTTCAATCTGACTGCATCAATCACATCGATTTCAAAGGCAACCAGTCTCCCAGCACCTGCTCACACCACAAATCGCTTTTCACCTGCCACTCGAGCTTTGCTAGAGCGCGGCGCTAGACGGTTCGTTCTCCAGACAACCACACAGCCGTTACCACATTAAGCAAGATCTGCCCCAAAAACTCAAAGAAGATCATGAAAACTTTGCCCACGAACGTCTACTGAAAGCTGCTGAATATCAGCGAAGCATCAAATTAGCTACTCAATGATGTATGTTACAACCAAATGATGTGGGTTTGCACTAAATAATGTAGATTATACCAAACAATTCACAAGCGACAAAAAGGTTGAATTATCGCTACTTGTTAACTCAACTTGTCATTGTGTCATGAGCAAATGACAAAATGTCAAGTAAACTACATCCTAAAGCTTAAAAGCCTGCCATTATATCGTGATTGCATAAAGTGAAATATTTTCTGCTTAATGTCGTCAGAAATGAATTCCAATTCTGGGCGCCATAAATGGTTATTCTCAACTGTCAGACGATTACTATATACACTTCATCTACTGCACTGATCTACTTACGATATGCTGACAACACAGTATTGATCTAAGATAGCCCCAGGGCCTAGAACAAATAATTATATAAGTCCAGAAACATAGTGAAGCCCGGAATCTCTACCTGAATACAAATAAAACAAAGATATTGACAACTGATAAGGCAAAACTCCAACCTAAAATCGAGATAGATGGCGAAGAGATTTAAAATTTTACACATTTTGAATATCTGAGATCATCTTCTTCTTCTTCTTCTTCATCTTCTTCTTCTTCTTCTTCTTCTTCTTCTTCTTCTTCTTATTCTTCTTCTTCGTACGCTGTCAAACGTCAACCTGTATTTTTTCGAAAAACGCAGCGGTCATCCTGAGGCTGTCGACACTGCCAGAGAACTTGTCTAGTGTTGCCACTGGTGATGGCCACATGTGCTTTTTCTGGTCATCGTATGGCCGGCAGTTTTGCAGCAGATGCTCAGCGGTCATTTTCCCGGTACCACAAGTGCATTCGTCAGTGCCACCTATCTTCAGTTTATTGAATAGGTGGTACCTCAGTCTGTTGTGGCCTGTGCGGAGTCTGAAGACCACGACCTGCTCTCTTCTGTTCAACTGGTAATAGACATCATTCTTTGTTTAGCCAGTAAGTTCTATTTCCCATTTGGCCGTGTGTCTAGCTCTAATAAGCCTTTTGGACTTTTTGTAGGTCACACTAGAATCTGGTTGTGGTAGTCTTGCACCTTCTTTTGCCAGTCTGTCTGCCTCCTCGTTGCCTTGGATGTTACAGTGGGATGGAACCCACTGTACCACTACTCTTTTTTGTGCGGACTGCTGGCATAGTTGACAGAGTACTGCTCTTAAATCATTAAGTTCGGTATTTTTCTGGCTTTTTAGTGCTGTGACCTACGGTCAGGGCATCTGTAAACAGGACTATCTGGCTTTCATTTCTTTTGCCTGTCAGCATTGCTTTTACTGCAGCCTTCAGTGCCTCTGCCTCCACTCTGAAATTGCTTGAGTATTTTCCAGTTGCCACTGACAGTGTTATTTTCCTACCATTTGGTAGACTTAGGAATACCGCTGCCCTTCCGTTCTGTGTTGTGTTTGTTACAAAACCGTCGGTGTATGCATGGGTCCAGTCCATGCTTGGGTAGTTTTTCGTTAAGTACCTCAAGGTTTTGTCTCTTCTTTCTTTTTCAGTCTGGCTGTTCTTGTTTCCAATACCTGGTATATTTTCTACCACTTCTGAAATGATATGCTGCTTCCAGGTAGGTTTGCGTACAGCAGGGATGGACTTTGGTGTTGTTAATGTGTTCATAGGGTCTTCGCTCATCTTTGCTTTGGCTATTTCTGCAAAGTTTCTCCGCCTTAGTTTCCCATTTCCAAATCTATTTAGTCTGTTGTGCATTGGATGGTCTGTCAGTCTTCTGAGTTTCTCTGCTTACTGCTGGGCTCTGCAGTCTCTTCTGTTGGTCATGGATTGCAGATTTGTAATCTTTTCAAGTTCTACAATTGGCGTTGACTTCATGCCTCCTGTTATAACTCTCATGGCTTGGTTTTGAAGTTTGCTAATTTTATCAAAGTTCGCCTTTGCTGCTGTTGTCCATGCCGCAATGCCATACTCTAGAACTGGTCTCACTCTTCCAGTGTACAGTGTCTTTAGTATACTTTCGTATGCTCCTCAGCTTGTGCCAGGAAGTTTCCTCATGATTGTCATTCTTTGTCTGGCTCTCATTCGGTTTCTCTCGATCTGACTTTTCCATGTCATGCGTCGATCAAATGTGACTCCCAGGTAGTTGGGGTTGTCGTTTGGCCGCAGATATTTGCCGTTAAGACGTATTTTGGTGTTCTGGGTTTTATTTTAAAGCAAGAATATCGTACATGTTTTTTCCTCATTTATTTTGACCAGCCATGAGCTAGCCCACTCCTCCAACCATGTTAGGGCCTGCTGCATCCGATTGCTTGCTATGGTGAGATTTGTATATCTGAGATCAATACTGAACAACAATGGAGACTGTACAAAAGAAGTAAAAAGACGACTGACTATGGCAATGCAGAAGATAAGGAGTATGCAGAACCTATGGCATAATACAAACAAAAAACTAAAACTAAAGATCTTAAGAACATGCATTTTTCCTGTCGCAACCTATGGATGCGAAACATGGACGAATACAAACGCAATAATAGCGAAGATCGGTGCCTTTTGAAACACAGTGCTACAGAAGAGTCCTGAAAATCTTGTGGACAAAGAAACAAAGAAATCCATCCGCCAAGACCTGGATGTGGAGGAGAATTGGTTCATAAATGACGTAATGACCCGAAAACTGGGTTTTTTTTTGGACACGTCAAACGACGCAACCGACTGGAGAGAGCGGTTATGGAAGGCATAGTCACGGGAAAGAGAAGCAGGGGCCGTCTGAGAAGACGATGGACTCAGGACATCAAGGAGATGCTGGATTTGACCTTGTGACAGGCCGGAAGACTGGCGAGGGAAAGAGTTTCCTACAGACAGGCTGTCATGAGAGCGACGTTCTGCAAAGGACATGCTTCATGATGATGATGATGACTGTTCTCAGACCTCTAATTCACATTGCTCACGATTCGTCACATACTCGCCTCAAATACTAATGTCACATTGTCCAAATTCTCGTCATAGGCTCGCCTTAGATTTCTCTTATGGTCATAGATTAGCATCAGTCTTGTCTCAGATTTGTTTCATACAATTCTCAAATTGATCGTCAGAGTGACAAAGTAGTTAGAGAGCTTGCTTCTCGCGACTAAGACAATTTGTTCAATTCCTTACAGCTAAACGCTCTATTCTACTCGGCTTTAAAAGACATACTCACTCACATTTAGTGCACTGAATGCAGCGGAGAATGGAACTAAACACCTATATATAACTTCTACAATAAAGTCTTCATCATAAGGTTACAATTGCAATTTGCTCTCTGAATGTTCTCAGATTTCTTTCATAATGAGTACAGCGGTTTATTTACGGATTTTAGACTTTTCCCAGATAAATCTTACAACTGCTATGAGATTTATACTTTTCCTAAAGAAATCTTACAACAGCTATGACTTATACTTTTCTCAGAGAAATCTTACAAAACCTTTGGAATTTATACTTTTCCCAGAGAAATCTTACAACCCTCAGAAATCTAACTACAGCTATAATATATAACCTTTTCTCAGATAAATCTTACAACAGTTATAAGATTTATACTTTTTCCAGATAAATCGCACAACTGGTATGAGATTTATACTTTTCCTAAAGAAATCTTACAACAGCTATTAGATTTGTACTTTTCCTAGATAAATCTTACAACAGCTATAAGATTTATACTTTCCTCAGAGAAATCTTACAAAGCCTTTGGAATTGATAATTTTCTTAGAGAAATCTTACAACCCAGAGAAATCTAACTACAGCTATACCCATATAATACATAAACTTTTTCTTAGATAAATCTTACAACAGCTATGATATCTATCGTTTTCTCAGAAATCGTACAACAGCTATGAAATGTATACTTTCCTAGAGAAATCTTACAACTGTTTTGAGATCTATCGCAAATTTTAACACTCAAATCAGGATGTTCTTTGTTTTATATTAGCACTGCCTCGGACTGTGAGACTGCAATAGTCTCAGACTGCATATTGTTGCGTTAACTCACTTCCTTCTTTAAACATCGTTGACCAGTTCTTCACTGTTGTCTTCGACACACTTTTGTCACAATTCACTACTTCCATTCTGCGATGAATGTCAAATGCTGGGCATCATTTAGCTGTTAGAAACTGAATCAACGCTCGCTGAACTCTGGACCAATTCCGTATCACATCCGCCATGTTTTCAACGGTCCGTTGAGAAAACTATGAGTCGGAGGATAATTACATTGTGCAAAATTGACGGTTGGTATGTGCTATTTTCACCAGAAGTGACGTCATCATGCGCATTGTACGCATGTTTACTTGTTGCAATTTTCTCCGGTTTCATTTAAACACACTGAACTTAATGATTTAAGAGCAGTACTCTGTCAACTATGCCAACAGTCCGCACAAAAAAGGGTAGTGGTGCAGTGGGTTCCATCCCACTGTTACATCCAAGGCAACGAGGAGGCAGACAGACTGGCAAAAGAAGGTGCAATACTACCACAACCAGATACTAGTATGACATACGAAAAGTCAAAACGGCTTATTAGAGCTAGATACATGACCAAATGGGAAACCGAACATACTGGCTACAGAATAAAACGATGCCTATTACCAGTTGATCAGAAGAGAGCAGGTCGTGATCTTCAGACTTCGCACTGGCCCCAATAGACTGAGGTACTGATCTATTAAACAAATTGAAGATAGGTGGCACTGACGAATGCTCGTGTGGTACCGGGAAAATGACCGCTGAGCATTTACTGCAAAACTGGATCAGATAGAGCAGATGTGGCCATCACCAGTAGCAACACTAGACAAGCTCAATGGCAGTGTTGACAGCCTCAGGATGACCGCTGCTTTTTTCGAAAAAATAAAGGTTGATGTCTGACTGCGTACGATAAGAAAAAGAAGATTTAAACACACATCGTGTATATATATATATATATTGTTTCCCACCAGCCTCAGTGCAAGGTCAACACTACAGTTGACCTCTGCTAGAAGCACTTTGTGTGTTCTTTTAGTGGTTGTTTCTGTAGCAACTGGTTTTACAATATGTGGTACCTAGCCTCATGCACAACTCCCTTCGGTCACCTTTTACGAATTGTATCTATGTACAGTTGTACTAGGCTAGAAGAATTGGGCTGTGACAAAGACAGAACCTGGCCACTTTCAGTGTAGTCTAATACATTTACGGTTGATATTGTCAACTAAGTTCTTCACTGTTTAATATATTGTATCTAATAGCTGATACTAGTGGATATTCTGGTATCCCATGACGAACTAAAGAAGGTACGTTGGCGCTGCTGGCTTTAGTGCAATACTAGTCTCATTATCATCACCACAATGGAACTACAGTTTAATCCTGCATGTCGTCGTATAGTCTGCTGTAAAACAGCATGTTTCCACAGCGTGGGTTGGAAGTGAGGTTTCGGTCAGCTTGCTGATCTTAGCAGAAACGGCTTAGCACTAAAATATCTTAATACTAGAAGATTTCTCCAACTTATGACATTGCACATAATACCATTCGATTAAACCAATAGCCTGTGCTTTGTGGTGACGCGTTTTGCGTTCAAGATAAAAGTTCTAAAACGTTCAAAACGAAAGACGCATATAATGAAGTCAATAGCGTTTCTCTAAGATAGTTCTTCCAATCTGTTAGTTGGTTGTTCCAATCTGTTAGTTGGTTGTTCCAATCTGTTAGTTGGACGGTTGTTCAAATATGTTAGTTGGACGGTTGTTCCAATCTGTTAGTTAGATGGTTGTTCCAATATATTAGTTGGACGGCTGCTCTAATCTATTAGTTGGACGGTTGTTAGAATCTATTAGTTGGACGGTTGTTACAATCTATTAATTGGACGGTTGTTCCAATCTATTAGTTGGACAGTTGTTCCAATCTATTAGTTATGCGATCGTTACAATCTATTAATTGGACGGTTGTCCCATTCTGTTATTGGGCGCTCGTTCTAAAGTAAAAAACAAACAACCAGTTCTAAGCTGCATTATGTACTGAAAACGTCATTGCACGATTGTAATAAACATTGCCAGAATCATATACTATTACACTAGTTCAGAAAAGCGTGCGCAAACACCTCAACGCCATTAAAACAACACTCGTTCCCCAATCACCAGCCACTTCAGTGCAATCTATAACCACACTGGTTCCCCAATCGCCAGCCACTTCAGTGCAATCTATAACCACACTGGTTCCCCAATCGCCAGCCACTTCAGTGCAATCTATAACCACACTGGTTCCCCAATCGCCAGCCACTTCAGTGCAATCTATAACCACACTGGTTCCCCAATCACCAGCCACTTCAGTGCAATCTATAACCACACTGGTTCCTCAATCGCCATCCACTTCAGTGCAATCTATAACCACACTGGTTCCCCAATGTCCAGCCACTTCAGTGTAATCTATAACCACACTGGTTCTCCAATCGCCAGCCACTTCAGTACAATCTATAACCACACTGGTTCCCCAATCTCCAGCCACTTCAGTGCAATCTATAACCATACTGGTTCCCCAATCCCCAGCCACTTCAGTACAATCTATAACCACACTGGTTCCCCAATCGCCAGCCACTTCAGTGCAATCTATAACCACACTGGTTCCCCAAATCGCCAGCCACTTCAGTGCAATCTATAACCACACTGGTTCCCCAATCACCAGCCACTTCAGTGCAATCTATAACCACACTGGTTCCCCAATGACCAGCCATTTCAGTGCAATCTATAACCACACTGGTTCCCCAAATCGCCAGCCACTTCAGTGCAATCTATAACCACACTGGTTCCCCAATCGCCAGCCACTTCTGTGCAATCTATAACCACACTGGTTCCCCAAATCGCCAGCCACTTCAGTGCAATCTATAACCACACTGGTTCCCCAAATCGCCAGCCACTCAGTGCAATCTATAACCACACTGGTTCCCCAAATCGCCAGCCACTTCAGTGCAATCTATAACCACACTGGTTCCCCAAATCGCCAGCCACTTCAGTGCAATCTATAACCACACTGGTTCCCCAATCGCCAGCCACTTCAGTGCAATCTATAACCACACTGGTTCCCCAATCGCCAACCACTTCAGTGATCATGGTCATCGATGTCACATACATCGTTTTTTGCTCCTTCGATGCTCATAATTGATTTGAACTAAAAAAAAGATCTGATCTTCTTCAGTCTTTCAGGTTCCAACGGATCAACATTTTGCATATCTTGACCTAATCTTTATCTTCTCCTGCATTTCCTCCCTGTCTTTGTTCTTTTTTCAGCTCAGTGGTTTATTTGTTCACATTACCCCAGCTGGCCATTCCCAAGTTGTCCACTAACGGTTTTTCCGGCCTTCTTTTCACTGCTTGCTCCTTCCTGTCCCGTGACTTCCGATAGCTTATTTCACCTACGTGATATCTTAACTCTAATGACACACCTCTACAGGAAACTGATAACGAGTTCATACGTGTTGTTCAGCTAAGTACGTCTTTTTACTCATTTATGTGGTCATATCTCTATTTGTATGTCTAGTTTAGTCGAAGAATCAACATCATTGCACACGGTTTATCACATGTGCTCTATTATTCTCCATATGTGTTGGACAATCTCAGCACAATGCATGAACTCCGCAGCACCGTAATAGATTGTGTAGATTTTTAACATCAATTCTGAATTTTGTCTGGACAGCGGCTGATAAGCCAACTCTTTTCGTGTTCCAACTGCCGAGGGATTTTTTTAACGTACTTGACACTCAACACGGGCGTCCCATCTCTACTACCCAGAGACTCAGGGAAATACGAAATACCCCACGTGTAAACAAACAGGTATTCACCGTGATTTGAACCCTCGATGTCCAGCAACCAAGGCGATCGTCTTACCTCGAGAACACTCAGTCCATTATATGCATTCATTCCTTCCTCTCTGTTTTTTTAGCTCATATTTGTATTGTTCGTTGTCCCTAAAAAAATGACCTTCAAGCAGAAACATATCTTTCGTATTTGTTTTCATCTTGGCGGGGCATCTGACCAGACATCTACTAGGCGTGTTCAAATGTAACAGGACCAAACTGTTGTTGTTGTTTCGAATGCCCATAATGAGTAGGTTAATTTTATGTGCGACATAACACGGGCGTTAAGTGACGGGTTGCAGTAGCTTTCCTCACATCTCGATCGTTCTGATGAAGGTGGATCGGAGTGCCCCAGGCGGATGTGCTATGCTTGGCTTCATCTGCGTGTCGCTCACTACTACGGAAATCACGTCGAACCTCTCCTTGTTAGTCAGAATGTTGTCCTCAACAACAGCCTGTTTGCAGGACGACCAACGAGGAGGTCAGGTGAGGGTCTTGGCCAGTATATTTTTCCTGACCCTGGCTAACATTCTCTGATCGGTATGTTTTGCCTTACCAGACGTTAGCCCCATCGTCCCGAACCAAACTGCAAAAAGTGAACATGCGTACCATGCGCACGATGACGTTACTTCTGGTGTAAAAAAAAACGTACCAACCGTTAAGTTTGCAAAATTGCATTATCTTCCGACATAATTTCCTCGGCAGACAGTTCAAAAACATGGCCGGTGTGATACGGAATCATTCCTGAATTGATCAGCGAGCAGTGATTCGGTTTCTAGCAGCAGATAGATGTCAACCAGTTGACATTCATCGCAGAATGCAGGCAGTGTATGGGGACAAAAGTGTGTCGAAGACAACAGTGAAGAACTAGCCAACGATGCTTAACGAAGGAGGTGAATTAACGAATAATCACCCGAGACCAGGCCAGGCGCATACTTGTATTGTTGCGTTAACTCACCTCCTTCTTTAAACATCGTTGTCCAGTTCTTCACTGTTGCCTTCGACACACTTTTATCCCCATACACTGCCTGTATTCCGCGATGAATGTAACTGGTTGACATCCTTCAGCTGTTAGAAACCGAATCACTGCTCGCTGATCAACTCTGGACAGATTCCGTATCACACCCGCCATGTTTTCAACGGTTTGCTGAGGAAACTATGAATCGGAGGATAATTATATTTTGCGAACTTTACGGTTGGAATGTGCTGTTTACATCATGCGCATCATACGTGTGTTCACTTGTTGCAGTTTAGTCCGGTTTCATTTTAACACGCCTCTTATAAATGCCTGTTTCCATTCTAGTCTCTTGCACAATGCATGTTTTATTTGAGCAGCTGAGAAATGTTCCTATAATACACATGTACATCATAAGGATGCTGACAGATGGTGCAACATTAATTTCTTCTTTGATTGATCCTAGTGCTTTTACCTTTGGCTCACATTACATTCACATTTCTTCCCTAAATCTAAGCTCTTGTGCGCTTATGTTGTCACTATTCCCAGTAATGGAGCTTTGTGCTGGTACGGGTGCTCTCGTAGCATGCACTACTGCTGAGAATGATGTGTAAACTACTTTATTGTACTAGATTTCAGCTATTAGTCTCATGATGGGTGCCGTTGATTCCGGGGTACTTTACTGGATGAAAAAATAGTTTTCTTCTTCTTCTTCTGATTTCGTTCTCAATCTCCCGCTACCAAACCCTGAACGGGGTTTTGCGAGTAGCAGGACGTTGTCCAGAGAACGTAATGCATTGTATCGTTAGTTTGCAGCTTGACTGCGATATTTGCACCTTTCGGTCCAGCACATCCGTTTTCGGCAGAAAGAATAGTTTAAATGCACGGCATTGATTTTTGTAAAAGGCGAATAAAGAGAGTTGTGCATAGGGATGGCAACCTCCTTGTGTAAAATGAATTGTTATAGAAACCATTGTTGTTGTTGTTTGTAGTTTCGAATGCCCACAATAGGTAGATTACTCTTATGTGCGCCCTGAAAAGGGCGTTAAGTGATGAGTTGCAGTGGCTTTCTTCACATCTCGAGCGTGCTGTTGAAGGTGGGCAGGGGTCCTCCAGACGGTTGTGCTATGCTTGTCGCTCACTACTCCGGAGATCTCGTCGAGCCTCACCTTGTTAGCCAGAATGTTGTCCTCGACAACAGCCGGTTTCCAGGACGACCAACGAGAAGGTCAGGTGAGGGTCTTGGCCAGTATATTTCTCCTGACCCTGACTAAATTTCTCTGATCAGTGTGTTTTGCCTGACCAGACGTTAGCCTCATTGTCCCAAACCATCATTGCAAAAGCATGCAAAGTGCATTGGTCAGGCTTCATTTAGTTGTGACGCTATGCACCTGCTGGATGAAAAAAGAAGCAAAAAATAGTGTCTTCCCTTCTCAAATAATTTATATGGCATCCATTTACAGCTAAAGCGTGCCGTTCGTAAAATGGCAATGCTCTTGTCACTCAAGTAGTTGCAGTTTACGTTCTGACGATCTATTCTATCACATCTCATCCTATCTCATTCCATTGCAACATATCCCATCACATCACATCCCATCAGGCTCCATTGCATCTCATTTCATTCCATCATATTTTATCTCATTCCATCACATCTTATACGATCTTATTTCATCTCATCCCATGTCATCATATCTCATCGCATCTCATCTCATCCCATCACATCTCATAACAGCTCATCGCATCTCATCTTTAACCATACCATTTCATCACATCACATAACATCTCATCTCAATCCATCCCACCTCATCCCATTACATCCCATTGTATCCCATCATATTATATCCCATCTCACTCCATCTCCACCCATCTTATCTCATCTATCCACTTACATTGCTAGACGAATTTGGTAAATATCACATTCTTGCGTGTACAATCAGCGTAGATGTTGTTATTTTCGAATTGTCTTCGCATCATATCTAAAGCACACAACAACCCATCTTCTTTTTTTTTTGGACTGTCTTGTATTCACAAGTACTACTGTAATGTTGTAGGTTAACATACATTCTTGCCAAATGACCAAACCTATGATTTCTTTAAGTGGTATCCATCGATGTGGTTCAACTTTCTGTCAAATTCTGCGTTTCTGCGAAAACTACATTATTAATGAACTAAAACACATTTTCTTCAATCATATCGTTTCACTTATTGTGATCTTTCGCTATTGTGCCTTGGACATAGTCCATGTCCTATATTGACAACAGCGAGTTCTTGTGAATTCACTGTTGTACATTTGTCTTTGTTGTAATGTTTCAGTGCCTGAATGGTGGTATTAGCTGTTATGTCACAGCCTTTGCCTTTTAAGGTCTTTCTTCTATCTTCCGGCCCACTATCATCATTCGTCATGATGCTTCAAAGATATCGGAAGTCTCAAACTTTATGAATTTCCATCCTGATTTTACAACATATATTTTAGTAATGATTCGATCCAAGCATAACAGCGAAATTAACGAAAACGCTTTGACAAACATTTACTGAGCAACATTTTTTTCAATAACAGAAAAAGAGTAAATTATTCCTAATTACTTTACTTATAGATCGGTATCTCGCGCCGGCTGCCACAGTTTCTGTGGACGCAGACTGAACGATTGCTTGCAGCTGCTACAGAGCGGTAGATTAGACCAGCATTTAGAGATCGAATCTCAATAGCTCCTCGCTGCGTGTGTCCAATTTAGATATTTATACTAACATTCGTTTACCTTTAAAACGTTCTTATATAATATTATTATCGATTCCTTACTTTGTTTCTCCCCACTACCTTCTTCATAGCAAATCTCATCTAGCTATTTCATCTTCTTGCCTCTGAACATCTAACTCTTTTCGCTTGTTCTTCTTTCTTTGCTTCTATTCATTCAAATTTTCAAATTTCTTCTCTTCATCTTTTTTGTCGCCATTGATTTTCAATTTCATGTTCTTTTCTTGCTTCTGTCCTCGTTCTTTTCGTCGTCTTCAACGTGTTTTCATTGTTCTCGATTTCTTTTTTTTTAATCGTTGTATTTTTGTTTGTTTTTAATCGTTGTCGTTTTCTTTGTTTTTAATCGTTGTCATTTGATTTGTTTTTAATCGTTGTCGTTTGATTTGTTTTTAATCGTTGTCGTTTTCTTTGTTTTCATCTTTCTCGTTTTATATATTTTTTTATTAATTTTCTTTGTTTCCATCGTTGTCGTTTTCTTTGTTTTTAAACGGTTTCAGTTTTGTCCTGCTTTTTTCTAATTTCCTCTCGTTTCTTCTTTATCTCCTTGATGTTCTTCGTAATTTTATCTAAATTGTGTTCTTTGTATTCATTGTTTTAAAGCTTCCTTTTCTTCTTCCATTTCTTGTTTTCATCTTTTTCCTTTTCAATTTTTTCTCTCGTTTTTCTTCTCGATTTTCTCGTTTCTTCTTTATCTTCGTGTCCTTCGTCTTCATACTTTTAAAAAAATGTTTTCTCTTCTATTTCTTGTTTGACGTTTTCTCATTCCTTGTAGTTCTCGTGTCTTTCAATGTTTCTCTAAATAATAAATCATAATCTTGTTTTTCCTTGTTTCTGAATGTTCAATCCTCTGATACTATCACTCCAATCTTCTCAGCTGTACGTCGCGTACACTTTCCGCTGTCCATGATCCACTTCCGTCGCTTTCAATAGTAATTATTGAACAAACTGAGGCGGGGTTGTGGTGGGAGAAAGGTGGGGGGGGGGGTGTGGTCAAGATACCTGTACAACAATTTATAGAAATGAGAGTGTTTTATCATGGATAGAACATTTTAGTTTAAACTGACAATGAATAGCTTTTCAAAATACAAGATTATAGCTTACATCATTAGTGACACCCAACTATAGTCACACTGGCAAATTGTGGCCCGCGTCAAAATTGTTTGTGGCCTACGCTTGATACACAGTGTCCTTAGTTTTCAAAGCAACGACTAAATATCGTTTGGGTTTGACCTCCAGAATGAAGATATTACTTTTACATAAATGACTATGTCCAATGGGCAGCAAACTTGAGATACGGATTCAAGTTGGTCTTGTGTTACATGTGTTGGCTCACTCTGTGACAAACTTGAGATACGGATTCACGTGGGTCTTGTGCTACATGTGTTGGCTCACTCTGTGAACAATATGCTGCATTACCTGACAAATATTTACACAGAAAACAGATGTTTACAGACTTTATTTCTTTTACTGGCGTCCACAGAATGTGATTGATAATTGGACTGAGAAATATTGATCAGTGGGGGTCGTTGTATTCAAGAAGTAAGACACTCGCCTCTGAGAGTGATGAATGGAAACGGTGGGCGATCGAATCCTGCAAGTTTCAAGCGACCACTGGTCTCAAGGGATGTAAGGCCAGAGCGCCTGCATCCCGAGTTACTGCCAGTCGTCTCGGCCAATAGTCTTGCCACTGATTCAAGGTAACTCGGGAAAAGAGTGAGATTTGAAGACGGGCACAGCTTTTTACTCCCTATAATCCTCATACAGCGCACATCACATTATTCAGACAAAACCGTCTGATGGTGTGGCCATTATCGCTTGCTATGGGCAATATAAGATAAAATAAAAAAGAGATTACTTGCTCTTGCAATTATAACAACTTGTACAGACTAAGTTGTCATTTGACCGTGTCTTTTTTTCAAATATGCCTCATTAAGGCTCCGAACTAATGTCCCCAAATCAGCGGTTAACTCAAACTGTGGTCATTTGGTATTTTCCATGTATTGATTTGATTGAGACTTGTTCTCTTCATGAATTAATGTGCATTATTTCCTATTTTAAGAGTTCTATATTGTATAATATACTCACTTGATTGGTATACACGAACGTGATGTTAAGAATTATATGTTTTCTTTTTCATACATTTTCGATTTGGTTTTCAAATATTCTTTGAACAAGAGTTTTTGGTCTTAGATATTATGTTTTCCTGATGAACATGAATTGATTGTATTTAATCCACCACCACAGAGCGTCAGCTTTTTGGGGATTTTCATTCCATAATGTAAAACTGCGCAGTTCTGGTGAGGTGTCCGGGTCTGCCATTATAGTTTTTAAATTTTGCAATGGTACCTGATAATAAACGTACTACAGTATAGTGTTTGATAATGTATTTGTCAAAAACAGTGGGACCAAATATGTCTCTACGTACTAAGTTTTAAGTAATATTTATTATCGCTGTCTGATTCTTTCATCTCGTTTATAATCTCGTTGCAAATATAAAATAAGTAGTTTTATTTTAGACATGCAACATGATGTTCAACAGCGCAGCTCAATTTGAAACAATGCGGCACAGTTTGAAACAATGCGGCACAGGTTGAAACAGCGCGGCACAGTTTGAACAATGCGGCATAGTTTAAAGTAACGCGGCACAGTTTGAAACATGGCGGCAGAGTTTGAAACAACGCGGCACAGTTTGAAACAACGCTGTACAGTTTGAAACAATGCGGCACAGTTTGAAACAACGTGGCACTGTTTGAAACAACGTTGCACAGTTTGAAACAACGCGGTACAGTTTGAAACAATGCGGCACAGTTTGAAACAACGCGGCACAGTTTGAAACAACGTGGCACTGTTTGAAACAACGCGGCACAGTTTGAAACAATGCAGCTAAAAATAAAATAAAAGTGATGTACATTTTGAAATAATGAATCTCACTTTAAAACAAACCAGCACAACTTGAAATAGTGCATCTTACTTTAAAACAAACCAGCACAATTTGAAATAGTACATCTCACTTTAAAACAAACCAGCACAATTTGGCTTATTGCAGCATACTTTGAAAAGAGTGGAATATGAAATACTTCAGGAGAACATGGCACGAGAATACAATACAATTTTTAAAATCAATTGGATTTCAAATAGGACTATAAGATTTGAAACAGCCGCTTGTTTTGAATAAAACATCTTTTCATAAAATTACACAGTTCATCACAACTTGAAATGCGACAGCGCGATTTGAAACAGTTCATCACAACTTGAAATGTGACAATGCTATTTGAAACAGTTCATCACAACTTGAAATGTGACAATGCGATTTAAAATCAATGGCATAAAAATAACTTGAAATAGATAAACTGGCTGTTAATCAACATTTCTTCTTCTTCTTTGTCGTTCGTCTTAAAAAGGACGTTATATTGCAATTTACAACGAGACTGCGCCATATGCACCTTTCGGACCAACGCAGCCGGTTCCAGCTGGTTATATTGTGTACCGGGTTGGCATTCCCACCACCATCCCTAATTATTTGACCAGACTACAGTCGTGCAGCCTGTTTCCAGGGCAACTACTTGGTTGCTAACTCGGATATTGTCCAGCTTTGGTTCGCTGGCCTTGATGCAAGCAGTCAGATGTGAGAAGCCGTCTGATTATTCACTGCTGCACCTTCGTTCCCAATAATATTATTCTGATCTCAAATGGACTGAACTAAACTTCAACATCTGTCCGTAACTTAGAAAGCGATAGATGCTGTTCTTTATTTCCAGTAGTTCAAATCTTGATCAACAGCCAGCTCATCTTTGTCAGTTTGTTTGTGCCATTGTTTTTAAATTACATCGTCGAGGGGACGGCGTGGCCTAGTGGTTAAGTGGCCCGGCTCACAAACCGAAGGTGCTGGGTTCGATCCCCATTACAGCACCGGCCGTTACCCCGGGGAAGCAAACCCTTTGAAAATGCAGGAGGAAGAAGACCCTTACAAAAAATGCATGCTGAGGTCGAATGCACTGGGCCGACAGGCGCAAAATAAAAACCACAGTGCAACGCACACCCGCCTTGGGGAATAGAGAAATAAGGCGAACGCAAAGGGGAAAAAAATCACATCGTCGTGTTTCAACTTGTCATATACTGTTTCAAGTGGTAATATCCTTCATTTTTCTTTACAACAATGTGTTTCATCAAACGGTGAAGTCCTAAATCAAATTAGATTGTATTTTCAAAGTATACTGTACCTTCTAATGTCAATTTATTCTGATATAAACACACACACACACACACACACATAAATACATAAATATATACATACACACACACACACACGTACATACATATTGTGTGTTCACCATGAGGCCGAGAAACTAAGAAAATTTAAATAATTGTGTTACTACTGGACCGACAAGTGATCGAATATCAAATTTTTTTGACAATTAGGAGAACAATACCCCTTTTCAAATTTCGGGTCTCAAATGTAGCGTTTCGCTACAGATGGGCTCACACAGCCGGTAAAGCAATCCTTGGGCTAAGCTAGAACGTGGTACAAATGAGACGTCAGTGAGAATGCACCGAACACCACTTGGCGCGTGAGTTACCGGTGACGGCGAATATTTTTAACACCAACTGAAATAAGCAAAACGTAGGTCAACAATTTCTAACCATTGTTAAAACATTGCATAATAATCGGGTAATTTCCAGCTGAGGATTAATTTTAAAAATATTTTAAAGCCATGGATTTCTCGGGCTTACGGGTGTTTTTGTTTGTATGTGTGTATAGTAAAGGTAAAGAAAGTAGAGGTAATAATAGATCAAACAGATAAGGTGAGTGAGCAAGTCCAGGTAGCAGTGAAAAAGGCAAATGCAATGTTAGGTATGATAAAAAGAAATATTAAATATAGAAGCAAGGAAGTGATAGTCAAACTGAATAAAGCATTAGTTAGACTTGGATTGGAGTACTGTGTACAGGTGTGGAGTCCTTGTGGTAGAGGAGATATAAATATGCTGGAAAGGATACAAAGAAACAAAAGACTGATAGTCGGATTACAGAATTACAGTAATGAGGAAAGACTCAGAAAAACTGGCCTACAGTGTCTAGAAAAGAGAAGAATGCGAGATGACTTAATTCAGGTTTCTAAGATAATCAAAGGAAAGGTTAAATTAGACTATAACACGTTTTTTGTTCTTCAAAACACAGTCCCATACAAGAACAAGAGGGCACAGTTACAAATTAATTAAAGAAAGGTCAAAATTAGATACCAAGAAATACTTATTTAGTCATAGATTGGTGAATGCTTGGAATACATCACCACATGACATAGCGGAGATAGGGTTAATTAATTCATTTAAGAATAGATTGGATGCGCATAAGTATTTTCAATCGTGAATTTCAAAGAAACTGTTTGCATACAGTCTCTGCAGACTTCTAAACCAGTATAAAGACGTAAATTATGTTGATTTAAGTGTGCGTGTGTGTGTGTGTGTGTGTGTTTATATATATATATATGTATTAATAGTAATATGTCTGTTATTGTCCCAATGTCCTAATATGAGCATAGGTGCCCCACTACAGTTGGCCTTCTAATAGGGCATCTCCTTCAAACCGTGTATGTGTTCCTGCAGTGATAGTGTTTATTGTACTTTATTTTACATATTGAGGTTGCCAGTCGCACACAACCATACCAAGTCAAATTTCACGACATGCATAGTATGTTGCAGTGGTTCATTTTCTTTCCTCTAAGGGATCCTAACCGACAATTAACCTTATCAGGTGTACGATATCACAGAAATGAAAGGGACATTTCTACTAACTGACTGAACAGTACACGTAGTGATACCAGAACGTAAATGGTTACAATATTGTTGATTGGATCCCAATTCAAAGACACAGAAGAAATGTGTGCAGTACCGACAACTTTCCGCATCTTTCTTCGCGTGTGATCACAACACACGTCGCATTCAAACGTTCTGGCTATTGACATTTCTTGCATCAGAGATTTGTATTAACACTCATTTGATGATTGATTGCTTTGTTACATATTGAATAATGATAATTTATTATTAGATAAATACTGATGAAATTGATAATAGCGTTTTGTACGGTCTATTCCTGTTTGTTAGTTTTTTGGGTTTTTTTTTTCTCGTTTTGTTGAAGTTTAGGAGAGATGAATTTGAGATGGTTGACGATAAAAGTGAAAATATAAATAAAAAGACAAAGAGTATCAATAAAATAAACACAAAACATCACCAATCTTAACCTTTGCAGTAATATTTGGAGAAGAATGGGTGAATGGCAATAACGGCTGAACAACTCTGTTTCTACTTGCGTTGTTCATGCTTGGACTTTAAATGTCGGATTACGAAATCTGTAGAACAAGCCCGATTGTCTGCCTAGGCACAGTGACGTTCACCGCCTCTGATATTTCTGAAATCCGTCTTTTTCGTGATCAGCATTTAGTATGGATTCCGTTGAATCAAAATTGCATTGCTTGTTTGTTTATTTTTTTTGTTTTTTGTGTGTTTGTTTGTTTGTTTTGTGTTTGTTTGTTTGTTTGTTTGTTTGTTGTTTGTTTGTTTTGTTTGTTTTTTTTTTGTTTGTTTGTTTGTTTGTTTTTTGTTTTTTTTTGGGGGGGGAGGTTGTGCTGTGCGGTGATAGACTTGTTACGTGGCCGAACCATTCCACTGGTATTCTGATATCCTTGTTTCTGATCTTCTCACTTCTTGTTACACCCAATATTATTTGTAGGCAATTCTTATCTGCTGTTCCAGTTTGTCTTTTTTTCATTTGTTGTAGTGTTTTATAAGGTTGTACAATTGAAATAAGCAAAGAGGGCGGATAACTCGGACAGAAAACGGAAGCTTTGCAGTTAGGAGTTAAGGGGTGGGATTATTCCTGACATAATGGTCAAGTGAACCATTCTGGCCAAGATCCCAGCTCGTGTTCAGACCGTGCACCAGGATGTGTTACTGAACCGGATCAACGATTTTGCTAATCGGCAATAGAATTATAATGGTGATGCGTCATCTGAGATCCCTTACATCGTGCTATCGTCAGAGAGGCCTTGATCTGCCGTCTTCAGTTCATCCCGGGATGTAATAAGAAGCACTAGAACTTGCTGTTATCGACAACATGTAGAATGTCCTTGCCAGAACGTTGCTCCTATCATAGCCATTCGATCGGAATCTTGATCAGCAGTCGGTCAACTCGAATGCTCCATTCACATGTTTAGGGTGTCCGTGATGTCCTGTGTCCATCTACTCATTGGTCGGCCTCTCCCTCGCCTTTTTGGAACAATGCCCTCCATAACTGCTCTTTTCGGTCTGTCATGGTGCTTGATTTGACAGAATAATCTAGAGTGGGCAGCTCAATACAGAAGGATTCGAAAATCAACAACAAAAACAACAACAGCAGCTCAGAAATTTGACGATCTATGACGTAGAAAAGTCGTTACAAATGAAGATAGAAATCACCACATAAAAATGAAAAAGCATATAAATGATATCTGCATTAAATAAACAAGCACCATACACAGAGAAATAATATCTCTTTCAAATCAACAAGCACCATAAACAAATAATTATTATATGCAACAAATCAACAGTCACAATTAACATGTAATTATTTTTTTAATCAAAGCAACAAGCACCATAACTAGATAAATGTTACATGTATCAAATGAAGAAGCACCATAGACAAATAAATGTTACATGTATCAAATCAAGAAGGACCATAAACAGATAAATGTTTCATGTATCAAATCAAGAAGCCCCATAAACAGATAAATATTACATGTATCAAATCAAGAAGCACCATAAACAGATAAACCAGGATGCATACAGGACACATGTCGTGCGAGGGCTGTTGTTGAGGTTGATAATAATTATTTGCTTATTGTGCTTTCTGATTTGGCTATTCTTGGCTTCGCTCGTTCTCAATTTCCCACTACCAAACACTGAAAGGGCTTAAGTAGTAGAAAATAGTCCAGAGAACGGAATGCGTTGTGTCGTAGTTTACAGCTTGATTGCGATATTTGCACCTTTCGGTCCAACACATCCGACTTCAGCAAGCATTTTTTGAGTACCGAGTTAGCATTCTCTCTTCGATCCCTTCTCCTTAGCCAGCCTGCCCTGCTGCAGCCTCTTATCCAGGATCGCCGCGTGGAGGTATAGCAGGGTCTTGGCAGCTCTGGTTCGCTGGCTCTGACGCTAGCAGTCAGCTATGGGTGACTGACCACTGCAGCTCATGCGCTGCTCAGCATCTTGATCCCGCTTGTTAATTTAATACGTTATTATCAACGTCAACAGCAGCCCTCGCACGACATGGCGAGACGCATCGTTTCCACTACATTTGTCCTGTATAAATCCTGGCATTCATCAACAGTGGTCAAGGAGGGTCAACACGATCGGCTCTGGTTGCTAAGAGAGATAACTCGATTTGACTTGTGTTGTGTGCATGATTTCCAAAGTTGCTGAAATGTGGAAAAACGGCGATGCCATTTCCTGTTTATCTTATCCCTTATATGATTCCTCGCGCCAAAGAATTGCTCAAATGGCTTCATTTCTGCACGGCCCCGCCTGTTTCTGCAGGCATGACCCTGAACAAGAAGTGGACACTAGCGTGCCAGAATATATTATCTGCTTTCGAACCAGCTCCCCGCGGTTACATACTTCCTGTGCAAGAACTTCCAAATGAATTGTCCATCAACTCAACTAGCATGTTCGAGACCAGCGTCGGGTTATCTGCAGACTTTGACGTCTACTGAGGATTCACACATCTGCCACAATGCGTCATCTGTGATACACATTCTTCTAGAGGAAAATGGCTGAGTCACTTCGTTTCAGATTTATCATAAGCACTTTGCTGCTTACACGAGAAAGGAAGATGACCACGAGTTCTGCTCACAAGTAAATGGACTGGTAAATGCTGAACGTATTACGCATGACACGCAAGAATGGTGGCCATTCATAGGTTCCTCTAAATTGAGTCTCAAGGCAATGATGCTGCATCGTGAAACCCGACTTTCATCAGTTCCAGTGGGACACTGTGTACATGAAGAAAAAAAACAACTCAAAATAAGCTATTGAACTGTCTTCGGTACAGCAGGTATGGCTGATATCTCTCTTGAGACCTGAAGGATACGGCTCTTTTGATCGGTCTGCAGCTCGGTGTGTACAATTTACTGATGTTTCTTAAGTGAATAGCTTAACCAAGCAAAGATTGGCATCACAATATCAAAGTCTATGAAGGTCAGAGAGACAAATGTACAACACCCACCACTGACAGAAACGTACCCAATCATGCTACCTCTCGTATACCTGTCGTGTGACGACAGACTTGGTTAACGTCGTATCTCATACTTGATCAGCTTTCAAGTACTTGGTTCACATATTCCGTTCACTCAGAGAGCCGAGAATTAAAGAAGGAATATGTGTCGGTCCTCAGATCCACAACCGCTTCGGACAAGCTTCCATAGGCTGACGAGAACATAGCTCGAGCCTCTTTACGTCTGGTCTGAACTAACTTCCTCTGGAATGGCAGGACTGAAAAAAAACTCACAATACATTGGTTGAGGACAATTATCTGTATGACAAACTGGACTGCAAAACATTCTAAATATCCAAAACGTTCTTAATATTGAAAACGTCCTAAATATCCAAAACGTTCTTAATATTGAAAACGTCCTAAATATCCAAAATGTTCTGAATATTGAAAGCGTCCTAAATATCCAAAACGTTCTTAATATTGAAAGCGTCCTAAATATCCAAAACGTTTTGAATATTGAAATCGTCCTAAATATTCAAAACGTTCTGAATGTTGAAAGCGTCCTAAATATCCAAAACGTTTTGAATATTTAAAACGTCCTAAACATCCAAAACGCCCTAAATATCTAACACGGCATAAATATCAAAAACCTCCTAAATATCGAAAACAGCATAAATATGGAACACGACATAAATATCCAAAAAGTTCTTAATATTGAAAACGTCCTAAATATCCAAAACGTTTTGAATATTGAAAACATCCTAAATATCCAAAACGTTTTGAATATTGAAAAAGTTCTAAATATCCAAAACCTTTAAAATAAATAAAGCGTCCTAAATATCCTAAACGTCCTAGACATTCAAAGCATCCTAAATGTCCTAAATATTCAGTGTCCTAAATTTCCACTTTTTCTATTCCTATTTCGATTTCTTCCACAACAACTGTGACATGGTAACGCTTTACCGGGACATTACCACTAAGGAGAAATGATACCAGGGAAATTGGTCCACTTGAATGTTGGCTGGCTACTGTTGGACTCTCGACGGAGATGATCCTGGGCAGATATACCAGCAACAGCCAAAGTCAGGTATGGACGTAGAAACTAACTTTGCTGGTGCATGTCATATTTACGTATTACTATATTATAATGATATTGAAATTGTAATTATTTTCGAATTTCTCAGAAATACTAGTCAGTTTTTTGTTGTCCCTGTCATATTCGTGTTATGCACCTTGACTTCTTCAAGAATTAACTACTTTTATCTCAGAGGCATTACTTTTATCAAAATTTGTTGTCCAGTGCTATTATTAGTTGGCAGTGCTGTTTGAGGAAAAACTAATATGTGACAGGAAGGACAACAATTTCGAGAAATGAATATACAAAGACCGAATGAATGCGTGAAGAAATAAAGACGAGCGAAGAAAGTCGTGATTAAATATAGAAAGAAAGAAAAGAATACACACGTTAGTAAATAACATTGCCTTTGTTAGTAAGAAAACAGGCAGTTAATTAATGATTTCAGAAAAAATATAAATATTTGAATAAATTAGTAAATCAAAGAGGGAAATAAAGAAAGAATGAATTAGTTAATGAGAGAGGGTAAGAAAGAATGTGTAACTATAACAACAGACCACATTCAAAAAGTAAGTAAATGAAATATCAGCAGAATTAATGGATATGTCAGTAAATGAAATATACATGCAATGAATAAATGAAGACAATGAAGGAAGAAAGAATAAATTAGAAATTAAATAAGTATGAAAGAAAGAGTAAGTAAAAACGTCGAAAAAAATCATTGAAAATAGTAAATATACAAAAAAAGAGTTCCGTAAAGTTAATAAAAGTGAATAATTCTACGAGATTGCGCTAGGTGTGAATAAACAATGCTACAGATATATAGCAAAGGAAGAACAACCAAAGAGCCATAAGTTATGCATACGAGAAACTCTAACCCGAACAGCAATGAGAGGCAGATGTTTCCAAATGAGACATTGCATGAATTATCGAAAAAGATGGCCATTTTAATAACGTCGCAAGAATAGTAAGCAATGCAACTAAAAAATAATTAAACTTCTGTAAATGTAAAGGGAGAAGGCGGTTTTAATAGGAACGATTTAGATCAGTTCAAGTGTCATATTCACAACAAAGGTGACTGCAATTGATCCCCAACGTCTCGCTCTCCTGCATTGTTGGTGCAATCGGCCACGTTTTTCCGTGCTCGTCTTTTGATGTAATGATCTTACCTATAGCGGTGGGAGGTGAAAGGAGATTAACGGCTTAGTCAGGGGAACATACTGATCTGATTGTGTTAGTCAGGGTCAGGGGAACATACTGATCTGATTGTGTTAGTCAGGGTCAGGGGAACATACTGATCTGATTGTGTTAGTCAGGGTCAGGGGAACATACTGATTGTTTACCTGCGGCACGAGGGGAGAGGAGATTAACGGCTTGGTAATGGGAAACATGCTGATTTGATTGTATTAGTCAGAGTCATGGGAACATACTAATCTGATTGTGTTAGTCGGGGTCAGGAAAACATACTGATTGTTTATCTGCAGCACGAGGGGAGAGGAGATTAACGTCTTGGTCAAGAAAAACATGCTGATCTGACTGTGTTAGTCAGCGTCATGGGAACATACTGATTGTTTACCTGCAGCACGAGGGGAGAGGAGATTAACGGCTCGGTCATGGAAAACATAGTGACCTGAATGTGTTAGTCAGGGTCAAGGGAACATACCGACTCCATCTCATTTATATGCAGCTCTCCCTGCCAGAATGCATTTTCACGACCGTCCCTGACTTGGATATTCATGTGGTTCACGAAGTAGTGAGCGCCACGAAGATGAAGTCAAGCATTACACAACCGCCTGGAGGACCAAGTCGACCTTCATCAGCACGCTCGGGATGTAAGGAAAGCTTCTCCGGCTCGCCACTTAAACGTCCTTCTATGGCACATAAGCGAGTAAACATACTTATCGTGGACATTGGACAACAACAGCATTTGCCATAATTGTTATCGCCGTTTTTCTTCCAGTTTTGTTATCAGCAATTTTTGTGGATATCACTAAAATATCATTTCTGCCGGACTCTGATTTCGTTAACCAAATCTCTCCATACCAGATTTCACCCAGACTTCCTAATTTTTTTAAACAATGCCTATATCCGCCCGATTCTTTCATATATTCACATTTCAATGGCATCAATTCCTTTATTCACATTTCAAAGGCATAAATTCATTTCTCCACATTTCAAAGGCATTCCTTTTTCCTCATTTCAAAGGTATCAATTCCTTTCTCCACATTTCAAAGGCACCATTTCTCTTCTGTACATTTCAAAGGCATAAATTCATTTCTCCACATTTCAAAGGAATTCTTTTCTCCACATCTCAAAGGCATTCCTTTTTCCTCATTTTAAAGGCATCAATTCCTTTCTCCACATTTCAAAGGCATCAATTCTCTTCTCCACATTTCAAAGGTATAAATTCATTTCTCCACATTTCAAAGGCATCATTTCTCTTCTGTACATTTCAAAGGCATCAATTCCGTTCTCTACATTTCAAAGGCATCAATTCCTTTCTCTACATTTCAAAGGCATTAATTCCGTTCTCCACATTTCAAAGGCATCAATTCTCCTCTCTACATTTCAAAGGCATTAATTCCGTTCTCCACATTTCAAAGACATCAATTCTCTTAGCCAATTGTGTGTTCGTTGTCAACGTTTCTAGACCACAAAATATTGAGGAGTACCATATGACAGATATCATTTTTAATTTGTGAGTTACTTTGTACTGAGCGGCCTTGCTGCCTTCCAAGTTTTATCGTGACTTTACCATTTGCTGACACAATGTATGCATTTTGGAGTGCCGCTGATTAGAGAAATTCCATTTTGCAGCAGTCACAACTCGTTAGGACATGACTGCCTGCCTTCAAAACTGCCCAGCACCACACATCTACAATACAATACGCACAGACGTATCAGAAACACGAAATGACACGATTATCATAACACAGACGTATCAGAAACACGAAATGACACGATGATCATAACACAGACGTATCAGAAACACGAAATGACACGATGATCATAACACAGACGTATCAGAAACACGAAATGACACGATGATCATAACACAGACGTATCAGAAACACGAAATGACACGATGATCATAACACAGACGTGTCAGAAACACGAAATGACACGATGATCATAACACAGACGTATCAGAAACACGAAATGACATGATGATCATAACACAGACGTATCAGAAACACGAAATGACACGATGATCATAACACAGACGTGTCAGAAACACGAAATGACACGAGGATCATAACACAGACGTATCAGAAACACGAAATGACACGATGATCATAACACAGACGTATCAGAAACACGAAATGGCATCCCTTTTTTGTAACTCTCTGTAAATATTTGTGAAGAGTCAATACAAGAGGGGCGCGTTAGCTCAGTTCATATCCAGCAATTCGCTATTTCCTGTGGTACCAGTGAGCCTCTATTCAAATCGCGCACGGAGACTGATAAAATCCTCGTCGTGATTCTAATCGGGGACCGTTTCTCTAATCAACCCAATAGTAAATGGCTTCAAGACGCATGAGTAAGGGAAATTACAAACAGCAAGGACTGGCACTGGCCAGCCCGCCTCTCATAGACTACGACTAAGTACAATGGAGTCTTCTATAACCAGCGGTTAATTCTGCTGCATTTCCACTTTACTTTACACTACATAAGACATTAACATTGATACAATGAGAATGACTAATAATTACAAAAATAAGTGCATATTGAAGGGAATAAAGCTGCAGACAAACTAACAAAGTGTGGAGAAGCATCCCCACAAACAGACCTGAGCATCACATATAATGAACAACACCCCGACTTCCGAAAAAAAGACAGCTACTTTAATTTAACTAGAGCAGAGCTGGTCATCATGTTCAGGCTGAGAGCTGGGCATAACAGACTCAATGGTCATCTTTACAACAAAATGAGGATTGGGACAGATGACAAGTGTCCATGTGGGCAGCATACCATGACCGTGGAACACACACTACAAAGCTGCATGCTCACGCAGGAAAAGAGAGAACAATACTGGACACGCGAGACAGATATGGGACAAAAGCTGTATGGAGATACAACAGCCTTACAAACAACTGTGTCCTTTGTAAGAGAAACCGGGACCTTGATCTGAGGATGAACGAAGAAGAAGAAGACAAACAAGTAGAAAGTCAAAACTCAATATAAGAATAAATGTTAATGTTCTAGGGAAAATTATACATTTGTGTTTATATTCTCGGAACATGACCTAGTGATTAGTAAACAAATTACCAAATATCGTTATTTTGCGCTTTGTCTCTGAGCGTTGAAGATCAATTTCTTCACAAATATCCATCATTTGTTTGATCGAACTACCTTTTCCTGAAATCGTACAACTTTCTCTCTGTCTTCCTTTACTTCTCATGTAGTCGATGTTTCCCGCTCTTGCAAGTTGTGTCGTGCCATTTTTGTATAAGTAAGTTTTCAATGACTTGTATTTCTTGTTTCTATTATTTGATTGGTGGTCATCGTTAGCAACAGGCACTATTTTAATCACGAATTAACACAGATAATACCAGACACATCCTTGCAAAATCCAATGACAGATACACGACTAACCCTGTCTCATCATTCCATACATACCTGGACAACGACACACAAAGCGACAATTGACAATAACCTACCTACATTGTATACGACAATTTCATTCAACTTCGCCTGGTCATCAGCTACTCTTTGTACGGTGCCCCAATCTCTAGTTTATGCTTTTCATTTAGGCTTTTATAATTCTTCGCTAGGGTGTCATAGATCAGTCTTCCTATATCCCTATCTCTAGTGATCTATATCATAGATTGTCATAGATCAGTCTCCCTTAATCCCTATCTCTAGTGATCTATATCATAGAATGTCATAGATCAGTCTAGAGCACATACTACAAAACTGCCCCGAATATGATTTACAGATAAAATCTCACTGGCCCATAGAAACAACATTGGAAGAGAAAGTTTATGGACCTGTATGTGAGCTACAAAAGACAGTGAAGTTTATACAAGAGACAACATTGCAGATATAGACAGTATTTTAAAGCAAACGAAAGAAGAAGAAGAAGAATAGATCAGTCTCCATATATCCCTATCGCTAGTGATCTATATCATAGACTGTCATAGATCAGTCTCCCTAGATCCCCATCTCTAGTGATCTAAATCATATCCGTTTTGTTGACAGCATCAGATTATTTCCTTAACTAAAACCAACTTCAGAGTTGAACAAGAGCATAGTAAGACAATACAGATAACTTCAGAAATATCATTACACATATAAAGCGATACAAATGTCACTAGACGTCTCACATATGTGAAGTACAAGTCAGGGGGTAAAAAAGCATTGACAATGAAGTTCATATATAGTTCTTCTTCTTTAGTTCGCTTGAAAATATAATGTCCATATCTGTAAGGTTGTCTCTTATATAAACATCCCTGTTGGTGTAGTTCACAGCTTCATAAAGCCTTTTTTTTAGTATTGCTTTTATGGGCCAGTGGGTTTGCCTTAGTGTGCCATATTCAACGCAGCTCGTTAGCATGTGTAGTCCGAGGTGCCTGCCCACATGTACACGCAGCCGAGTTGCCAATCTTCAAAGTTGTGTACACCTGGCTGCGGAGTCAGGTGTTCATTTGCAACTAGTAAACATGGGCTTGCCCACCCCAGAAATTACATCTTGTTACTTCGTCTCTTGATTGCTGCCTCGGTGTGGCTATAATAAACTGCCTGATCCAAATATGGACAGAGACAATGAAAGGTCATAATAACCAGGTTGAGTTCTTGTAGACAAACGTAACGAGTCAGAACATGTAAACTGTGGAGCTGGGTAGGGGTGTGATGCATTCAAACTGTATAAATATTAATCGTATAATGAAACACAGTAATGCCATAAGAGATCAAGACTATCATTGTACGGAGCTCCTCACGTGCGCTCATTCTGTAGATCAATCCTATTTGAGCCTTCTGTCCAACCATCCACCCTAGCTTGTCCAAACATCCACCCACCTCACCTTCATGACAACATCGCCCTCGCTGCCCTTCGGCGCTTCCCTTGAACTTTCACACATCACCGGAGTCATCTTCAATGGCGCATGGCGGATTGGGTAGGGACCTTGCGCGCAAGCTCGTGCCCTGCCACGTGCAGTCCTGGGCCGAATTTCATTTGTTCTGATTGACAGCCTGTGTAATGTACAACCTGGCATCCGATCTAACAGGCCAAGTTTTCGAGGAGCCACGTGCCAAAGAGTTTCAAATTCTATTCCTACCGTATAACATCCCAAACGTAAATGACTGTCCGAAAAAAAATGTTCAGACTTTCATTAAAGTATTTATTTGATTTTCATTTTTGAAAAAGGAACATTTCATTTGATAGAGTGTCATGTGGCATCTGTTGTAAAGATTACGATCCAGGACAGTTTTAAAAGGTAGCCGTACATTTGAAAGTACCTTTCATATTAAACGCCGCACTTGTTCTCAGAGTGAATTAACATTTCTCTTAAGTGAGTGTGCCACGGTAATAAATATATATATATATTTACACACACACATTCATACAAATATTCCTTTAATCTATTTTCACATCATACTTTCATGGTTACTGTTGAAATATAAAGCCGACGATGCCACACAGTGATGAGCTGACAGCTGCAAGCTACTTGTTGATGACTGCTTAGATGAGGACCAGCCACCCATAGCTGACCCTAATCCGCCTCCAAGTGCTGGTCTAGGAAACAAATAGCTCTATTGTAGTCTGGCTTGGAGAATAGTGATCACATTTGGGAAGGTAAACCAAAATGGTTATCGTCCAGCACCTCTTGTCATCAATTCTCTTCTTAATTATCTTCAAAAGAATGTTAGATGCGCGTGTTATTAAACATCGTTCGGAATTGAATGTATTCTATTGCACTTCATTTGTTTTAGTAAAAGAAATTAATATTGAAGTTATGTGATCTTTTGGTCATATTCCACTGTTGTAAATTGCATTAACATGTTGACAAGAAAACTGTATAAAGTTTATCACGCAGTTTTGAGAAGATCGATAGTTAACTCATCTATCCTTGTTGCTTTTGCTGTTAACCGTTAAAGAAAATGCTGTATTATATTATTTTCTGGCTGCAGGTAATCTATCATATGTCAATGGTATGTCATTTAATGGTGTGATTTTTTAATACAGACCGCCATCACTCTATAGTGCCTTACTTAACATTTTCTCTCAATCTCACATTTTGGTTCTCTGTGTATGTTATTGGTTTCCAATTCGTATCATTAATCATCCGTGATTCTATACCCTTAATTCTACGAAAGATTGTTTTACTTTCTAATGTGCTTGATTGAATGTGCTTCTTTTCTCCAGGTCTTCACTTTCGTAGCACTTTGCCTAACCATAAGTTTTCACATGTCATCTTGCATTCTCGATCTCATTCATTCTGTATTCGCTTATATGTATCAATGTCATGCTCTGTATTACTGTTCTTACAAAGTTTACGTAATTAGTGGAGCCTAGTCGGCAGTGAGCTGGCTTGTTAAGACTGGGATTACACCGCCCCAGAGCTCGAAATCTCGGACGACATAAAAAATCCGGGCGTGGTTCGTTCTTAGTACGAGCTTGCAGCTGTCAGCTCATCACTGTGTGGCATCGTCGGCTTTATATTTCAACAGTAACCATGAAAGTATGATGTGAAAATAGATTAAAGAAATGTTCCTTTTTCAAAAATGAAAATCAAATAAATACTTGTACAGCTTAGTAATCGACGCAGCTGTAAATGGGTACCTGGCGTTTGAGTTATGGCAGGTATAAACTCCACCTCACATAGGCTGCGGCTTAGTCCACAAAGAGTTATCTTCTTCCCCCGACGGCAATTGTTGCCATGGAACCCACAGTTACCTTTTACGTCATTTTCATTGATGGGAGAAATATGTTTATGACGTAATCACATCAGAAAAAGAACCCATTGAAGAAAATAAATGCAGTAAACATTCTCTTCTTCTTTTGTTCGCTTGAAAAAATAAATGTCTGTACTTACAATTCTGTCTCTTATTTAAACTTCACTGTACACAAGAGATATCGCAAACTGGTTGTCAACTACAACGCAAAGTCACAAAATCCTTTTCAGGACAAAGCCAAAAAAAGAAGAAATAAAATAGGCTAACGTATACTGGATTACTGGATGACCCGTTTTGCAGCGGTGGTTACCCCGTTGCGGGTCACAACATCTCATCCAACGGTCTCTGTCTTGGGCCATGGTGGACCAGTGGAGAATGAGTCGTCCATATGTGGCATCGTAAATGTTGTTGCGGGATGCAGGGGAGTCGGACCAACGTGTTGATGATCGTTCCCGTAGTCGTTTCTTATCTCTGGGGCACCATATTGCTGTCGCTGTGCTCCAACGATCGTCTGTTCTTCGCAGTAAGTGGCCTCCCTAGCGATGTTTCATCTTGTCTGCATAAGCAACTTAATCTTTCACTAGGGACAGCTGACGTATGTCCAAGTTGTGAAGACTGTTTGCGCGCTGGCTATGAAGCGTGCGGCCGACCATGCGTCTCTCGTGGAGGCTTGGGTCACTCTGAGTTTGGACTCCATCTCATTCGTGAGCGACCATGTTTCCGCCGCATAACATATTGTAGGTAGTACTGTAGAGCTGAATAGAGAGGTGCGCAGACTCTGGTCGTGGATGTTGTCCAGTACCGGCTTTATGGAAGAGAAAGCCGCCCAACCCGCGCGACGCCGTCTTGTCAACTCTGGGCCCAAGTTACCATATATATATATATATATATTTATGTCTTGTGATACGGCCCCTTCATTCCAACACTGGCAGATATGTTCGTACAGGTATTGAAGAAGTACGTTTCCCCCTGAAACTCACTCATCACAAGGATCCATAGTGAGGGGCACCTATTTCTGCTGGGGGACTTCAACGAAATGATGGGCGCCGATCACGACTCCTGGCCTATGTGCATGGGTGGGCACCGAAAGTTCGGTGTCGGAAAGATGAACGAAAATTACAGCGGCTATTTGAGCTGTGTACCTACCACGACCTGTGCATCACTAACACCTTCTTCCAAACGAAGCCCCAACAGAAATTATCCTGGAGACATCCTCGCTCCAGACATTGGCATCAGCTGGACCTGATCATCACTAGACGGTCTGAACTGAGACATTGGCATCAGCTGGACCTGATCATCACTAGACGGTCTGAACTAAGACATTGACATCAGCTGGACCTGATCATCACTAGACGGTCTGAACTGAGACATTGGCATCACCTAGACCTGATCATCACTAGACGGTCTGAACTGAGACATTGGCATCAGCTGGACCTGATCATCACTAGACGGTCTGAACTGAGACATTGGCATCAGCTCGACCTGATCATCACTAGACGGTCTGAACTAAGACATTGGCATCAGCTGGACCTGATCATCACTAGACGGTCTGAACTGAGACATTGGCATCAGCTGGACCTGATCATCACTAGACGGTCTGAACTGAGACATTGGCATCAGCTCGACCTGATCATCACTAGACGGTCTGAACTAAGACATTGGCATCAGCTGGACCTGATCATCACTAGACGGTCTGAACTGAGACATTGGCATCAGCTGGACCTGATCATCACTAGACGGTCTGAACTGAGACATTGGCATCAACTGGACCGGATCATCACTAGACGGTCTGAACTGAGACATTGGCATCAGCTGGACCTGATCATCACTAGACGGTCTGAACTGAGACATTGGCATCAGCTGGACCTGATCATCACTAGACGGTCTGAACTGATACATTGGCATCAACTGGACCTGATCATCACTAGACGGTCTGAACTGAGACATTGGCATCAGCTGGACCTGATCATCACTAGACGGTCTGAACTGAAACGTGCACTGAAACAGTGCAGACTGCGATACTGACCACTCACTGGTCTGCTGCAAAATGAGACTCCAACCCAAGAAGATAAATGCTGTCGGTAAATGCTGCATAGACACAGCAAAACCTGATATCCCTGAAAGGATGAGAGAATTCACGAAATCCCTCTCCGAATTACTTACAAAACATCGCACTATTGGAAGCGCTTCAGAAAGGCGGGAACACGTCAGAGGGCAATCTTTGGAAAGAAGATAATAAGCAGACATGACTGGATGGAGGGTGAGTCGGCAATCCATGCACGAGCCGTTAAAAATCGTCAATCAACTCACCTGCAGTTTAAGATTTCCTCGAGCAGCACGACCTTGGAGGCTTACTAATCCGCAAAGAGTGCAGTTCAGAGAGTGGCAATGAATTGTGCAAATTACTACTGGATTCAACTTTGTATGTCCATACAGTCGGCAGCAAATACTGGTAACATTAAGGCATAAAGAAAACATCTGGACCTACAAAAAAAGTCTACAGCGCCACTGAAACCTGCGACAGGTCAGATTATTCTGAATAATTAAATGCAAATGTAGAGATGGACCGAACACTATTTAGTCTTGTACACCTGTAATACCTGGCGAACTCTGGTCTCGAGATGGGCCGAACACTATCCAGTATTGTACACCTGTAATACCTGGCGGACTCTGGTCTCGAGATGGACCGAACACTATTCAATCATGTACACCTGAAATACCTGTCGGACTCTGGTCTCGAGATGGGCCGAACACTATTCAGTCCTGTACACCTGTAATACCTGGCGGACTCTGGTCTCGAGATGGGCCGAACACTATTCAGTCTTGTACACCTGTAATACCTGGCAGACTCTGGTCTCGAGATGGGCCGAACACTATTCAGTCTTGTACACCTGTAATAACGTAGTGGGGGACTCTGCTCTCAACAAAATTGAGATTCTGCAGGTATTGCAGGAACTTGACAATAAACCGAGCATACACGAGTTTGTTATCTCACGTCATGTGTTCTTGGTTACAGTGAGACTACTCTTTGCTCCTTTCAGATGGGTGTTATTCTGGGATAACACACACACACGTTCACGCACACGTATACGCCCGCCCGCACACACATATACACACACATACACACACACAAATATATATATATATATATATATATATATATATATATATATATATATATATATATTAACGAGCGGGCTTCAAACAAATGAAAACCTTAAGAGTGGAATAGAAATTAGAAAAACCGTGCTTTTGTATTGTAACTTATTGAAATGGTTGCTAAGGATGTCAACAGTGTCTTGCATGTGCCATCACAGTGTAGACGAACAACATGAGGTCATCATTGCAGTCAATAGACATTATTGATATGCACGAAAGAGGAGCAGCGTTCTGTTATTCGTTTCCTGGGCAGCGAGGTGGGTGAAGGCTGTAGCAATTCATCAACAAATGAAGGTCCAGTACGATGATCCGTGCCTTTTACTCCATCAAGTGAATAAGTGAAGAAGGACGTTCCGAAACATCGTGAGTTCTGTGACAGACTGCTCGCGACTGGATCAGGTACTCCGAATAGTGGCCACATAGTCAATTGCAGGCAATCGTAAAGGATAATCGCAGATTAGCTGTAAATGAAATTACCACACATCTGGACATCATTTAAGGTTCACTACACCACATCATCCATGATATGCTACAATACCACAACGTGTCTACATGGTGGGTGCCACGGCAGCTTACTTTTCTGGAATTCTCAAGGCAAGAGGTGTAGGAACAGACCTTAACTCTCAGGGCAAGAGGTGTAGGGACAGACCTTAACTCTCAGGGCAAGAGGTGTAGGGACAGACTTCAACTCTCAGGGCAAGAAGTGTAGGGACAGACCTTAACTCTCAGGGCAAGATGTGTAGGGACAGACCTTAACTCACAGGGCAAGAGGTGTAGGAACAGACTGAAACTCTCAGGGCAAGAAGTGTAGGGACAGACCTTAACTCTCAGGGCAAGAGGTGTAGGGACAGACCTTAACTCTCAGGGCAAGATGTGTAGGGACAGACCTTAACTATCAGGGCAAGATGTGTTTGGACAGACCTTAACTCTCAGGGCAAGAGGTGTAGGGACAGACCTTAACAATCGTAGAGAAGGGAAGTCGAGACCTCCCTAAGCGCGACAGGAAAGACGTGGGGTAGTTATAGGGGATGTCTCACGACAGGAAGGTTTGGCGAGGATTTGTTGAGGACGTAAGGGTAGTTTGGATTGATTGATGAATTGATCTCAATCAGGGGTTGTTATGGCGAAAGCTATATCCCTTGAGAAACAAGTGTACGAAAGTGTGAATCGGCGGAGTGTTCTATTCCTGCATATTTCAAGCGTCTCCTCCATAACGCATCATCATCATCATCAAATGCCCTGCCAGTTGACGTTGGCGATCATGGACCTCCATTTCCTCGTATCACGTGTGTCGTTTATTCGTTTCATCGTTGATCAGAACTGATATGGTTGCTCGTACTTGTTTTATTTCCGACTCGCTCATGTTTATTTGGGAGACCACCATTACTTCTGACTTCTTTTGATTTAAGTTGAAGTCTTTATATTCGCTTAGTCTGTACGGACCACCAAACAGAGACCTATCGCTCTCGAGTATGGAGGTCAGAGACTCCAACTGCATAGTAGTTGGAGATTTCAACAGCCACTCGGAGAGATGGGGATACTCTGACACAGACAGCAGAGGTGACGAAGTGGAAGATTGGGAGATAGATGCAAATCTCTCCCTAATCAATAGGCCGGAGGATAGCCCTAGCTTCTATTCAAGAACATGGCATACCACCTCGACTCCAGATTTGGCCTTCTCCACACAGGACATACACTATAAAATAGACCGCCAGGTGCTAAACCAACTGGCAGGTAGCGACCACAGGCCGATCAGGCTAACCATTGACATGGAAGTAGGCCCACAGGAAACAAAACCGCTCCCACGTTGGAATTACAAACGAGCCGACTGGGACAGATTTGCAATCCTGACAGATGGGCTGTGTGAAACCATCAACACACGAAACACCAAAATGAAGCCCATGGTAGAGAGCCTAAGCAAGGCAATAATGCAAGCCGCCACTGAAACCATCCCAAGAGGAGCTAGGAAAAACTATAAGCCCTACTGGAATGATGAGTTACAGAAAGTGGAAGATGCAGTAACAAATGCTAGGAACATGGCAGAACGAGAAAAATCCATGGAGGCAAACATCGCCCTCAAAGCCGCCGCGGCGAAGTACAAACACACTCTCAAGCAAACAGCAAGAGAAAGCTGGAAAAATAAAACGGAAAGTCTAAACCTGGACAAAGTAGGGAACAAGCTATGGAAGCTAGTCAGAGCCATGAATGACGAAACCCCGTCAAATAAACAAATTACTATCAAGCAGGGCGAGAACTTGATCACAGGTAAGAAAGCCGCAAACGCCTTTGTCGATCACTATGCCAGAGCAAACCACATCGAGGTCCCTGCAGATAAGCATACAGACATTAGCGAAGAGCTAAAGGGACACGAAAACACAAATACGGCTCCTGAAGAGCACATGATGGCCAAACTAACAATGCGCGAAATGGAAGAGGCTATGAGAACACTAAAGAAAAGGAAATCTCCCGGAAAAGACGGGATAACAAACGAAATGCTGATGGGGCTGGGCCAAACAGCGAAGAAAAAACTACTATCAGTCCTGAACCAAAGCTGGAAAAGGGGTATTGTACCCCAGGCATGGAAAGATGCAATACTGGTACCAGTACCAAAAACTGGAAAGGACAAAACAGATCCGAATGGATACAGGCCCATAAGCCCATTGAGCTGTGTCGGCAAGCTGATGGAACGGATGATAAACACCAGACTGATGTGGCATCTGGAAGAAAAACGAATACTAATTCCACAGCAAGCCGGCTTTAGACAGCACAGATCCACTGAGGACCAGGTCATCCTCATAGCCCAGGAGATAGAAGATGCCTACCAGGCACAGAAACACACAGTAGCTGTTTGGGTGGATCTGGAAAAGGCATTTGACAAAGTCTGGAAGGATGGACTTAGAGTCAAGCTAAGAAGAAGTGATGTCTGTGGGAAGATGTACAAGTGGATCAACCACTACCTCAAACAAAGAACGGCCAGAGTCCAAGTACAAGGGCAGATGAGCAAAAAGGTGACACTCGAGCAGAGAGTACCCCAAGGGGGAGTATTGTCACCCACACTCTTCCTGCTATATATAAACGATATTACAGAGAATATACGAAGAAGAGTCCATAGCTCAATGTTTGCAGACGATCTGGCTATGTGGACCTCTGAAAAGAATCTCACCATAGCAAGAAATCGGATGCAAACGGCCCTAACATCGCTGGAAGAGTGGGCGAACTCATGGCTGGTCAAAATAAACGAGGAGAAAACCACGTGCACAATATTCTCGCTCTCATTAAAACCCCAAATTACCAAATTAGACCTAAATGGCAAAATCCTGCAGCCAAACGACAACCCAACCTATCTGGGAGTCACATTTGATCGGCGCATGACATGGAAAAGTCAGATTGAGAGAAACCGAACGAAAGCCAGAGAAAGAATGGCGATCATGAGGAAACTTGCTGGCACAAGCTGGGGAGCAGACGAAGGCATACTAAAGAAACTGTACACTGGAAGAGTGAGACCAGTTCTCGAGTATGGCATTGCGGCATGGACAACAGCAGCGAAGGCGAACTTCGATAAAGTTAACAAACTTCAAAACCAAGCCATGAGAATTATAACAGGTGGCATGAAGTCAACGCCAATTGTAGAACTTGAAAAGATTACAAAACTGCAATCCATGACCGATAGAAGAGACTGCAGAGCCCAGCTGCAGTCAGAGAAACTCCGAAGACTGACGGACCATCCAATGTACCAGAGACTAAACAATTTGGGAAATGGGAAACTAAAGCGGAGAAACTTTGCAGAAATAGCCAAAGCAAAGATGCACGAAGATCCCATAAACGCACTAACAACACCAAAACCCATCACTACTGTACGAAAACCTACTTGGAGGCAGGATATATTTCCAGAGGTGGTAGAAAATATACCAGGTATTGCAAACAAAAACTGCCAGACTGAAAAAGAAAGGAGAGACACTACCCTAAGCTTCATAACGAAAAGCTACCCAAGCATGGACTGGACCCATGCATACACCGACGGTTCTGTAACAAACACTACACAGAACGGAGGGGCAGGAGCATTCCTGAACCTACCAAATGGCAGAAAAATAACATTGTCATTCGCTACTGGTAAGTACACAAGCAATTTCAGAGCAGAGGCAGAGGCACTGAGGGCGGCAGTGGAAGAAATGGTAACACACAGTGAAAATGAGAGCCATATAGTCCTGCTGACAGATGCTCTCGAAGTAGTCACAGCGCTAAAAAGCCAGAAAAACACTGAGCTTAATGACTTAAGAGCAGCACTCTGCAAACTGTGCCAGCAGTCCGCACCAAAAAGGGTAGTGGTACAGTGGGTTCCGTCACACTGCAACATCAAGCAACGAGGAGGCAGACAGACTGGCAAAAGAAGGTGCAAGACTACCACAAACAGATACCAGTATGACGTACGAAGAGTCAAAACGGCTTATCAAAGCCAGATACATGACCAAATGGGAAACCGAACATACTGGTTACACCAAAAATGATGCCTATTACCAGTTGAACCGAAGAGAGCAGGTCGTTGTCTTCAGACTTCGCACTGGCCACAACAGACTGAGATACCACCTATTTAACAAATTGAAGATAGGGTGTACCGACGAATGCCCGTGCGGTACTGGTAAAATGACCACTGAACATCTGCTGCAGAACTGCCCGACATACGAGGATCAGAGAGAGGAGATGTGGCCATTACCAGTGGAACTGCAAGACAAGCTCTATGGCAGTGGCGAGAGCCTCAGGATGACCGCCGCTTTTTTCGAAAAAATAATGGTTACTGTCTGACTGTGTACGCAGAAGAAGAAGAAGAAGAAATCATGGTACATTTGGAATGATACAGAAGTGGTATCATAAATTGATTACATCATAATAAAATGCAGGTAAAGAGGCGCCCTTTAGGTTTCAGGTGGTTTGTAGCAGAATATTTATATACTCTATTAAAAGTATATTATTATGACAATGCAGAGGCTACACAACCTGAGCAAACGGGCAGAATAGCAATAAACTAGCAAAAGTGCAAGTTTTGAGAACCTATATTGTTTTTACCATGACAGCATACGTTTGTGAAACATGGACAGTTACCGGAACCTCGAGTAAGAGAATTGAGCCCTTCATTGACCGCCGCTTTTTTCGAGAAAATAATGGTTACTGTCTGACTGTGTACGCAGAAGAAGAAGAAGAAGATATTCGCTTAGAATAACTTCCATGTTATCCAGTTCTTGTAAGTCTGCCTCAATCCGCACTATCAACACAGTATCATCATCAAAACGCAAGCTGTTTATGTTCTGCGCCGACTGAAGTTCCAGGCACTGCCTCTAGAGACGCAATACAAATTCGATGTACAGAGAGAACAGATCAGGTAAGAGCACAAATACCTGTCTTACTCAATTTGTTATCTGCTTGAAATGTCCTACTGTGCTATCTATTCGAATAGCTGGATTCTGTCCATAGTAGCAGTAGCGAAGCGTGATAATAGGCAATATAGGATGAGCTATCCCAAACGGTTTTAAAGAATTAGAGAAACATCCCATTGCATAAAATAGTTGGGAAATAAGTTAGAAATTGAAATTGTAATGGTAATTTGTGTTTAATCGTAGTGATATGTTAACAAACGCGCAAAGTGAATTTATCAGTTACTATTAAAAATATAAGATTATTGCGTCAAGCCTAACACATAGTCGGAATCATGACAGGGTCATTAGGTCGCTATTTTTTTCTCACAGCCAACTAGCCACAAATTATTCCAGCCTTTCCTGATGGAGAGTGTTCAGTAATGTTTTAGGATTTAGGAAAAATAGCGTAGAGAGGCTCTGTAAACATTGTTAAAACTCACAAACACGGTGTATCTAAAATGTTCAACTGCATCTTCATATAATTAGATGAACGATTCTACAACTTTGACGAAGTTGGCTTTGTTGAACTATTAAACCATGCAAAATGTACGTGTGTAGATATTGTTAGAGGGAAATAAAACGCTTCTTAACGATCTTTCTGGCTATCATCAGTCTAGTTGGTTCACACTGAACTAACCCACTTTGTTTTCAGTTTTTTTATTCTCCTCCTATGAATTGTGAAGATGCCCTCTCCGGTCCTAATACATGAACATTTTGAGCAAGATGTTGAAGAAATAAGTTCTTTATATTGTCCTTTTTATGGTCCGTGGACCTTTAATTCAGTGCGTGAATTCATTGTTATTGTTTTTGGGAGTTGATTTAACATTTGACGACGTTTCTTTGGTCGCACGTTACAGTGGCTCTCCGTACATCCCGTCGCATACTTGATATATTGGACCTGGGTTTTCTTGAATGTAGTGCAATGAGAGGATCTTCACCGCTATGGGAATTAGAAGGACGATGCCCACCTCGTTGGCCAGCCTGCTTTGACACAGCGTGTTTCTAGAAACTACGACTAGGACGTGGATGGGTCTTGATCAGTATATTTGACTTTGACCGTGACCCTTACCTCTGTTCTCTAACGAAAATGAGTTGGCTGGACTCTTGAAAATGTTATATCACTCTGGTCGAGATGACATGACAAGTGAAAAAACAGTCATGACCTGAAATACAGACAAACTTAACAGCCAGATGGTTCTTTACATTTTAATAGCGCCACAAATCGTGGTACACAATGGCGATAAACAACATTGCAGGCAAACATGGAATTCTTTGGACGTTACGATTCAAACACGTTCACTGAACAGACATTTCATCTTGTCGCCACGTGTCGCTGTGGTCAAGGACATTCGTCTGCAAGATGGCACCAGCTCTAATGGATTCAAGTGGTCATTGCAATAATTACTGGCCGTTTCCCCACCAGCCATTCATCCATTGTTGCATTTCCCGGCACACTAATGACTGGCGTCTGAAGTTACTCTAAATGACTAAAACAACAGGAAATTGTGCTATAAAAAAAAAACACAGCGCGCCTACTACTCAAATATAAACAAGCAATAAAATTGGAAGCCAAAGGTGATGAATCTAATTATATCATCGATGAAACAACAAATATTTGCAAAAACAAAACTTATAATAGTAATTTAAAATGCGATTTTAGAGTTGAACAGTCATGACTGACCATATGATGATGTGCCTATTAGTGATACCTGCCTACAGAGTTTTTGGTTTGCCTGCTCTTGCTACGTTATCGTTAGACTTCTCCATGTTGCAAGAGCTTTCATTCAATAAGTCTGAGGTGGTTGTATCCTGGTACCTCTCCACTTGGATGTGTCTGCAGATTTGTATTCCCATGATGTCGGACCCACATGCTCTGCATATAAATATCTTCGAATCTCAGCTATAGACGGCGTAGAGAATATCTTCTGGGATGCAACCATCTTCCATCCAGCGAACATGGCCAAGCCATCGAGTTCACTGGTGCCTAACAGAAGTGTACATGCTTGGTAGATCCTTGCAAGACTGCACCTCGACATTTGTCACTCTGTCCATATATGTAATAAAACAGTGGTTGGAATATGCTACAGATGTCCTTCAAGTTCAAAAAAAGAAGACTTAGTAACATAAAAAAAGCTAGTGAGGGAAAATTATTATTAATGGGAGAATTAAATTTCCCTGAAATAAAATGGTATATGTCAAACGCATTTACAGAGTCAAATCCTTTTGCGAAGTGCATAACTGACAATCTTTTGATTCAGCATCTAGAGGAAGCTACCAGAGACAAAAACATACCCGACTTAATATTTACTGCAGAAAAAAATATGATTGAAAACGTTATCGTTGGGGAACTGTTTGGCTCAAGCGACCATCAGATCATCCGTTGAAATGCTGATGAGGTTGGGCCAAAAAGCAAAGAGGAAGTTACTATGAGTCCTGAACCAAAGCTGGAAAAGGGGAATTGTACTACAGGCATGGAAAGATGCTGTACTTATACCAGTACCAAAGAAAGAAAAAAATTGAACAGATCCAAATGGATACAGGCTTATCAGTCTACTGAGCTGTGTAGGAAACCTAATTGAGCGTATGATAAACACCAGACTGATGTGGCACCTGGAAGCAAAACACATATTAATTCCACAGCAATCAGGATTTAGACAGCACAGATCCACTCTCGTAGCACAGGAAATAGAGTATGCTTACCAAGAGAAAAAGCATACAGTAGCGGTTTGGGTGGATCTAGAGAAGTCATTTGACAAGGTGTGGAAAGAGGGACTTAAAGTCAAGCTACGAAGAAGTGAAGTATCTGGAAAAATGTACAGATGGATCAGCCACTACCTCGAAAACAGAACAGCTAGAGCTCAATTACAAGGGCCGATGAGCAAAAAGGTGACACTGGAGCAAGGAGTACCCCAAGGGGGAGTACTATCACCCACACTTTCCTGGTGTATATAAACAACATCATAGAGAATATTCCAAGAAGAGTCCACAGCTCCATGTTTGCAGACGATCTGGCTATGTGGACCTCTGAAAAAAATCTCACCGTAGCAAACAATCGGATGCAGCAGGCCCTAACATCGTTGGAGGATTGGGCGAACTCATGGCTGGTCAAAATAAACAAGGAAATAAACAACATATACGATATACTCCTTTTCAAATAAACCACAGAACAGAAAAATAAGTCTTAACGGCAAATACCTGCGACGAAACGACAACCAAAACTACCTGGGAGTCACATTTGATCGGCGCATGACATGGAAAAGTCAGATCGAGAGAAACCGAATGAGAGCGAGACAAAGAATGGCAATCATGAGGAAACTTGCGGGCACAAGCTGGGGAGCAGACGAAAGTATACTAAAGAAACTGTACACTGGAAGAGTGAGACCAGTTCTCGAGTATGGCATTGCGGCATGGACAACAGTAGCAAAGGCGAACTTTGATAAAATTAGCAAACTTCAACACCAAGCCATGAGAGTTATAACAGGAGGCATGAAGTCAACGCCAATTGTAGAACTTGAAAAGATTACAAATCTGCAATCAATGACCGACAGAAGAGACTGCAGAGCCCAGCAGCAAGCAGAGAAACGCAGAAGACTGACAGACCATCCAATGCACAAGAGACTAAATAGATTTGAAAATGGGAAACTAAAGCGAAGAAACTTTGCAAAAATAGCCAAAGCAAAAACGAGCGAAGACCCTATGAACACCGTAACAACACCAAAGCCCATCACCTACTGTACGCAAACCCACATGGAAGCAGCATATCATTCCGGAGATGGTAGAAAATATACCAGGTATTGGAAACAAGAACAGCCAGACTGAAAAAAGAAAGAAGAGACATAACCCTGAGGAACATAGCGAAAAACTACACAAGCATGGACTGGACCCATGCATACACCGACGGATGTGTAACAAACACAACACAGAATGGAGGGGGAGGGGTATTCCTGAGCCTACCAAATGGTAGTCAATGGCAACTGGAAAATTCTCAAGCAATTTAAGAGCGGAAGCAGAGGCACTGACGGCTGCAGTAGAAGCAATGCTCACAGGCAAAAGCAATGAAAGCCAGATAGTCCTGTTCACAGATGCCCTGGCCGTGGTCACGGCACTAAAAAGCCAGAAAAATACTGAACTTAATGATTTAAGACCAGTACTCTGTCAACTATGCTAGCAGTCCGAACCAAAAAGAGTAGTGGTACAGTGGGTTCCATCCCACTGTAACATCCAAGGCAACGAGGAGGCAGACAGACTGGCAAATGAAGGTGCAAGACTACCACAACCAGATTCTAGTGTGACCTACGAAGAGTCCAAAAGGCTTATTAGGGCCCCGATACATGGCCAAATAAGAAACAGAACACACTGGCTACAGAAAAAATGATGCCTACTACCAGCTGAACAGAAGAGAGAAGGTCGTGGTCTTCAGACTCTGCACAGGCCACAACAGAATGAGGTACCATCTATTCAATAAATTTAAGATAGGTGGCACTGACGAATTTCCGTGTGACACAGTGAAAATGACCGCTGAACATCTGCTGCAAAATTGCCCAACATACGAGGACCAGAGAAAGCACATGTGGTCATCACCAGTGGCAACACTAGACAAGCTCTATGGCAGTGTCGACAGCCTCAGGATGACAGCTGCTTTCTTCTAACAAATTCAAGTTGACGTCTGACAGCGTACGAAGAAGAAGAAGAAGAAGAAGAAGTTTTAATTAATGCACAAGCGTTTTTCGCTTCCGCATCTACAGTAACATCAATCATTAAATTCTTCGGACCGCGTGGGCTAGTGGTTAAGTGACACGGCTCACACCCGGAAGGTGCTGGGTTCGATCCCCATCACAGCACCCGCCGTTACCCCGGGGAAGCAAACCCTTAGAAAATGCAGGAGGAAGCAGACCCTTACATAAAATGAATGCTGAAGTCGGATGCACTGGGCCGACAGGCGCAAAATAAAAACTACAGTGAAACGCACACCGCCTTGGGGATTAGAGAAATAAGGCGAACGCAAAAGAAAATTAAAAAATCATTGATTTCAGTCGCTAGTTTTGGGGACCGAACATTGACAGCCCTCGACCAGTAAATTGGATTTTGAGCTACCTTTTCTGTCTCTACACAGGGACCGAACTTCATATTCAGTCTCTTCTACGGGTGTTTCTTGGACTACCTCTCTTCCACCTCCCTTGTGGATTCTTCTTATTCTTCTTCTTCATCGTGCGCAGTCAGACAGTAACATTTATTTTTTCGAAAAAAGCAGCGGTCATCCCGAGGCTGTCGACACTGCCATAGAGCTTGTCTAGTGTTGCCCCTGGTGATGGCCACATCTGCTCTCTGTGGTCCTCGTATGTCGGGCAGTTTTGCAGCAAATGCTCAGCGGTCATTTTCCCGGTACCACACGGGCATTCGTCGGTGCCACCTATCTTCAATTTGTTGAATAGGTGGTACCTCAGTCTATTGTGGCCAGTGCGAAGTCTGAAGACCACAACCTGCTTTCTTCTGTTCAACTGGTAATAGGCATCGTTTTTGGAGTAGCCAGTATGTTCGGTTTCCCATTTGGTCATGTATCTAGCTCTAATAAGCCGTTTTGACTCTTCGTATGTCATACTAGTATCTTGTTGTGGTAGTTTTGCACCTTCTTTTGCCAGTCTGTCTGCCTCCTCGTTGCCTTGGATGTTGCAGTGAGATGGAACCCACTGCACCACTACCCTTCTTGGTGCGACCTGCTGACATAGTTGACAGAGTACTGCTCTTAAATCATTAAGTTCAGTATTTTTCTGGCTTTTTAGTGCTGTGACTACGTCTAGAGCATCTGTAAGCAGGACTATGTGGCTTTCATTCCTTTTGCCTGTCACCATTTCTTCCACTTCCGCCCTCAGTGCCTCTGCCTCCGCTCTGAAATTGCTTGTGTATTTTCCAGTAGCGAATGAAAGTGTTATTTTTCTGCCATTTGGTAGGCTCAGGAATGCTCCTGCCCCTTCGTACTGTGTTGTATTTGTTACGGAACCGTCGGTGTATGCATGGGTCCAGTCCATGCTTGGGTAGTTATCCGTTATGTAACTAAGGGTAGTATCTCTTCTATCTTTTTCAGACTGGCAGTTTTTGTTTCCAATACCTGGTATATTTTCATCCACCTCTGGAAATATATGCTGCCTCCAGGTAGGTTTTCGTACAGTAGGGATGGGCTTTGGTGTTGTTAGTGCGCTCATGGGGTCTTCGTGCATCTTTGCTTTGGCTATTTCTGCAAAGTTTCTTCGCTTTAGTTTCCCATTTCCGAAATTGTTTAGTCTCTGGTGCATTGGATGGTCAGTCAGTCTTCTGAGTTTCTCTGATTGCAGCTGGGCTCTGCAGTCTCTTCTGTCGGTCATGGATTGCAGTTTTGTAATCTTTTCAAGTTCTACAATTGGCGTTGACTTCATGCCTCCTGTTATAACTCTCATGGCTTGGTTTTGAAGTTTGCTAACTTTATCGAAGTTCGCCTTTGCTGCTGTTGTCCATGCCGCAATGCCATACTCGAGAACTGGTCTCACTCTTCCAGTGTACAGTTTCTTTAGTACGCTTTTGTCTGCTCCCCAGCTTGTGCCAGCAAGTTTCCTCATGATTGCCATTCTTTCTCTGGCTCTCATTCGGTTTCTCTCAATCTGACTTTTCCTTGTCATGCGCCGATCAAATGTGACTCCCAGGTAGTTTGGGTTGTCGTTTGCCTGCAGGAATTTGCCGTTTAGACTTAATTTGGTATTTTGGGGTTTGATTGATAGCGAGAATATCGTACATGTGGTTTTTTTCATCGTTTATTTTGACCAGCCATGAGTTCGCCCACTCTTCCAGCGATGTTAGGGCCTGCTGCATCCGATTTCTTGCTATGGTGAGATTCTTTTCAGAGGTCCACATAGCCAGATTGTCTGCAAACATTGAGCTATGGACTCTTCTTGGTATATTCTCTATAATGTCATCCTTGTGGATTCAATGTCAGAGCTTGCCTGGCTTGCTTGACTGGTGTTTTCGATATCGCGTGTCCTATCAAACCCCATTTCCTACATTTTATATGTTGCTGTTGGCTCCTTTCCCATAGGTCTGTACTCCTCACAATGGCTTGCCACCCTTTATCCATTATCATCCATTGAGATTTATTGACGAACGAATTAGGTTTCTCCAAGTACAAGGGCAGATGAGCAAAAAGGTGACACTCGAGCAGGGAGTACCCCAAGGGGGAGTACTGTCACCCACACTCTTCCTGGTATATATAAACGATATTACAGAGAATATACCAAGAAGAGTCCATAGCTCAATGTTTGCAGACGATCTGGCTATGTGGACCTCTGAAAAGAATCTCACCATAGCAAGAAATCGGATGCAGACGGCCCTAACATCGCTGGAAGAGTGGGCGAACTCATGGCTGGTCAAAATAAACGAGGAGAAAACCACGTGCACAATATTCTCGCTCTCATTAAAACCCCAAAGTACCAAATTAAGTCTAAATGGCAAAATCCTGCAGCCAAACGACAACCCAACCTATCTGGGAGTCACATTTGATCGGCGCATGACATGGAAAAGTCAGATTGATAGAAACCGAACGAAAGCCAGAGAAAGAATGGCAATCATGAGGAAACTTGCTGGCACAAGCTGGGGAGCAGACGAAGGCATACTAAAGAAACTGTACACTGGAAGAGTGAGGCCAGTTCTCGAGTATGGCATTGCGGCATGGACAACAGCAGCGAAGGCGAACTTCGATAAAGTTAACAAACTTCAAAACCAAGCCATGAGAATTATAACAGGTGGCATGAAGTCAACGCCAATTGTAAAACTTGAAAAGATTACAAAACTGCAATCCATGACCGATAGAAGAGACTGCAGAGCCCAGCTGCAGTCAGAGAAACTCCGAAGACTGACGGACCATCCAATGTACCAGAGACTAAACAATTTGGGAAATGGGAAACTAAAGCGGAGAAACTTTGCAGAAATAGCCAAAGCAAAGATGCACGAAGATCCCATAAACGCACTAACAACACCAAAACCCATCACTACTGTACGAAAACCTACTTGGAGGCAGGATATATTTCCAGAGGTGGTAGAAAATATACCAGGTATTGCAAACAAAAACTGCCAGACTGAAAAAGAAAGGAGAGACACTACCCTAAGCTTCATAACGAAAAGCTACCCAAGCATGGACTGGACCCATGCATACACCGACGGTTCTGTAACAAACACTACACAGAACGGAGGGGCAGGAGCATTCCTGAACCTACCAAATGGCAGAAAAATAACACTGCCATTCGCTACTGGTAAGTACACAAGCAATTTTAGAGCGGAGGCAGAGGCACTGAGGGCGGCAGTGGAAGAAATAGTGACACACAGTGAAAATGAGAGCCACATAGTCCTGCTGACAGATGCTCTCGCCGTAGTCACAGCGCTAAAAAGCCAGAAAAACACTGAGCTTAATGACTTAAGAGCAGCACTCTGCAAACTTTGCCAGCAGTCCGCACCAAAAAGGGTAGTGGTACAGTGGGTTCCGTCACACTGCAACATCCAAGGCAACGAGGAGGCTGACAGACTGGCAAAAGAAGGTGCAAGACTACCACAAACAGATACCAGTATGACGTAAGAAGAGTCAAAACGGCTTATCAAAGCCAGATACATGACCAAATGGGAAACCGAACATACTGGTTACACCAAAAACGATGCCTATTACCGAAGAGAGCAGGTCGTTGTCTTCAGACTTCGCACTGGCCACAACAGACTGAGGTACCACCTATTCAACAAATTGAAGATAGGGTGTACCGACGAATGCCCGTGCGGTACTGGTAAAATGACCACTGAACATCTGCTGCAGAACTGCCCGACATACGAGGATCAGAGAGAGCAGATGTGGCCATTGCCAGTGGAACTGCAAGACAAGCTCTATGGCAGTGGCGAGAGCCTCAGGATGACCGCCGCTTTTTTCGAAAAAATAATGGTTACTGTCTGACTGTGTACGCAGCAGAAGAAGAAGAAGAAGAATTAGGTTTCTTCTGTATTGTCTTTCTCGATATGCAAGTTCATCCGTAACGTAACATGTCAGATCAGTAATACAAGAAAGATAACTCGCGAAATTATAATTTCAGTATAAAGATGGAGGAGTTATGTGTGATGATTTGCAGTTCGTTAACTTAAGGGATTGTTTGGTCGCTTTCCAGTAGTGCAATGCACGACATAGTAGAGAATAAAATCACTGTCAGACTAAGAGCATGTCGTAATAGACATAGAATATAATCCTAGCCACACTAACATAAAGTCGTAATAGACAGACAATAGAATCATTGCCACACTAAGAACATGTCGTAAAAGACGACCAAAGTGTTACTTAATTACTTTTGGGCAAAAGACTTTCCAGCTTTTCGATTGTATGCCCAGCTATTAACAGACAGTAGCGGTAGTAGAACTATTAGTAGAACTTGAGGTAGAGCCATCTGAGTGTGGAATAGCACAGTGGGCTTGAAAGACAGCTCTAGACAAAAATAACCAATGTAAATGACTGGATTGACTGGCCTTTTACACACAAATTCAAGCACAGGTTCTACCTCAACAGTTGACCCCTTTACATGAATCCTGTATTCGAGCATTTGCATTGGCAGTGTTGTTACCAATGGTTTTACATGATGATGTTGCTAGCCCCACAAAGAAGTCTCTTTAGTATATATATGATATAATTATAAGATAACAATGTTTTTCAAACTTGGTACAACTCAAGCGAGGAAGAAAAAACTCGTTATCTCCTGGACAGGAAAAGTAATGGCATCTCGTGTGAACCTCTGTATGACAAAAGAAAATAATACAAGAATCTTGTGAAAACCAGAGCCACCAGAACCATATAGAAACCTTCCACATGTGCAGCTAGCCGGGTATTTTGTATGGATGGGTCTCAAACGACTAAGTCACCCAACGGACAGACCCTTAAAGCACATTCACTATGCTAACCGGTCGCCGTTTAGCCTTATCTGTACATGTGGCCTGCTTAGCCGAGGACGCACCTGCCCACCAGCTCTTAAAGCTGGTCATGGATGTCAAGGATGTTAAACAACCCTCTTCATCATATTCCTTCGCCCGCGACCGTCCATGCACTGCCTGGTTAGGTAAATCGAAAAGACATCATTCTCATTGGATATAGCTTGATACTCATTGTGTTCATGGATGGTTGTTGGGACAGGCCCTTGTCACCGACCAGCTCTTGAAGCAAGCCATCGACAACAAGAATCGGAAACGACTCTCCCCATCATGATCCCACACCAGTCCATGTACCACAAGGTTAGGTCAAATCAGAGAGACATCATCCTCATAGTATACAGCTTGGAACTCAGCAACTCGTGTTTATGGATGGTTCATGCGACGGGTCCTTGCTGACTAAGTGGGGTACCTACGATACTGCCCACCGAAATTGTATAATATTGTCCTTTTACAATTTAACAATCTCCCCTTTTGTACCCCTATGTGTGTGTGTGTATGTGTGCATGTGTGGATGATCGAATGTGATATCTAGTTTAACATACTAAAATAAGCGCCTGCATTGGTTATTTCTTGCTACATGTGGGGTAAACATTTTACAAGTAGGTATGTCATTTTGTGATGGATTGATGGATCAATATATGAATAGATGGATGGGTAGAATTTGACTTATTTGTTGTATTACCCTTATTAACAATATTAATTGTTCTACTGACTGTCTGATTTACTGATTTCATCCTAAATTGATTGAAGATTTGATTATCTCATTCTGAGACAAGACACATTCCAACAAAGTCATATTGTTTTTCTAAAACTGCGAATCAGACACCAGGACATGAATATGAAACAATATCAAATTATTAACTCGCTGACATTACAGAAACATTTTATTGTTCCAAGAAAATGCACACAAGTGTTTATTGTTTACAACCAGAACTGTTTCCGTTAATGTAGCATGCTGTCACTGCGTAGTTTAGCTGTCTTCAAGAAAGAAGAATGCTGCAACTAAAGCTGTTGATAATTGAATGACCTCTTGATAAACACAGTTCAATTAATATTGATATGAAGAAAATCTATCTGATGTGTATACATTTAGAAATAATTGGTGCCACTGTTTTGTGACTGATAGCACTGACTCAATATGAATTGTGTCCTCTAGATCAAGGAATTACTTAAGCACGAGATGAAAAACAAAACATAAAAAGTTTTGCTACTGTTAGCACATGAATGCGTGTATTCACAACGCATACACACACACACACAATGGTGTGCACGTACACACATACACACACAGTTCATACAATAGAATAGATATGACATCTGAAGATTTAGTTTTCTTGTATTTTAAAAAAAATTGTAATTCAAGTATTTGTATTTTTTTTAAAAAAAGGTCTAGTTGATCGTCGTTCTGTCAGTGATGATATTTCATGGCTGACAATTAACATCCATCAGGTTGAAAAGAATAGGGTCCCTGTAACCTTCTAATCACTCGGAAGCGCTATGCACAGGACCCTTTACTGGATCACGTTAAACTATGCAAAAGGTGCTAGCACACAGGCGTCGTGTAAGGTGCCAGCTGTTGTGTTGACCAATGAGCATCATCTCAAGTGATAAGGTCAATTTTACAATGGTTTCTGTAGCAAATAATATTTTAAAAACATGAGTCATGCAATTTGTACGTCAGTCACAGAACCAGGTATTCAACAGCATTCACTCATATCAATACCAATAATTCTCAACCAGTGATAGTTCAGTTGATAAAGAACATTACCATAGTAGAGAAATTAGAAAATTACAAATCTTTGAGTCGCTGGTTCAAATGTATATATATATATATATATATTGATATACACACATGCATGCACATATACACAAATATATCATATCAATTCAATAATAATAAATCCCGCCATTTGTACATCAGCCACAGTAAAAACATATTCAAAATATATTAAAGTTTTCTATTTACTATTCACTATTGCAGGTTATTGCAGGCTAAACATAATTGTGCTAGTTTTGTGCTTCTAATTTTCTAGTCTTGCAGCTTTCAAATATTTCACATTTGTCAGTCTCTTTATATATATTTATTATTGTAATAATTTATTATGTTTGGTAGTTTTTACCATTTCAGCTGAAGTCATTGTAAGTAGCAGTGTTTTTACTTGGATTTTGTCAAAGTTGGTTTAAATAACCAATAATAACAAAGAGTTCTTTCACATCTAGATTTCCTACCTTCCTACCTTCATTAGTCCTGCTTGTATTTGGTACCAATTGTCTTCGGACACGATCTGATTTAGCAAATACACAATTTATTTCTTCTTCTTCTTCTTCATTGGCGTTTGTCCTGAAAATGATGTTGTATCATAGTTCACAGCGAGGATGCTATTACTGTGCCTTTGTCCCCCCACATCTAGCTTGTTATGGGTACCAGGTTTGTTCTCCCACTGAGATCCCTATTATTTTAGTCAGACTACACTAGCGTAGTCTGTTTTCAGGGTCACTGCTTGGAGATGGAATAGAGTCTTGATCCGCTCTGATTCACTGACCCTGATGCAAGGTGCTAGCTATGGGTCGCTGACTGCTGTCAACTAATTCACTGTGTTGAATCTTCGAATCTCACCCAATTTATTTTATACAAATATCAGACACGATTCAATCGCACTCTATATCAACAGTATTTGTACATGAAATTATTTAAGACAGCAGTAAAATGTTTATTCCTCTTGCAGTTCCACCCACTGGCCTTTAAAAAATATATTACTATGAGATTGTGTCTACATCAGGGTAATGACAATACATTTACTTACAAATAATTAAAATTTTATTCATGTAACGATCATAACAGATTCATCTGAAAGAAACTTTAATACTTCAATAATAGCTATTTGATCCTAGTTATGACATATTCAAGAATTTAATAGCCACTTTACATACACATATATTTATATTTCCAGGAGGCCGCTGTGTTTGGAAGAGATGAGAATATGACCCCTGGCATGCTGAGAGCATGTTGTAAGAGGCAACTAACAGTGCAGTCTACTTTTCCAGAATAGAAGATCCTCCTACCCATGGCAATGTACACCGTGCCATTCACGCAGCTCAGAGCCTGCTAAGGTTGGGAAGCCCTTCTGCGATTGAAAAAAATACCAACCTAAATAATTTGTATATGATAGGGGGATAATTTAGCTAAAAGTCTGTTTTACAGGGGATCACATGAGAAAGATGAATATTGTCTGTGAGCTGGTTCAAACCAAGTCATCATGGCTTGGACCTACTTACAAGTGGTAGGAATAGGTATTGGACATTAGTGCAAGCGCAACATCTTGCCCTAAGATGGCAACATATCCCACATGGGATACTGTTTCTAGAACTCTATTATTTATGCATCATATATAGGGTATTGTTTCTATAGCTTTCTTTTATTTCAGTATCACATACGGGAGTCTGACCAACGCATTGGAAGTCTTCCCCGTGATCTATTTTTGCCTCGGGGTACCATATTGGTGTTGCTGTGTTCCATCACTTTGTTGTAACATGTGACCTGCCCATCTATATTTTGCCTTGTCTGAATAGATTACAGCATCATTCACCAAGGATAATTATTGTATGTCTGAATTGTGGAAATTTTGCTTGTATTGGTTGTGGAGAGTGATTCTGACCAAGTGTCTCTCAACTCAGAGGCTTGAGTCATTCTCACTTTATCCAAAAGTGATTTTGTGAGTGTCCATGTCTATGGACCATGGCACATTACAGAGAGCACAGTAGAGTTGAAGAGAGGGACTCATAGGTTCTAGACCAAGGGAAATACCTCCAATGCATTGGTCAGACATCCTTGCTGTCTGCAACAACATCCAAGACACGTCTGGTAGCATGCTTGCTACCCACTGAACTTCCGTGGCCCAAGACAAGGTACATTGGAGACAAATGCGGAGGAATGGGACATCAAGATTACATATTTGGTACTGTTTCTAGAGCTTTCTTTTTATGTATTACATTTGGGGTACTGTTTCTAGAGCTTTCTTTTATTTATGTTTTACATATTTGGTACTGTTTCTAGAGCTTTCTTTTTATGTATTACATTTGGGGTACTGTTTCTAGAGCTTTCTTTTATTTATGTTTTACATATTTGGTACTGTTTCTAGAGCTTTCTTTTATTTATGTTTTACATATTTGGTACTGTTTCTAGAGCTTTCTTTTATTTATGTTTTACATATTTGGTACTGTTTCTAGAGATTTCTTTTATTTATGTTTTACATATTTGGTACTGTTTCTAGAGATTTCTTTTATTTATGTATTACATATTTGGTACTGTTTCTGGAGCTTTCTTTTATTTATGTTTTACATATTTGGTACTGTTTCTAGAGATTTCTTTTATTTATGTATTACATATTTGGTACTGTTTCTGGAGCTTTCTTTTATTTATGTTTTACATATTTGGTACTGTTTCTAGAGATTTCTTTTATTTATGTATTACATATTTGGTACTGTTTCTGGAGCTTTCTTTTATTTATGTTTTACATATTTGGTACTGTTTCTAGAGATTTCTTTTATTTATGTATTACATATTTGGTACTGTTTCTGGAGCTTTCTTTTATTTATGTTTTACATATTTGGTACTGTTTCTAGAGATTTCTTTTATTTATGTATTACATATTTGGTACTGTTTCTGGAGCTTTCTTTTATTTATGTTTTACATATTTGGTACTGTTTCTAGAGATTTCTTGCGAACTCCAACTGCTGCTCCAAACTTAGCGGGGCTTTACGGAGAAGCTAAAGACTGAAACTAAAAAAAAACTAATACAAAATAGGAAGACAAGAAAATGATAGGTCATGGAGATGAGAATATGAACACGTTTTTTGAATATCAAATAGTGACTGTTCATAAATGCTGATAATAACTTTTGCCATTACATTCAGACTTGTAAATGTTCATTAAAAAAATTTGAGAATTTAAATACTGCCGAAGACAGATGTGTCGGAACGAAAGGTGCAAATTTCACAGTCAAACTGTAAACTAGCGACAACGCATTCCGTTCTCTGGATCACATACTGCTACTTACAAAGCCCTGTTCAGGGTTTGGTAGCGGGAGATTGAGAATGAACACAGGAGAAAAAGAGAATTTTTTTTTTTGAAACACATTTAAAACCTTATAAAACTTACTAGTTCTATCTATTTCTTTAACCAACAGTTTAAAAAAAGTGGGGTGGTGATGTGTGGAGGATGGAGTGTGAACATATGATAACTCATATTGTACTACAAATATGAATATTATAAAAAATATGAGTTTGCAAAATAACACTGATGTAGCACACTCAAAATTCATTTGGCAAATCCAGGGTCATGTTCGTGACTATTGTACCATTTTCAGTGATCATTACGTTCTCAGATTGAAGTAAATGTGGATGGAGATAGTCAGATTATCCTTGTATGTAAGTACAAGATCTTCATCCCTAGTGACGACTTGTTTTTGACCAGGTAGGGCAATAACTAACTCGTATTTATCTGAACACGCTGTAATCCGCAACTTTTCAAAAATATAATTTTTGACATGTGCCACTGTCAATGGCTGCCTTTTATCATCTTTGAATTTCACCAGAACGTCCTGCTCTATTGTGGTTTCATCTGGGGATAATACCTTGACCTCTACAGAGTCCATCTCGCATTCATAGCCTGCCATCTGTAAATTAACAGTTCTGAAATAATTATTATAATAGACATATCATTATAATTTCGCGTATGAAGAAGATTATCATTTCTAATGTTAGAGCTAATGTGTTGCAAATAGTATACTAATGATATCAAGTGGTTTAAACTGTATGTCAATACACTTATTTAAATTATATGATTAGATGGAGGGTATGGAGGTGTAAGGGATAGTACCTCCAGGTGAGAGGCAGTCGTTTCCTCATACAATAGGATGGCTAGACAACTATTTGGTTCCTCCGTTTCTGCCTAAGTCATGTATTGCTGTAAGAGTCTGCTACTGAACAGCAACTCTACCCACTGAGCAACGTCTTTGACTGGCCAGCTAAGCTACGCGAGCAAACGCGGAGAAAAAAGAAGCAAATCCTGGCATATCCAGGAAGAGTAGGATAGTTCTGGTTGATGGTTCATCTAAGAGATGGAAAACCCACATATGAAAGACCTGATAATCTTGAAAAACAAATATCCTAGGAGAGACAACTCTGACCCCAAACAACTGCTGCCCTGCAATTAGGCTGGGGACAGCCAAGAGCTAGAGAGGCAACCCCAAACAAATGCATGCTAAAGACGGATGCACCAGGTCACTAGGCGCACAACACAGAGCAATATAATGTATTTAATGACAGAAACCAAAATGACTCAAAGAAGAAGAAATGTTTAGACATTTCTATACTAACGCAAACATCAAGTGTGGTGTCAATTAAGTGATTTCAACATTTATCATTGTAGGCATAGGCACCTGGTGCGATCAATGCTATTGACAAGACCCAGTCCATCCAGCTGTAAATGGGTACTTATTTTACTGCTAGAAAAGGAAAGGCATTGAGGAAGGAAACTACTATCTTATAAAAAATGTAAGCGTGGTGCAACACTTCATCCCCAAGAGCAGAATTTGTTCTAGGATTTCCATTACCTTTGCCTATAATGTATTGGACTAGACAAATGTCCTCTGACAAACTTGGACCATCGTTGAGATATGTGGCAGAAACAAATGTGCTCTGACTAACTTGGACCATCCATGAAGTATGTGGCAGAAACAAATGTCATCTGACTAACTTGGACCATCCATGAAGTATGTGGCAGAAACAAATGTCATCTGACTAACTTGGACCATCCATGAAGTATGTGGCAGAAACAAATGTCATCTGACTAACTTGGACCATCCACGAGGTATGTGGCAGAAACAAATGTGCTCTGACTAACTTGGACCATCCACGAGATATGTGGCAGAAACAAATGTGCTCTGACTAACTTGGACCATCCACGAGGTATGTGGCAGAAACAAATGTGCTCTGACTAACTTGGACCATCCACGAGGTATGTGGCAGAAACAAATGTGCTCTGACTAACTTGGACCATCCACGAGGTATGTGGCAGAAACAAATGTCCTCTGACTAACTTGGACCATCCACGAGGTATGTGGCAGAAACAAATGTGCTCTGACTAACTTGGACCATCCACGAGGTATGTGGCAGATTGACTTTACATTTGATGTTTCCATCATAAAACAAGAATTAAATTTATTAACATCTTATTGTTGTTTATTTGCGTATGTCCACAATGTGAAGGTTACTCTTTTGTGCGCCCTGAAAAAGACGTTAAGTTGCGAGTTGCAGTAGCTTTTCTCACATCCCGACCAGGCTGATGAAGGTGGACCAGGGTCCTCCAGGCAGTTGTGCTATGCTTGGCTTCATCTGCGTGTCACTCACTAATATGGGGATCACGTCGATACCTCACCTTGTTAGCCAGGCTGCCATGAAAACAGTCCGTTTCCAGGGAGGGCTATTGGAAGCCGATGTGAGGGTCTTGGCCAATATGTTTTGCCTGACGCTGACTAACATGTCTGATCAGTCTATTTTACCTGACCAGATGTTAGTCTTCCTGTTCCTTATTTTCATCTTAATTCTCATCATCTTCCCCCATTTATAGTACTAGGATGAACATAGTGATCCCACTTCAGTTGACCTCCTAGCACCAAAGCATTTATGTGATCTTTTTGTTGCTGGCTTCTGTAGCATTTATTTCCTATGATAAGTTGTGCTCAACCTCGTGCCCAAGTCTTCTTAGTTCAATGTTATGATATACATGGTAAAGTGCAGTGGTACTATTCTTTCCTCACAATATGGAGTTACTAAATTTGCACTGCAGTTTACATGCACATAGCACTACTGAATTGTCTATACCAGGGCTTGTTAACCCTTTTATACTCTGTGTCCCCTTTTATAACTTTCGTGAAGGTAAATTTTCCTTACCGCCCATTAAAATTTGAATTTAAGAAAGTTTCACGATCATCCACTGAATCTGTATATTTTTTATGTTTTTAATACCTCATCATCATCATCATGTAGCATGTGCTTTGCAGAATGTCACTCCCATCACAGTCCATCTGAAAGAAACTCGATCTCTTGTTAAATCTCCAGTCTGCTCCAGAGTCATGCCCAAGCATTCTTGTACATCTTGGTTCTATCGGCCGTCTCGGTGTGCCACTGCCTCTCTTGCCCGGCACCATAACTTACATTACCATTCTCTCAAGAATGTTGTGATTTTTAATATGACATAAGTATCTCAATTTGTTGTTCATGGTGGAATTTATGAACTGGTTCTCCTCTATACGCAACTCTTGTCGAATGTCTGCATTTTGGTTTTTTTTTGTCCATATTATTTTGAAAACCTTTCTAAAACATTTTGACTTGAAGGGCTCAATTCTCTTACTTGAGGTTCCGGTAACTGTCCATGTTTCACAAACGTATGCTGTCATGGTAAAAAAAATATAGGTTCTCAAAACTTGCACTTTTGCTGGTTTATTGCTATTCTGCCCGTTTGCTCAGGTTGTGTGGCCTCTGCATTGTCATAATAATATACTTTTAATAGAGTATATAAATATTCTGCTACAAACCACCTGAAACCTAAAGGGCGCCTCTTTACCTGCATTTTATTATGATGTAATCAATTTATGATACCACTTCTGTATCATTCCAAATGTACCATGATTTCTTCTTCTTCTTCTTCTGCGTACACAGTCAGACAGTAACCATTATTTTTTCGAAAAAAGCGGCGGTCATCCTGAGGCTCTTGCCACTGCCATAGAGCTTGTCTTGCAGTTCTACTGGTAATGGCCCCATCTGCTCTCTCTGATCCTCGTATGTCGGGCAGTTCTGCAGCAGATGTTCAGTGGTCATTTTACCAGTACCGCACGGGCATTCGTCGGTACACCCTATCTTCAATTTGTTGAATAGGTGGTACCTCAGTCTGTTGTGGCCAGTGCGAAGTCTGAAGACAACGACCTGCTCTCTTCGGTTCAACTGGTAATAGGCATCATTTTTGGTGTAACCAGTATGTTCGGTTTCCCATTTGGTCATGTATCTGGCTTTGATAAGCCGTTTTGACTCTTCTTACGTCATACTGGTATCTGTTTGTGGTAGTCTTGCACCTTCTTTTGCCAGTCTGTCTGCCTCCTCGTTGCCTTGGATGTTGCAGTGTGACGGAACCCACTGTACCACTACCCTTTTTGGTGCGGACTGCTGGCACAGTTTGCAGAGTGCTGCTCTTAAGTCATTAAGCTCAGTGTTTTTCTGGTACCATGATTTGATTTGACTCTTTCAGTGTTCAAAACAAAGGGTTTGTTATTATTAGATCTTGCTCAGTACATAAATTTACCAGTGCTATTTCGCTCCAAAGAAGTGTCCCTGAACATGTTCAAGCAGTATTTATGTGGCGATCCTCTTGCACCTGTTCACCCATGACAATCAGTTCAACCCTTACATTGACTCTGGTGATAATGTTGAAAGGACATTGAAACAAATGTTGACTTTCGTACTCATTGCCAATGTCATTGCAGAGGGCATAGACCTGAATTTCCATTGTTGTCTTACCACTTTCAAGTGTTTCCAGATGAGATTTTGATGATGTTTCTGATGGGTCTACAATAAACGTCATCACTGTGTGTTTCGGATCGGCACTGCTCCACTGCAGTACATTATACCCAAGGGTCTCTACAAGGTTCTCACCTATTCTTCTTATATTGGCTAGCCCTAGAATGACTGCCTTTGAATCTTTCCATTAAATCCACCTCCTTCTTTCTGAAAAGGACTTTGCAAAGTGGCAGGATGTAGTCTGAAGAATGGAATGCGTTGTGTCGTAGTTTACAGCTTGAATGCGGTATTTGCACTTTTCGGACCGACACAATCAACTTCAGCACAGCATTTTTGGGTACCAGGTTAGCCGTCTCTCTTCGATCCCATCTTCTGAGCCAATCTGCCCTGTTGCAGCCTGCTATCCAGGAACATCATGTGGAAATGGTGAAGGCTCTTGACAGCTCTGGGTCGCTGATCCTGATGCTAGAAGTCAGATTTGGGTCGTTGGCAGCTACAGCTCATGCACTGCGCAGCATCTTGATCCCATAAAATCCACCAACTCCGGTACCTTATCACCAAGTTCACTAACATTTGATGTTGCAATCGTAATTGCATGCATAAAGCCTGGTCCTTTAATGCTGTCCTTTCACAATCACCTGAGAACATTCTGCTTAAGCTCCATCTATGAATTCATAGTAATAATATACTGACTGTATGCATTGTCCTGGTTCCGTACTAGCCTGGCAGAGCACAACCCACTACTGGTGGATAGAGCCCCTTACCATAAGACTTCATAAATGACGGAGTTTTGCAAACTCAACTCAAGTATTTTAACTTGAAATACCTTGCAAAATCAGCTAAATGGCCAAATTGTTATGCTAAATTTATGGCTAAAGAAGATGTAACATATTTTATTGTTCCTTTAATACTCTATCATAATACTCTATGATCAGTGAAGAGGGATCAAAGCCAGAGGTAATTGCAAGAATAGCACAAGCAACAGTGGCGCTGACTCGGCTGAAACCTATATGGCAAGACAAGTGGCTCGCTCTCGGCATAAAAGTTAGACTAATGCGCTCTTTGGTGCTATCAATATTTCTGTATGCCAGCGAGACTTGGACCATTACAGCAGATATCCAGGGCAGAATACATGCAATGGAAATGAGGTGCTATAGAAAACTCCTAAATGTTACATATAAAGATCGTGTCACGAACGTAGAAATTCGTCAGAGAGTTGAAGACGCTATTGGTCCTTTTGAAGATCTGTTCACAGCTATCAAAAGACGAAAGATGGCCTGGTGCGGGCACATCGCGAGGTCCAACGGAATTACCAACTCGATACTCTCTGGTTCCGTACCGGGACAGAGAGGGCGAGGACGTCCAAGGAAGAGATGGGTGGACAACATCACTGAGTGGTCAGGCCTTCGTCCCGGGGAGATACGACAAGCGGCGACAGAGAGGGATGGCGTGGGATTTTAGGAGTGTCTTCATGTGTGCCCCAACGACCTGATGCGTTATGGGATGAACTGAACTGCACTGAATACTCTATATTATGTTTTCATGAAAACAAATGTAAATTCAAAATGTAAAACAAAACATACATATTGTTTATGTAATCAACACATTAAAAGAAAAGAAATATAAACATCAAATTAAATTTGATAGCAGTCATAGTAAACAACGACTGATCAACAAGTTTGAACAAGGAGAGACGACAGGTGCCCAGCATCTGCAGCACATTCAACACATGAATAAATAAATCTAAGTGGCAGCGGTACTGAAGGTCAAAAGTTGATTAAAACACAAATAATACAATGACACCTACGTTTTATTGTGTGAATTATTAGTTGTTTTTGTTCGTTCTTTGTCCTTGATGATAGCCTTGTGGTCAAAACGTATGGGTCTTTTTATTTTTGGCCTGGTCTGGTCACTCAGCTGTTACCTATCTATGTTTTAATTGATGATAAAACACAAAAGAATCAATGCTAGAGATAACTGAATTAAAGACTGATGGAAATCTTACACTCTTCAAAATTAAAACAAGTCAAATCAAGAATAACCTCACTCACAATTTTCTACAAAGCAGTTCAAAACAAAATCACTCTTAACTTAAAGTCTTTTTACTGGTTTAGAAGACTCTACAGAGTCTATATACAACTGGTTTCTTGAAGGGTAGTTTTTACCAATGTGTGGATCTATCTAATAGACTCAAACACTAGAGCTAAGCAGACCTGCAGCTAGTTTGACGCCACCTATAGCTGCTCTTAACAAATCACCTGGGGAAACGTACAAATAATGTGGGTAGATTTTTACTTTAAATTTTGTACAGGCAGCGACCGATAAACCTACTCTTTTTTTTTTCAACTGCAATGGATTTTTAACCTGCTCGACACTGAACACGGGAGTCCAATCACACTACCCAGAGATCAAGGACATTTTTACCAGTAGATCCACATGAAAAAAATCCTGGCCTCCACCGTGATTCAAACGAATGACCTCCCACACCCTAGGCGGACACCTTACCTCGAGACCACTGATTCCCCCCCCCCCCACTTCCAAAATCATATTGCTAAAATCTACTGCTAGACAAAACTAACTTGATTTAACCATAGAGGAGTTCAATATCTTCATATAGCATTTGATGTAGATAAGCTTGGTTCATCTTTGGATGAATATGATGCAGCTGTGCCAATAGCTGGTACAGCTTTTTCTAGTCATTCATATTCACTACAGTATTTATTGCACCTTTTCAACCCAAATTTCAAATCTGCTTGTTAGATGAGGACACCTCAATAGATGAAGCAGCAATCCACAAGCTGGAAAGTTTCTACATTAAACGAGCACCGAGCGAAGTATGGCGCATGAGAAGGCAGAGCAGCAGAGTGTACAACCAGTGAGCTACAGGGACCATCAGCATCCATGCCCTACACCATTTGCTGAGAGAGACTTTTCACGTATGAGTATGCTCGGAGTGCAATGACGTAGATTCTTACAAACAGAAAACCCTAATTTGATACGCATCATAACAGTGAACAGTTTTTGTTACCTCCAATTTCTTAACTTAGATATGATGTATACCTCCAAATAACCTTCCAACTTCTGCATTGGGGAAGGCTAATATTAAAATTGAAGTTGCAAATTCCATGATTTCTTAAAATGGATTACATCTAGATACATTTTTATTTTCCAGGACCTCAGCTCAGAAGACTTCAGCATTACGCTTGTGAGTCTGGTCAAATAAATGTAGCTTGAGCCATTCGTACGCAGAAACAATATTACTTCTTCTGATGCTTCCATAGATTCCATCAAACTGATAAATTATGTAACTGATTGTAGCACTCTTCTCACAGGTATAAAGGACATATATTTTAGGATCGTAGCACTCTTCTCACAGATATAAAGGAAATATATTTTAGTATCATAGCACTCTTCTCACAGATATTAAGGAAATATATTTTAGGATCGTAGCACTTTTCTCACAGATATAAAGGAAATATATTTTAGGATTGTAGCACTCTTCTCACAGATATAAAGGAAATATATTTTAGAACTATTAAAATGTTCTATGAACCTTTGTTTTAACTTAACTTAACTTGACATCTTTATACTGGTTTAGAAGACCCTGCAGAGTCTGTATACAACCAGTTTCATTTACATCACCTTGCTCTAAGAGCTATGCGTATCCAATTTATTCTTAAATGCATTAACTGTCCATGCCTCCACTACCTCCTGTGGCAATGCATTCCAAGCATTGACCACTCTCTGACTAAAAAAATATTTCCTAATATCTATTTTGGACCTCTCTTTAGTCAACTTGTAGCTATGCTCTCTTGTTATTGTGGGTGGCTGTATTTTAAAAAACTTGTTATAGTCTAATTTATCCATTCCTCTGATCATCTTCTAAACCTGTATTAAGTCACCACGAATTCTTCTCTCTTCTAGACACTATGCAAAAAGCTACAAGGAAATGGTGGAACCTATCTCTAAGAGATTTTCTGCATCTCTTGCTATTTATCAAAGATGGTTCAACTCTTCAACTTACTCTTCCTAGATAGGGTTGTAGGTACAAACTATCTGAATATCAAAGAAAAGTGGATCCACTTTAGCAGTAGGAAGTAACAACTTGCTAGTAACAGATCTAACAGAAGTGTGTGATCATCAAGAAGCTTGACTTTAAAAGATATTTTCTTCTTCTTCATTGTTCTTACTCAAACTACCACTAAAGAGCCCTGAAAAGGACTTTGCAAGTAGCAGGATGTAGTCCAGATGACGGAATGCATTGTGTCGTAGGTTACAGCTTGACTGAGATATTTGCATCTTTTTGCTTCAGCATGGTTTCTTTGGATACCGGGTTAGCCTTCCCTCTTCAATGCCTTCTCCTTAGCCGGTTTGCCCTGTTGCAGCCTGTTATCCAGGATCATCATGTGTAGGTGGAGAAGGGGTCTTGGCAGCTCTGGGTCAATGACCGTAATACTAGCAGTCAGCTTGAGTCACTGATTGCTGCAGCTCATGCACTGCTAAGCATCTTTATCCACATTTTTGCAGTGGCAAAATTCACTTTATCAGATATAACATTTTTGATTAATTTTGTAAACTTCCACAAGAGCTGGACGGAAAACAGTAGATATGCTGATATTTGTGTTCATCTTTGTACATGTCATAAAATGTTGACCTGAACATTTTCAAGTAATAGTTGAGTAAAGAAAAGTTGGAGGCCTTGAAAACTGCAGCAGAAGTTTAATTGACAAATGAAAACACAGAGATGTGGTACTCTTCCCAGATGTGCTATTGTAGTTGTGGCAATGCAGAGCCAACAAAATGCAGATATAAAGAAACTAAGAGTGATTATAAACTGTGTCACCTGTTCAAGAGAGTTGGGTTACAGTGGATTTAATTTCATTGTAACATTCTTGGTAATGAAAAGATTCACTGACTTAAGAGAAGGTGAAAAGCTACCTCAACCTCAAATAACTATAACTTATGAAGAGACAAAAAGGTTTACCAGGTGTAGATACAAGAACAGGTGAAAAGCAGAGCAGACAGGTCACCAACGAAATGACTTCTTTTACCAGCTCAATAGAGGTGAGCAGGTATAATCTTTAGACTCAGGACAGGCCAGAACAGACTTAGATGCCATCTGTTCAACAAACTAAGAATATGAAATACTGATAAATGTGTAGTGACACTGATAAAATACTGCAGAACATCTGCTGCAAAGGTGTCCATCATGAGGAAAGCAGAAAACTTGTATGCCATCACGAATGCCATTCCTGGAGAAGCTCTATTGAGATTTCCAATAACCTCAAGCTAATCACTGCTTTCTTTAGATATATTCAAACCGACGTTTGAAAGGGTACAAAGAAGAAGATTTCAAAAGGTTGCAGTGCAACCCTTTTGTTTAGGTCTGATAAGCTCATAATAAGTTTTGAAAGTCAACTGTGTTTTTTATCCATCCAAATGCAGGTTCAATGTACAACCCTCTGGCTGTTGAAGCACTGGGAATTTTCAATGGTTTCACACCATTTTTGATAGCTGTACAAGTATATAAAAGAAATCTGAGAAGTCAGACAGCAGCAACATAATTAGTTACAACTTGCAAGTCAACTTGCAAAATACAATGAAACAAACTGGCAATAACACTTCTTTGACACTGACTATGACACCACTTTGAAGTATCATTTGTATATCAACAATGGCAAAGGCAGATTTGTATCATTTTTAAACAAGGCAGCTCTTATTTATCACTGATCTAAATAAATTTCATGTGTGTGCAGTACATTTTATAAAAGCTGGTTAGCTATAGCTAGAGCTGTCAGCCAAAGGTTTATTGCCCTTTTTTCTTTTGTCAGTTAGACTTTGAAACAATCAGCCAGATCTGGCTGAAAAAATGGCTACATTGTCAAGCATGCAGCTGACAGATAAAATCGTGTGTCTGACATTGTGCTGACATTCATCCATGTCAAATAAGTACATTTCACATTTCATGAGATTTCTAAGGAAGGTGATACAAGTAACAAGAAGAGACAGGGTCCACAATCAGACAATCACAATACAACTTATTACGACAAGATCTGGAAACCCAGCCCTTGCAGACTCTAGTAGAGCAATCTTTAACTTCAATCATGGTTTTGCCAAAGCCAATGTTACCGAGTGGCCTGTGTGTATACCAAAGACAAGAATAGCACCACTGCACCACAGAGAGCATGTGGTAAAAGAACAACTAACTCATAATTGTGTGACACAGCATAACACCGGCCATGGTTAGGTGGTTTGTTAAAAATAGCAGAAATGGCGCCTAACAGGCTGTGGATCTACTTTGCTCTAGTGTTTGAGTCTATTTAGATGGACACGCACATCAGTTAAACAGCACTCCAAGTAACTGATTGTATACTGACTGCAGATTCTTCTAAATCAGTGAGTAGAATGAAGACGTTAAGTTAAGAATGAAAGTCATGGAAAGCAAAGAGCAAAGAGTCGTGCGTATGTTCACTTGGTGTAGTTGGGTCTGGTTTCATTTGAACACGTCTCATATATATAGGGAATCTGTGGTTGGTTCAAATGTTGGGGAGAGGAAGTGTGTGCAAAATTTTTTTTGGGCTTTAATAACTATCCCGAGCAACGTGGGGACACCCAGATAGTAAAAAATAAACAAATAACAAAAGATAAATATTATCAAGAGATTCGACTGGTCTACCGTTTCAAAGACACAATGGAGGTGTTAAATAAACACAAAACGCTCAACAAAAGGAATAAACTCATCACCCTCAAATGCGCAGTAGCAGAGCACTCGCCTTTCATGGCAGCTCTAGTCAACCCAGCTGTATATGGGTACCTAACTTACGGTTATGGAAGGAAAAGGCAGCAAGGAAGTGAACTGGCCACCCCACCTCACAAGCTGAGGCTTGTGATATTGAAATCTCTAACACTACATTCCTGATCAGTGGTTAAGTCTGCTGAAGGACTTGCTCAAATGCCTTGCAGCAGAAAATTGCACCAAGATTGGGAAAGTCAAGAGAATTATCATGTTGTACAAAGTAACAGTAACAGTTGTCCCTCTTGGTGGAAACGACCCCAGCAGCTTTCTAGAAACGGTAGAAAAAAACACTAAACAGATATACATGTTTGTTTACAAAAGTGACATGGATATAGTGGGATTAAGATCAGTCTGTATTACAGAGGAAATAGTTTTTAACAAAGTTGAAAGTGGATAAATGTCCAGGCCAAGATGGTATTTATCAAAAATTGCTGCTAGAAATTAGAGACCTGCTAGCAAAACCATTGACTATGTTAAGTTCTCAATCACTGCCAAAAGGGATTGTTCCAGGGGATTGGAATGATGCAGGAGTGATCCCCTTATAATAAATGAGAAAACAAAATCTGAATCAGCAAATTACAGACTAATGAGCATAGTTTTAAATTGTTAGAATCAATAATTTAAAAAAACATTGTAATGCATTTAAACAAGTTTAATCTAATTAGAAATAGTCAGCATGGGTTTACTAAAGGGAAGTCGTGCTTCACAAATCTATTAGAACTCATGTAAGAAGTTTCTAAAATGATAGATGGAGGGGAGCCAGTGGATATTATCTATCTAGATTTTGCAAAAGGCCTTTGGTAGAGTACCTCATCAAAGATTATTTAGGAAGTTTAAATCACATGGAATAGGTGGGGAAGTTGCCATGTGGATTGAAAATGGTTAATGGGAAGAAGGCAGAGAGTGGTCATAAATAAGGAGTACTCTGACGGGTGTGAAGTAAAACGTGGGGTGCCACAGGGCTCGGTTTATGAACCAATTTTGTTCTTGATATATATAAATGATTTCGACATTGATATTGGATCCATGATTGCAAAATTAGCGAATGACACAAAACAATGCAGTGCTGTCTCATCTAAAGCAGAGGTCGGACAGATAAAATTCTGGAATAATCTATGAGCTGGCGAATGAATTTTAATGTAGATAAATGTACAGTCATCCACATGAGTAGATCCATTTTGGAACATAATTACTTAAATTGCAGAATGAAAGTGAACAATATAATATATTAGAAAGATAGAAACGGAAAGATACTTAGGGGGTTTTAATAGATCATTCAGGTAAGTTAAGTCAGCAAGTCCATGTAGCAGTGAAAAAGGCAAAATGCAAGCAATGTTAGGTATGATAAAAAAAATAAGCATAGGAGCAAGGAAGTGATAGCCAAACTATATAAAACTAAGCATTAGGCTATTAGTTAGACCTAGATTGAAGTACTGTGTTAGGTGTAGACTACACTGTCTGTAGTCCTTATCGTAGAAAGGATATAAAGTTTATATCCCCTCTACGACCGATAAGGACTGCTACAGACATATGACGATGATATGTATAATATTAATAAGCATGATGGAAAGGATACAAAGAAGAGCAACAAAACTGATAGTGGGATTTCAGAATTACTGTTATGAGAAAAGATGATCTACAACAGTGTTTAAAAAAGAGTCAGAAGAGTTAGATGTGACGTATTAGGATATTAAATTAATCGACGACAACGATAAGGACTAGTCAAGGACAAATTCTGAAATTGGAGTGTAACAAGTTTTTTTTTTTAAATACAACCACTTACTACTTTTGACTTACAAGAACATGAGGGGACAGCTACAAATTAATTAAAGAAAGGTCCAAATTAGTTATCAGAAAAATTTTTTTGATTCAGATGGAGAGAGTTGTGAATACTTGGAATGTTGGAAATGCATTTCCTGCGGGCATTTTGGCACCACAGAGAATGATGGAGGCATTTCCGCATTGGAGGCGTGGTCAATTTATGCATTCCAAGAATATATTGGATGCGCACAGTTTTTAGGTCAATGAAATGTAAAACTATTACTGATGCAGTAATATCCGCAGGGAAAAACCCACTTTATAGAAAAATGAAGTGATATGGTTAGGAAAGTCAATAATTCACGACCAAAACCAATCAGGATTGCTTGGAAAAACCGATAACTCGACCATCAAAGAAATCCGCCGGCCATTTCTCTGACGTCATCACGTTGTTATGGTTACTGAAGGTCAAAAGTTGGTAAATGCAAAAATAGGAGTGGCTCAGTTACAGCACAATGCCTAAAGCAAAAAGAAACTTATCTTCTGGAATTCAAGTTCTTCGTCAGGGACAAAGGCTAACACGAATGAATACACTTAGCAATAGCAAAAATAATCGTATAAGGAAATGATGGAAGAAACAATAACCATTAAGAAAGGGTATTTCATCACTAGGTAATTCATCCAGAGAAAATCCCGTTACTGTGAATAATATTTTTAATATGACTTATATTCCTTTGTCTTTTTCTGGCGTAAGTGTAATGTGCTACTGACACAACGACAGCTTAAGAAGTAGTTCTTCAAACAGAGAATATGAGAATAATATATCTATTTAGATATGTATGTGTCAATGAGACCGAGCATAAATCCCTGATTCACTGGGTAGATGAGAATTGTAGCCAACAAACATTTGGTGAAGATTGGGAGAGAAGATCCAATAACAGCTGCTGAAGATTGTGAGAGTAATACGTGGAGGTCCAATGACATTTAGTGAGGAAACGTAGAGAGAGAAGGTCCTATAATATCTGGAGAGTAGAGTTAGAAAGTCAAAAACGTTTGGCGAAGATTAAGAGTGTGGGGAGGTCCAAAAATATTTGCTGAAGGAGTGCGAATGTCTAAGAACAGCTAGGAAAGATTGAGAGCGAATGATATGGAGGTCAAAAATCATCTGGTGAAGATTTAGAGCGTGAGGGGGTCTAACAACATCTGGTGAAGATTTAGAGCGTGAGGGAGTCTAATAACATCTGGTGAAGATTTAGAGCGTGAGGGGGTCTAACAACATATTGTGAAGATTTAGAGCGTGAGAAGGTCTAACAACATCTTATGAAGATTTAGAGCGTGAGAAGGTCTAACAACATCTTGTGAAGATTTAGAGCGTGAGGGGGTCTAACAACATCTTGTGAAGATTTAGAGCGTGAGGGTGTCTAACAACATCTGGTGAATCATTAAATATAGTAGCAAGGTCCAAGAACACCTTGTGGAGATTAAGAGAAGGTAAAGGCACATATGTTGTAGTAGAAGTATTGCACAGGAAAGCATCGTCAGCTCGTGTCTGTAAATCCAAGACGGTCAACAATAGTAACAGTGTTAGAGACAGCTGACACGTCTATGTTCCAGAATCCGTCAGCCATTATGTCAAGAGGAGGACAAGTTAATTCAACAGCGAACACTGTATTCTCTGTTCAGAACACAATTGTACTTTGCTTCAGCTCTACCTCGAGGTGAGGCAATCAGATCATGTTTCCATATCTGTCTCTATTAACTGTGAGCCAGACACTTATTCATATTTAGGTAGACTGAAACGTGACACGACCGGAGATTGAAACCGGTCCTGTTAAGTAAGCCCACGAAATGTGCGAATGTAGTTATATTTGAAACATTTGCTTACCGAGTGTGCACCGTCTGAACAAACTGACCTGGTCATACGGAAATGGAAATAAACAATCGACAAATGTGAAAAAAAAGTGTCCGATTTACAAATTACTACACATATACGGTATATTAATATAACAATCAAATGATCTTCAAGCCTTTAACTTACAATACTAAAAATGTGTAAGAAATAATACGTACCGTGCGTGTAAAATAGATGTGACTGCATTGAGAAAATATATAATGATTTCGCAATCTTTCTGCCAAGCAAATCTGGGATTTCCGCAGTTTCAGAAAGTTTTCACTTCCTAGAATATGTCGCCACTATGGGAAACACCAGAAGATAAATATAGCAGTGGCAGTTAAAAAACTTAGAAGAAATGCAATCAATCTTTCATGTCAGAAGAAATTTCGAAATAATAATCTTAAAATAGAGCATTGCTAATCTAGATGTGTTATTTCAGACATTAGATAACCTGAGATCTACACATCTCTGAGTGTCTGATAAAAGTAATGTCCTCTTTAGCGAATCATAAACCATATTTGTTTTCATTGACGTGTCGGTAGTGACATTTTTAAATTTCACATTCTGTGGCGAAAGACCATGCTTGGAGAGCAGGAAGACGGGAGAGAATGGTGTAGCACTTTATTATTAGCATTAGGGTGCTCGTGTTCAATGACAGGCTGATACTTAATTTAACCTAACGTCTTCATACTGGTTTAGAAGACTTAAAGAGTCTATAGACAACTAGTTTCTCATTATAGTTGTCTAGTTTCGTCAATAATGACCAGCGAACAATTGGAATGCCCGCCCCCATCCTTCCTCCCATAGGCCACCGCGCGGTTATGTTGGCGTTTGAGGGGTCTTGGGTTCTTGGTTTGGGGGTTGGCAAAGGCAGTCTCTTTACTGTTCAGCGGATCAGGCTTCAGAAGGGTCCTTAATCTCACTACTTTTGTTCAGCTGTTACAACGTACACACACCCCGTGTACTTGTAAATTTGCTGCCCCTTGGGTAAGTGCACTGATGAGGAATTAGGAACAGGGTATTATGCATGATATTCTCATTAAATGGGAGTGTGAATAGAAATTTGATAGTAATATTATGGGCTAGGCGACGAGCATAGTTGAAGAGGCCACAGCGGCCTTCAGCATTCAAACCAGCGTAAACGCGCGATTTGGTCCATTGTGTAGGATGAAATTTGGTGATCGACATGACTAGCACACAGAGGAGTGCTCAAGTTGGTGAGCTCTGATGCACTAACCCAATGTTAACATGACCATTGAGTGATGGTATAAATTAAAAAGACTGAGTGAATCCGCTCGAGAGATGAAAACAGGATGAAGGAAATGTTATACAATGCTGACTGCAATGTCTACATGTACACCCGTTTTAGATAAAACGTGGCAAATCATTGGATTCTATGTAATAAAAAAACACAACAGTAGTAGTCCATTTCAGTCATGACTGACTATATGATGATGTGACTTGAAGTGTGAAATAAAATAATAACAACACGATAAAATGTAAAATTAGCTTTTGTTGTCTTTCTCCTTGCGGTGTTGTCTTTTCATTTTTCTGTTTTGCAAGAGCTTCGCTTCACCAAGCGTGAGCTGGTCATTCAGGGCACATCTCCACCTGAATCAGTCTGCAGCTTCGTCTTTCCAGGATGCTGACTGCAATGTCTACATGCACACCCGTTTTAGATAAAACGTGGCAAATCATTGGATTCGCTGCAATAAAAAAACACAGCACAATGATATAAACGGTGCACATAATTATCTCAATATGGTCCTCTGTTGATGGTTTGCTTTATGTATTTTAATATCTATCCAAAGCAGGCGATGGAAGCAGATAGAATAACACACACAACTGTACGAATATCGTCATCGGCCTTTAGGGTGCTAGACCGGAAACTATTTTAATTGTCATTGTCAGCAGAACGGGTGGATTTTATTACAAAAGCAAATGAGAGAATTAAATTAGTTAAATACATAAATAATGGCTGATAGAACAGACACAATTATAAGGTGGCTCCCATGTGTGCTAAGTCTCATTCAGCAGTGAAAGTGGTGTCCAAATGAAGTATACCAGACTCAAATGTCTTCATAGCATCTCCTGCCCAAGTCTACCTGTCGTAAGCGTTAGTAGACCCTGTTATACTCCGTAATCTTGCCAAAGGTTGAGTTTTAACCACAGCGGCAGGTACAATGAGACAGCAAATGAAGTTAAGACAAGGTCAAGACCTCCAGCCAGATGGGTGGAGATGAAGCACACTCTACCATAGAACAGGTGCTAAGGGCAGAGGTACCGGGCCAGGTGGCGCCCCAGCAACCATAGTGCCTTGCTTTTTTAATAAGTCCAAAAACAATGAATATGGAGCTCGCACTGTGAATCCCGCTCAGGAAGGAACAGTGATGGATCCTGAGCCTCGACAGAATCCGTTATCAACTACTACAAGTCTCTATATCATAGCTTGTGGAACCATAAGGCACAAGGGAGAGACAAATCTGGCCAACCAGACAAAACGGACCCTCTGAATGTAATGCATTGCAATGTAGTTGGGGAACAACAAGAAAAAGACCGAATTAGAGAACACGCTATTCCGGAAAGAAATCATCGTGTGTTGTAAACAAGAAACTCATCTAACAGATGGGGAATAGTTTCAGATATGAGGTTATCGTTACTGAAAAAGAGCGGAAGAAGAGAGACTAACTAACATTAATAGGATATTACATAAATATTACCTAAAGGTCACATAGAAAACGCAGATATCAAATAGTCCATCTCCTTCTTCTTTCTTCTTCCTCTTCAGACCTCAACTTCAATGACTCTAACGAAGGCAGCAATTGACTTGAGGATCCGTGCACTGCCGTACAGCTTCTCGTGGAAGGACACTGGCTATTGCCAAAAGCTACTGCTTTTATCGGTCTTCGATGGGAAATAGTCGATCTTCTTCTTCTTCTTCTTCTTCTTCTTCTTCTTCTTCTTCTTCTTCTTCTTCTTCTTCTTCTTCTTCTTCTTCTTTGTACGCTATCAGACGTCAACCTTTATTTTTTCGAATAAAGCAGCGGCTATCCTGAGGCTGTCGACACTGCCATAGAACTTGTCTAGTGTTGCCACTGGTGATGGCCACATCTGCTTTCTCTGATCCTCGTATGTCGGGCAGTTTTGCAGCAAATGTTCAGCGGTCATTTTCCCGATACCACACGGGCATTCGTCGGTGCCACCTATCTTCAATTTGTTGAATAGGTGGTACCTCAGTCTATTGTGGCCTGTGTGAAGTCTGAAGACCACGACCTGATTTCGTCTGTTCAACTGGTAATAGGCATCGTTTTTTTGTGTAGCCGGTATGTTCTGTTTCCCATTTGGTCATGTATCTAGCTCTAATAAGCTTGTTTGACTCTTAGTATGTCACACTAGGATCTAGTTGTGGTAGTCTTGCACCTTCTTTTGCCAGTCTGTCTGCTTCCTCGTTGCCTTGGATGTTACAGTGGGATGGAACCCACTGTACCACTACTCTTTTTGGTGCGGACTGCTGGCATAGTTGACAGAGTACTGCTCTTAAATCATTGAGTTCAGTATTTTTCTGGCTTTTTAGTGCTAATAGTCGATCTAAAACAGAACAGTCTGGAGCTGAACCCCTACAACTTCTATTGCAGTAACGACATACCACTGAACATGGCAATATAGACGTCAGCAGTTGCAACTTCCTAGCGATGGGAAACTTCAACAGTCACTCCAAAAGTTGGGGATATTGTCAACTAGATGTAAGGGAAGAAGAGGTAGAAAACTGGCAAGACGTAAACAATCTAACACTATTCAACAACTTTATCGACCTCATTTCCAATCCAATACTATAGACGATGGTATATTACCTCTACACCAGACTTGGCATTTTGCTCACCGGACCTGGTAGATGGAAGATGTTAAGTTTGCGTTTTTGTTTGACATAGGATGCCAGCACAACCAGCTGAACATATTTCGCAAGTTCTGAATTTTTAGGCAAATGCGTACTTAGCACTGGCCCACGGAGACCAACCTCTTAACAAAGCTGATTTGAAGCATTGAAGAATTATTCATCTCAGCAACCTGTATCCATAAAACTAGACGTGTCGTGAATACATAACTAAAACACACAGCGAACGAGAAGAAAAAAAAGAAGAAGAGGAAGAAGAAGATCATTGCTGAAAGTGATGGCAACTGATCATGAACGCCATAGCTGATACAGCGAGTCCAAATTGTTCCCATGCCTTTGTCATGTACTAATTTACAGCCGGGTAGACTGGCAGAAGCATCATCATATTTTAAAAAAACCAACGACATGTCCGGTCTGTCAAGCCTAGCACGACGTGATTTAAACCTGATAGGTTGGTATGGTACGCTAAGCTCACACCATCTTGGCCATGCAAATCCGAGAAGAACTGAGACGACAGGTGTGTAATAGAAGACATATGTAACACAAAACAGAGAAGGTAGATGTACGGAGGACAGAGAATGTAGATGTAACAAAGGACAGAGAAGGTAGATGTAACGAAGGACAAAGGTAGATGTAACGAAGGACAGTGAAGGTAGATGTAACGAAGGACAGAGAAGGTAGATGTAACGAAGAACAGAGAAGGTAGATGTAACGAAGTACAGAGACGGTAGATGTAGCAAAGCACAGAGAAAACAGATGTAACTAAGAACACATCCGGTAAGTGTAAGAGAAAAGCAGATAAGACAGGTGAAACAAATGTCATCTACGGTAGATAACAAAGAACAGACAAGACGTATATAAAACAAAACACTAACTACAGATGTAAGAAAATACAGAAATACAGAAAAGATAGGTATAACAAAACCACATCACATATGTGTAGAGAAGAAAACAGCAGTTCAAGTTCAAGTATCATCTTCATATGGAAGGTCGGCAGCAATAGGTTTCCAACGTCATTTGCCCCTTAGCGTGATGGTACAATCTACCAGGCTTTTCCCTGCTAATGTTCTGATGTTATCCTACCACTTATAGACCTGTTTGCTTCTAGACTTGTAGATAGGTAGCCCGCTTAGGCGACAAGGTCCTGAGGCACCAACCGTCCATGACTCGATGGGTGGTTGATTCCAAGACTGCATGTAAAGAGGATGATGTCTTTTCAATTTGATCTAACCAGGTGATGCGTGTACAACCGTAGGGGCGAGATCGTGATGGAAAGCGTCATTTCCCATCATTCCTATAGATGGCCTACTTTAAGAGCTGGTGGGAGGGGACTTCCTATTAAAATAGGGTCAAACAGCCAAATTGTGACCCTGCTATGCCAGTGAATACAAGAATGTGCCTCTGACTCTGCACATGTGGGAGACTTAATGTGATTTTGATCGCCCTGCTAAATATTTCATGTTTTGGATCCGTACCGCCCGATGGTTGCGACAAATGTTATGTAAATCCGTAGTTTGGTTTTCAGGAAAAGTCTCTTCTGGGTCGAGACTCGATGCAGTCTTCATAGAGGTGGCAGCCAGGCCGACTCTTCTAATAATGCCTGGATGGTTACGTGCATCGGAGATTTGCTTGCTGACCAATTAATTGAAATCATCAGTGGAGTTTACATTTACAATATTTCTTGCTTTTGTATGTTGGTATTTCCCCTTGAGATGTGGATGCGATTCTGTTTCACCTCTCGAGCTGTAGGCAGCTCTTTGTTTTGAGATTTGCGAGGATCTAGTTCATGACACAGTAGACCAATACATGAGGCGCGGAGACATCCCCATTGAATAATGATGAGCTAAGACGAGGATACATCTACACCAGGTGATGTTGAGTTTAGACGAGAATACATCTACACCAGGTGATGTTGAGCTGAGACGAGGATACATCTACACCAGGTGATGTTGAGTTGAGACGAGGATACATCTACACCAGGTGATGTTGAGTTAAGACGAGGATATATCTACACCAGTTGATGTTGAGTTGAGACGAGGATACATCTACACCAGGTGATGTTGAGTTGAGACGAGAATACATCTACACCAGGTGATGTTGAGTTGAGACGAGGATACTTCTACACCAGGTGATGTTGAGTTGAGACGAGGATACATCTACACCAGGTGATGGTGAGTTGAGACGAGGATACATCTACACCAGGTGATGTTGAGTTGAGACGAGAATACATCTACGCCAGGTGATGTTGAGTTGAGACGAGGATACATCTACACCAGGTGATGTTGAGTTGAGACGAGGATACATCTACACCAGGTGATGTTGAGTTGAGACGAGGATACATCTACACCAGGTGATGTTGAGTTGAGACGAGAATACATCTACACCGGGTGATGTAAAGCTTGGGAGAGGACACATCTACATCGGGTGATGTAAAGCTTTGGAGAGGACACATCTACACCGGGTGATGTAGAGCTGGGGAGAAGACACATCTACACCGGGTGATGTAGAGCTGGGGTGAGGACACATCTACACCCGGTGATGTAAAGTTGATGCTGGTACACATCCACACCGTATGATGTAGATAACATATAGAAGAGCCTTGCTTTACAAAAATGGAGCTCTGGCAGACTCACTCTAATGACAGTACCAGTACTTAAAAAAAAAAGCATAGTCCATTGGATACCGGCCCACTGCAACATTATAGGAAACAAGGAGACGGACAGACTCGCCAGAGTAAGAGAGACACTGCAGCAGAGTGATACATTACCACATACTATGAGAAAATTACAGCCAACGAGTCCAGCACAGAACAAAATGAAAAAGGATCAAGCTGGATAAATAGAAAACGATGTCTACTACTAGCTCTCAAGGCGAGATCACGTGATCATTATCCGGCTCCGCACAGAACACAGCAGTCTGAAATGTCAACTATTCAATATGTTCAAGATTGGTACTACAGATCTGCAGAACAATCCCCGTAATATCAGAACATATTTTACAGTCCTGTTCACTGTATACCGACAAAAGAAGCAGTATTTAGCAACAACAAGTGTCCTTCCACGAGAAATTTACGGAAGCGCAAGGAGCCTCAAGTCGACTGCTGCCTTAGTTAGAGTCATTGAAGTTAAGGTCTGATGTCTGACCAAAATATCTATGCCGTGCAACTCAGATTTCGTTCATTGATTCTTTTTGCAGACATAAGATTTCTTCAATTTTTTTCATCTTTCCACAAGATGCGTCCTGTACTTCTAAATGTGAATATTTATTTTTTTTTTTATTTTTTATTTTTTTGCTTTCGCCTTATTTCTCAAATCCCCAAGGCGGTGTGCGCTGCACTGTGGTTTTTATTTTGCGCCTGTCGGCCCAGTGCATCCGACTTCAGCATGCATTTTATGTAAGGCTCTGCTTCCTCCTGCATTTCCTAAGGGTTTGCTTCCCCGGGGTAACGGCCGGTGCTGTGGTGGGGATCGAACCCAGCACCTTCCGGTTGTGAGCCGTGCCACTAAACCACTAGGCCATGCCGTTCCCAATTGTGAATATTTAATTGTATCAGTTCTCTTCTCAAACTGTTTGTTGATTATCTCCGTTTCTGCGTCATACAGTTTTGATGAGTATATATAATACAAAAACACCTTCATTTCGATTGTGTGATGTGCACATGTAGATGTCAATATTTGACTCATGTTGGTGAACACAGGTTTGGCCATTCCTAATCTCATCCTGGTATCCATTTCGCATCATCGATTCTCCGTTATTATACTTTTAAGATAGAATACACCCATGTCTTTTCTCGTGAATGATCGTTTAATTGTATCTGTATATCAGGTTTCTGTAAGTGCCAGGACTGTCAATGCTGCTCTCTTCATCTTCTCTATTATCTCATTTTCTTTTCCGTTTATACTTCTTACATTCCATGTTCCGTGAATCGTGGTCCTTATTTCTCGCCTGTTCGTCGCCGTTATGATTAGTCCGGTTTTTCTCTATGGTTTGACTTGTAATAATTTGTTAAGACAAACAGGTAATTAGCCTGTTGTGTCTTTGCATGGTGGAGGGGCTGCCCCCTAACAGCCTCCGTGACTGCCGATCCGTTTTTGTTCATGGCTGCTTATTTATTCGCAGCTTACCTCCAAATTGGGAGGCCTTTCAGCAATCCATAACCCCGCTGACGCACCTGGTAGGAGGTAGGTGCCTCCCCAAGGACGTTAGATAAAACGAGCATAATACTTTTTGGAATGCCAAATACGCAATAGAATCTGAGCATGCTCAAACTACCCACTCGTATTTAAGACACCAAGATCTGAGAAGGCGAAGGAAGACTAACGACTGATCAGGTAAAACATACTGATTGGTCATGTTAGTCAGGTTCAGACAAAACATACTGATCAGACATGTTAGTCAGGGTCAGGCACAACATACTGATCAGGTAAAATATACTGATCGGACATGTTAGTCAGGGTCAGGCACAACATACTGATCAGGTAAAATATACTGATCGGACATGTTAGTCAGGGTCAGGCACAACATACTGATCAGGTAAAATATACTGATCGGACATATTAGTCAGGTTCAGACAAAACATACTGATTGGACATGTTAGTCAGGGTCAGGCACAACATACTGATCAGGTAAAATATACTGATCGGACATGTTAGTCAGGGTCAGGCACAACATACTGATCGGACATGTTAGTCAGGGTCAGGCACAACATACTGATCGGACATGTTAGTCAGGTTCAGACAAAACATACTGATCGGACATGTTAGTCAGGGTCAGGCACAACATACTGATCGGACATGTTAGTCAGGTTCAGACAAAACATACTGATCGGACATGTTAGTCAGGTTCAGACAAAACATACTGATTGGACATGTTAGTCAGAGTCAGGCACAACATACTGATCAGGTAAAATATACTGATCGGACATGTTAGTCAGGGTCAGGCACAACATACTGATCGGACATGTTAGTCAGGGTCAGGCACAACATACTGATCGGACATGTTAGTCAGGTTCAGACAAAACATACTGATCGGACATGTTAGTCAGGTTCAGACAAAACATACTGATCGGACATGTTAGTCAGGGTCAGGCACAACATACTGATCGGACATGTTAGTCAGGTTCAGACAAAACATACTGACCGGACATGTTAGTCAGGTTCAGACAAAACATACTGATCGGACATGTTAGTCAGGGTCAGGCACAACATACTGATCGGACATGTTAGTCAGGTTCAGACAAAACATACTGATCAGACATGTTAGTCAGGTTCAGACAAAACATACTGATCAGACATGTTAGTCAGGTTCAGACAAAACATACTGATCAGACATGTTAGTCAGGTTCAGACAAAACATACTGATCGGACATGTTAGTCAGGTTCAGACAAAACATACTGATCGGACATGTTAGGTTCAGACAAAACATACTGATCGGTCATGTTAGTCAGGTTCAGACAAAACATACTGATTGGTCATGTTAGTCAGGTTCAGACAAAACACTGATTGGTCATGTTAGTCAGGTTCAGACAAAACATACTTATTGGTCATGTTAGTCAGGTTCAGACAAAACATACTGATCGGACATGTTAGTCAGGTTCAGACAAAACATACGGATTGGACATGTTAGTCAGGTTCAGATAAAACATACTGATCGGACATGTTAGTCAGGTTCAGACAAAACGAACTGATTGGACATGTTAGTCAGGTTCAGATAAAACATACTGATCGGACATGTTAGTCAGGTTCAGACAAAACATATTGATCGGACATGTTAGTCTGGTTCAGACAAAACATACTGATTGGACATGTTAGTCAGGTTCAGACAAAAATTACTGATCGGACATGTTAGTCAGGTTCAGACAAAACATACTGGACAAGACCCTCACCGTGACTTTCTCGTAGCCCTTCCCGGAAACGGGCTGTTTTTATGGCAGCCTAGCTAACAAGGTGAGGGATCCACGTGATCCCCGTGGTAGAGAGCAGCACGCAGATGAAGTCAAGTATAGCACAACCGCCTGGAGAACCCTGGTCCACCTTCATCAGCACGCTTCGGATGTGAGGAAAGCTACTGCAACCCGCCACTTAATGTTCTTTTCAGGACGTACAAAAGAGTGACCTACTCATTGTGGACATTCGCAAACAACAACTTTTGAGAAGATTTTGTAATGTTTGACAATTATGTGAACATATAAAAAGCTGAAGATTGCTTTTCAAGTTTGCTAATACGTATATACATTTCAAAGCTCTAATATCAAAGGAAATACCGTCACATAACACAAACATCAAGATATCTTTGCAGCAGGTCCATCTTGTAGAAGTATAAGAAAGACTCTGTGGTCTTTGTGAAAAATAAAGACTATCTCACAAACCCTAACACGAACTAGTGTTTCTTTTACAACATCTAAATAAAACAAAACGTTTTTAATGGGAAGGAAAGCAAAGGTATATCTTTGCTTTGATTTATTGTCAAAATCTCGGCACAATGTGAACATGTTCTATAGTTGTGATTCAGACAAAAAATAACATAAAATATCATAGCCAGATGAGTGTTTAAGATGGAATGAGATGTAAATAGTGGTCCCTCTGATAATTGCGATCTGAGTTAATGTAAAAACTGCCCCGTAGGTCTGTTACTAGTGATCTTTTTGATAAATTGAGTAAGGTTTGCTAAGCACCCCTTTACCAGCCCCTCCTTTCGCAGTCACTCAATTGTCATAGTTTTGCTGAAGTTGGATGTGTTTGATCGAAAGGTGCAAATGTCGCAGTCAAGCTATAATATGACACAACGCATTCCGTTCTCTGGACTACATTCTGCTACTTAAGCCCTTTCAGGGTTTGGTAGCGAGAGATTGAGAACGAACGAAGTCAAGTAAGCCAAGCCAAGACAAGCCAAGCCAATTGCCATAGTTTGCTGAAGTCGGATGTGTTTGACTGAAAGGTGCAAATATCGCAGTCAAGCTGTAAACTATGACACAACGCATTCCGTTCTCAGGACTATATTCTGCTACTTTAGCCCTTTCATGGTTTGGTAGCAGGAGATTGAGAACGAACGAAGCCAAGCCAAGCTAAGCCAAACCAAGCCAAAACAAACCGTGCCAAGCCAAACCAAACCAAGCCAAGCCAAGCCAATTGTCATAGTTAATACATGCATTACGGTAAACAATGTCAACACGATATCATGTATTTCAATGCTCTTCAACTTGTTTTATACTTGCGCCCGCTTGTATGCTATTCGTGAGTGCAAATGTTTCTTATAGCCCACTAAAATCTAAACTGAAGAAATTTAATTTTATAAAAGAATAAAAATCAGTTTAACGTACCTTTCATTAAATGAGATCTTTGATTCTGGTGCTGAGCAACTAAAAGTTGGATATATGGTTCGATTTTCGTAAGAAATAAGTGATTTTCAGACAAGTTTTACGTTTTGTGATACACTTTTATCCAATCATACACTTTCATCAAATCATGCCGTTTTATCCAAACATACACTTTCATCCAATCATACACGTTCAAGTTCAGAATATCACATTATTTTACCATATCCGATTAAAGTGAACTAGGGGGACTACTGAATCTCACAATATCCTCTGGACTTACGTCATCTTTTATTGATGTCAATTCTGAAAACCGATAAAAAAATTCTCTTCTGTATATCATGACAGGAAATGATCAAGTTTTATAAATAATGACAGAACAGCTTTGCAACTGATTGATGTTATATTGGGTGATTGAAGTTGCAAATTAAATTTCTAAATAAAATTGCCTCTCCAAATAAAATGCATCTTATTTTATTGTTTGTAATTGTTAACAGAGACCAGTCTCATTTTCACTTACAAAAAACTATATGGTACTCATAAAACTCAACAAACCGATTCAGGTAAGTAGCCTTTGAGAGCCAACTCACTTCTGAGTGCAACATTAACCTAATACTTGTATATTGCTCACTATTCTGTATCATCTGTGTCGAAACATTCTATCGTTTTGGACAATAGATTTGATCTTATTTATAGTCCTAATTCGTTTATAAAACGATGAATGCAGGCTTGAATTCAAATGTTTCGGTACAAGATGTTGCCTATGTGTCCCGCAAAGAACATATAAAACATTCGGCAACGTCTTTCTCAAATAAGCGGCCAACCCACAATAGGGCCAATCATGGATGGCACCACGTCATTGGCACAAACCATTGTATTGCTAAAGACGATTTTTATTTTTTGCAAAATACGATTTCAGAGCAGGAAATATTGATACATCATGTTGTATGTCTTATCAGATTTGAAGCGAATAACATTTCTTCAGGCAATGTATTGTATTCATCAAGATGCCGCACAAATGCATCAATAAAGCATTATTATCTGCAATAGTAGACTCGTCCAACTGCATGGACAATTATGAGTTTTGAGATAGCTGAAAATGTATTGTCAATATTAACCACCATTTCGTCAATACTTTACTGTGGTACCACTAAGGAACAAAATGTAGTATAACTTCAGTTGGATCCTGACGCATTCCTGTTGAGAGAAATTCTTTGACTGATGGTATTACCATAGTTTCTCCAGTGTCAAGACTTTTACCACTCCTTGCAATTAATTGTGATATACCAAAAACTGTAGTTACTCCATTTTCGTTCCTTGCCTTCTGTTTCTTAAATGGTGCAGTTATTGTAGAACGATTTTGAAATCCTTCATACAGTTTTTTGGAAATATACCATGGGCTTATCTAAACATTGTTGAAGCTTTGTAGCAAGAGGTTCTTGAAATCGACTTTGTTTTATTACTTCTTTAGAAAATGTCTTGTGGCACAGTAAACGCATTAGCAGCTGTCTGTAAAAAAATTTAATGAAATTCATCTTCAGATAATCCTGAAAATAGTCACGAGCATATTTATTTTTTGAGACACGGTCTCAGTTTTATTCAGTCACAACACAATAATAATTGTACGAACAAATCAGAAGTCACGTGTTCAGAACTCCGATCACCATCCAACAGCATAGGACGACACATAAAATCGATTTAGAACAATCGTCTACTAAATCAGAATTTTAGTTGCCCGTACGGGATTGACAGAAGAAGAAAAGGAAGAACTGAACTCTCAGCAAGAGACAGGTATTTGTAGGTGTGAACATGATCATGATAACGACAGGTGTGCAAAAGAAAGTCGGCTCACATTAATAAAAATGGTAATAGTTAAAATGCAGTCATTATACAAGCTTGACATCCTTCTGGCTCTAGTAGGTCGCGAAAAATACAAAATTGATATAAATAATGGGAATTTCTTGATTTATAAATTTCGAAGAGAAAATATATCCACATCCTATGAAAGACAGTTACATTGGAAATTCTGCGATGGTCCACTGAGTATGTATGTTTCGGATGCTTTAATTATAGCATGCAATTATTCTGCTTGACCCACATGAACAATAAAATCACCCACTAGTGGAAGATAGTGCCCAAGTTGAATAGCACCGATGTTTAGTATTACTTTTGTTGATTGAAAAGAAAGTCACATTTAGAGAAGATCGTTTCCAGATCCAATGAACAGTTTGGTGTTGGCATATTTAAACATACACAATTTAAATACCTCGCCATGGTTTCCATTACTTGTCTAGTAGCACAGGTAAGCCATGGTGTTGTTGAGTGAATATTTGTTCTTGATTTTTTTTTTTTTTTTTTTTTTTTGCTTAGATGTTTGCCTCACTAGTTTCTACTGGCGGAGGCGCGCCATTTTCCACCCCAGACCGTAGTCAATTGGGCGATATCAGGACGCATAAACCAGTGCTTGGATGGATGTGTGCATCTGTATGTACCTATGCTAGGTTTGTGCGCCCTCAGAAGCTAGCCCAACCAAAGTGCAATGGAAGGGCTTTACCACGAGGGCGCGTGTGAAAGTTGTGCAAGGCTGTGACTGTGGGACAGAGTCAAATGAAACAGAGTGAGGTGAGAGAAGAGAGAAGGGGAAGAGTGTATATTTGTAATACATAAAACAACAGCGAGAATAACAGCGATGGGAGGTGTTGACGATTTAACGATAATGAAAAAACAATTGTTGCATTCATATAAGTATTGAAAGAACTTATATTCATTGTTGCAGTAAATTGTCAACAAATTTACGTCTGACACATTGCATGGTGTACAGTTATAGTGTGAATAACAGCCTTGTTGGTATCTGGTACAGCTATTTACACATTTGTCTCCCCTTCTTCTTCTTCTACTTCTTTTATTCCTTTTTTCCTTCTTCTTTATTTTCGTCTTCATTTTCTTATTCTACTTATTTTTCTTCTACTTCTTCTTTTTCTTCTTCCTCTTCTTCTTCTTCTTCCTTTTCTTCTTCGCGTGTCCTGAAAAGGACGTTGTAACGTTGTTTCGTACTTTACAGCGAGTTTGTTTTCCCTCTGAGGTAGGGAAAAGACCAGATGCATTGAAGGTTTCTTTCTGGAATGGGAAGGAAAGCCACTGAGTTAGGAAGGATTCCCAGCACTTATATCTAGAATCAGCAAGAGCTAACATGAAGAAGAAGAACAAGAAGAAAAGAAAAAATGTAGAAGAAGAAGGAGACAACGAGAATATGACGATGGTGATGATTATAATAATGAAGATGATGATGATAATGATGATGAAGAAGAAAAAGAAGAAGCGGAAGAAGAAGAGGAAGAAAAAAAAGAAGAAGAAGAAAAAGAAGAAGAAAAAGAAGAAGAAGAACAACAACAACAACAATAAGAAAAACAACAAGAAGAAAAAGACGACAAAGAAGAAGAAGAACAGCGAGGCTGCGATATCTGCGCCTTTCGCCCCGACAAATCGGGTGCTAGCACGGGTTTTTGGAACATGTTCTCTCATGACGTCACTTCTAATGTAAACAGCACATACCAACCGTCAACTTCCGACTCAGTTTCCTCAGCAGGCCGTTGAAAACATGGCGGGTGTGATACGGAATCCGTCCAGAGTTGATTAGCGAGGGGTGAAGGATGTCGACCAGTTAACACTGATCACAGAATACAGGCAGTGCATGGTGATAAAAGTGTGTCAAGGACAACAGTGTAGAACTAGACAACGATGTTTAAAGCAGAACGAGAGTTAACTAAAGATCTCCCGAGACCAGGTCAAGCGCATTTTGTTGCGTCAGATCAGCGGATGCCATCGCCAAAATTGATGCAGCAATTTGGGTGGACCGTCGCCGGAGCTTACGTTCGCCACACTTTTGTCCCCAAACACTGCCTGCATTTTGCGATGAATGTCAACTGATCGACATCATTCAGCTGTTAGAAACCGAATCACCGCTAGCTGATCAACTCTGGACGAATTCCGTATCACACCCGCCATGTTTTGAACGATCTGCTAAAGAAACTACGAGACCGAGGATAATGAAATGTTGCAAACTTGACGATTGGTATGTGCTGTTCACACTAGAAGTGACATCATCATGCGCATCGTACGTATGTTCACTTGCTGCAGTTTGTTCCGGTTTCATTTGAACACGCCTCGTACATTTTGTCTGAAAATTTTTGTATGACTGCGTCCTGCTCTCTGATTTATTTTGTAAGGACAATTTTGGTTATATTTTGATTATTTTGCGGACCAGTATTTGCGTTTTCCTTAGACTTCTGTTTTACTATGCTAGACTTATTTTGTTTTCAATGTTGATCTGTCAACCATGTTTGGGACAGAGGGCAAACAGACAGTAGGATGGTTTAACATGGTTATACGGAAGACGTTCAATGTTGATCTGTCAACCATGTTTGGGACAGAGGGCAAACAGACAGTAGGATGGTTTAACATGGTTATGCGGAAGACGTTCAATGTTGATCTGTCAACCATGTTTGGGACAGAGGGCAAACAGACAGTAGGATGGTTTAACATGGTTGTACGGTAGACGTTCAACATTGAATTTAACAAAGGTATCGAAAATGCAGCTCGATGAGTGAGTTGACATCGACCAGAGACTCATAGCTGGCTGTTTACATCAGTGTCAGCGAACCAGAGCCGACAAAAATCTTATTTGTCTCCAAACGACGGCTTTGGATGCACTAATGTATTCTGGTTATGAGAATAGGGGTGATGATGGCAAATCCAGTATTTTAAAAAAACAACTTCAACCGGATGTGCGTAGCGAAAGTCGCAGATTTCACCAGCTCGCTGAAAAACTATAGCGCAACATTCTTTTCAGGATGAACACCGAAGAAGAAGAAGAAGAAGAAGAAGAAGAAGAAGAAGAAGAAGAGCAAGAAGAAGAACAAGAACAAGAACAAGAAAAAGAACAAGAAGAAGAAGAAGAAGAAGAGGAAGAAGAAGAGCAAGAACAAGAACAAGAACAAGAACAAGAACAAGAACAAGAACAAGAAGAAGAAGAGGAAGAAGAACAAGAAGAAGAGCAAGAAGAAGAAGAAGAAGAGGAAGAAGAACAAGAAGAAGAGCAAGAAGAAGAAGAAGAAGAGGAAGAAGAACAAGAAGAAGAGCAAGAAGAAGAACAAGAACAAGAAGAAGAGCAAGAAGAAGAAGAAGAACAAGAAGAAGAACAAAAACAAGAACAAGAAGAAGAGGAAGAAGAAGAACAAGAAGAAGAGCAAGAAGAAGAACAAGAACAAGAAGAAGAGCAAGAAGAAGAACAAGAACCAGAAGAAGAACAAGAAGAAGAGCAAGAAGAAGAACAAGAAGAAGAGCAAGAAGAAGAGCAAGAAGAAGAACAAGAAGAAGAACAAGAAGAACAAGAACAAGAAGAAGAACAAGAAGAAGAACAAGAACAAGAAGAAGAACAAGAAAAAGAACAAGAAGAACAAGAACAAGAAGAAGAACAAGAAGAAGAACAAGAAGAAGAACAAGAAGAACAAGAACAAGAAGAAGAACAAGAAGAAGAAGAAGAGGAAGAAGAACAAGAAGAAGAACAAGAAGAAGAACAAGAAGAAGAACAAGAAGAACAAGAACAAGAAGAAGAACAAGAAGAAGAAGAAGAGGAAGAAGAACAAGAAGAAGAACAAGAAGAAGAACAAGAAGAAGAACAAGAAGAAGAACAAGAAGAAGAACAAGAAGAAGAACAAGAACAAGAACAAGAAGAAGAACAAGAACAAGAAGAAGAACAAGAAAAAGAAGAAGAACAAGAAGAAGAGCAAGAAGAAGAACAAGAAGAACAAGAACAAGAAGAAGAACAAGAAGAAGAACAAGAAGAACAAGAACAAGAAGAAGAACAAGAAGAAGAACAAGAACAAGAAGAAGAACAAGAAGAACAAGAACAAGAAGAACAAGAACAAGAAGAAGAACAAGAAGAAGAACAAGAACAAGAACAATAAAAAGAACAAGAAGAAGAACAAGAAGAAGAACAAGAACAAGAAGAAGAGCAAGAAGAAGAACAAGAACAAGAAGAAGAGCAAGAAGAAGAACAAGAACAAGAAGAAGAACAAGAAGAAGAACAAGAACAAGAAGAAGAACAAGAACAAGAAAAAGAACAAGAAGAAGAGCAAGAAGAAGAACAAGAACAAGAAGAAGAACAAGAACAAGAAAAAGAACAAGAAGAAGAGCAAGAAGAAGAGCAAGAAGAAGAACAAGAAGAAGAACAAGAAGAAGAACAAGAAGAAGAGCAAGAAGAAGAACAAGAAGAAGAACAAGAAGAACAAGAACAAGAAGAAGAGCAAGAAGAAGAACAAGAACAAGAACAAGAAGAAGAACAAGAAGAAGAGCAAGAAGAAGAACAAGAACAAGAAGAAGAACAAGAAGAAGAGCAAGAAGAAGAACAAGAACAAGAACAAGAAGAAGAACAAGAAGAAGAGCAAAAAGAAGAACAAGAAGAAGAACAAGAAGAACAAGAACAAGAAGAAGAGCAAGAAGAAGAACAAGAACAAGAAGAAGAACAAGAAGAAGAGCAAGAAGAAGAACAAGAACAAGAAGAAGAACAAGAAGAAGAGCAAGAAGAAGAACAAGAAGAAGAACAAGAAGAACAAGAACAAGAAGAAGAGCAAGAAGAAGAACAAGAACAAGAAGAAGAACAAGAAGAAGAGCAAGAAGAAGAACAAGAACAAGAAGAAGAACAAGAAGAAGAGCAAGAAGAAGAACAAGAACAAGAAGAAGAACAAGAAGAAGAGCAAGAAGAAGAGCAAGAAGAAGAACAAGAAGAAGAACAAGAAGAGGAAGAAGAAGAACAAGAAGAAGAGCAAGAAGAAGAACAAGAAGAAGAAAAAGAGGAAGAAGAACAAGAAGAAGAGCAAGAAGAAGAACAAGAAGAAGAGCAAGAAGAAGAACAAGAAGAAGAAGAAGAGGAAGAAGAACAAGAAGAAGAGCAAGAAGAAGAGCAAGAAGAAGAGCAAGAAGAAGAACAAGAAGAAGAAAAAGAGGAAGAAGAACAAGAAGAAGAGCCAGAAGAAGAACAAGAAGAAGAGCAAGAAGAAGAACAAGAAGAAGAGGAAGAAGAACAAGAAGAAGAGCAAGAAGAAGAACAAGAACAAGAAGAAGAGCAAGAAGAAGAACAAGAAGAAGAGGAAGAAGAACAAGAAGAAGAACAAGAAGAAGAACAAGAAGAAGAAGAAGAAGAAGAACAAGAAGAAGAGCAAGAAGAAGAACAAGAAGAAGAACAAGAAGAAGAAGAAGAAGAAGAACAAGATGAAGAGCAAGAAGAAGAACAAGAAGAAGAGCAAGAAGAAGAACAAGAAGAAGAGGAAGAAGAACAAGAAGAAGAGCAAGAAGAAGAACAAGAAGAAGAGGAAGAAGAACAAGAAGAAGAGCAAGAAGAAGAACAAGAAGAAGAGGAAGAAGAACAAGAAGAAGAGCAAGAAGAAGAAGAAGAAGAAGAGGAAGAAGAACAAGAAGAAGAGCAAGAAGAAGAACAAGAAGAAGAGCAAGAAGAAGAACAAGAAGAAGAAGAAGAGGAAGAAGAACAAGAAGAAGAGCAAGAAGAAGAACAAGAAGAAGAGCAAGAAGAAGAACAAGAAGAAGAACAAGAACAAGAAGAAGAACAAGAAGAAGAACAAGAACAAGAAGAAGAACAAGAAGAAGAACAAGAAGAAGAACAAGAACAAGAAGAAGAACAAGAAGAAGAGCAAGAAGAAGAACAAGAAGAAGAAGAAGAGGAAGAAGAACAAGAAGAAGAGCAAGAAGAAGAACAAGAAGAAGAGCAAGAAGAAGAACAAGAAGAAGAAGAAGAGGAAGAAGAACAAGAAGAAGAGCAAGAAGAAGAGGAAGAAGAACAAGAAAAAGAGCAAGAAGAAGAACAAGAACAAGAAGAAGAACAAGAACAAGAAGAAGAACAAGAAGAAGAACAAGAAGAAGAGCAAGAAGAAGAACAAGAAGAAGAGCAAGAAGAAGAACAAGAACAAGAAGAAGAGCAAGAAGAAGAACAAGAACAAGAACAAGAAGAAGAACAAGAACAAGAAGAAGAGCAAGAAGAAGAACAAGAACAAGAACAAGAAGAAGAGCAAGAAGAAGAACAAGAACAAGAACAAGAAGAAGAACAAGAACAAGAAGAAGAACAAGTAGAAGAGCAAGAACAAGAAGAAGAACAAGTAGAAGAGCAAGAAGAAGAACAAGAACAAGAACAAGAAGAAGAGCAAGAAGAAGAACAAGAACAAGAACAAGAAGAAGAACAAGAAGAAGAACAAGAACAAGAAGAAGAACAAGAACAAGAAGAAGAACAAGTAGAAGAGCAAGAAGAAGAAGAAGAACAAGAACAAGAACAAGAACAAGAACAAGAAGAAGAACAAGAAGAAGAACAAGTAGAAGAGCAAGAAGAAGAACAAGAACAAGAAGAAGAGCAAGAAGAAGAACAAGAACAAGAACAAGAAGAAGAACAAGAAGAAGAACAAGTAGAAGAGCAAGAAGAAGAACAAGAACAAGAAGAAGAGCAAGAAGAAGAACAAGAACAAGAACAAGAACAAGAACAAGAACAAGAAGAAGAACAAGAAGAAGAACAAGTAGAAGAGCAAGAAGAAGAACAAGAACAAGAAGAAGAGCAAGAAGAAGAACAAGAAGAAGAGCAAGAAGAAGAACAAGAACAAGAAGAAGAGCAAGAAGAAGAACAAGAACAAGAACAAGAAGAAGAACAAGAACAAGAAGAAGAACAAGAAGAAGAACAAGTAGAAGATTTGATAATTTCGCATCTGCAATGAAAACAAGAATTTACATGTCATGATTTTCATTCTGCTCCATGCTGTAGAAAATAGAGGGAATAAATGAAAAAAAAAAAAAGTTGTTAAAGTTGACTTTAATAAAAATGTAAAAATGGGTATGGTCAGATACCGCACGAAGACGAGAACACAAACAAAACCTACGTTACGACCATAGGCCTTCATCACGGACAATAAATAACAATACTGAACTGACATATCAACATAAGGAAAATATGGTCTACTTATCTTTTAGTAGCCCCAGTCTGTCTAAGCGACTGGTTGGGTTAGATGCTTGACTGAATGTGTAGAATATAGAAGGGCGACAATTCAAATTTGCGAACATGTACTTAAATCATGGATTTCCTCCCATAGAGCGCTGGACATGCTAAACAGCTTCTACCGACAAAGAACATCTCTTGGCTCACTGGCGTTATACGAGTAACTGCTCTTAATTAATATGAGAAGGGACGAAATGCGAGTCTCTGGTAACTAAATCTAGAATGGTCTGAGCAGAAACAGTTCGTAAATTAAGGTTTGCTAGTTCATATAGCAGAATTAAAACTCTAACTTCATACCAGCCCTGCTGCCTTAGAGGTAGTCTGTTGAGAGACAAAGGCTAAGATGCATTAATCGGATGTAAATTTAACTTGCAGTAAGGGATTTGTTGGCTGAAATATGGAAATATCACAGTCCGTTAGTAATTTCGGCACGACTTATCTTAAACTTTACAAAAGTGGGATCAGACAAGAAGAAGCGGTACATGAACTTCAGAATTCTATTCCAGCATTATTATTATTCTCCTCGTCTATGTTTTCCTCAAAAGGGCTTTCTGTTACGTTGCGTGTTTTTTTACAGCAAGGCTGCTATATCTGCTCCTTTCAGCCCGGCACACCTGGTTGCGGCACGGCATATTTTGGGGCCCGGTTTGTCTTCTCGCTTCGATTCCACTTCGCTCAACCAGGTTGACGGATCCAACCCGTTTGCGGCCTAGAAGCGGATTAGAGTCTTGAAACAGGGAGGCAACATAGAAGCGTCTTGAACAATTGTAGATGGCAAGCCCATGCAGCCGTTGACTGCTGTCTTTTCGTTTACTGCGGCTTCGGTCCTGTCCAGTACTATTTAAGTTTATTCGCACCGGAAACTGTATTAGAAAGATAGAAAAGGAATGACACCTAGGGGTTTTAAAGATCATACAGGTAATGTGAGTAAGCAAGTCCAGGTAGCAGTCAAAGTTGAAAATACATATGTTAGTTATGATAGTAGGAAACATTAAACTTAGGAGTAAGGAAGTGATAGTCAGTTAGACCTAGATTGGAGTACTTTGTTCAGGTGGTGGTGTGCTTATTGTAGACAGGATATAAAGATGCTGAAAAAGATACTAAGATAGTGGAATTCCTGAATATAGTTATGAACAAAGGCTAGAAAATATAAGAATTCCGGCTGATTTACGGGTCTATAAGTTAATCAAAGGAAATAATAAATTTGGCTATAACAGGTTTTTCAAAATTCAGCAGGGTACAATAACAAGAGGGCACATGCATTCTCACCTGAAATAGTGTCAGCAGGGTCATTTAAAGCATTAAAAAACAGATTGAATATAAAGTTATTTTTAAATCAAGTTCAGTAGAAGAAACTAGCTGTAAATTTACTCTGCAGAGCTTTCTAAACCAGTATAAAGACGTAAAGCTTTTCCCTCCTCGCTATGACCGATAAGATCCACACAGTGATCCATGTACAAAATAAGGAAGAACGCGTATATACCCTGAGCCCGTGACGACTCTCGCTGCAAAATGACATGATGCCGTCCTGATTATACATTCATGATTGGAGATTCAGTTGTGAGCTTGGTTTACAACCCCAACGTTCTAGGTTCGAATCTCGTCGTGCTCAGTTTAACAGACTGAGTATGTGCTGGGTTTTATAATTGCATTCCACCAGCTAACCCAGTTGTAAATAGGTACCCATCAAAATCAGAGAAGTTCGTGCTCTTCTGTAGACACTTCCAGCAATGAAATGGATTGAGCACATATTGTGACGTCAAGATGCAGTGAAGCCGATTCTATGAACCATTTTTTTCAATAATCATGACTTATTGTCTCTTCTGTCATGACTGACTATAGGATGATGCGATCTTGAAATAGTAACTCTTGACCCGTTCCTCGGCGTTGTTGCAGGTCCCAACTTCGTTTCAAACAGAATCAGTTTTTAGCCACGGAAGTCCAGTGGGTGTTAAGCATTCCACTAGCTGTGTCTCGGATGTTGTTGTAAACAGCAACGGAGTCTGCCCAACGCATTGGAGGTCTTCCTCAAGGTATCTGTTATAGCATATGGAGTACCAGGCTGATGTCGCCGTTCATCGTGTCGTCATAACAGGTGACCTGCTCATCTATGGTTTACCATGCCTTCAATGATTACCGCATCTTTCACCTAGGACAAACATGGTATCAGGATTGTAGATATTTTGCATGCGTTGGTTCCAGAGAGTGATTCCAACCAAGCGTCATTAGCCGATACAGCCTGGAATCAGCGACATTGGCAAGAGTTGAAAGACTGCCATGAAAAACATCCTTTAAGCTGCCTGAAGTACACTATCTTCAGATTTGTCCTCAGAATTTACTTCAAGGAACAGATATCTCACAAGGGAGTATTTTAGTAAAAAGTAATTACAAAGCATATTTGTCTGGTACTTCTTTTTCTTTCTCTCCTGATGTTATACAATGCGAGCCATTCACTAGTGTATACTGCTATCACATATGTAGCATCGTTTCTTAAAACAATCTCTAAAACCACGATTGCTACTCCCCACTTTGCATATCCTTGGTCTGTGTCCATGGTGTGTGTGCATTGTCATGAGTTCGGAAGTCTTGTACCATAAACATGCGAGACAGCATTATTAACTCCCCTGACAACACACTGTAAACGGGACAATAGGATATCCTCGCCTCTAAAACGCGCAGAACCAACCCTGAAACTACACAAGTGTGACACATTACTCGGCATTCAATAGCACAGCGGCAGCACGCAAAATAAACTCTCTCTGCTAAATATGTGTTTCTTGCCTACTTGTTTGTTCTAAGAAACCTTAATTCATTGATTGGACACGGCAAGTTGTACTGGCACTACGCAACCACTGACTGTTTGTGTGTCTTAAATCATTGTTCTTGGACGCATGGGCAAGTGACTCTGGATCATACAATAGTTAATTACTCTTTCCACCATCACCATATACAGAATGTAAAATTAGAAATGTTCGAGAAGACGAGAACATTGAAAGTTTCGAACCATTTACGATTGGGGGATACGAGATTCCAGAGTTACGATACGCAGATGACACAGTGAGACTATCAAGAAGTGCAGAAAGGCTAGAGCAGGTACTTTCAGCCGTTAATGGACATAGTAAAGATCAAAACCTGTTCATAAACATAAATAAAACAAAGATAATGACCACCGACAAAACACAATGTCAGCATAAATTTACAGTGGGTGGTGAGGAAATAGACCAGGTCACACAATGTGAATATATGAGCTCCAGAATTGACACAAAAGGCGACTGCTATGAAAAAATCAGAAGAAGACTAGCCATGGCAATGCATAGACTGAACAGCCTAAAGAAATTATGGCACAGCACCAACAAAATGATAAAAGTAAAAGTCTTGAGAGCCTGTGCTTTTCCTGTGGCAGCTTATGACTGTGAATCATGGACGATTACCAAAACTTCTAGACAAAGAATCGAATCCTTCGAGTCAAAATGTTACGGAAAGATTCTCAAAATACCCTGGACAGAGAAAATAATCAAATGTAGACATTCGGCAAGAGTTGAGCATAGAGCTTATCAATTCCATTTTTGCCAGAACATGTATATACTTTGGTCACATCAAGAGACACAAGGGTCTTGAGAGAACGGTGATGGAAGGTATGGTGCCAGGCCAAAGAGGAAGGCGTAGACCAAGAAGATGATGGCACCAAGATATCCAGGAATGCCTGTGTATGATTGTGGCGGAGGCTAGAGTTTTGGCAAGAGAACGAGTTTCTTTCAGACAGACTGTGATGGGAGCGACGTTCTACAAAGGACATGCTACATGGCGATGATGACCATCACCATTCACCTATCTTGCTCTAATGTGAAGCATAAACCACTATTACACCTCTGCCCACCTGGAAGTTGTCAGTTTCAAAGCATTTGCATAGGCCGATTATAGTGCCAATATCTTTTACATGATGTGTTGTTAGCCCCAACCCTCTAATCTTCTTTAGCTTATACTTTAGTCAAGCATGCTTGACTGGTGACAGGTTGAACAACCTCAACGCGATGTGCAAAGTCATCAGCCACAACCTTTCTCATTTCATCGGAATTGTCTGTCGTCAGTCTGTGAACCGATGACCTTGATTTGACCTATATCCGGAGTTGGTGTCTTAGTCGACCTGTAATTCAAAGGGCAGATGCCACTGTGCAGGTCCCACTTAGTCGACCTGCACTTCTACATGACAGATGCTCCTGTGCATGTCCCATCATTATTTTTTTTTTTGCGTTCGCCTTATTTTCTCTAATCCCCAAGGCGGTGTGCGTTGCACTGTGGCTTTTATTTTGCGCCTGTCGGACGAGTGCATCCGACTTCAGCATGCATTTTATGTAAGGGTCTGCTTCCTCCTACATTTTCTAAGGGTTTGCTTCCCCGGGGTAACGGCCGGTGCTGCTCTAAACAAATCAACTAACCATGTCCGGTGTTATGCCATATCACACAATTAGTCGCCTCTTACGACGTAGCTAAATGATCTACGGGAACGACATTAGCCGATACACTCTGGGATCAGCGACGTTGCAGGACTTGCCAGGATAGCTATGAGACCACCACCAAATTGTCCTAGGGAAACCAACTCCGGCAAACCTCTTACAACGTGCTCTCTGTGAGGCAGTGGTGCTTTTCTTGTTATACACAAAGACCCCGGCACACAAATCGGTCTTGCCGGAGTTGGTTTCCTGTGATCTGGAGGGCAAACAAGAACGCGCAAGGAAAAATCAAACCAAAAGTTAATACTCTACGGTCGTGTCATGATATTGCCAACCATGACTAAAAGTGGCTACTAAACTACACATGTGATCTCGCTTTAGTCATCACATATATGCCAATTTTACTGAACCTTGTTGTTTGTTTTGAAAGTTTACCTGGGATCAAGATGCTGAGCAGCGCATGAGTTGCAGTGGTCAGTGACCCATAGCTGACTGCTAGCGTCAGGGCCAGCGAACCATAGCTGCCAAGACCCTTCTACACCTCCACGCGGTGATCCTGGATAACAGGCTGCATCAGATCAGACTGGCTAAGGAGAAGGTATCTAAGAGGGAATGCTAACCCGGTACTCAAAAAATGCTTGCTGAAGTCGGATGTGTTGGACCGAAAGGTGCAAATATCGCAGCCAAGCTGTAAACTACGACACAACGCATTCCGTTCTCTGGACTACATTCTGCTACTTAAGCCCTTTCAGGGTTTGGTAGTGGGAGATTGAGAACGAACGAAGAAGAAGAAGAAGAAGAAAGTTTACCTTACGTGAAAGAAAAGTAATGTACATATTGCTGCAGCTGTCGTTTTAATTCTATTCAATCAATCAACCAATCGATCGATCAAAGCCCGTCTACCCTCTCGATGCTTAAGCCATGGACACAATCCCGCCAGTATACAGGATTCTAGGAGGGTCTTACTGCCATTCTCCGAGTGTAATTATTGAATCAAAGTTCATTCTCACATTCTCTTCTCTGTGTATGTGTAGGTCTATCTCTCTTTCTTTTCTCTTGAGGATTCCATGTAAACGACTGTCTGGCTATGTTGGAAGGTACCTCTCCAATTATGGCCCTTACGTCTGCATCTGTACCTCTTGGTGTGGCTGTTATGCTACCCGAATCGGTCAATGTATCCACATCTCCCCACTACAATCCCTCCAGCATGATTGGCTCTTTGCTGATAGTGTTGAGTTTAAGGAGCTTGGTTTTCTTCATGCTGTTATTCAGTCCCCGTTTGGCTGATTCCTTTTTCACCCTATCAAATTTCTCTTGCATTTGACTCGTACTGTGTGACATTAAGTACCTAATCATCTGTTTAGATCAGTCATCCGATTGTGTCAATAGTGTCTATTGAATAACTTATTTTTACCTCGACTGAATAATCTATAGTCTACAAGAAGGGGTGCGTTAGTTCAGTTCATAGCGAGCAATTCGGTATTTTCTGTGGCAACAGTGAGCCTCAGTTCGAATCCCGTCCAGAGACTTAAAAAATCCGCTTCTCCAGTCAACCCAGCTGTAAATTGGTACCTGACACATGAGATAGGGAAAGTAAAAGCAGCAAGGAAGGGCACTGGTCATCTCACTTCTCACAAGCTGCGGGTTAGTACAATGGAGTCTTTAAAAAACTCAATTTCCAACTAGTGGTTAATTCTGCTGAATTTCCACTTTACTTTACTTAGACAAGAGCTTGTCTACCCGCTGTGTGTACCCCGATGCTGTCAGTCAGTGCTTTTTCATGTACCATTCTACTTCGTGCATATTCTGTATTAGTGGTGTGTGTTTGTCTGGTATTCCATAGTGTCTCAACAGTTGCCATACAGTTTTTCGATCCACACTGTCAAGCGCTTTTGCATCGTCTTTAAAATGTGCTTCATGTAGATGATTTACATTCGATTCATTGTTCTACTATTGTCAAATTTCGCTAAATATCTACAAAATTATTCTGCTGAATATCATGTCTGGCAATGACAACAATGTAATCCCTTTGTAATTGCTGCAATCTGTCAGGTCTCCCTACATTTGCAGTTAAATCAGATGTCATTCTTTCTTAGGCAGTTAAATCAGATGTCATTCTTTCTTAGGCAGTTAAATCAGATGTCATTTTTTCCATTATGTGGGAATTCTTTCTTCATTCTATATTTTATTTACTAACCCTAGCAATGTATATGTGACTTTATCAATATCTGCTGTTATAGCTTCTGTTACTATTCCATCTGGTCCTGCCCCTTTCCATTTTTTGTAATTTCTATATGACCCTTTGGATTTATATCTTACTTAGTGCGTTGTAGTCTACGTTCAGGATCTCCTCTGCTTGTAGGGTGTTTGGTATTTCGTGTGGTGGAGGTTTATTTAGACCTTCTTGGAAATATTTAACGCATCGTTTCTGAAGTTCCTCTGATGATGTTAATATATTGCCTTCTTTATCTTTGATTGGTTTGTATGTCAGAATATATCTATTTGGCATTGTCTTTGTTAATGGATCTCTAATATTTCTTTTCTCTGTTAAATTGTCTTCTATAATGTGTCAAAATATTCAATTTTATGTTTCTGTACACGAGTACATGTGGTCATCTCTTTGTCTGTAATAGTATAGTTTCTCTCTTCTTCTGCTTTGGTGGTTCTGGTTCGGCAATTGTTAAGTATAGCTTTCTTCTTTTTTCCTTTCTTGTATGTTATATAATGTCTATGTTGTGATCCAGTCCTCTTGTTGGTCCTCTTGAATCCTACAATGTCATTGTATGTCTTATTCCACATCTCTTTAGCCTATTTCACATTCTATTATTGTCCATCTACCCGTCATCGTATAGCTCTTTTTGCACTCTTTTTTAGTTGAATGCAATATTCTGTCTTCCTTTCTTGGTCTTGTAAAAGGTGTAGTTTATCCCTCGTTTTAAATATCATTTAAGAGAGGAAAATGTTTTGTATGCTTTCTTCGGAAGCACGTTCTCCACTTCAAAATGGCGCTGCGTTCCCAACTCATCAGGCATTCCGCCACGGGCATACGTGTGTTAATTTTGTCCAATGAAACATTAAGCGACCCCTCGACCCATAATTACCGACCCCTGGAGCGATACCGCAAGCACTCCAGATACATGGCGTCTTCTGGGCCATTAACGGCCGCGATAAACAACATCAAGCCTCGCTTTGATCTGGGCGCGCTTGTCTGAGTTGTCAAAGAGATGACATACATCATAGCACCCGTTTCCGTCAGCGGTTATCCTCCCCGTTGATTGGTTGATAACGTTGTGGGCTTAATAATACCTGGCTGTTTCTTCATTCCTATGGTAAGGACGTTAAGCAAAATGCAATGTTCTAAATTGTAAGGCCTCTCAGGTCACAACGTTTTATGGGAAGAAAAGGTAGAGGTCAACCGTGTCAGGGGAAGATAACACTTTCAGTGGGAGGATAACATTGAATGATAGACGGAAAATCCTGACAGGTTGTGCTATTAAGGTCAGAGACACATCGGGTGTCCAGAGTGGTCAGTCTCGATCTTTGTGTATGACAAGGACTAAAATAGCACTCTGCCCCACAGAGAGCATGTCGTTAAAGGCGACTATCTATGTGACATGACATAATACCGACCATAGCTATGTGGTTTGTTGAGAGTGGCATCGATGGCGTCTAACAGACTACGGGTCTACTTTTCTCTAGTGTTTGAATCTATTAAGATGGACTCGCACATGGGTTAACCACCCTCCGTAGCGGAGTAATAAGCTCCTCGATTTGAGCCCGCTAAGCAGGAAATCCTTCGCCGGCTACAACCAGCTCACACAAGAGCTGGAACCTGCGCAGGGGCATGCGCCCCTATAGAAGTACAGGTCGACTAAGACTAAGAAACATCACGTGAAAGGCGATGCTTGTAAATAGCAGTCAAAGTCACAGAAGGGATAAAGTCAGAAATCTGACAGAATGTGTGAACGATGTTATATATGACATATACATAAAACTGAGCATGACATGTTTTGGTCATATGACAAAATTGTCTCCGAACCTTCCAGCCACTTAAACTTATAACACCAGACTGTAGCATTTCAGAGCAATGGTAAGACCAAGTAAAAGATGAAGTGATGAAATGAAGGAAACACTAAACAAACATGGATTGTAGATCTCAACAGCCACACAGGCGGCACAAGAAAGAAGATTGCACCTCCCTTCGAGATGAACGACAGAACTTAACGTCTTTATACTGGTTTAGAAGACTGTGGTGTGTATCCAACCAGTTTGTTGTAAGGTGGTTAACCGATGTGCTGGTCCATCTTAACAGACTCAAGACTCAAACACTACAGCGGGGACGGCGTGGGCTACTGGTCAGTGACACGACTCACGACCCGAAGGTACTGGGTTCGCTCCTCATCACAACACCGACCGCAAACCCTTAGAAAATGCAATAGGAAACAGACCCTTTTTTAAAATGCATGCCGAAGTCGGATGCACTGGGCCGACAGGCGCAAAATAAAAACATAGTGCAACGCACACCACCTTGGCGAATAGAGAAATAAGGCGAACGCAAAGAAACTCCCCCAAAAAACATTAGAGCAAAATAGACCCGAAGCATGTTAGGCGCCATCTTTGCTGCTCTTAAAAACCCATGAGGCTAACGTCTGGTCAGGCAAAACGCACTGATCAAACAAATATATATATTGAAATATACTGGCCAAGACCCTCACCTTGCCTCTTCGTTGGTCGTCTTGGAAACGGGCTGTTGTCGAGGACAACAGTCTGACTAATAAGGTGAGGTTCGGTGTGATCCTCGTAGTGGTGAGTGACACGCACATGAAGCCAAGCATTGCACAAATGGCTGTAGGACTACGGTACACTTCATCAGCACGATCGGGATGTAAGGAAACCTACTACATTCTTCCAGAAGTTCCGGTCTTTTCAGCGCTCTCAAAAAGGATTACCAACCCATTTTGGGCATTAGCAACCAACCAACAAACCATGGCAGGGATTATGCCATGTCACACAGTTAGTCGCCTCTTACGACATGGGCTCTGTGGTGTGGTGCTATTCTTGTCTTTGTCACACACAAAATACCCCTGCAGACCAATCTGGACATAAGAGATGAGATATGATAAGTAACAGAGGATGTTGGAGGTTAACTAGAGAGAATAACATTCAATACCGGGATGGTAACTTAACTGTTCAGCAGCCAGCAGTGTCAGCAATTGAGACAGGAAGTAGTGACTTTAGTCATTCATGTTTTTAATTGACTGATTGAGTGGCATTAACAACAACAAAAAACAGTTGTTGCAAGTTTTGTAATAGTTTTGTAATAGTTTTGTCAAATTCTACCTCAACACCACTTCATCTCCAATATCCAGAGCTAGAAAGGTCAAGGTCACCATAGCAGACACTGCCGTCGGAGATAATGTCTTGACGTCATTTTACTATGTCTGAGGTATTGTTTAGATAGTGAACAGTTCACTTCCTCGCTGTCTCCTGGCTGTTTCTGAATGTGTTATGTTACTTCTGGTTGGAAACGGATCCTGAGGTTTGAACTCGTGAGAAATCAGAGCTCTAACCACCTTCGCAACTCCGTCGATATTTGGAAGTCAGCAGCTATTGTCTTTCTAGAAGATTATAACTAAATGAACAAAATGTTTCTAAAAGCATGTCAGTATTCTTGTCAAAATACTCCACACTCACACTTCATCTCCATCTTCAGCATCACAAGCTGAAAACGATGTGTAAATTAACTCAAACTCTGGTTACCCACAGAAGGGTCTGTACTTGTATTACCCTGGTGGTGAAATATGAGCACTGGTGGGAGACAGGGGAGGAAGATTTGTCGTTTGTCCAAACTGCAGCCTCAGGCAGCGAACAAAGCGATCCTTTCACAGCCGCTGTCGCTGTGCTGCAGTTCTTGTTTCCGCCTGGGATAGACGTTAACGGCACGGCAAGGTGTAAATCAGTTTTGATGGACGTCTTTCTCCCACCTGGGTGATTGATAACCCTGGAGAGAGGTGTGGGCTGCACTGACTTGCCAGATAATTACTTTGTCGCCATCTCATTGGTCGAATCAGCATATGGGTCACGTCAGACAAGTTGGCCGAGTCCAATTTTATTTACCCCCACAAAACGTCTAATTTGTTTGTTAAGAAAACAATCGTCACATGTGAATATAAGATATTCACCAATTCATCGGGTGGGGATATAAGATTTTGAATTACCCTCTCCCTCCACCTCCGTAACTGCCTTAGAAACATACGCTCCCCTTTCTCTCCACTATCCCGTCCTCTTTTTGTTGGCTTGTGTCGTCACGTTGTAGAACATGGTGTCTTCACTCTCCGATGCCTGGCGAGCGGCGAGTGAGGGCGCAGTTGCGTGATTGACAGCTACCGCGAGAGGCTCTTCATGCCAACTGAAGTCGTAGCCCCTCACTCATCCAGTGGAAGGTAACACAGAAATACGCAAATGTTAGGCTCAGTTTGAGCTTTACATTGGAGTTGAGAGCACGCATTATAGCCATTCATTTGTTGATATCTTTCGAGCCCAGCTCTGTGTTGAACATGAATTGTTAGTTTTCATTGTGGTTTGCCATCTACGGATTATCAAGCGTAATTCAGCTGCTGTGTTTTGGAAACGTAAAACAATAACGGATATTCACATCTACAACACCAATGAAAACATATTCCTCAATATCGACAGCTAATTGTATTATATTATTACGAGATATTTGTCTAAGTTGGACAGGATTTGCATCCAGATTTACCGTTCCTAGCCGAGCTCTATAGTGATGCCATTACATTAAGACTGACTGATCAGTGTTTTATTTACATGCATTCAAGTTGTTTGAGAGCGTACGAAAAATAAGAAGACGAGATTCCGAACTTAGTTTTTCTACAGAGTTCTCGTCACCTGTTAGAATGTTGACATCAGGTGTTAGCCAATATCTGCACCCGGACTACCTCCAACCTCTGCCAACAACGGTAAGCATTTGTATATACTACATGTCATTACATGTATCCGTTTTTGATTATATTGTATTGTTTAACGAATAGGCGTAGACTATACACCGGTTAATATTATGACACGGAATGAAGCGAACAGCCTGGCACGGAATACAGTTGAGTTAGTAGTAAAGTTGATAAACACATTTGCGTAATGTCCAGGATCGCATACAACGGACAATTTCTCAACATATGTCGACGGAGAATGGTTCCTGTTAGCGTTTGTCAGAATCACATTACTAAGGCCTTACTAAGTTGTAAGATGGCTTCTCATCTTAGAAATCTTGAACAACCAAAATGAAAACGCTATTCGTAAAATTGGGTAGGTTTGTTCCTTGTTGGATTTTAAATAAGCTTCAAAGTCAAGCCAGTTATAACGAAATAAGCGAAACTATTGCAGTGTCGACAAGATCCAATTTTGAGCAATGTCAGTTACGATGGTTTGGAAATTACTAATATTGGTCAAATGTTACTTCTGTGATACGCTCGGATAGCGCGTTGCCCCCTAAAACGCGATATAATACGGCGACTTGAGCTGTGCCAGGTTCGTAGCCAACGATAACGCTATTGATAACCCACGTCACGATCCTAAATTGGGTTTTCGTAGTTCATTTCTGTAGCATTTATCTGTTGTTACTGGTACAGATATATATGGGTCTCCGTTACACACTGTCATACAGGTATTCTAATGATATACACAGGTCTTCGTCACTTTCATATAGGTATACTAATGGTATTCTTCAGAGGTTTCTATTACACACTTTCATGAACTATCGAGGTATACAGAAATCTCCGTCACACACTGTCATACATGTATTCTAGTGGTCTTCGTCACACTTTTATACAAGTATACTAATGGTATGTCTTCATCACACATTTTCATACAAGTCTACAGAGATCTCCGTCAGACACAGTTATACAGAAATCTCCCTCATACACTTGTTATTCACTTGCTCCTTCGTCTGATTTCTTCGAACAAAGAGCCGTTCACTATTCTGTTCTGTTTTAGACACGGGTATTGTTTCTGGATCATTCGCTGACACCGGACTGCTCTCATGGTCCTTATTCAATATACTTTTGGACTATGTGAATAACGGTTGGTTCACCTGTCCCACACAGAGCCCTAACGGAAACGACTCTGACAATCAAATAGCGAGATGCATTAACATGCATTAACACATACAGACTAGTATCAGTACAGAACACAATATACAGACTAGTATCAGTACAGAACACAACATACAGACTAGTATCAGTACAGAACACAACATACAGGCTTAGTATCAGTACAGAACACAACATACAGACTAGTATCGGTACAGAACACAGCATACAGGCTTAGTAACAGTAAAGAACACAACACACAGACTAGTATCAGTAAAGAACACAACACACAGACTAGTATCAGTAAAGAACACAAAATAAAGACTAGTATCAACAAAGAACACAACATACAGACCAGTATCAACAAAGAACACAACATACAGACTAGTATCAACAAAGAACACAGCATACAGAGTGTAGTGGCAACAAAGAACACACTTTACAACATGGCTAGTAATTAAGAAAATACATGACAGGCACGCCCAGAGATGATAAGATACCATGGGCCCAATGAATATAACCCACAAACGCTGGATCAGAACACATAAAGTGTGTGAGGCCAGTGATCACCTGTGCAATAACAGTTGAGTGGAATGCCAAGGCAGTAGATTCATGGGTGAAGCATAATGTGTCCTAAAGCAGGGATCGATGGTGAACAGGGGAACAATCAAGTGGATGTATGCATTATTGTGTGAAGGTTGACATCACTGATGTTTGACATCAAATAACCACCACATGTCGAAAGAGATAATGGTCTGGTTGTTGAGGTACATGAAAACACGACCGGCGTGTGGTGTCCAAGTCTAAATAAGAAAGACAATATTAAATATATAGTAACCATAAATGTTAAGAGCACCCAGGATAGACCAGAACAATAGAGGCGCATACGTTATGATCTGGACAACCGTTGTCTTTTGTTGAATGACAAAGCCACTGTCTTCTTACGTAAATGTAATGAGTCACTATGGTGAACGCCTATATTTCATCACTTATACGGAAAAGAAAATACTGGGGCAGCCTGCCAACACGGACATGAACGCACACCGTCTGCTCTTTGTTTTGTCGTAGGCGTTTACTGTTATCCACATTGGGGATTCCCTAAATCCCTTCATCAGTTTTCATCTGTTAGTACCTGCCTCACGAAGACACATCTTCTATGTCGTTCTGTCCTAACATCCAACTGATTGGTTAATCGAAACAACCAGATTACGTTCTTTCCAGTCAGTGGAGAGTTACTCCATAAAGGCATGTTTCCCATTACTTCTCAGACCCAAACTGTGACCTTCGCCCGAAGTCTCAACAACCCAGAGGGCCGTATACAAACAAGTTAATGGACCAAGAACCGCATGCATGTTAAGCTTATTATCAAATTAAGACATTTCAAATGGTCCAAGGTCTTCTTCTTCTTCTTCTGCGTACACAGTCAGACAGCAACCATTATTTTTTCGAAAAAAGCGGCGGTCGTCCTGAGACTCTCGCCACTACCATAGAGCTTGTCTTGCAGTTCCACTGGCAATGGCCACATCTGCTCTCTCTGATCCCCGTATGTCGGGCAGTTCTGCAGCAGATGTTCAGTTGTCATTTTACCAGTACCGCACGGGCATTCGTCGGTACACCCTATCTTCAATTTGTTGAATAGGTGGTACCTCAGTCTATTGTGGCCAGTGCGAAGTCTGAAGACAACGACCTGCTCTCTTCGGTTCAACTGGTAATAGGCATCGTTTTTGGTGTAACCAGTATGTTCGGTTTCCCATTTGGTAATGTACCTGGCGTCCAAGGTCTGAAACACCCAAGATATATGGCTCCAGCGTACTTTTATTCAAGAAACAACATAAACTGTTGAGTTGTAGTTGCTTTTCTGTTTTTTGGTGGCATGTCGTAACAAGAAATAATTTATAAGACAATTTTGATCGAAGGGTGGTTTCCTTCTCATTTTATGTAAACATGTTTTACAACTTTTTTTATTTATTATCCAGTATTTTAAATTGTTCCCTTGTGGTAAAATCTGTATCTCTACCTTAATCTTCTCGTTTTATATTAGGTTTTTTTACTTTAAACATCCGCCATAGGTTCTGTTTTAAAAACATCCATAATTTAGATTATAGTTAGGTAAATGACCGTGTTCTGAACATCATAGTACACGAGATGCCTCTATTGTTGAGGGCCGCAGGATAAGCCATAGTGGGCGGGGAGTTTAAGACAACTTACCTAAACAGCCTGTAATTTGAACTTTTGCTTCTGACAGGCTGCCACTGAGACGTGTGTCCTAAACAAAACAGGCTGTCACTGTGCATCGATGTACCTGCTTTTACAAAGCTCATAAAGTTTTTTTTTAAACACGTCTCTGACTGTTCAATACACGGGTTCTCGTTCAATAACGATTTCACAACACTTCATCTCTAACCGCATTTTCTGACGTCATACTGCTTGTGTACTTATATTAATAGCAATATGTCATTATTTCGAATCCGTACATCTACGGTGCTGTTTAATCCATCGTTTTCATGATCTTGATCTTGCTCCAAAGACTGTCTGTATAATGTTTAAGATCGAGCAAGTGTTCTTGCCATATGACTCAGCCATTTAATTAGCTGTCTCTATATGCCCATGCATAGCGCTGTTCCAGTATTCTCTCGAATTTCTTCATTTCTATGTATTTTTAATCTAGTGACCCTGACCACTTTTAACACGCATCTCATTTCGTTTGCTTTCATTTCCGTGCTTTTGCCAGAGTCTATGCCTGGCACTGATAACAGAGAGTTACTATTCGTATCCTTTTCATCATTTATCTTTTTGTCTCCCCTGGAATGTTTTGGATTTCTTAGTAATTGTGATATCTGTTATATCACTTGCATTCTTTTCTTTAGTTATTTTGTTTTTGTCTCTCTGTCTATTCTTTCATCGTATGTAAATGCTTCCCATATATCTGAATTATTTGAAAAAATATATCCAAAACCAAGCTAAATGAATCATATGGCAACATACTGAAGTCGGATGTGTCGGACCGAAAGGTGCAAATATCGCATTCAAGCTGTAAACTATCGACACAGCGCATTCCGTTCTCTGGACTACATCCTGCTACTAGCAAAGCCCTGTTCAAGGCTTTGTAGAGGGAGATTGAGAATGAACGCAGAAGAATGTACACTTCACATACGCTCTGTTAGGTGTTGCGGTACTGGGGGAGCCAGAACAATACAGGCATTAAGAGTGATGCTCTAAAGATTAGGTCATCTATTTAAGGGAGTTGTGATATAGAGGATTCCATCTCATTGCAATGTTCTTGACAATGAAGAGACCGACATACTATCAAAGAGAAAGTGAAATCTTACCTCAACATTATATAGGTATAACTTGTGAAGAGATAACCAGGTGTAGATACATGAACAGATGGGAAGCACAACACACAGGTCAACAATCAAATAACGTCTATTGCTAGCTCAACAAGGGTGAACGTGTGCTTATCTTTAGACTTGACACAGGCGACAACAGACTGAGACACCATCTGTTCAATACAGGAAATGCAGATAAATGTATCTGCAGTACTCATACAATGCCTGTAGATCATCTGCAACACGTATCCATCACCCATACCATTCCTGGACAAGCTGTATGGAGATACAGATAGCCGCAGGCTACCCACTGCTTTCTTAAAATAAACACAGGTTGACGTCTGAAAACGGACGAAGGATCTCTAACGAGATGAAGTATTGTATTTCTCGCCTGCACATTTTTTCTTGTTTTAATATGCTCATTTAACTTATACTTTCCTGTGCTTGTTTTCATATTATATTCACAATTTTGCTATAAGAAATAACAATTTTGTGCTTATTTATCACACAGTTGGACGCCAAGAAAAGTCCGCTGGCTCTTTTGGCTCAGACCTGCAGTGCTATAGGAAAAGACACTTCCCTGTCCAAGCCTATAATTCCATCACTCGAGAAGAAAGACTGTGAGAAATTTAACAGATCTACAGATTCCGAACCTACTTCGAAAAGACCAAGCTCGCATGGCAACAGAGACTCTGGAAGAGATTCTAAACCAGGTTTTAGAACATTCCCCCCGAAGGAGATCCCTCAACTAGTGCCTATTTCAAGCTCTGCCAGTGAAAGATGCAGGAGGACTCCCAGCGTGGAACCTAAGCCATCAATCTCACCTGCTGGTCATATTGGTGGAGGTGTTGCTAGCACTGCATCGTCCTCTAGACCTATATCTGCAGGAGGTCACGCCACAGCGCAGCGATCTAACTCTCGAAGTAGTACCGGCAAAGGTGAAGGTCAAGGCAGTGAGCATCACCAACACAGCAACAGCCATCATCATCATCACTCTCACCACCGCCAACGTGATTCTCCGGCCTCCTCCGGGTCTTTATCCTCCCACCACAGCACATCCTCTCCTCCCTACTCCAAATCCACCAGCTCCCACTCCTCGTCTGTGATGCAGTCATCTCCATCTGTTGCCATGACAATGAAGCCCTCGGTCACCCATCCATCTATGCTGGGTGGACTTCCCACGGCTTCTCATTTGTCAGGATATCACAACCCCTTAGCCATCATGAGCCATGGCCTGGACCCGAGTTATCACACCTCCCTGGTTACTCATCCAAGCCTCAGCAGTTTTGCAGCAGTTGCCGCAGCCGCTCAGTCCTCAGCGTTGAAAGCCGCAGCTGCTAGTGCTTCTGCAGCCTTTTCCCCTTTTGTGACATACGCACGAGTGAGAACACCTTCAGGAGCGACAACACTAGTACCCGTATGCAGAGATCCATATTGTACGAACTGTCAGTTAACCTTACAGAACTCCCACTTATCATCAGCTTGCAATTCGCCAGGGTGTGCACAGTGCGCTCACGAGAAGTCTCTAACCAGTCTGTCGACCCTCGGCCTGCCTGGTGCTTCATCCATGCTTCTGCCCTCCCTCTCCTCAGCTAGTTCGTTATCCAGTTCGATGTCCGCTCTCTCCTCCTTACATTCTCTCTATCCTCACAGTGCACTAGCCGCAGCCCACCAGGGGTATCCATATGTATGCAGCTGGGTCTCTGGAAGTGACTTCTGCGGCAAACGTTTCACCTCCTCCGAAGAGCTTCTACAGCACCTGAGTTCCCACACTTCCATGGATGTGTCTACCCTTGCAGCATCCTATGGACTAGGACTCCCATCTGCTCTGGCAGCATACCCCCATTTATCAGCGCCTGTCAGCCCAAACTCCCTCAGAAGGAATTATCCAACCAGCGTGAGCCCTATCAGTAGCCTTCTAGGCGCTAGCAGGTACCACCCATACAAATCCCCACTCTCCGGTGTTGGAGCCACGCCCTCAGCCCCACAGTCATTTTCTCAAGTCGGTCCATACTATTCTCCCTACACCCTGTACGGACATAGGCTTGGAGCAGCTGTTGTACCGTAAAAGTGTTGCTATGGGCAACGGGTTATTGTAAACCAACAATATGTGATCAATATTCTCGTGTGCTCGAGTTATTTGCTAATCACCGTTCTCTGTCAGTTTTCATAGATGTGTTATCAACAGTAGAATCTGAATTGTTTGTTTATTTCTCCCAGCTCGGGATGTCAGTCACTTCGGAGAGGATATCACATTTAAGTGTCTATATAAACATTGTTTACTGTGGATATTTTTGGAACGTGAGAAACTTGGTGAAGGTGTTGCCTGATGCTTTGTTGATGTGTTAACTTCTTAAAAAGCTGCAATATATTTCTATGGAATGTGCCCTTTGTCAGTTATCTTGCTTATTTCTCATGTTTCGTTTATACGTTTGAGTGCTACTGTGTAGGTGTTTGCACACGCGGACAACACAGATTAAACACACGAACATTATAATGGCAATGTATACTGTAAAATATTTGAAGTGTGTTGTAACATTTGTCTATGTTTGTAGTTATGTTGTTATTGTTTTGATTATGTGTGTTACATTTGTGTTGTTATTTGCTGTCGTCATATACTAATTGCAAAGGGTGTTTCTTCTTTTGAGTTCGTTATGAGAATGACGTTGTGTCGCTGTTTACATCGAGGCTGCAATGTTTGCACGCTCGACATAACACATCCGGTTTCTGCACAGTAAAATGTGTTGTGTGTTTGAAAGACGAGACAAACAACCCCGGAGAGAGAAGAAAACGCTGGCAATGGATAGAACGTTTTAAGTAAATCATTAGTACCAGACACTATCTATTCTGGAACCCCAAAATTAAAAAAAAAACGTGGGCGGACTTTAAAAAAAAAAGTGGGAATGGGCGCGAAAAGAGTTTAACAGAAGGCACAGTATATAATGACCTGTCTGGATTTGTCCATACCTGAGCTCCCCCGTGAAGTAGACAAGTTTTTATTGATTTCATGATATCACCACAATCCAGCCAGCAACAACTAAAAGTTTCACACCTGTAGAGGACATTTCTGTATTTTGATGCAGTTGACGTCATCAAAGAAAATCAGCCTCACGTTATACGTTTAGTGATAGTCCAGGAAACAAGAAAGAGCAGAAGACTCAATATACTTTTGAGTATTCATTAATGAACCTGGGAATGGGGCCAAAGATGCTGCAGTGAATCAGCTGATAGAAGTCATCGACCCATATGTCTCTGCTTGTACAAGATTTAGCGAACCATAACTGGCTGCTTGAATCAGGGTCAGCGAACCGTGTCTGGTTGCTTGTGCCAGGGTTGGCGAACCGTAGCTGGCTACTTGTATCATTGTCAGCGAACCGTAGCTGGTTGTTTGAACCGGGGTCGGTGTTCTGTAGCTGGTTGTTTTTACTAGGGTCAGCGAGCCGTAGCTGGCTGCTTGTACCAAAGTCAGCGAATCATAACTGGCTGCTTGTACCAGGGTCAGCGAACCATAATTGGCTGCTTGTACCAGGGTCAGCGAACCATAACTGGCTGCTTGTACCAAAGTCAGCGAACCATAACTGGCTGCTTGTACCAGGGTCAGCGAACCATAATTGGCTGCTTGTACCAGGGTCAGCGAACCATAACTGGCTGCTTGTACCAAAGTCAGCGAACCATAACTGGCTGCTTGTACCAGGGTCAGCGAACCAGTACAGACTAAAATACTAAAATCCGTTTCCAACTATTGCCCTGACAACAGGCTGCACTAGTTGACTAAAGGAATAGGGATCGCGGTGAGAGGACAAATCAGGTACCACAAATAGGTAGCTGAAATCGGATATGTCCTGTCAAAAGGCGCACATATTGCAGTCTCAGTGTAAACTACAACATGGCATCAGAACAGCCTATTCAGGTTGAAGAAGATGAAAGCGGAAACCTTTGAAAAAGATACAATCACAGCCGATGAACAAGACATACATAAACAGACAAAATCGGTCAAATGTGATGACCCAACTTTGATGCCCTTTAATGTTAGGGAAAATATAAGAGGCGCGACACTAGTTCGAGCTCCATTATAAACATGAGAGGCAGGTGGATTTAGCCGGCTTAATCTAGACACAGGCCCGGTTGGAAAAATTGTTAAGGGAGTCGGCTGGCAGGCAGGACGTAATACTGACACATAGTTAGGAATCGAAAGACGGGGCTAATAAACATGAGAGTAAAAAAGTAGACGAATGTCCCGCTAAGATAAGATAACAGATGATGAGACTGACACGTAAATAATTCGTAGTTGTAAGTTAATACAGAAAAGATAATATCTCAGCTGCAGTGTTAAATGTAGCACGTTGTATCTGTCACCGCCGCACTGAGGCGTGTTGTTAATGTTAGTTCCTCGGACATAAATCTCTTACTGGGCTAAGTAAATGCTCAAGAGATATGTAATTTTCAGGAGAACCGATATTACTGTTCTTCGTGCTGACTCATATTGGGTCGTTCCATTCAGATGGGAAAGGGTGTGGATAGTTTATGTGTATGCAGCTCGCTGGGAAAATACGAGAAAGCGTTACAACAGCAATGTGGCCTTTTTAGGACCTTCTGACAACGGTCAAAAGACGAAAACTCGCTTGTCAAGGCCGTAAATACAATCCTGCATAGAAAAGTGCAAGGCGCACGACAAAGAGGTGGGAGGACAACATAAACGAATGGACCAATCTCCGACCAGAGGAGGTACAGACATCGGTGGCTGATAAAGAGAGGCGGCGTGGGGTAGTGGGGGGTTGTCTTCATGTGTGCCCTAACGATTTCATCGGTTACGGGATGCCCTGACCTAAGCTCGCTGGTTGCACACACTCCTGATCTGTCCTAGCAGGCGCCCTTCTTTGTTTGATTTCCGTTGTGACATACGCACGGGTGTGAACGACGCCAGCGGCGGCGACACTAGTACTCAAACGGACGGAACTGCAGAATTAATAATTGATGTTATATAACAACTGAATTAGTCTCTTTTCTTGAACCATATGAGTGTAGAGTTTACAGTCGTGGGCTGTAGATGTCTTCTACTATGGTCTTTTACCACGGAATGTTATTTTTTCTAATATGAGATAAAGAGTCCTCTACGATTCTTATGTCTTATATAGCAATCGTCTTACTGAAATATATGGCAGGTAACAGTGGTACACATAGCTCCACTTTCTGTCCCCAGTACTACACGTCAGCACGCGCACACATATTGAATTGCTGATGTACTTCCACCTTCCTCTTTATCCATATATAATTCCCTGCTCCCACTATAGTTATTTTCAAATACATCATAAATTGAACAGGTGCCCCCAAATGTGAGACATAAGCTTACAGTAGAAAATGAGCGCCAGGTATTTTGGCTGAATGATAGAAGACAGCGTCGCTACCCAATCTTACCTGTGGGAGCCACCATAACTCATGTGTTGGGGAAGCCCTGAATCAGTTTACCAACTGTACGTACCGGATGGTTACGGTATATGGGATTGAGACTACTAGCCGCATTAACGACTTCATAACAGCCATTGTTTGATAAATCTAGCTCAAGCATAAGTACTAGTCAACATCTTCTTCGGCGCTCGTCCCGTTGTGTTGTAGTTTACAGCGAGGCTGCGATACATCCGATTTATTTGGATTTTTTTGGGGGGAGGACTCAGTTTGCCTTCTCAATTCCATCTCTATTGACTTAGACAGACTAGTGCAGCCTGTTTCGATGGCCACTGTTTGGAGACAGACTTTTGTGTATGACAAGGACAAGAATAGTACCACTGCCTCACACAGAGCATGTCGTAAGAGGCGATTACCGTGGGACATTGCATAACACCGGCCATGGTTAGGTATTTGTAATAGAGCAGCATAGATGGCCCCCAACAGGCTGCGTGGCTACTTTGCTCTAGTGTTTGAGTCTATTAAGATGAAATCGCACAACGGTTAACCACCCTCCGTAAGTGATTGACACAACGCAGCGGAGTATCAAGTTGTTCAAGCCTAGCAAGTCTCCGGGCTACATCCAGCTCATACCAGAGATGTGACTTGCACAGGGGCATCTGCCTCGGTAGAAGTACAGGTCGACTAAGATATGGTCATGATTAGCTCTGTTCGCTGACCCTGATGCAAGCAGCCATTTATGATTTGCTATCTGATGTCAGCTCCTTCGCTGTGCTGCATCATCCACTACTGAAAATCAATGTGCGCACAATTACCACAGCAGCCTACGTTTCCACAACAAATGTTACGGATAACAAGGAACGACTCACTTGAGAATAACTAGCTAATCTTAACAAGAAGAAATAGAAGAATATATATTTTAACACGGTTACACCAATACATGACTTTCTTTCATTCATTCACATAGGATTATCAGTCGCCATTGTAGAATACCTCCATGCAGGACCGTGCATGCACAGTGATGTTCTTCGTGACACTATTGGTTTACGCAAAAAGCTTACCAACCCCATGAGCGAGCTTTAACAGACACATTTCATATCACACAAAGCACAGAGCAGGGTCATTTTCTTTTCTCCACGCAGAGGGATCAAAGGAGAAGACTTTACTCAAACTGGGTTTCAACGATACTAACCTGCATGCACTTAAGAAAACAATTATATTGTATATATAGCAATCACGACCGCCGTTAAGATAAACAAGACATGCTGAACGGTCAACTAAAAAAGTGGTCATCTAAACACACAGTGGAGCTTATAAACAGCCTGTACCTGAGTGACCACGTAGGCACAAGAATAGGGACTATGTGACCTTCTGGTCATGTCGTAAAAGTTCACTAAAGATGGTAGTGTATAGGACTGGCAACCTCATCATGCAAAATCATTTATACTGAATTCGCCAATACAAATGCAAGCGTCTTGCAAGGCCACCAGCTGTAGCTGTAACTGCGGAAGCTGTAATGGTAAAGTCAGTTCAAGAGATAAAGACACCAGCAGTAGAAGTAAACTCTGTTGAGTGGATACAGACACCGGCTGCAGTAGTAAAGCTAGTAGTAGCAATAAAAGCACTAGCTGTAGTGATAAAGTCAGTTGAAGGAATAAAGGCACCAGCTTTAGTGGTAAAGCCAACAACTGAAGTCGTAAAGCCACCGGCTGGTAGTAGCGTCTAATGCTTCTCTGGGAGAGAAATGACATGAATGTTCTAACTGAACCACAGTACTTCCCTAGAAACTAGTTGTTCTTGTAGGAAGCCACTCCTACTAAATTGAGGCAATTCTTGGTGTTTCTGTGTTGGCAGGTTACAGTGTTTATGCTTACATCCCGAGGCGTACTTAGGAAGGTGGACCAGGATCTTCCTGGTTGTAGTACAATTTGATACCCCCTTCACTAAGGTCATCACTATAGAGATTGCCGTGTCAATCCCCACCTCGATGTGTGACACAGCCTGTTTACAGGAGCCCGAACCGGGCCGTAAGGTGTAGGTCACGATCAGTATGTTCACGTGACCCTGATGACTCTTCATTCCCTCTATGACACGAGAGATCCGCCTAACACCGATAACAACTCGAAGAGACAGCGTTATCTAACTCGCGTGTAAACAGTTATATCTACCCCGTGTGTCCTATAACCTTACACGATATCTGACACACAGTCACTCGCGCTGAGATGTGGAACATGTTCCTCAAATCTGTCAACTAAAGGAACAGAGAGACGGTTTGAATACCCCAACCTCTCCACCCACCACGATAACCAAACTGCATAGTGATAGGAGAAGGCTGAAGCGGTCAAGTTTCTGTGGGGGAAAAGTTGTGGTTATTTCAGAGACCAGCTGTATGTGAACGCGAACAGCTTCAGGCAGCCAATCAGCTTTAAGAGAGATATAATGTGATTATTTGAAAGATTAACCGAATATTAATGACAGAGTTCTCGGAGCAGACCACTGTTGAGCGAAATAAATTCGTTTTTTGTTTGTTGAAGCAAACGATAAAGACTATGAGTCATAAGCAAGACCAATCCTTCCCAACAACTGCTTTACCTGGCTAGTGTCTATATTCACTGTTCGTGGCGCTTCATATGTTAATTGGTATTCCTTTACTATATTTATATAATTGTTTTATATTTTGTTGTAATACACTATTGCGCAAGTGGCAGAGAGGTTAGGATGACAGAGAAGGACACACGTTCAAAACCCCGGTGATGTTTAGGTGCTTCCATTGGGAGGGACATTTTTTACACTTAAAAAGCACGCTACGTAGTGATTACAAACTACATTTGTTTCTTGATCCTATAAACCCTTCCACTGGACCATGACAGTAAGATTAAATATGACGATGTGTTTATAGTCAATTAGAAACGATTGTGACATTACGTATGTGGGACTGTTACCTTCCTACTCTGAACATTGACAATGTGCCAAGATCAAACAAGTTGATGTCATGACTGCGCATTGATTTTGTTTCAGGGCACTGACATGGACACGTGTGGGTCATACGTTCCAATCGACAGGGTTCTTCGTGTGTGCCGCTCGTGTTTTATTTTCGTTTTGGTACCTGAGATAAGCTTGTTTATCTTTTTACTTTTTATTCAGAGCACTGCCTCATCCTTGACTTATTGTTTTACTTCAGACATTGCGGTTCAGTTAGAACATTGAATGAATAGTGTAGATGTCGTTTTTTGTGTTTCACGTATTTAGTTTACGTGCTCTCCAATAGCATTGTTGAACTAATCAGTGCAAAGCCCAGTCGTTTTGCTTTCCAATCTATTCAGCTGTGAGTGGGTATTTGACTGACAGAGTTAGGGAAGACCAGACATCTAAGAAGGGAGTCAAGTAAACCACATAATACATGTTATGGTCTTGAACAATGAAGTTTCGCAAGCTGCAAATCAATTTTGGCTATGATACTTTCCGGGACTGAACCCACCGTCTGGGGGGGGGGGGGTGTGGTGAAATGCAAACTGCACCTCCATGAATGTCATAAAAGGTAACTAAAACAGTTGTGTACAAGGTCATCAACCTCACCATGTAAAACAAATTGCTATAGAAACCACCCCCGTGAAAGCACATCACGTGCTATGGCGGATGCTTGTTAAAGGAATCCAACTGAGCCCTGTTGAACCAATCCAGGTTGTTTTTTAAACTAAATGAATACGTACTTGCACCTACCTTGATCAGTATGACGTTTTCAGCTATGCTGGCGGATACCTTTAAGGACAGTCAGTATCACATACCCATGAAGTTTAACATGTATGACACTCAAATCCTCTCAACACTGGACACCAAAACCAAGTCAGTGTGAACTCTTAGGATTCGACAAAGCAAAACATGCAGAAGGACATGGGTCAGTTCCCTGCTGCTTTTGATAACGTTGTCTTCACTATGAGCGTAAAGACAACCAAGGCCATATTTAGACCAGCCCTAGACAAAACATAAACAGCCGACGTTTACAGCGAGGGTAAAGAAATTAGAAGTAGTGGGAAAATGTGTCTACTTAGGCAGCACGATAACAAGATCTGCGATCCTTATTCATGGAACGGCAAGTACCATATAGCAAAGGCTAGCGTAGATTTTTTTTAGGTAAAAAATCCTCGGCGCTGTGAGAACGCCGGGGAATCCTAATAACAATTAAGCTGAAGGGCTACCATGATGCCATTCTCTCCTCCTTGCTTTACGAGTTAAGGAAGGTGATCACAGAAACGCCAAATGAAGCGATTCTAGGAATCTGAAGGAGTTCGATCAAATATACATTACCACTTGAGAAAAGGAGGTATGCCATCAAACGATCTCATCGACCATGAATAAACGATTAGTTACATCTCTGTCACTGATAAACTTTACTGTTTGCCTCGGTCATCTCGCATTGCTATAAAGTGCATCGCTCAATTGGCTTGAAGAAGGCTATGATGCCACTCTGCTCCTCTTGTGGAGCAGAACGCCGTGAATATCGTGTCTTACTGTTTGTTTGTTCCTTCACCCGACCCGACTCCGTCCTCCCTTGCCACAAACACACACACAAATGAAGACGATCACATATTTGGTAAACATTTGATATTACAATCTATATTGGCCTGTTTGCAGTCTGGATGTTGTCACGGAATCTTGTTTCTCTGCACAGATAAGTACGTGTTAGCCATATCAGCCTCCATGGCTATGTTCTGTGTGCTATTTTGTAACTTCTGTTGAAATGTATCGTCGCTGAGCACACACAAGTCACTCATCGTAAAGTGTGTTGTCAATTAAGCTGCATATTTAGTAAGGGCGTTTAATGCGTCTGCCGTACATGCCATTAAAGTAACGCACGTGATATTGTCTATGTTGTGATGTGTTTCTAAAAACGTTTTTATGTTTATTTCCAACTGACTGTATATATTATTTTAAGTGTGAATTTCATATGCAATCATTATACTTCTTTGTACAAATGTGTGTGTGCAAGCTTACATTGACTAAAATGCTGGCTGTTGCAAGATAGTATTTGTGTATATATAAGAATGTGAGTGTTTATAGGAGTGAATATACGTGGGTGCGTGGTTGTACATTGATATGTGTATATTCTGATGTTCATATTTTAACATCTATTTAAAAAACATTTCTACAATTTACTATAAATAAAAATGATGTTGCCAACATATATTATTTCCTTGTTTTGTTGCTTGCATATCAACAAACAGTGTCGTTTCTATTGTCCTTTCTCACATTTACAGAATAGACCTCGTTCTAATCGTTGAGCTATCATTTCACTTCATTGTTTTGTTAATTTGTCCCTGGCTGACGGTCTTGTTGTCTTATACCTGCTTTTACATCTTATTACCGTTACTTAGCTGCTCATCTTCTACCCTGTGATGAAGGCGGTAGGCAGAGAGAGTACTAGACTCAGGGATTGTCAGAATTTTTGGTCGGGGAGGGGGGGGGGGGGGGTGTCTTGATACCTGCTGGTTGACCTGCTATTTTCCTAGCACATTTTGCGGATCAAACCATCGAAGTTGTGGTTGGTCCACCTGAGAATGATCAGGTTGTGTCTCGAGATTGTCACGTGCTGTCTGGTTACTTACCTTGTTTCCTCTTGTTACTTGGTCTATCTTCCTCAAATATCTCAGTTTCGGAAGTGGACACTGGTTGTTGTTTGTTGCTTTTTAACGTCTGGTCAGGTAAAACATACTGATCAGGCAATGTTAGTCTGGGTCCTATAAACATACTGCTCATGACAATGTTTGTCAAGGTCCGGTAAATATGTTAGTCAGGGTGATGTAAAACATACTGTTCAGACAATCTTAGTCAGGGTGATGTAAAACATACTGTTCAGACAATGTTAGTCAGGGTCATGTAAAACACACTGCTCAGACAATGTTACTCAGGGTCATGTAAACTTGCCGATCAGACAATGTTAGTCAGGGTGTATGTAAAACATACTGTTCAGACAATGTTAGTCAGGGTCATGTAAAGGTGTTGATCAGACAATGTTAGTCAGGGTGTATGTAAAACATACTGTTCAGACAATGTTAGTCAGGGTCACTGGTTGTATACAGACTCTGCAGGGTCTTTTAAACCAGTATAAAGACGTTAAGCTAAGTTAAGTTATGTAAACGTATCGATTAAACAATGTTAGTCATGGTCAGGTAAAACATTTACCGGCGAATGAAGGTCCAGTATGTCTTCACTCATAGACAATCAGCGATTTTCCTTTACGAGACGGTCAACGGCTGCGAATGTATTATGGGGTTTACTACTCGATGTGCCTGACCCGGTCGTGAACAGTCGTCACAAAACTCGCGTCGATTTGGAGCTTTCTACTCTACTCATACACTTGATGGAGTGAAATGCATACATCACCGTACTGGCCCTTTATTCGCCGACGAATTTCTATAGGTTTCACTCCTTCGCTGTTAGTCTTTCGTGCATGTTGTATTTGGGGCGGCCATTTATTAACTGCAATTATGACGTCACGCTGTTCGCCTTCACTGCAATGACAAGTCCAGGACACTCTTGCTATCTTTTGCAACCACTTTAACAATTTACAACACAAAGACATTGTTTTTCTAATTTATATCCCCACTTTTGAGGTTTTGAAGTCCCCTCATATTTTACCTCCGGAAGTTCATATTCTTTCTCTCGCTCCTATAACAGAACATGCTCTCTAATTTGCCAGACGTCGCACAACGACTGTAAAGTCTTTCTATGCTTATCAAATGGAGCTGGGGTCAAAATAAATGAGGAATAAACAACATGTACGATATTCTCGCTTTTAAATAAACCACAGAACACCAAAATATGTCTTAACGGCAAATATCTGCGGCCAAACGACAACCCAAAATACCTGGGAGTCACATTTGATCGACGCATGACATGGAAAAGTCAGATCGAGAGAAACCGAATGGGAGCCAGACAAAGAATGGCAATCATGAGGAAACTTACTGACACAAGCTGGGGAGCAGACGAAAGAATACTCAAGAAACTGTACACTGGAAGAGTGAGATCAGTTCTCGAGTATGGTATTGCGGCATGAACAACAGCAGCAAAGGCGAACTTTGACAAAATTAGCAAACTCCAAAACCAAGCCATGAGAGTTATAACAGGAGGCATGAAGTCAACGCCAATTGTAGAACTTGAAAAGATTACAAATATGCAATCCATGACCGATAGAAGAGACTGCAGAGCCCAGCAGCAAGCAGAGAAACTCAGAAGAATGACTGACCATCCAATGCATCAGAGACTAAATAGATTTGGAAATGGGAAACTAAAGCGGAGAAACTTTGCAGAAATAGCCAAAGCAAAATGAGCAAAGACCCTATGAACACCGTAACACCACCAGAGCCCTTCCCTACTGTACGCAAACCCACATGGAAGCAGCGTATCTTTCCAGAGGTGGTAGAAAATATACCAGGTATTGGAAACAAGAACAGCCAGACTGAAAAAGAAAGAAGAGACATAACCCTGAGGTACATAGCGGAAAACTACCCATGCATACACCGACGGTTCTGTAACAAACACAACACAGTGGAGGGGCAGAGGTATTCCTGAGCCTACCAAACGGTAGAAAAATAACACTTTCAGTGACAACTGGAAAATTCTCAAGCAATTTCATAGCAGAGGCACTGAAGGTTGCAGTAGAAGCAATGCTCACAGGCGAAAGCAATGAAAGGCAGATAGTCCTATTAACAGATGCCCTGGCCGTGGTCACAGCACTAAAAAGCGAGAAAAATACTGAACTTAATGATTTAAGAGCAGTACTCTGTGAACTATGCAGCAGTCCGCACCAAAAAGAGCAGTGGTACAGTGGGTTCCATCCCACTGAAACATCCAAGGCAACGAGGAGGGAGACAGACTGGCAAAAATAGGCGCAAGACTACCACAACCAGATTCTAGTGGGACCTTCGAAGAGTCCAAAAGGCTTATTAGGACCAGATACATGGCCAAATGGGAAACAGAACACACTGGCTACACAAAAAAATGATGGCTACTACCAGCCGAACAGAAAAGAGCAGGTCGTGGTCTTCAGACTCCGCACAGGCCACAACAGACTGAGGTACCATCTACTCAATAAATTGAAGATAGGTGGCACTGATGAATGCACCTGTGGTACACGGAAAATGACCTCTGAACATCCCGACGTACGAGGACTAGAGAAAGCACATGTGGCCATCACCAGTGGCAACACTAGACACGCTCTATGGCAGTGTCGACATCCTCAGGATGACAGCTGCTTTCTTTGAACAAATTCAAGTTGACGTCTGACAGCGTACGAAGAAGAAGAAGAAATGGAGCTGGTCAATGCTTGAAGAGAGTCATTATAAATCTGATCATCAAATGTATAAGGGTTTTTGTAGTTACTCTTTGTAAAAAAACAAACAAAGAAAGAGATTTCTTTAAGATACTGATCTGAGCCCGTACTATCCTAACGGACGCAAACCATGAACAATTGTTATGTAAGGTCAATGTAGAGAGCAAGTATACGTTTGACAGACAAATCGAAATACTCATATTGACATCTTCACTGACTCACTCATTTCTCTTTTAGCGCGGGTACTGAGATTTGCTTTTGCTTTGTATCTTCTATAAGATGGAGAAGTTGGCCCCGTAGTTTAGTCGTTCCTTGAGACATCTTTGTCAGGCTAGAACCTGTTTACAACCCATAATGTGGGCTAGACCGATTATTTCTTGACCAATGTCACAGTATTATTGATGTGGTCAGCGTCATGTCGATCACCTTTCTTCCAAGACTTGTTCTGCTGCCCCTAACATTTTAGGCTGGAAGGACCCCAAGCGCTATTTGCTATCGAAAACATAACCCGCATCCATTCGGAATTGAACTTAGATCGCTCGACTGGGATGTTAGTGCACTAAACACTACACTACACCGTCTACTCCGGTAACAGGTGTACTAACGTACGGACAGCCGTGGAAACTAACAAGGGTCCCTGCTAAGATAAGTCAAAGCACGACGGAAGCTTACGATAGAACTCGGAAATAAACACTCTTCTCTTCTCTTGGAACTTCATCTGGGGCATACTGAGGCAACGAGCAAAGTTGCATATAACAGGAGATTAGAGTGCAACCAATGAAATACAGGTTTGTTTAACATGGAGACATTAATGAAAGTCAACATCAGAAATAATAAACAAGGGACATTGAGAAATGAAGTGACAGCTTCTGTTGTGTAAGAGCTGCATGAGCCATGCATCTTAACAGCACTGCACGGTTCATCAGATTTGTGCTCCCACAGTGTGTTAACGGCTAGTTTAATATCAGATTTGTCAGATTCAAGTATGACTTGAGTAGAAAAGGTGTATTAGGCCCAGATACATGGGCAAATGGAAAACAAAGCATACTGGCTTCACATGAAATGATGTCCATTACCAGTTGAAAAGAAGATAGCAGGCAGTGGTTTTCAGATGCCGCACAACCATAACGGACTGAGGAACCATCTATTCAATAAACTGAAGATAGCTGCTACTGACGAGTTCACCTGTAGTACTGGCAAAATGACCCCTGAATATTTGTTGCAAGATTGCTGGACATACAAGGACCAGAGAAAGCATATGTGGCCATCACCAGTGCCAACACTACACAAGCTTTATGGCAGTCGACAACTTCGGGATGCCCGCTGCTTTCTTTGAAAAAATTCAAGCCGACGTTTGACACCGCTCGAAGAAGAAGAAAATAATATTTAACATTCAGAACTACACACAATGTCTCACTGATAACAGCAATAATCAAACACACTACATTTGAGCAATGAACCCACACAACATATTCCGTATGAGATCTTTAATAGCATAATCGTTACAACAGTTGTGTTTATAATGCATGCCCCATTTCCACACTCGCATATAAATTACTCTTACATCTATGTTTTTATGTGTGTATTAGATGTATGGTTGTAATCGATAATACATGTAACACATCTGTGTTTTTATGTGTGTAAAAGATGTAAGGATATAATCGATAATACATGGACCAAATAATCTCCAGGTGTCTACTACCGTACACGTTCTTGGTGTTAACTTGGTGTTAGCGTAGCATCGATTCTGATGTATGCTGCACTAAATGTTTATGTAACAGTCACGCTAAGCTGGCTGAGTTACGAACTTTCATATAGACTGAAGCTTCCGAAGAGCACAACCCGCACGTCTTCATCTCACATACAGAGTTCAATACCTCATGTGCATAGTGGAGAGTGAGTACATTATATAATCCAACCAGGAGACAATTTCTTATTTGCAGTGATTCCAGCTCAGCTGCTGAACATTCGTATCTGAAAGATCAGTTTCCATGTAAGTTACAAGCATCTGGCATTATCTGTATCTGAAAGATCAGTTTCCATGAATGTTACAAGCATCTGGCATTCTCCGTATCTGAAAGATCAGTTTCCATGAATGTTACAAGCATCTGGCATTCTCCGTATCTGAAAGATCAGTTTCCACGAATGTTACAAGCATCTGGCATTCTCCGTATCTGAAAGATCAGTTTCCACGAATGTTACAAGCATCTGGCATTCTCCGTATCTGAAAGATCAGTTTCCACGAATGTTACAAGCATCTGGCATTCTCCGTATCTGAAAGATCAGTTTCCACGAATGTTATAATGATCTGGCATTCTCCGTATCTGAAAGATCAGTTTCCATGAATGTTACAAGCATCTGACATTCTCCGTATCTGAAAGATCAGTTTCCATGAATGTTACAAGCATCTGGCATTCTCCGTATCTGAAAGATCAATTGCCATGAACGTAATCTCTAGCTTTCTCAGCGCGAGAAAGATCAAATTGCAAGAATGTGACCCATACTGCTCTTTTAGCTGGGGATTGACTCAATGATTAATGGGTGAGCTATCAATTGTAACTAAATAGTTCAAAAACATTCTTAAGACATTGCCTATCACAGCAATATCACATCTCACCAGCCTTCTCATGACGGCACTGTCCTAACCTAATGGGAGAAACAGTCTGGGTATGCAGGTCTATCCTGTCTTATAAACATAGTTCTCTGTGTAGATTAAGCTGGAGGAAGGAACACTTTTGACTTCAAGCACCCTGCTACCATGTAGGCAGCTTGGTGGCACACAAAGGATAAGGTGAGCTCATGTTTAAAAATAAACTTAAATAAGGGATTTGCTAACCATAAGGCGCAGATTTCACAGTTCAGCTTTAAGTTGTTTGTATCATACGCTATGATATTAAACCAAACCAAGAAGTATGTTTGTTTTCCTTGATCACTTCTTTTCAAAAGTGTTGCTTCTTCTTACAATGTGTTCTACCCATCTTGCCTTCATTACACTTCTGAAAAGCTTGGATTTGTTTCCCTTATCTGTTATACGTTCTCTTCATGTGTTTTGCTACAAAAAACACGTTTGAGCTCACTGTGACACGGTCCTGTTCCGAAGTACATGAGAGAAACACTACATCGCATGCAATTAAAAGCAGAAATAACAGAAGCAGTAAAGCACAGCGTGTACAAAGCACAAACTAGGGCCCGTTCAAGAAACCTCTTCATAAGGTGATGTTGAAAGGCACAAGAACGGCAAAAGGCGAAAAGCAAGAAAGAAGACAAATTTAATTAATGTCATAAGAAGAGACTGAAGAAGTACATATATCAGAAATAACACATGAGCTGTTGCCTATTACCAATACATAAACAAAATCAAATATAATACGTTCATGTCATTTAACGAGAGTGAATCTGATTAATTGCCACTGCGCACCTATAGCGCAATAATGTATGATAACAGTTCACGAGGAAAACCGTAGATGGATAAATGACGTCCTAACTCCTACAACAAGGCGTACTTTCAACAGCCCAGACAACACACTTGCCTCAGAAAAGCAAATGCAGTTCTTTGCAGAAGAGCTTCACTCTCGTGTGACAACTCTCAAAATTGACAATGGGGAGACGGTGCGTTAAAGTGGCGGAAAACCAGAGCGTTTAATATCAAGACATATAAATAAAACTGATACATGCGAATCCATGAGTTGTGGAGCTTCATGGTCGCATTCTTCATTAAAATTTCCTAGTGGAGAGAAAAATTTATCTATGGAGTCGCCAACCATTATTTCACAATTTGTATGTTTACATTAGCTAGTAGTCCGTCATGGTCTTTATGTATGGCAAGGACAATGATAGCACCACTACCCCACAGAGAGCATGTCGTAAGAAGAGACTAATGGTGTGACATGGCGTGACACCAGCGTTGGTCAGTTAGTTTGTTAAGAGCAGCATAGATGGCGCTTAACCGGCTGCGGGTCTACTTTGCTCTAATGTTTCACAAGATTGACGGCCTTCTGCCTAGCTGCATACAGAGTGGGTTTTGGTGTAACTGGAATGTAGACACGTGACTAAAATAAACTAGAACACGTCGTACGGGAGAGACCTTTTCGTTTCTTAAGAGACTAACTTACCTCTCAAATATAGCGACACACCCCTCCTTGTACCGTTATAGAAAATATCTCCATTTTGTAAGATGGAATGCTGAAGTTGGATACACTGAACTTTTAGGTTCAAAACACACTACATCACATCCCCACTTTAGGGAGCAAGGACAACATAAACATCAAGGCTATAGAAAGTCAAAAACATTTTTCCCTGCTTCTATGAAAGCTTGTATCTTCTGTCTATGTTTGAAGAGCGGTGTGTCCTTCAACCAGTTTACTAGAGTTTTTAGCTCTTCTGTGTAGATTGGGGTTAAATGAGACAGAGTTTTGCCAAACTCGGCTGCATTCAGAGGTTTTCCTGCCTGTCGCTTAATCCTTATCGTGGTGAGGATTTCTTGAACTACTTGGCCGATGTCGCGGGCAGTAAAGTTGCTGGATATCTGAGAATTTTCAACAAAAAAATAACCTGATTCATTTCGCAGAGTCGATATATCGGATCGCAATCTTTCTTACAATACCGTCAAACTGATATACTGGCTTGTACAACTGTCATATATTTTATTTATTTTTTATTTTTTTTATTTTTAATTTTTGGCGTTCGCCTTATTTCTCTATTCCCCAAGGCAGTGTGCGTTGCACTGTGGTTTTTATTTTGCGCCTGTCGGCCCAGTGCATCCGACTTCAGCATGCATTTTATGTTAGGGCCTGCTTCATCCTGCATTTTCTAAGGGTTTGCTTCCCCGGGGTAATGGCCGGTGCTGCGGTGGGGATCGAACCCAGCACCTTCTGGTTGTGAGCCGTGTCCCTTAACCACTAGCCCACGCCGTCCCCACTGTCATATATAAACATAAGCGTTTCTCAATACCCAAGTTTTCCAAAAATTATAAATATACCAGTACATTGTATTGGCTTTTTAACATTGTGGTAATCAATGTTTCTAGAAGCTTGAAGTGAATTTCTCAATACAGCCAGCAAACTCTGTTGTAAGTGTGAGTGAGTGAGTGTGAGTGAGTTGGTGGGGGAGTGAGTGAGTAGGAGTTTGGGAGTGAGTTGGAGGGTGAGTATGCGTAAGTTGGTGAGGGAGTTGGTGGGTGAGTGTATTGATGGGTGAGTGAGTGAGATAGTTGGTGAGTGAATGAGTGAGAAAGTTGGTGGGTGAGTGAGTGATATAGTTGGTGAGTGAATGTGTGAGAAAGTTGATGAGTGAATGAGTGATATAGTTGGTGGTTGAGTGAGTGAGTGAGATAGTTGGTCGGTGAGAGAGTGATATAGTTGGTTGGTGAGTTAGTGAGAAAGTTGGTGGTTGAGTGAGTGAGTGAGTGAATGAGATAGTTGGTGGGTGAGTGAGTGAGAAATAGTCTGCGCGTTCATTCACGGAGAGCATGCACTTTCAAAGAGTCCCAGTCACAACTACCCCACTCGTTCCCGATCCTAGGTTTTGACACACCCCTGTCTACCCATTTGTAAAAGGGTATCTGACTAACATAAATAGAAGGGGAGTGAGGAATGGAACTGGTCATCTCTTTTTGGATAAAGCAGAGATCTTGTACCATAATACCTTTAACACTTCATCCTCGACAACAGTGTTTGATTTACCTTTATTTGTGTCTGTTTTCATCTTCAAAATCCAGCACCGGTGTCGGAACTAGACATACAATAAATTTCCTTCCAAAACATTGCCCCAGTTTTGTCAAAACTAGAACCATCATTTAATTTTGTTGACAATATACTCGTATAATTCATTCAATCTATTTGACCTACAGAGACGTATACTTTATTCAATCTATTTGACCCATACAGACGTATACTTCATTCAATTTATTTGACTCATAGAGGCGTATACTTCATTTACTCTATTTGACCCATACAGACATATACTTCATTCAATCTATTTGATCCATACAGACCTATACTTGATTCAATATACGTGACGCGGAGACACGTATACTGCAATTTACGTGACTCGTAGTTATGCATACTTCATCAGCCATTGAATCGTATAGACGCGCGTTTCAGGTGATGCACTTTACCAATAGAGGAAATATGAACAATTAGTAACATTTCCAAATTGAGGCGGAAATATTTTTTTCAGACCACAACGGCACCCGAGTCGACCCAGCCTAAAATGGGTACCGGTTCAGTCCGGGAGTTAAAAGCGGCGAGCCTTTGAAATGTGAGATCGCTAACACCTCACACCCCTAGGCCAGTTATGGTATAGGTTACTTTTTATAGATCAGAACAGATTGAAATACTATCAATCAAACGAACTAACGATTATTTTTTCAAACTACAGAAGAATATCTGTGGAGCACTAGCAAAAAGTGTTGAGCATCTGCTACAAAAGTTAAACATACGAAGAACATTTAACTTAACCAGAGAACAGCAAGTCATCATCTTAAGACTGAGAACTGGGCATAACAGACTCAAGGGTAATATTTACTACAAAATGAGGATTGGGACAGATGACAGGTGTCGATGTGGGAGCATATCATGACCGGGGAACACATACTGCAAAGCTGCACGCACATGCAGGAAAAGAGAGAACAATACCGGCCTTCATCCTTCGTATTCAACCATCATCCGTCAGCAAATGCATAACGTACACACGTGATCAGCAGCACTTTAACATCGCCAACCACAAATGGTGTCATTGATATTTCGACTGTGTGACGCGTTATAGCCTGAAACCTGGAGGACGTTTTCACGTAGAATTCGCTAATCTTTATCACACAATCATCCGATCTATCGCTTCATTTGTTCACTTAAGTCGTGAGACCCGAGGACATGCAATATTCCTTCTTGTGCTTTCTGTGTGGCGTAGTAATTTTCAATCCATAGTAATGCGATGGAAGGTATGGTGCCAGGCAAAAGAGGAAGGGGTAGACCAAGAAGACGATGGCCCCAAGATATCCAGGAATGCCTGAGTATGACAGTGGCGGAGGCTGGTGTTTTGGAAAGAGACCGAGTTTCTTTCAGACAGACTGTGATGGGAGCGACGTTCTATAAAGGACATGCTACATGATGATGATGAGTAATGTAGTATTCCTGTCATACAGTCTTTTCATATTTGTTCTTGACCTTCTTGTTTCAAACTCGGCTGTCTGTTTTCATTGGTTTGCGCGATTGTTACTTTTGGAAGAAAATCTAATCAATTGTATGACCTATTTCTTTGAGGAAGAGGAGACTAACGTCTGGTCAGGCACAGCATGCTGATCAGGCATGTTAGTGAGGGTGAGATCACACATACTGAACAAAACCCTACCTCACGTTCATGCACTTCTTTCTGGAAATCGGCCTGTTTCGCTTTAGTATGGCTAACCAGATGGGGATTGTACTGATCTCCGTAGTATTGAGAGATATTCTTACAACTACAATTGAACCAATGTGTTGAGCAGTTGAGACAGAGAAACTCCGAAGACTGACTGACCATCCAATGCACCAGAGACTAAACAATTTGGGAAATGAGAAACTAAAGAGGAGAAACTTTGCAGAAATAGCCAAAGCAAAGATGCACGAAGATCCCATAAACGCACTAACAACACCAAAACCCATCAATACTGTACGAAAACCTACCTGGAGGCAGGATATATTTCCAGAGGTGGTAGAAAATATACCAGGTATTGCAAACAAAAACTGCCAGACTGAAAAAGAAAGGAGAGATACTACCCTAAGCTTCATAACGAAAAGCTACCCAAGCATGGACTGGACCCATGCATACACCGACGGTTCTGTAACAAACACTACACAGAACGGAGGGGCAGGAGCATTCCTGAACCTACCAAATGGCAGACAAATAACACTGTCACTCGCTACTGGTAAGTACACAAGCAATTTCAGAGCGGAGGCAGAGGCACTGAGGGCGGCAGTGGAAGAAATGGTGACACACAATGAAAATGAAAGCCATATAGTCCTGCTTACAGATGCTCTCGCCGTAGTCACAGCGCTAAAAAGCCAGAAAAACACTGAGCCTAATGACTTAAGAGCAGCACTCTGCAAACTGTGCCAGCAGTCCGCACCAAAAAGGGTAGTGGTACAGTGGGTTCCGTCACACTGCAACCTCCAAGGCAACGAGGAGGCAGACAGACTGGCAAAAGACTACCACAAACAGATACCAGTATGACGTACGAAGAGTCAAAACGGCTTATCAAAGCCAGATACATGACCAAATGGGAAACCGAACATACTGGTTACACCAAAAACGATGCCTATTACCAGTTGAACCGAAGAGAGCAGGTCGTTGTCTTCAGACTTCGCACTGGCCACAACAGACTGAGGTACCACCTATTTAACAAATTGAAGATAGGGTGTACCGACGAATGCCCGTGCGGTACTGGTAAAATGACCGCTGAACATCTGCTGCAGAACTGCCCGACATACGAGGATCAGAGAGAGCAGATGTGGCCATTACCAGTGGAACTGCAAGACACGCTCTATGGCAGTAGCGAGAGCCTCAGGATGACCGCCGCTTTTTTCGAAAAAATAATGGTTACTGTCTGACTGCGTACGAAGAAGAAGAAGAAGAAGAGCAGCTGAGACATGTTTTGCTTACACTTGAACCAGGGTGTTGAGTATCTGATACATTGTTAGAACGCTTCAGGAACTAAGTTGTAGAATATCTGAAACATTGTTAGAAAGCTGCCTGAGCCATTGTGTTGAATATCTTAAACATTGTTAGAATGCTGCTTTGTCAAGGTGTTGAATTTCTGAGGCACTGTTAGAATGTTATCTGAGCCAAGAAGCAGAATATCTAAGACATTGTTATAATATTATTTGAATACCTGTGACATTGTTAGACTAATACCTGCGCCAAGGTGCTGAGTATCTCAGACTTTGATACAATTCCTCCGCCAGATGTGATCGTTGATTCCCATATTGTGTACCGGCTAACATACGTCGGTGGATAAATGAATATAAGTCTTTCGTACATCTTAAACAGAGGACCTTTACTTGCAGTGTAAGGTCTGCTGGTTGTGCCTGGTCATGTAGGAAGAGGGAATAAATAGTGATCATTATTTGTTGGAATATTTAACTGCTGTATGTAAACCTTATATCTGAAAACAGCAACCTTTCTAGACTCTTGGACCGGACGACGTGTTGAGCAGGTGGTCCAACGCCAAATTAAGCGAATAGTCGAACGCGAGCTCAAGCAAATAGTAGAACCATAACTTTTACGGAAAGTCGAATGCCAACATATGCAGATGGTCGAGCGCCAACTTATGCGGATGGTCGAACGTCAACTTATGCGGATGGTCGAACGCCAACTTATGCGGATGGTCGAACGGGAACTTATGCGGATGGTCGAACGTCAACTTATGCGGATGGTCAAACGTCAACTTATGCGGATGGTCAAACGTCAACTTATGCGGATGGTCGAACGTCAACTTATGCGGATGGTCAAACGTCAACTTATGCGGCTGGTCAAACGTCAACTTATGCAGATGGTCGAACGACAACATATACGGACGATCTAGAGCCAACATCAGCGGACGGTCGAACGCCGAGTTGATCGGATTGTTGTTTGCAGAATTTCCACAATGAGTAGTATTACTCTTTTGTGCATCCTGAAAGAACGTTAAGTGGCTGGTTGTCGGAGCTTTCCTCACATCCTGAGCTTGCTGATGAATGTGGACCGGGGTCCACCAGACGGTTGTGCTATGCTTGACTTCATATGTGTGTCGCTCACTTTTACCGGGATCCCATGTGATTCGGTCAAACACAAGTTAAGCGTGAAGTCGCAGATAGAGCGCCGATTAAAACAATAGGTCGTGGGTCGAATAAAGTATTATGTGGTCTAGCTCTGACGTAAGAGGGTGGTCGCTCGTCGAGGGCTGAGTTAATCATGTGGTCGTGGTTCGGATGCCGAGTTAAGTGTGTAAGCGCGAGTCAACGGTCATGTTAAGCATGTGATTTCGAGTCAACTGAGTTGAACGTGTGATCGCGAGTCAAACGCCGAGTTCAAGAGAAAGTACATGGGTAAGTCAGTAAGAAGGTCACAAACATATATGGGAAAGCTGACAAATGTAGTTGGTAGTCTCTGAAGGTGTAATCCTGTGGCAGTGACATCCTGCTTTGTGACTACTTTAGGTAGCAGATGCTAGGTGTCGCATACACGTGCGCAGCATCTGGGATACAACATTGTGTCCGTGTTCATACGGGGGTCTACGACCAATAAACAACTAGCCGTTGAGCGATTTGTTGCTGAAAGGACAGCAAATGATATTCATAAGGTATGCTGACTGTCAGGTGTGCTTAAAGGCAATGGAAACATCCTTCACCTGTTTCTGTCAAGAGATTCAAGGATACATCAGCAAATAAGGTTATGCTTTCAATGTTTTGAGATTCTCACAGACTGCTGCTAACCAATGTCCAGAAGAAAGATGGATGATGAAAACTGTATCGGGCTGGGATGGTCTGTTGATGTTTCGGGATGCAATTAGAAGAAAACGTCAATGCCTGCAGACTAGAAGAATACTGCATCATCATGACAATGTCCGACCACATACAGCTCGATTAACCGAGGAGGACATTGACGAACTATAGGCCGACTTCTAAAACAGTTACCTTACAGTCCGACTAAGTCATATTGGATTTACATCTGTTTGTTGCACTAAAAATCCACTGGTTTGAAACATTTCGTAAGAAGAAGAGGTTTATCGTGAAGTGCAAATATATGCTTCATGTTTTAGTGCACTGCTAAAGAGACGAGATAAATGTGTCAATTTTGCTGGAAATTATGTTGAGAAAAATGGGACAGACAGTGTGAATGCAATAATAAATGGCTTTCAAGTTCATATCTAATTAATTTGTTTAAATAACGATTTGGGATCTACTCCGTATTTACTGACTTTTCCTCTATGGTACAACATGTATACGATCAGTGGTATGCATTGAAAGAACCAATTTAGGAAACAACAAAATATACTTTACAATGAAATTGCAAAGGAAGAGAAATACACGATTGACTGAGGACAGTATGTCACTGATTGACACAAGACGACAAATTAAATTGAATATACGAACATATAAATAAATTAACAAAGATGTTAGAAAAATATGCGGAACAGCGAAGAGAAATAGTCCAGAAGACATTGTAATGCAGACCATCACCACATAATTACATCAATGAGATATATTTAGAGAAACCTTCAAAAATTATGCAGTTAGCACCACGCACACATTCCTTAATAGTTCTTCCTGACCAGATCAGAAAGTGGTGTCCTAATGTTGCTTCAGAATACCGGTGTCCGGGATTAGCATGAGAAATACATAAGAACAAATAATTCTTCGCAGTAGGCACTGCCGCAGGGGATGAAATATGAAATGTCCAGTGCGAGAATTCTTGACTTAATTCTTGTCCAGTGCGAGAATTCTCGACTTAATTCTTAGAATTCAGTTCCCTTCCTCTCTGCCTTGCCTCTTATGACTGTAAGTAGGGTTACCATATATTTCAGAGTGTACTGAATAGTTTTTGTTCTATTTAGGCAGTACAATCGGCACCATAGGCAATACAGATGCAGATGTAAAGACTATAATTGAAAATTTAAGAGTGTCATTCGTGACATTTAACAACATAGGTAGATTCAGAGAGATCAAGATTCACACCAAAGTTAGAATTATCAACGCCAGTATCAGGTTTGTGTTGTTGTATGGAGCCGTAACAGGAAGAACAGCGCAGTGATACAACAAAGACTGCGGTGCTTCGTTAACAGGTGTCTACGAAGGATAATGGGAATGCAGTGACATGACAAAATGAAGAATGAAATCCTACGAATAATGAGCCAGCAAAAGTTATTGAAACAGCGAATTAAGAAATGACAATGGGGCTGGATATGACATACACTGAGGTATGCACTTTCCAACATAGCTAAGCATGCTCTCATGTGGAATTCTCAAGAGAAAGAATAGAGAGATAGACTTAAAATTACACAAAGAAGATACTATGAGAGGGAACTACAATTAAACTATTACACATGGACAGAGGCAGAAAGAGCCGGACCGTGTTGCAGGCAAGATGTGGTTATTGGACAATACACCGAGAGGAGCGATGGGCTCTGATTTATTAACTGATTTATTAATTTATATTGGAACGGGACGAGGCCTGATATTGACCCTGGTCTCTTTGCCATCCCGGGAGACAAGTACTGTAACACGTCAGGCACTAAGTTCCACGATGGGCAAGATAAAAAATAAAAAGTAATCAAAATTGTCAGGGATAACTTTGCACGTTATGACAACGGGACAGATAGCAGGAAAGAGAGACAGCTGAAGGCCGAGAGATATACTGTTGAACAGCCTGAAAGATTAGCACGCACGACAATCAACAACAGAGTTGGTAAACGACACACAGGATAGAAGCGGAAGGAGGTCCATGATCGCCAATATCAACCGGCAGGGCATCTTGGCTTGGCTTGGATTCGTTCATTCTCAATCTCCGCTACTAAACACTAAAAGGGCTTAAGTAGCAGAATGTAGTCCAGAGAACGGAATGCGTTGTGTCGTAGTTTACAGCTTGACTGCGATATTTGCACCTTTCGGTCCAACACATCCGAGCTCAGCAATAACTTTTTGCGTACCAGGTTAGCATTCCCTATTCGATCCCTTCTCCTTAGCCAGTCTGCCCTGCTGCAGTCTGTTATCCAGGATCACCGCGTGGAGGTGTAACATGGTCTTGGCAGCTTTGGTTCACTGGCCCTGACGCTAGCAGTCAGCTATGAGTCGCTGACCACTGCAGCTCATGCGCTGCAGGCAGGCCATCTGATGATGACGATTACTTTGCTATTGCCTTTATTGCTTAATACGACATGCGAAATGGAAGAACACAGAAAAATTGTAACCTATTAACATAATGCGATCTTCAGGTCCAATAGTTTTCAGTGCTTTGGTGATGTTTGACTTCATTCTGGCAGGGTTGTACATCATGTCAGGTGGCAGTTTTTTGGTAAACATCAGTTCGCAGTCGCCGATAAAGATGATGGAAGGTTCCAGAAGTTTTCCTACCTGTCAAGAAACGTCAGAAGTTGATTGTGGAGATGAAGGCAACATAATGTGTTTGTGTATATATATATATATATATATATATATATATATATATATATATATATATATATATATATATATATATAGCTGTTTAAATACACGATGTCTCTGTTTAACTAATTCTTCTCCTTCTTCGATAATCCTCAGATCAAGGTCCCGGTTTCTCTTATAAAGTACGCCGAATTCTGTTTAACTAATTGATACATATCTGTGTAACTATCTGACATGGCTGTTTAACTATCTAATATATTTATCCATTGACTCTTTCCGTATTGTCAAAAGATAGTAACTGTGCTTTGAAAAAAAAAGGTATGTAACTACAGTCCATGACGGTAACGAATGTGACTCGTAAGACCAATCCGGGCAATGAAGAGTCTTGTCCAGCGTATGCAAGGAAAGTCATGCTGTGGCGTCGTCTCAAGCGCTGAGTCTTTCCCCTATCTCCTTTGTCTGTATCTCCTTTGTCTGTATCTCCCTTGTCTGTATCTCCCTTGTCTGTATCTCCAAGCTTAATCCTGTCCCTCCATGTAACACGATCCATGGCGTCCTGTTCCCATGATTCCAAATCGATGCCTGCATCATTCATATCCCGCTAACACCCATCCTTGTACCGAAGTAGTGGCCGGCCCCGAGACCATTTTCCCCAACTGTAAATTTCCATTCCAGTTCAGCCATATGATATATGTCTGCGTAACTGTCTGAAACATATATGTTTAACCATATCTCATATTATATGTGTAACAGTGGTATGACGTACATTTATCAGCATAAACTTTGCGTTTACATCTTTTTCCCAACTGTATATATTTATATTTATATTTATATTTATATTTATATTTTGTTTCTTCTTCTGGCAACAGCAGCAAAGGTGAACTTTGATAAAATGAGCAAACTTCAAAACCAAGCCATGAGAGCTATAACAGGAGGCATGAAGTCAACGCCAAGTGTAGAACTTGAAAAGATTACAAATCTGCAATCCATGACCGACAGAAGAGACTGCAGAGCCCAGCAGCAAGCAGAGAAACTAAGAATACTGACAGACCATCCAATGCATCAGAGATTAAATAGATTTGGAAAAGGGAAACTAAAGCGGAGAAACTTTGCAGAAACAGCCAAAGCAAAGATGAGCGAAGACCCTATGAACACCGTAACAACACCACACCACATCCCTACTGTACGCAAACCCAAATGCAAACAGCATATCATTCCGGAGGTGGTAGAAAATATTCCAGGTATTGGAAACAAGAACAGCCAGACTAAAAAAGAAAGAAGGGACATAACCCTGAGGTACATAGCGGAAAACTACCCAAACATGGACTGGACCCATGAATACACCGACGGTTCTGTAACAAACACAACACAGAATGGATGGAGAGGGGTATTCCTGAGCCTAACAAATGGTAGAAAAATAACACTGTTAGTGGCAACTGAAAAATTCTCAAGCAATTTCAGAGCGTATGCAGAGGCACTGAAGGCTGCAGTAAAAGCAATGCTGACAGGCGAAAGCAATGAAAGCCAGATAATCCTATTTACAGATGCCCTGGCCGTGGTTACAGCACCAAAAAGCCAGAAAAATATTGAAAATAATGATTTAAGAGCATTACTCTGTCAACTATGCAGCAGTCCGCACCAAAAAGAGTAGTGGTACAGTGGGTTCCATCCCACTGTAGCATCCAAGGCAACGAGGAGGCAGACAGACTGGCAAAAGAAGGTGCAAGACTACCACAAACAGATACTAGTATGACGTACGAAGAGTCAAAACGGCTTATCAAAGCCAGATACATGAACAAATGGGAAACCGAACATACTGGTTACACCAAAAACGATGCCTATTACCAGTTGAACCGAAGAGAGCAGGTCGTTGTCTTCAGACTTCGCACTGGCCACAATAGACTGAGGTACCACCTATTCAACAAATTGAAGATAGGTGGTACCGACGAATGCCCGTGCGGTACCGGTAAAATGACCGCTGAACATCTGCTGCAGAACTGCCCGACATACGAGGATCAGAGAGAGCAGATGTGGCCATCACCAGTGGAACTGCAAGACAAGCTCTATGGCAGTGTCGACAGCCTCAGGATGACCGCCGCTTTTTTCGAAAAAATAATGGTTACTGTCTGACTGCGTACGAAGAAGAATAAGAAGAAGAAGAAGAAGAAGAAGAACCTAAAACGGGAGACGAAAGATACCAACTTAATCACAAGAACTGACATTCTACGAACCCAAAACGGGAGACGAAAGATACCAACTTAATCACAAGAACTGACATTCTACGAACCCAAAACGGGAGACGAAAGATACCAACTTAATCACAAGAACTGACATTCTACGAACCCAACACGGGAGACGAAAGATACCAACTTAATCACAAGAACTGACATTCTACGAACCCACAACTGGAGGCGACAGAAACCAATTTAATCACAAGAACTGCCCCTCCAGGAATTTAAAACGGGAGACGAAAGAAACCAACTTAATTACAAAAACTGACACTCTATAAACCTCAAACTGATTGCACGAGAGGCCAAAATTGTGCCCCAAGAACTGACACTCTATGAACCTCAAACTGAATGCACGAGAGGCCAAAATTGTCACTCAAGAAATGAGCCTCTATGAAACCCAAACTGAATTCACGAGAGGCAAAAATTGTGCCCCAAGAACTGACCCTTTATGAACCCCAAACATGAAGCGGAACAGAACAGCCTAAAACAACTTGGCGGAGAGCTATAGAAGCCAACAGAAAATCACGAGCCAGACCCTGACCACCTTGCAAAGGATGACCGAGTAAAACTTTGTGAATTTGTAGCAGTCTTGCAAGATGCCACCAGGTGTGACGATCCATGCATGCTTTGCCATTCATCGACCGAGAATTAAGCAGGAAAGAAATGTGTATCGCTTTCAAGAAGGAAATGCTTTAGTTCAGAACCTGTTACTTGCCGCCTCTTAATTTTCATTGTTTTTATTTTACAAACTGCAGACCTTACTCATGAAACAATTATACTAACAAAGACGCATGAACAAATGAAACTAAAAGAATGGTTTTAAGTGATGTGTGCAAACAATTGCTTTCGAGAATGAAAAATATATTTTTGGAGATCATTTCCTGGAACAGCAATACCATCCGTGAAGAAAGGCTGTGAACACAAAAGAAAGGAAAAAAACGACGGTATGTTGCAATTAAAACGCTTCTAACAAAAAAGAGCTAAGAATGCCCAGTGCTCACTTCTGGGCGATTTTACTTTTCAGGTGGGCGGTAGCAGAATAATTACAAGTTATATTAAACACATCCAAACTACACTTACTTGGTGGTCGATAGTGGTATTCTCTTCGATTTAGATTTTAGTGAACGAAAAGATAATTTAGCTTCACAAAAGTGATAAAAAGGGGCGCAAAGTATAAAAAGGTTGTAGAGCAATGATATAAACGGTTTATTGGAGGAAATCTGCAGCAAAATATTTTATTTGTTATTGCAATGGGAATTTCTGTAACAATGTGTTTTGCATCATCAGGTTGCGAGCACTATGTTCAACTTGCGTCTTAATTTACCTCGAACAGAAGTAATATATATTTTTAGAAAAGAAATTGAGGTAGTGAATTTGGGTGTGTAAAACATTCTGCGCGAATATACTTCTTCTTCTTCTTCGTTCGTCTTCAGACCTCAACTGCAATGACTCGAAGACAGAAGTCGATTCAAGGCTCTGTACATTTCCATACAGCTTCTTGTGGAAGGACACTGGCTGTTGCCAAATGCTACTTCTTTTGTCGGTCGGTATACAGTTGACAGGACTGCAAAATATGTTCTGCATTCATGGGGGCTGTGCCGCAGGCACAAACGCCTGTAGGGCGTCTGGGAAAATGACCACTTGCTTTTCTGTCTGCTGCTTATGGTCTATAAAGGCTTCACCCGATTGTCTCATGGCACTGGCTTCGGCACTGACGTTGGTGCAGCGTCTCCCAGTGGCAAATGCTTCAATTTTTATTAAAATATTTATTTAATTATGTGGAGAACTGAGACGATAGTCCGGTCAGGCACAACATACCGACCAGGACGCCGCGTCCGGCTCAAGCAGAATATACCGACCAGGACATCGCGTCAGGCACAACATACCGAGCAGAACATCGCGTCGGGCGCAACATACCGCCCATGACGTCTCGTCCGGGTCAGGCACATTCCTGTCCAAGACCACTATTTCTCTTCCATTTAGGGTTCCATGTAAGCAGCCGTTTTCAAGGCAGTCTTGCTGACGAGATGTGGATCAACGTGATCCCCGTAGTAGTGAGCATCACACAGAAGAATCCAAGCACAGCACAACCATCTGGAGGATCGCGGCCTTAATCAGCACGCTTTGAATGTGAGGAAAGCTGATAGAACCTGGCACTTAACGCCCTTTTCAGGGCAGAAACGAGAGTAAACTTACTCATTGTGGGCATTAAACAACAACAATACAACAACTCATTTATTTAAAACAACATTGTATCGACCTGTTCTCTCCTTAACAAGAAATGAAAAGCTGATGAGCTGTCAAATACGTCCAATGGGAACCAAGGCAACTCTGTATGGAATGAATTAAGACACAAGTAACCGCATCCCTCAGTCGTCTGTTGTGGCTTGGCTTCGTTCGTTCTCAATCTCTTGCTACCAAGCCCTGGAAAGGGTTTAAGTAGCAGAATGTAGTCCAGAGAACGGAATACGTTGTGTCGTATTTTACAGCTTGACTAAGATATGTGCACCTTTCGATCCAACACATCCTACTTCAGCTAGAAATTTTTGAGTACTGGGTTAGCATTCCCTCTTCGATCCCTCTGCTTAGCCAGTTTGCTCTGTTGCAGCTTGTTATCCAGGATCATAGGGGTGGAGGTGTAGAAGAGTCTTTGGCAGCTATAGTTCGCTGACCCTGACGCTAGCAGTCAGCTATAGTTCGCTGACTCTGACGCTAGCAGTCAGCTATTGGTCGCTGACCGCTACAGCTCATGAGCTGCTCGGCATCTTGGTCCCAGTTGTCTGTTTTAAGTATTGATGGAAAGGGGCAATATTTCTCTCCCCCCCCCCCCCCAAGAGAGGACCAGTGTGCTGCCATTTCAGCTTACCATATAGCTCTAGTACACATACTTGCCTTCATGACCATATGCATGAGCATCTGTTGGTCTTCCACATCAACGTATTTGCCACGGAGGTTTTCTCCCGTCATGTCAAAGAGGTTAGCTCCCAGCTCATTACAGGCTGCGTGAACCAACAATTTCTTGCCACTTCCTCTTGGCCCAGCAATCATGAGTGATTTGATGTAGGGAGCTCTCTCGTGGACAAAGGCGTTGCTCATGGGCAGCAGCACAAAGTCAAAAATCTGATTAATGTATTCAATATATACACGTATGGGTTTGTTTGTGTGTGTATCTAAAGAGTTGTTTGTGTGATATATATATGCACGTATGGGTTTGTGTGTGTATCTAAAGAGTTATTTGTGATATATATATATAGATATATATATAAATATATATACACGTATGGGTTTGTGTATGTGTGTATCTAAAGAGTTATTTGTTTGATATATATATATATATATATATATATATATATATATATATATATATATATATATTTACATATACACGTATGGGTTTGTTTGTATGTATCTAAACAGTTATTTGGTTACATATATATATACACGTATGGGTTAGTGTGTGTGTGTGTGTGTGTATCTAAAGAGTTATTTATTTGATATATATATATATACACACGAATGGGTTTGTATGTGTGTGTATCTAAAAAGATATTTGTTTGATATATATACATTGATATTTGCATATATATATATATATATATATATATATATATATATATATATATGTATATATATATATATATTTACGTATATATATATTTATATATATATATATTTATATATATATATATATATATATATATATATATATACATATATATATATACTTCCCGAGTGGTCTGTTAGGGTGATTGTGTTTTACAAGGACAAGAATAGGAATGGCACCACTGCCTCACTGAGAGCATGTCGTAAGAGGCGACAAACTGTGTGACATGGCGTAACACTCGCCTTGGTTAGATGGTTCGTTTAGAGCAGCATAGATGGCGCCTAACAGGCTGCGGGTCTACTTTTCTCTAGTGTCTGAGAACAGGTGGACTATTAAGGTGTACTGACACATCGGGTAACCACCCTGCGCAAACGCTTGCCCCAAAGTAGCGGAGTATTAGGCCGCTCGAGTCTAGCCCACTAAGCAGGAAACTCTTCTCTCAACAAACGAAGCTTACCAGAGCTGGGATTTGCATAGGGGCATCTGCCCTGGTAGAAGTACAGGTCGACTAAGAACTATATATATACAATTTATATATTCAAACAGACCACCTAACCATGGCCGGTGTTATGCCACGTCACAGAGAGATAGAGAGAGATAGAGAAAGAGAGCGAGAGAGAGAGAGTTCGCTATAGCTAAAAGGTAAAGTCGCTTACCTCTGAAACAACGAAAGCGCTAACGATAGGGTTTTGAATTCCATAAGTTTCATGCGTCCTATGGTTTAAGTGGAGGTGGAACCAGCATCTAGTCATGTTGGAGATTGACGAAAGACTCGGAGATCGTGTGTAAACGATGTGCACATAAAAGTACCCTTGGCAGGTCAAAATTGATAACAGTAGGCTGCTAGTCTGTGTCCCAGCAAAACTCTTAAAAGGGAGAATTTCCTACCTAAATAGCTACCTAGCTATGCACAAATGGTAGAATTTAGAACGTACTGCCGATAGTTTCGGCTACCTGGCAGCAGGCATAGTATATCCGTAACAATACCAGGATTCCAAGTATGCATGTGTGTGTGTCTGGGTATGTATATATAAATATATGTAAATATCACAATACTTGAATTCAAGCAGGCACGTGTGTCTGATGTCACGTAGTAAAATGTTAAGTAAATTTATTCCGTTCTTTTGCTTGGTGTACCATGTTGGGCCCAGGGCCTCCATTATGCGATCTCTCCACCTCATCCTCGGTCGCCCGTGAGGGCGTCTAAAGTTGCTTGGCCCCCATGACGTCACTATACGTGTCAATCTGTTATCCAGAATACGCACCACATGGCTGGCCCATCTGTATTTCCGCAATAGCGCGACATCCATGATGTCAGAGAAGGAAGTTCGACGTCTGATCTCTGCATTGCAGATTTGGTCTCGAATCGAAATCGTCAATGTTCTTCGCTCCATCGCTTGTTGGATAACGCGTAGTCTATCTGCATTCGCCATCGGTAGGTTCCACACCTCGCAGCCATATACCATGCCTGAAATAACCAAACTGTTGAAGGTTTGAGCCCTAGCGTTACCGTTTTGCATCTGTTGCAGTATGGGTTAAAGACAGCTGAAGCTGAGCCAGCCCCCTGTAATCCTTCGTGAAATCTCCCGATTGATTAAATGGGAGCTCGTGATCGCTTGGCCCAAGTAGATATACGATTTGACGTTTTCTAGGGGACAATCTCCAAGTCGCATATCTCAATTTGGGCAGAAGGTGTTGAGAATGAACTGCGTTTCATTTCTATTGATTTGTGAGCCAATTGTAATGCTTGCTCTGGTGAGTTCATTTAGGCGTTTTTGCATTTCTTTGACGTTGTGGCTGAAGCTGACTATGTCATATGTCAACCTCAGAGGAGCAAGAATGTCCACGTCTATGTTTGTGCCATATCCTCCTAGCCCATATTTAAAGACCGCCACAAGGGCTGCTGTAAATAGCTTGAGTGAGATTGTATCACCCTGTCGGACGCCACATTATATCGGTATGGTGATCGGTTTATAGAAGAGGGTGATATCCGTTGTGCATTGGCTGTTGTTTATAGAAGAGGGTGATATCCGTTGTGCATTGGCTGTTGTTTATAGAAGAGGGTGATATCCGTTGTGCATTGGCTGTTGTTTATAGAAGAGGGTGATATCCGTTGTGCATTGGCTGTTGTTCTCCTCTACTAGCTGAGCGTATTTTTGTGTTATTTCCTGATTTCTCAGGGCATTCAGCACCGCTGTTATTTCGATGCTATCGAAAGACTTTTAATCCACGAACACAAGGCATTAAGGCTTCTGTACTTCATGTACTCTCTCCATTAATTGGTTGATTGTGTAATCTTCTCTCACCGACGAGACGTTCGTCTCCTCTAACCGACAAGACGTTAATCTCCTCTCACTGACAAGACGTTAATTTCCTCTCACCGACCAGACGTTAATCTCCTCTCACCGACCAGACGTTAATCTCCTCTCACAGACAACAAGTTATTCTTTTCTTCCCGATCAGACGTCAGTTTTCTCTCATCAACCAGATGTCAATCTGCTCTCACCGACCAGACGTTAATCTTCTCTCACCGACCAGACGTTAATCTCCTCTCACCGACCAGACGTTAGTCTCCTCTCACTGACACACGTTAATTTTCTCCTCTCAATTACCAGGCGTTAGTCTCCTCTCATCGACTAGATGTTGATCTCCACTCACTGACCAGGCGTTAATCTCCTCTCACTAACCAAGCGTTAATCTCCTCTCCCCGACTAGACGTCAGTCTCCTCTCACCGACCAGACGTCATGCTCCTCTAACTGACACACGTTAATCTCCTCTAAACGACCAGACGTCAGTCTCCTCTCACCGACCAGACGTCATTCTCCTCTAACTGACACACGTTAATCTTCTGTCACCGGCCAGGCGTTAATCTCCTCTAAACGACCAGACGTCAGTCTCCTCTCACCGACCAGACGTCATTCTCCTCTAACTGACACACGTTAATCTCCTCTCACCGACCAGGCGTTAATCTCCTCTCACCGACCAGACGTCATTCTCCTCTCACTGACACACGTTAATCTCCTCTCACCGACCAGGCGTTGATCTCATCTCACCGCCAGAAACATTAATTGTTTTCGACTAGCGACTTCAAGCAATACACACACATTTTTTTCCAGGATCGTCTCTCCCTTCCCGTCTTCCACTTAACAAGAAAATAACCTCTTCCACACTAGCAATATGCCCGGGTGCGTCAAGTTTCTTTAGGATAGAAGACATCCACTCCTAGTATTGCACACCCCACAAATAACATACGTCAAAAGCCAACTGCAATAAAGAAGAAAGCGAACAAAAAGAAGAACACAAAGAAGAAAAAGGACAAAAGAGAAGAAAAATCAGCTGAATGTGAAATAGTCTTGTGGGTATGTTAGAAAGTTCTCAAAAGGTAAAAGCCTATTTATAAAACACGTAACAAATGTTAATTGCCAATTTCCCCGTTATATGGGGAGAGATGACTAACGCCTGGTCAGACAACACGTACTTATCGATCAATGTTAGTCAGTCAGGTAGAGGAGACAAACGTCTGGTCAGACAAAACGTACTGATTGGTCAATGTTAGTCAGTCAGGTAGGGGAGACAAACGTCTGATCAGACAAAGCGTACTGATTGGTCAATGTTAGTCAGTAAGGTAGAGGAGATACACGTCTGATCAGACAAAACGTACTGATTGGTCAATGTTAGTCAATCAGGTAGAGGAGATACAAGTCTGATCAGACAAAGCGTACTGATTGGTCAATGTTAGTCAGAGTCAGATAGAGGAGATAAGCGTCTTGTCAGACAAAACGTACTGAGTGGTCAATGTTAGTCAGGGCCAGACGAATTATACCGACCAAAACCTCCACGCAGTTCTACCTGTAAGCATTGTGTTCTGACTAACGAGGTGAGAGATCCACGTGATCCCCGCAGTACTTAGCGACACACGAATTAAGTCGAGCAAATCAAAACCGCCCGGAGAACCATGCTCTCTCTTCATCAACACGCTCAGGATGTAAGGGAAGCTAATGCAATCCGTGGCTTAACGTCCCTTTATGGACTATGAGGCTAACGTCTGGTCAGGTAAAACATACCGTGTTAGTTAGGGCCAGGAAAATAAATATATTGATGCCAAGACCGTCACCTGACCTCCTCGTTGGTCGACCTGGAAACGGGCCGTTGTCGAGGACAACAGTCTGGCTAACACATTGAGGTTCGACGTGATCCCTGTAGTAGTGAGCGACACGCAGATGAAGCCAAGCATAACACAACCGCCTGCAGGACCCCGGTCCACCTTTATCAACACGCACGGGATGTGAGGAAAGCTACGACAACCCGCCACTTAACGTCCTTTTTAGGGCGCACAAAAGAGTAAACCTACGCAATGTGGGCCTTTAACAACAACAACAACATCCCTTTAAAGACGCGCAAAATAGTCAACCTGCTTATCGTGGACATTCAACAACAAAAATCTTCCATATATATCTTGGCTTCGCTTGACTTGGCTTGGATTGGCTTGGTTTGGCTTGGCTTCGTTCATTCTCAGTCTCCCACTACCAAACACTGAAAGGGCTTAAGTAGCAGAGTGTTGTCCAGAGAACGGAATGCGTTGTGTCGTAGTTTACAGCTTGACTGCGATATTTGCACCTTTCGGTCCAACACATCCGGCTTCAGCAAGCATTTTTTTAATACCGGGTTAGCATTCCCTCTTCTATCCCTTCTCCTTAGCCAGTCTGCCCTGCCGCAGCCTGTTATCCAGGATCACCGCGAGGAGGTGTAGAAAGGTCTTGGCAGCTCTGGTTCGCTGGCCCTGACGGTAGCGGTCAGATATGGGTCGCTAACCACTGCAGCTCATGCGCTGCCATCTTCGAAATATGAACAAGAACTATCATTCGCACTGATCAGACTAAAATAACACGTCAATGATTGAAAGAGGCGTCACTCGTCAAAATGAAGCCACAATCTAACTATTTTAGCAAGAATAACAAGTGGTTTGGCTTGGATTGGCTTCATTTATTCTCAATCGCCCACTACCAAACACTGACAGGACTAAGTAGCAGAATGTAGTCCAGAGAACGGAATGCGTTGTGTCGTAGTTTACAGCTTGACTGCGATATTTACACCTTTCTGTCCAACACATCCGACTTCTTGAGTACCGGGTTGGCATTCCCTCTTCGATCCCTTCTCCTTAGCTAGTCTGCCCTGCTGCAGCCTGTTATCCAGGTTCACCGCGTGGAGGTGTAGAAGGGTCTTGGCAGCTATGGTTCGCTGGCCCTGACGCTAGCAGTCAGCTATGAGTCGCTGACCACTGCAGCTCATGCACTGCTCAGCATCTTGACTCCGAATAACAAGTGAATAATGTCTCATTTTACCTGAAATAGACTTACCATTTTACGAATATCTCCCAAGTCTGGCTTACACTCCTGATCTCCATTTTCCGCTTCTGACATGAGATTAACTTCTCCAGCGAAACTTTTCAGCGAAACAGAAGATGCCTTCCTAATGACGCCATTCATCACGAGCTCAGAGTACAAATCATCCACATTCGCATTGGGGGTCAAGTCTTTCAGCTTCTTTTTCTTGTCTTTCTTGTTTTTTTTCTTTTTTTCAGGCTTTGGTTTTTTTGGTTTTATCTTGGCGATTTTCTGTTTGTCCACTGCAACCTTCATAAGGTCTAGCTCCATCCGCATCCTTTCATCAATCTAGTGTTTGAGGAAAAGTGGTAACAAAGATCTGTTGATATTTATTTTGTCAGTCAGCAATCCAAGGAGTCAGTGGAAAAATCAATCGACTAAGCAATCAATAAAACATGCAACCGTGAATAGCGTTCCAGTCGAGCATGTCGCCAAACCGGCAATACGCCAGTGATGTGCCGATGGCTTTCTTTCACCAAAGAAGCTAGGTGGAGAGGTAAATGACAGAGATGAGGGTGAGATGGACTTTCATTTATCTCTTCAGTAATGAGATGGAATAGATGTATTCCTATATTGCAGATTAGTATTGCTTTCATTGATTCTTTCTGAGCATTAATTCCGCTGACACTAATTTCAAAAGCAATACATAGTTAATAGAATGGTCCCTATCACTGTCTCTTTCTCGCTCGCTCTCTCTCTCTCTCTCTCTCTCTCTCTCTCTCTCTCTGTTTCTATCCCTGTCTCATTCTCCCTCTCTCTCTCTCTCTATCTCTCTGCATGTCTCTCTTTTTCTTCCTCTTTTTCTATGTGTTTTCTAGACCTATCTCTTTATCTTTCACTGTCATGCTATTTCTCTCTCGCTCACTGATTCTGTTTGAGTGAGCGAATGTGTATGTATATGTGTATGTATATGTGTACGAGCTTCTCTATTAGTCTCTCTCTCTCTCTCTCTCTCTCTCTCTCTCTCTCTCTATATCTGCTTGGAAGAAAATAATTGGTCCTATTATGGGAGTGCTCTTGAGTCTAGGTGAATCAGTTGAAAGATGCTTATTATGGCTGATGAACGATGGAGATGTTAGTCGTTTGCTTTACCAAGAAATCATACAGGCCAGGCTGATTCTTTGAACTCGCAGAGACCGGTTGATGATGATGCATTTACTACTACCACCAAGATGCGCACCCGGAAACCAATGGTTTAATACTATAATTTGACATTCGTTTTCACTGGAGCTCTGGATAAGATCTTGTTCCTCTGCTCTGCGAATAATTTTCGTGTGTGTATGTGCGTGTGTTTAATTAATGTATATATTTGTGTATGCATGTATCTCTCTTTCTCTCTCTCTCTCTCTCTCGCTGTCTTTCACTCTGTCCACCTCTCTGTGTATGTGCGTGTGTTTAATTAATTTATATATTTGTGTATGCATGTATCTCTCTCTCTCTCTCTCTCTGTCTTTCACTCTATCCACCTCTCTGTGTATGTGCGTGTGTTTAATTAATGTATATATTTGTGTATGCATGTATCTCTCTCTCTCTCTCTCTCTCTCTCTGTCTTTCACTCTATCCACCTCTCTGTGTATGTGCGTGTGTTTAATTAATGTATATATTTGTGTATGCATGTATCTTTTTCTCTCTCTCTCTCTCTCTCTCTCTGTCTCTGTCTTTCACTCTGTCCACCTCTCTGTGTATGTGTGTGTATATATACAAATTCAATATATGCTGTATACATGAATTGATTGGCTACTCATTTAATGTCTGACACGCTTGTCGACAAGCTCATTACATACAAAATTACTTCATTGACTTGTATTGCCATATTTCACACAGCTTATTAACCGTATATTATTTCTACATGTCATTTCAGCCGCGAAAATATACTATTTTCCATTATGGTTGTTTTGTTTAGTGCGGACCAGGAACTGCCATGTGTTTTGTAAAAAATCAATCAGCGTTGAGTTGTGTTAAACCAATCAGCGTTGAGTTGTGTTAAACCAATCGGTATTGATATGTGTTAAACCAATCAGCATTGAGCTGTGTTTGGTCACCATCATCTTTAGTATGTCCGTTAGCTCGTTTGGTCCGTAGAACGATTGACTGTCGTGTGTGTGTTGGTGTCTGTGTGTTGTGGTGTGTGTGCGGTGGTGGTGGTGTGTGTGGCGGTGGTGGTGGTGTGTGTGTGTGTGTATGTGTGTGTGGGAGTATGTTAGTGTGTGTGTTTTTGATAATTGATTACAAGAAACATTTCATGTCATGTTACGCTTATTGTTGTAAGCGAAATATTCATTTACAGCTGGGTAAACTGATGTGTATCCAGACTTGGATTTAAACGGAATAGACACTCCCTCACTCTGGATACAGCATATTAAGCTTGTGTGCAGCCATATTACTTCTAACCTTAAATTATCTACATCTCACTGATAACAAAGACCACAATTATGACTACATTTGGCAACGACAGTGTGTGGGTTCGAATCTTACTTTTGGTAGAAAGTATGACAATAGGAGAATGACAATGTGGTGTTTAGATGCTATCGACACTCTGGATTTTCGATGTTCAGATTATATTGAATAGCAGCGTAATATCCTATATATAAACCCTTAAGCTTCCTGCAGAGCATAGGTCCTCAAATAATACTCGCCAAGTCTTCCAGTCGTGCACCATTATTTACAGCTGCCCTATGTCTCCACTTTTCTGAGAGTATTTAGGCCTGTCCCTACTTCTTTTGCTTTGAGAATTCCCAAATAGCCACTGCCTTGTAATGATATCAACTTATTTCCATAATGTGTGCCCAATCTATTGCAAGCGTCTTCTTCTTATGTTTAGTGCTACGTGTATATAATTGGTTCTTTCCCCGAGTTCTATATTAGTGACTATAGCATACGTGTTTCTTCTCTCATTGATGAAAGCTTGACCCGTTTCAGTTGTACTTTTCTTTGTTTTCCACGTTACAGAGCCAAACAATAAGACGGACTTAACATTGGAGTTCAAGATCTGTACTTTTGCGATGGTTTTTCAATTTACACAAATTCCATAATATTTTGTATTCTTACCTCCGATCTTGTCTATTTTGCTACCGTATACATTCATGTACACACATTTTACATGTATACACACATGCAATCAATTAGGTTATCCTAGATATTGTTCATGTATGTTTTCCAGGTGGGTTATATGGGCTATAGAAACGAAACTATGGTCAACGTCACACAGAGAGTATATCGTAATTTGCGATTTCATTTGGCCATTCTAGGAGAAAATCTCTACAACTCATGAATTCTTCGCTGTCAATGACACATACCAAATCGCTTGTTTAGTATTGAATAGCCTTGTTGATTTCTTCTTCTTCTTCTGCGTTCGATCTCAATCTCCCACTACCAAAACCTGAAAGGGCTTAAGTAGCAGAATGTTGTCCAGAGAACGGAATGCGCTGTGTCGTAGTTTACAGCTTGACTGCGATATTTGCACCTTTGGGTCCAACACATCCGACTTCAGCAAGCATTTTTTGAGTACCGGGTTAGTATTCCCTCTTCGATCTCTTCTCCTTAGCCAGTCTGCCCTGCTGCATCCTGTTATCCAGGTTCACCGCGTGGAGGTATAGAAGGATCTTGGCAGCTATGGTTCGCTGGCCCTGACGCAAGCAGTCAGCCATGGGTCACTGACCACTGCAGCTCATGCGCTGCTCAGGGTCTTGAACCCGCCTTGTTGATTTAAAAGCTCCCAAAATACAAAGGGACACACGTAATGTAGAATGAATTACTCGTCTTCTCGCGTATCACAGAAAACAGATGAAGAATAAGATGATGAAGAAGAAGAAGAATACGACGAAGAAGAAGCAGCCGAAGAAGAAGCAGACGAAGAAGAAGATATATCGCTGGAACTATGAGGCCTAAGACGCAGTAAAGTATTTGAGAGCAGACAGCTACTGATTGATGACTGCTTTCCTCAGGGTAGGGGAAACCGAAATGTTCAAGTTCCTATTCCTCATCCAAGTGGCCATATTGAAAGAAGAGGCATACATGCATCCAGCCTTAGAGAATAGGGATAGAATATGCAGACAAACCCGGTTCTACAAATGTGCAATTTCAGAATAAAGACGAAGAGGTAGAAGATGAAGGCATCATTTGAGCTCGTAATGTACGTAAATTGCTCTTCAAAAGGTCCACGAGTTTTGGCAGTTTTTTTTTTGGATTTTTTTGTCGATAGGGAAATCGAAACAAGGTGTCAGAAAGTGTCTGCCGTGACTCGTGAGCTGGCACCGCTGTTTAGACACCCGAGCATTAGTTTGGCAACAAAGCAACAGATGATAAACTGTATATTTATATCCGACACAGCACCTCAATGTATTGAAACTCAAGGTCAAACTGTAGAGGGCTCCAACGAATTTACCTATCTCGGCAGCATGATATCTCATGGGCGCAGCGGTCCCAATATGTCAAGGTCTCGGCAGCATGATATCCCATGGGTGCAGCGGTCCCGATATGTCTAGGTCTAGGCAGCATGATATCCCATGGGAGCAGCGGTCCCGGTAATGTCAAGGTCTGGGCAGCATGATTTATCATGGGTGCAGCGGTCCCAATATGTCAAGGTGTCGGCAGCATGATATCCCATGGACGCAGCGGTCCCGATATGTCAAGGCGGATTGGACTAGCTGCTTCTGCTATGCTCGACCTTCGACGTGTGTAGTAGCGACAAGATCTCTATTAAAACAAAAATGCACATCCACTAGTCCTACATGGTCCAAGTCCTGCGTGGTCATAGTCCTGCGTGGTCCCAGTCCTACGTGGTCCCAGTCCTGCGTGGTCCCAGTCCTACATGGTCCAAGTCCTGTGTGGTCCCAGTTCTGCGTGGTCCCAGTCCTACATGATCCAAGTCCTGCGTGGTCCCAGTTCTGCGTGGTCCCAGTTCTGCGTGGTCCCAGTCCTGCGTGGTCCCAGTCCTACATGGTCCAAGTCCTGTGTGGTCCCAGTCCTGCGTGGTCCCAATCCTGCGTGGTCCAACTCGTTATGTACGGCTCCGAAACCTGGACACTACTCAAACATGACATGTCAAGACTGGAGGGCTTTCCACATGTGTAACCAGTGGCGTATCCTGGGCATCCGATGGCATGATACATCCGTAAAGGGGAGATCTCCCTCTTCCCAATTTCAGAAACACGTGACCGTCGCCGAGTTTTATGTTCGGTCATGTTGTACGGCTGGGCTAGGAAACCACGCCCCCAATTAACTACACATTCGTTCCTTAGCCTTAAAAGTCTTCCACCGACCGGCTGGAGGTGCAGAAAAGGCCGTCGGACGAGGCCTGAAACCACGCCATATCAGTGGATCATGAATGTGTCTGACCGATACAAGGGGCCTCAGACGCCTAAGCGAACATTATTATTATTATTCTGTGCTACCAGTGCATCTTGTCTAATGCGCGTGAGAGAAGAATTAAAGTGTTTTAGGAAGGTCATCCCTGTTACCAAAAATGACAGATTGCGAAAGTATAGCCGTCTCTCCGATTTGTGCAGAAAATGTGCAGGCACAATATGCACTCTCACTAACTTCAATTGATGGCTTGCAAGGCTGGTAGATCTGGCTGCAGGCCAATGTGTGGTCGCGAGGCAGGTGGATAAATGGCATTATAAGTGAGTGTGCAACGACATGGGCTCACAATGACCGAGGGCAACGTACTTGGCAAATGACAGACGACTTAAGCTCAAGACGAAGCGCAACAGTATAAGTGTCAAGAAAACTCATTAATTAACTAATGTATGTGAAGGACACAGATTACAAAAAAACATGAGGACTAATAAACAACACACCAACCTGTTGTCTGAGCGCAGATTCCATATGTTTTATGACATGCTCGTTCAAAAGACTATTGCTCATCTCTTGATGAAAGTTATCGCTTTCGTCTTTGTTCTTCCAGTATGTGTCGTACTCCACTGCCGCAAAAATAAGAGGCTCATCTATGAATTTCGACTCCATCATGGTGTAACCTGTTTGGAGTTCTCCCTTCTTTGATTTCTTGGGTTTGTCTTTGGGTTTAGGTTTCGTTTTCAAATTCTCATTTCCATAATCCAGCTCGTCTTGCACCTTCAGAAAATATACAGGAAATAGCGATTCAAACATGCACAATGGCTGAACTCACCTGAAAAAATGAGTGGATTGTCATTTATCCGTTACATTGATCACTTTGTTTACTCAGCTGATTATTTTAGTAAACAATCTGTTCATTAAATTGATTTTTTGTTTACCCAGTTAATTATTTTGGTAAACAACATGTACAATAACAATATTTGAAGACTTCCACATGCCCAGCAGACACGAATTCTGACGATTCACCTACATGACCCGGTCTCAAACGACGAAATCAACCGACTGACAGACCTCGGAAGCACACTCCCAGCGCTAAACCGTCGCCGGTAGGCCCTATTTAGACACGTCGCCCACCTTACCGAGGATGTGCCCGCCAACTTGTCCTGGAAACAGCCATAAACAACAAAGATGGGAAGCGACAATATCTTTCTTACTCGCATCATTCAAATCCCGCTTGCATATATCCAACCTTGTACCGAAGTAGTAAACGGCTCTGAAATCTTTCCCCCAACTGTAATTCCCTATAGAGAAGGTCATTTGGTATTTTATGCCCCGCCTGGTTAGGTCAAATCTGAGTAACAACATCCTCATGGCATGGCGGGGACTCTTGTAATGTTTCGTGTTCACGGACGCCTGGTGTAACGGGCCCTTATCGGCTGAGCGGACTATCTACCTTTAATTTATCAATTAATTTAGTAAACAATATTTTTATATAATGTCGTTTTGTTAATGACGTCATAATTTAGATAATCGTAAATTCATTTGTTTCCCTTTTGTGTCTGTGCGTGCGTGCGTGTGCGTGCGCGTGCTCGTGTGCGTGCGCGTGTATGTGTGCGTGTGTGTGCACGTGTGTGTGTGTGGGGGGGGGGCGTTGTTGTAGCGTTATTATTTTGATGTCTTCTTATGACGTCATTGCTAGTGTTTAATCACTTCACTGTTTTTTCATAGAGAAAAAAGTTTTGTGTATGTTTTCTCCTGTCACTTTAATCCACACATGTATTTTTACTATTTCTTGTTATTTAGGACACCTCAAGTTGGTGAAAGGAAGAATAAATAGAGGAGAAGACCCGCTTCTGCGTTTGTTCTTAATCTTCTGCTACTCAGTGGTCTCGAGGTGAGGAATCCGCCTCGGGTGCCAGAGGTCGCGTGTTCGAATCATGGTGGAGACCGTGATTTTTTTCCCACGTGGACGTTCTTGTAACATTTCTCCTGATCTCTGGGTATTGGACGGACTTCCCTGATATCTGGCTAGTGGATCGGACTCCCCTGACCTCTGGGTAGTGGATCGGACTCCCCTGATCTCTGGGTAGTGGATCGGACTCCCCTGATCTCTGGGTAGTGGATCGGACTTCCCTGATCTCTGGGTAGTGGATCGCACTCCCCTGATCTATGGGTAGTGGATCGGACTCTCCTGATCTCTGGGTAGTGAGATTTGACACCCGTGCTCAGTGTCGAGAACACTAAAATTCCTTGTCGAAAAAAAAAGTGTGCTTAACATCCGCTGCCCGGACAAAAATTCAAAATCTGCCCAAGTTATTTGTACCATTCCCGAGATGATATGTTAAGAGCATCTATAAATGGCGCTTAACTGGTTCCGGGTCTAATTAGCTCTAGTATAAACCACCCTCAAAGAAACTGATTCAGACTATGGCATTATTAAGTAACAGTGTTAAATGTACAACATTAACACCCACAGATTAGATTCCCATATCACTCACGCTCACTTTGCGTTGCAAAATTTATCGAAACCAAAAAAAAATACGAGACAAAGATATTTCTGCCTATAAATATTAAATGCAAAAAAAATGTAATTCTGAAATTTTATTTCACGTCTTCAACAATGATTTTCAAAATAATATACACAATTTGAAAGAAAATAAATTTAACTACTGTTGTGCCTCCTAAACCAGTATAAAGACATCAGGTTAATTTACCAACCCCTGAACAGGGCTTTGCAAGTAGCAGGAAGTAGTCCGGAGAACGGAATGCCCTGTGTGGCTAGTTTACAACTGGACATAGATAATTACACCGCCTGGTAGGGGACGGCGTGGCCTAGTGGTTAAGTAACACGGCTCACAGCCAGAAGGTGCTGGGTTCGATCCCCATCACAGCACCGGCCGTTACCACAGGGAAGCAAACCCTTAGAAAATGCAGGAGGAAGGAAACCCTTACATAAAATGCATGCTGAAGTTGGATGCACTGGGCCTACAGGCGCAAAATAAAAACCACAGTTCAACGCACACCGCCTTGTGGATTAGAGAAATAAGGCGAACGCCCAAAAAAAACAAAAAAAAACACCGCCTGCTCCGACAGAGGAAAAGAACAATGTGAGAAGGAAGAAAGAAGAGATATGAAAAAGGAAGAAGAAGAAAAAGGTATATATATCATGTAAAAGAGAGTGAGAAAAAGAGGAAGGGATGATCATAATGAGTAAAGGAACGAGGTACTGAGAGCAAGCAAAGTCCGCCGTCCATCGCTGACGATGATGGCATCATTTATTTTGTTGCGCTATTTTTAGTAAGGATTAACTGCGCTACTAATTATCCTCACGCTCTCGTCTTGGTCCGCCCGACCCCAGTGGCAAGTCAAGGACAAGACGACCCAGGGGCGACTACGAGATGCAAGGGACTCCGGGTCAAGCACTCGCAAAAAAGACGGCGGAGTCCGCAGTCGAACCCACACCCCGTGATCACGAGGCCGATGGCTTAACCATTTCGCCACGGAATCCCACAATGTACTGAGAGCACGCAAAAGCATTTCCGCCAAGAGCAAAACTCACACAACAGGTTATAAGTAAAGAATGGGCTCGACTATAGATGAGACACTCACGCGTTAAGAGCAACACTCCTGTACAATGAATCGATTGACTAAAGAGAAAACAGGCAGTAACAAGCAGAACGCTGGAAAATTAGAAAACAGCAAAGCATGAGGAACACACGCAAATGTCTAACCACTATAGTGTGTCTGCACGCGCGTATGTGCATAGTAGAGTGCAGGTTTTCACTGGGGTTTTTCTATCTGTTTTGTTACTACATGTATCCACATCATTCACGACCACACACAGCAAATAACAGCAAACAGCAGGTTGAATATTTGTTAATAACACATTCAAACAAAATATGATTGAAAATGATATTACAAACAACACAAGAAATACATCTGAACTAAATAATTAAAATCTATCTGTAAATATATGTATGATTAATTTGCGGAGGTTGTAAGCATTAGCTTCGGAATATTGCCCCCAACTAACCCAACCCAGTTCTAGCCGCTACCCTCTCCTCCCCTTATCTGTACACTCACCACACTCTCACAACTCGTCTTCACGATCGTATTCTGTGCATTCACCCCTCAGGCGGGTGATCTCTACATTATACATTCGGATCCCTTCAGACAGGTGATCTTGACATTTCCCATTAAATCTATTCAACCTATACTCACATGTCGGTACACACACACACTCCGAAACATACATTGTTCCATTGGTGTCCCGCACACACCACACACATCCAAATCTCTTATAGACACAGGGTGCCCAACCTTATAGAGCGACTGGCCAAAACTGGCGTATGCTGGTTCAGTTACTCTGTAATTCATTCCTATCACTCTTGCATTCGTAAAACAGCTTGCTACACTAGTAGCAGGCTAAGAATCGTTCTTCTATAAAGTCGGTGAGCTAAACAGACCCCGAGTTACACTTAGTCTTTCTCTCTTTCCATTGCTAGTCTGCTTTAGTTAAACTTTGTCTAGTAGTATGCAGTCTCAAGCAGTATCAGAGATGTCCAATGGTCTCCTGTGGGTTGTTTGACTCAGCCATCCTCTATTTGGATCTACTTCTATTTAGTTGTGATTGGAACTAATCACTCTAAATTCATGTCACTCAAAATGTCTCAGCAAGACCTGATGGCCTCTGTGTGTCTGACTACACCTTCCCCCCTCCCCCACCCAAATCGGAACGCCAGAGTGGTCAGCTTCTAACCAATACCTGTACTAGACACATTCTTTCCCTCAACCCCCCGTTTTCCTTTTGTCGACTTAGTATCGAGACGGTGAGTGATCTTGGCACGCATTTATGTACCTTTGTTCCCAGGGTCGTCGACCCCATCACCCCAGCCCTAAACGCCCTTCATTCGGCTGGAATTGTTAAATGTGTGTGTATGTGTGTGTATATTTCGGTAAAGGGGGTGTGCTGGTCTGGGTTGGTGGGCGTGTGCAAGTGTCTGTATTCGTACGTGTGTGCATACACATATATATATATATATATATATATATATATATATATATATATACATATATACATATATATATATATATATATATATATATATACACACACTAGACGTGTTCAAATGAAACCAGACCCAGTGGTTTTATTACAAACATGTGACACTTACACCCTCTGGTATGACATAATTGAATATAGCGGTTGTTATGAAGCAAATATGCCACAGAATTAGTTAGAAACAGTTGCTATAGGCATTCAGACACGGATCCCACTGCTTCGGTAGATTGCGGATGCCGTCCGAAAAAAATGACTTTGGCTGCTCTTTGAACCACTTGGTACCGAGACCATGCCGTCTACATCGGCGTCGAATCTGTGCATTAAGACATTTATGTAAGGGTCCGAACAATTGGAGTTCACCAGAGGACATATTGGGTCTATATGATGGATGTGACAGCAATTCCCACCATTTCTGTGCTAACGCATTCTGAACAATGTTCGCGATATGTGGACGGGTATTGGCGTGCAACAGAATCACACCACGCGAAAGCAAGCCGAGTCGTTTATTCTTGATAGCTGTATGCAGCTTGTCTATTGTGTCATTGAAGCGGAAGACATTGATGTTCACGCCAGGCTCTTTAAAGTCTACCAACAAAAGTCCGTCATGGTCACAAAACGACGTCAGCATAACCTAACCAGCGGAAATATGTGACTTGAATTTGTTTGGTTTATGTGATCGAGGATGTTTCCATTGCATGTTATCAGTTTTGCTGTCAACTGAAAGTTGTGACACTACGATTCATCACCTGTCACTATGCGCAAAAGAAAAGAATCACTCTATCACCCTTCTTTTTGTATCGCAGCAAGGGGTTCAAACTCCATCCCATGCGTTTTTCCTTATGGTGGTTTGTCAGCAACCGAGGTATCCATTGTAAACAAACCTTCCAATATTTCAGTTTCTTGTTAACCACAATTTGAACTGTCCCTAGCGACACAGGGATTACCTCTGCTATAGAATGTAAGCTCCGGCGACGGTCAACCGAATTGCTGTATCCAATTTTGGCAGTGGCATTCTCTGGCGCAAATATATGCGCCTAACCTGGTCTCAGAAGATCTGTCCTACTTTAAACATCGTTGTACAGTTCTTCACTGTTGTCTTCGACACACTTGTGTCACCATACACTGCCTGCATTCTGCGATGAATGTCAACTGGTCGACATCCCCCAGCTGTTAGAAACCGAATCATCGCTCGCTGGGCAACTCAGGTCGGATTCTGTTTCACACCCGCCATGTTTTCAACGGTCTGCTGAGGAAACTATGAGTCGGAAGATAACGCAATTTTGCAAACTTTACGGTTGGAATGTTCTGTATACACCAGAAGTGACGTCATTATGAGCATCGTACGTATGTTCGCTTGGTGCAGTTAGGTCCGGTTTCATATGAACACGCCTTGTGTGTATACACACACACACACTCACGCATATATATATATATACATACACACACACACAATGTGAGGTGTTGGCAGAACAGCACAGACAATAGCGACAATTACACGGCTTAACAAAATCTGGCAAGATAAACGGTTAGCACTATGCACTGAAAATCAGAATAATCTGTACATTGGTCCTGTCAATATTCCTATATGCTTGTGAGACATGGGCAGTTACAGCTGACCTTCAGGCCTTGGAGATTAGATGTTTCCGTGACCGAAGAGAGAGAGGCGACGGCGATCAATCGTTATTTGTATATATATATATATATATATATATATATATATATATATATATATATATATATATATATATATACACACACACGCACACACACACATACACACACACACACATTTGTATTTAACCCTTCAACATTGACGTTCATTTTTATGTCAAACAAAATGGAATAATAATAAAAAAGAAAAAGTTTCCTTCTTACAACCTGAATGAAACAAATTTTCTGGCATTGTTAAGCAACAGTGTAAAATGTATGACGTTAACACTCAAAGATTAGATTCATACATCGCTCACACTCACTTTGCGTTGCACTATCGAAACAAACAAAATAAGAGACACACATTTTGCTGCCTAAAAATTTACAAATCAAATTCACGTCTTTAAAAAGGATTTTCAAAATATTATACAACAATTGAAAGAAAATAAATTTAACTCTTGCTGGACTCGAACTATGTCTTTACTATCTTCCCCTATATCGTTATAACTTATTGCGCTATTCCTTTTGACAAATTCATATAAACATATTATTTTGTGTCATAGGTTTAAGTTCTATGTTTGGTACGATGATTGACAACCTGGCAAACGGCGTTTATCATAAGATAGGTATCACTGCTTGAATTCGACGATCTTCACCTGTACTGATAGACGAACAGGTAGGACAAGGCTCTTGATCTCATGAATGTTACATTCTGTGACATGATTCCGAACACACGATCAGATATACTTAGATGACATACTTAACAGACAGACAGCAGGCAAACTTAGCAGACAGACTTAAGAGACATACTTAACAGGCAGACTGAATAGATAAACTTAACAGACAGACTAAACAGAAAGACTTAACAAAGACTAGTAGAATCGGGGTGATACATATTCAGCCATATAATATCATGATCTGGACCAGCTACGTAATCATCATCAGGTGCTCTACCGGTTGGCGTAGGCGATCATAGACCTCGATTCATTTCTATCACGTGTGTTATTTACCAACTCTCTTGTTGATTGTTGCCCATGCCATTCTCTCAATCTGTTCAGCATCTTCTCTCTCAGCCTTTCTCTGTCTCCCAGGTTGTCCAACATCTTCTCTCTCAGCCTTTCTCTGTCTCTCTTTTCTGCTAATTTTCTTGTTGTCCCGACGGGCACCAAGCAGCATCTTCTCATTACATGCCCCCAAAAAGGACGACTGCTGTGTTCTGATCCTTGCAATAAGTTGTCTTTGTGTTTGTGCCTCCTCGAGCACTGTATCATTAGTCTTCTTTGTGTTTGTGCCTCCTCGAGCACTGTATCATTAGTCTTCTTTGTGTTTGTGCCTCCTCGAGCACTGTATCATTAGTCTTCTTTACAGTCCATGGGATTCGAAGCACTCTTCTGTAAAACCACATCTTTGTTGCTTCCAAAGACCTAAGCAGTTGCTTGCTAATTGTCCATTATTCACTGGCATATATCAGTACAGGTTCCATGTAGCATTCAAGGATTCTCTTTCTTAGTTCCAATGACGAGGTTTAATTGCACAATTTTCTTTTCAGGACCTTGGAGACCGATTTTGCTTGGGCTATTCTGCATTTTAGTTCAAAATTGTATCTTCCATCTGATGTTATGTATGTACCCATGAATTTAAACGTGTAAGCTTGTCTCAACTCGGTCCCTTACGCTTTGACGTAGCATTTTGTAGAGTCCGGTTTCTTCGTCACCACCGTCACTTCCGATTTCCTTTTATTTAAGCTGAGGTCTTTGTTTTCACTTTGCTGAACTACCATGTCTACCATTTCCTGCAAGTCGGATTCATTCTGGGCTATCAATACAATTTCTTCAGCACATCGTAGATTATTTATATTATGTCCGCCAATTGATATTCCTGGCATTGTCTGTATGTCTCTCAAGATGAGCCTCTGTATAGAGAGAAAACAGGTCGCGGGACAAAACACAACCTAGCCTCTCCTTTTTATATGTTTATAATCTTCCACTTGATCAAGTGAATCAAGTGGGATCAGCTACAGGTCAGTATAAAGTATGTAGATGGGAAGATTTGAATTGCCGTTTTGGTTGGACTGCGAGTTGATAGGGACGTGGTGAAACTAGCTTATCAATAGATGGTTGGTTGATTGGTTGATTGGTTGGTTACTAATGCTCACAATGGGTTGGTAACCCCTTTCTGTTCCCTGAAAAGGACGAAACTTGTTGCAGAGTGTAGTAATTTTTCTTAAATCCCGAGCGTGCTGATGATGTGGACCGGAGTCCTCCAAGCGGCTCTGCAATGATTGGCTTTATATGCGTGTCACTCACTACTACGGAGATCACGTCGAACCTCACCGTGTTAGCCAGACTGTTGTCCTCGACAATAGCCCGTTTCCAGGACGACCAACGAGGAGGTCAGGTGAGGGTCTTGGCCAGTATATGTCTCCTGAAACTGGCTAACATTGTTTCATCAGTTTTTTTTTTTCTGACCAGACGTTAGCCTCATCGTCCCACCAATACATAAAACTGACTAGTTACATATCGTTGAGACTAATGTCTGGTCAGGTAAAACATAATGATCAGACATTGTTAGTCAGGGTCCGGTAAACATTCTGATCAGATAGTTTTAGTCAGGGTCAGGCAAAACATACTGATCAGACTATGCTAGTAAGGGTCAGACAAAACATACTTATCAGACTATGCTAATCACCATAGCAAGAAATCGGATACAGCAGGCCCTAACATCGCTGGAAGAGTGGGCGAACTCATGGCTGGTCAAAATAAACGAGGAGAAAACTACATGCACAATATTCTCGCTCTCAATCAAACCCCAAAATACCAAATTAAGTCTAAATGGCAAATTCCTGCAGCCAAACGACAACCCAACCTATCTGGGAGTCACATTTGATCGGCGCATGACATGGAAATGTCAGATCGAGAGAAACCGAATGAGAGCCAGAGAAAGAATGGCAATCATGAGGAAACTTGTGGCACAAGCTGGGGAGCAGACGAAGGCATACTAAAGAAACTGTACACTGGAAGAGTGAGACCAGTTCTCGAGTATGTCATTGCGGCATGAACAACAGCAGCAAAGGCGAACTTCGATAAAGTTAGCACACTTCAAAATCAAGCCATGAGAGTTATAACAGGAGGCATGAAGTCAACGCCAATTGTAGAACTTGAAAGGATTACAAAACTGCAATCCATGACCGATAGAAGAGACTGCAGAGCCCAGCTGCAGTCAGAGAAACTCCGAAGACTGACTGACCATCCAATGCACCAGAGACTAAACAATTTGGGAAATGGGAAACTAAAGCGGAGAAACTTTGCAGAAATAGCCAAAGCAAAGATGCACGAAGATCCCATAAACGCACTAACAACACCAAAACCCATCACTACTGTACGAAAACCTGCTTGGAGGCAGGATATATTTCCAGAGGTGGTAGAAAATATACCAGGTATTGCAAACAAAAACTGCCAGAGTGAAAAAGAAAGGAGAGACACTACCCTAAGCTTCATATCGAAAAGCTACCCACGCATGGACTAGACCCATGCATACACCGACGGTTCTGTAACAAACACTACACAGAACGTAGGGGCAGGAGCATTCCTGAACCTACCAAATGGAAGACAAATATCACTGTCATTCGCTACTGGTAAGTACACAAGCAATTTCAGAGCGGCGGCAGTGGAAGAAATGGTGACACACAATGAAAATGAAAGCCATATAGTCCTGCTTACAGATGCTCTCGCCGTAGTCACAGCACTAAAAAGCCAGAAAAACACTGAGCTTAATGACTTAAGAACAGCACTCTGCAAACTGTGCCAGCAGTCCGCACCAAAAAGGGTAGTGGTACAGTGGGTCCCATCACACTGCAACATCCAAGGCAACGAGGAGGCAGACAGGCTGGCAAAAGAAGGTGCAAGACTACCACAAACAGATACTAGTATGACGTACGAAGAGTCAAAACGGCTTATCAAAGCCAGATACATGACCTAATGGGAAACCGAACATACTGGTTACACCAAAAACGATGCCTATTACCAGTTGAACCGAAGATAGCAGGTCGTTGTCTTCAGACTTCGCACTGGCCACAATAGACTGAGGTACCACCTATTCAACAAATTGAAGATAGGTGGTACCGACGAATGCCCGTGCGGTACTGGTAAAATGACCGCTGAACATCTGCTGCAGAACTGCCCGACATACGAGGATCAGAGAGAGCAGATGTGGCCATCACCAGTGGAACTGCAAGACAAGCTGTATGGCAGTGGCGACAGCCTCAGGATGACCGCCGCTTTTTTCGAAAAAATAATGGTTACTGTCTGACTGCGTACGAAGAAGAAGAAGAAGAAGAAGAAGACTATGCTTATCAGGGTCAGGCAAAACATACTGATCAGACAATGTTAGTCAGGGTCAGGCAAACATGCTCATCAGACAATGTTAGTCAGGGTCAGACAAAACATACTGATCAGACAATTTTAGTCAGGGTCAGACAAAACATACTGATCAATCAATGTTAGTCAGAGTCTGGCAAAACATACTGATCAGACAATGTTAGTTATAGTCAGGCAAAACATACTGACCAAATAATGTTAGTCAGAGTCTGGCGAAGCATACTGACCAGACAATGTTCTGCATCACATCATGCTGATTTCCCCAAAAATACAAGATAAAGTTTGTTCATTCATTTAAAAACCTGATTTTCTTGCGTAAGTTTGAGAACATGTGTAAAATATATTTTGAGGCCTGTAAATCCTTCAAGAATGGCATTTATGCTAATAATCAGTATCGTTTGGGTAATGGTAACTTTTGACCTGTCATTGTATGAGGTCTTGTTCATAAAGTTTCCCTATATTAAATGTGTCGACATCGATGATATAATAATAAATAGCATTGGCCCCTTCCGTTTTGTCAGTTGTGCTTTGAAAAAAAGGAATGAAACCATAGGCCATGACAATAACGAATGTGACGCGTAAGACCAATCCAAGCAGAGAAGCGTATTTCACAGTGTGGAAGGAAAATCAGGACTGTTTGCGGCATCGCATGGTGCGGTGTGTCTTCTCCTCAAACGCTGAGTCCTCTTAACCTATCCGATATCAGTATCTCCTTTGTCTGTATTCCACGCTTAATCATGCCTCTTAAATCACGTCCTGTTCCCATGATTTCAAATCGATACCAGCATCTTTCATTTCTCTCCTGCATACATCCTTGTACCTAAGTACTGGTCGGCCTCGAGACCTTGTCCCCAACTACAATTCCACATAGAGAAGATTCTATGGTATTCTGCCGTCATCCATCCTCCGAGTGTGACCCATCCATCGGCGCCGTGGAAGACTAAGCATGGATAAGATCAGGACAATGTCTATTCTCTATAATACATATGTGTTGTGATCTTGTCATGCCACCCAACAGCCAGGATTCTGCACAGGCACTTCGTGTGAAAGCTGTTTAAGCTCCTCTCCTCATGCTTGTAGGTAGACAATGTTTCAATCCCATCAAGAATAATAATTATATAATAATAATAAAAATAAATCATTACAATAATATAAATACTAATGACAAGAAGGAGGAGAAGGTGAAGAATAAGAAGATAAAGGAGAAGAAAATGTTTACCTCTTCTGGAGTCTTTAATGCAAAAATAGCTGCTGAACCACCTATGTCATCGCCTGGATAGTCTGGAAAGCTACCGGTAGCTTCTCGACATTCCAAAATCCATTGCATAATGTTTTTGTGAATGTCCTCTTCCATATTGCGGGCCGCAGCACTCTCCTGTGGATGAGGGATGAGAAGCGGTAGAGACATTTTTCAATTTAAAAAAAATTGTTTTGTCAATTTTACAGACAACTTATATGTGCTTGACAAGAAAGTACAGTTTTTTGTGGCTTTATATTGACTTGCAAACCTTTCTACAATTCAACAGAGCCGATATGATATATTGGCTTGCAAACCTTTCAACAATGCAACAGAACCAATACATTGGCTTGCAAACCTTTCTACAATTCAACAGAACCGATACATTGGCTTGCAAACCTTTCTACAATTCAACTGAGCCGATTTATCGGCTTGCAAACCTTTCTACAATTCAACTGAGCCGATACATTGGCTTGCAAACCTTTCTACAATTAAACAGAACCGATACATTGGCATGAAAACCTTTCTACAATACAACTGAGTCGATATATCGGCTTGCAAACCTTTCTGCAATTCAACTGAGCCGATATATCGGCTTGCAAACCTTTCTACAATTCAATTGAGCCGATATATCGGCTTGCAAACCTTTCTACAATTCAACAGAGCCGATATATTGGCTTGGAAATATTTCTACAATTCAAACTGTCCTTGAGTAAATGTATAAGGCATATGTTTTTATATCATATGACATACTTGCTGCATTGAAACAGAGGATACTATTAAATGTAATGTGACGTGCATATTCATTGAAGACACTGTTAGAGAATTCATTGAACGAGAGTTCAGCTGTCGTGACTAATCATATTTCCGTGAATTTCCTAAATTATTAACAAACAGGTTGAATCATATACAAATACAAGGAATTGACGGAAGGGCACCACCAGGAGTGAAGCCTGTGTCTTAATTTGACTCAACACGCCAAAACTGTAAAATGACTGACAGACTGAGAACACTTTCGTTGAGTCTAATAAGGAACGTGTGCTGGAATTAGACGCACGAAAGACAGGTCAATTTTACCCTCTTAATGAAAGAGCATTGCTACCGTAATCTTGCTTAACCCTAGAGGAATCGCAGGTTTCATACACTGGGTCATTGACTGACTAAAAAGCCCTCTATTGATTCGTTGGGTCTAATAGTGGACGGGTGCTGGTATTAGACCCTCGGAAGACAGGTCAGCTTTACCCTACCAATGACAGGGCGTTGCTACGGTAATCCTGCTCAATTCGAGAGGAAGCGCAGACATTTGGTCCACGTGCTAGGCTCATAACCCAATGGCGCGAGGCTACCATGTGAGGGATTACGGCCGAACGCCTCTGAGCTGGAATCCCGCCCTAAATCTCAGCACCACTGCGATGGGAGGCTACGATATGGTTGGGACCTGGGGCTCGCGTCTCAGCCCGATCCGGTCGAGCCGCAGAAAGAGGTCTCTGCCATCCGCCGATCAACGCGGGCGGGAAGCTGTTCGATATTCACCCCATACGGCGATGAGGTGTAAAACCACTAGTAGAAGACTTAGTTCTCGGTCAGGGTGTCGTAAGTAGTAGAGCAGTCACCTCACTGCGAACTGTTGAGACTCAGCCTTTGATCATGAGATATGTCCGCACACCAGGCGAACAACATCTCCGTGCCATGACCAGGCTTGTCCCCTGGTTAAATGCACTCCTTCCTCGCTCTTTATCCCTGTCTGCTATCAGTCATCCCAATGGACGCAGAAGAGATGCAGGCCAGCGGAAATTGCACCTCTGTCCTATTGTGACAAACTCCCAGGTGGCGGGGAATGCTAGGCGTGCCATCACTGCAGATGAGCCGAGAAAATAAAGGGAGCAAAGAGATACCCCACTCACATGCATATGCTACGTTTCTGGCAGGACGTGACGATCCTGAGACACAGTCACACTGGACTGCCTCTCTTCCGGGATAGTACAAACTAGTACATAGTCCATCATATCATATCATTGACACACTCTATAGACACGAGTGGGGAAGACTCGATAGTCCTGAAAGACAACTTCCCTAAGAGAGACAACTCTGACTAAAAACAACTGCTGCCTTGCAGATAGGCTGGGGACAGCCACAGGCTAAGGAGGGCATCCCTACAGAAACACCTGTTGAAATCGGATGCACTGAGCCACAGGCTTAACAAAATAAAACAGTGCAACGTATATCGCTGTAATATATTCGCTTGCACACTTTTCTACAATTCAACAGAGCCGATATATTTGTCTGAACGTATCGCCGTAATCAGATTTGAAAGTTTCTCAATAACAACCTTTTCTGAATGTATAAATGCACCTATGCTCCTTTCAAAATTAATGATGCCATCATCGTCACGATGGACGGCGGCCTTTGTGTTTGCCATTGCCTAGTGACAGTACAGTAATAAATAGTTCGAACGACTATGACTGGTGGAACAAATATTATGTAATCTGCTTTCGGTCGGACATTTTATTTTGGTTTCAGATTAATTTGTTCTCAAACAACCGAGTATAGATCAGTGACAAGTAGAGATTAAGAAATATTGATCAATATTTTAACATTAGACGCCTCTAAAGTTAGGTCTCATAAAAAGAGAACGCTCCTGGGTGAGAAAGAAAACATATCCTTTATAAATCTGCAAACTTACACAGAGCTTATGATTGTCGTTCAAAGCTTAATCTATTCTCAAACAATACTAGAGTTATAATGATCCGAGTATATACAAGGCGTTGTATGGATGTCTAAAATTATGTTACTGGAAAAATTTGAGAACATGGTCACGAAACTAGAACAAACATTGGTCGATCAGCGAAATGTGTTATGGAGCATTATCTCATTACACCCTAGCAAACCGAACATATTATGTTAGAAAATGTTCAATAGTTTTCTCTTCTATAGAATCGTTCTTCTTCTTCTTCGTTCGTTCTCAATCTCCCGCAACCAAACACTGAAAGGGCTTAAGTAGCAGAATGTAGTCCAGAGAACGGAATGCCTTGTGTCGTAGTTTACAGCTTGACTGCGATATTTGCACCTTTCGGTCCAACATATCCGACTTCAGCAAGCATTTTTTGAGTACCGGGTTAGCATTCCCTCTTCGATCCCTTCTCCTTAGCCAGTCTGCCCTGCTGCAGCCTGTTATCCAGGATCACCGTGTGGAGGTGTAGAAGGGTCTTGGCAGCTCTGGTTCACTAGCAGTCAGCTATGGGTCGCTGACCACTGCAGCTCATGGAATTGTTCAAACTTATGTTATACTGGACAAGCATTAAAATTTGATTTGTAATAAATAGTATATAAGGGAAGTCTCTTCCTGTTCTTATGTACGTATTCTTCCTGTGTCAAGGCTTGGATGGTAAAGAGTAAATAGACAGTTAATGATACTGCCAGATGTGGTCTTTCAAATGACCTAACATATTACGGAAATTTAAGAAAAAGGACAATACAGAGCTTTACTGATGTGTGGCATGTGAGCTATTTAAAACATCCCTCATTCGGCCCCGTTGTTGAATTGAGTTTGAGACCCATGCTTTATAGAAAGAGAAAGCGTTAAAACAAGTACATATTATTTTTGCAGCACAAACTTTTTTATATTCAGAAATCCTTTTTTGGTTTTGGTTGAGACTGAGTACAGCATTTTATTTCTTCTCTAATATTTTAGGAAGTTGGTTAAAATAGGAGAAATAGAAGTTTGCTCTAACGGGCAAAGGCCATGTGAAGTTGATTTAAAGCTTATAACGAGTCAGATTTCAGATGTTAACGAAACATTACATGTACGCTTGGCTGGCAATTGGTGGACGCAGAGAGTGACTTTCTGTTAGCTTCACAGCTTCAAGCGTGAACTCGATCGTTCCGCGATGAGATGGAGAGATAGACCGAGTCTTCTTCATCCTCTGCTTGTGCGCTACTCCTCAAAAGGATATTGTGTCGCAGTTTAAAGTGAGGTTGCAATTTCTCCTATGTCGACCAAACAATTCCGGTTTCAGCACGGCACTTTTTGGACTAGGTTTGCCTTCCCTTTCGATCCATATCCTCTTAGCCAGACTGCTTGGTTCCAGTCTGTTTCCAGGGTAGGCACTTAAAAGTGGAATAAAGTATTGGTCATCTGTTCTTCGCCGTCTCTGATGCAATCAGCCAGTTGTGTCGCTCGCTGCTGTCAGATTATTCACTACATCATTAACTCTCGCTATGGACTTAGTAAAACACTTGGTTGGACTTTGTATTCTAGAGAAAACAATCTATGTAAGAGAAAACTAATTTTGTCTACATGGAATCACACACAACATGTGTCAGACTGAATACCAGAATTGCAATGTTTCTGCTTGACGCAAGTGTGTGTTAAAACAATCAAGCGCCGCGCATACAGCATACAGAAGAAGACTGCACCTCTTCTGGATGGAAACAACAAATCAACAGACGTACCGACACAAATATACACAATGTAAAGAAAGACTGGTCTTCAGTGTCTCGAACAAAGAAGAATTCGAGGAGACTTAATACAAGTGTATACTTTAATAAATGGAAAGAAGGGATTAGACTATACCAGGTGTTTCATAGTGCAAAAACAAGAGGGAAAAACTACAAATTGTTTAAAGACAGGTCAAGATTAGATATTAGGAAGTATTTTTTTAGTCAGAGAATGGTAACTTCCTGGGATGCATTGCCACATGATGTTGTGGAAGCAGAATCAGTTAATGCATTCAAAAATAGATTGGATGCTCACAGTATTTTCGGTATCCGTCAAGTGAAATAAACTGGTTGTATAGAGACTCTGTAGAACCTTGTAAACTAGTAAAATGAAGGTAAGTTAAGTTTAGTATCACACTCACCTTAATGGTTTCATTGGCAACGGCTAGACGCTGAGCGTAAACTTCGTCCTTGTCTCGTGCTGCCAAGATTCGCTTGATCACTATTTTCGACTCATTTCTCTCCAGATCTTTCTTGGATTTTCCTTTATACCGTAAATTCATAAATACCTCTGCAGCGTCACGTTTTGAGTCTAGAAACAATCTACTTTGGTAAATCTTGAACATATTCTGAACTAGTTTCCAGTTCACTACCTTGCGACCAAAATCCTGAAAAGAAATATGTAAACACATTGTAACTTATGGTTGTAACAAAAAATAAAATACAAATATTATTTATAGAACCACTGCCTTCTAATTTCCACTGCCTTGACACGATGTAGTCTACCCAGCTACAAATGGGCTGTTATGGAAGGAAGGCAATAATGAAGGAATCTCGTGGGCACGTCTTTTAAACAAAGCTGAGATATTGCATTGAGTCCTCTAGCATGTCATCCGCAGGGCAGTGACATCCTCAGGAGTGGGGTGGGGTGGGGACCGGAAGAAAAGGGGGGAGGCGACATTCACTTGTTAATTGTTATTAGGAGGGGCGTTCCAATCCAATCGGTACTTTTTGTTCAATTTCTACCTGAATGGGTTATAGCGTGCTGGAACTACTAGCATTAGTTTGGGGCACTTGTGTTCTATTACTGTTAGATGACCACATGCGGTGGACCAGTCACATGACAGATTACATAAAAATGGCGGACACCACTGTTAGTGCTTGCATAGAACAGTGTGTTGTGGTGAAGTTGCTTGTGAAAGAAAACGTGAAACTTGAGGGAAATTTACAGAAGACTGCAATCAAAAAAAAAGGTGATGAAACACCCAGCCACAGTAAGACATTGTAATGGTGTAAACGTTTTAGAGAAGACCGTACATCTTCGTACGCTTTCAGACGTCAACCTGTATTTTTTCGAAAAAAGCAGCGGTCATTCTGAGGCTGTCGACACTGCCATAGAGCTTGTCTAGTGTTGCCACTGGTGATGGCCACATGTGCTTTCTCTGATCCTCGTATGTTGGGCAGTTCTGCAGCAAATGTTCAGCGGTCATTTTCCCGGTACCACAAGTGCATTCGTCAGTGCCACCTATCTTCAGTTTATTGAATAGGTGGTACCTCAGTCTGTTGTGGCCTGTGCAGAGTCTGAAGACCACGACCTGCTCTCTTCTGATCAACTGGTAATAGGCATCGTTTTTTGTGTAGCCAGTATGTTCTGTTTCCCATTTGGTCATGTATCTAGCTCTAATAATGCTTTTGAACTCTTCGTAGGTCACACTAGGATCTGGTTGTGGTAGTCTTGCACCTTCTTTTGCCAGTCTGTCTGCCTCCTCGTTGCCTTGGATGTTACAGTGGGATGGAACCCACTGTACCATTACTCTTTTTGGTTCGGACTGCTGGCATAGTTGACAGAGTACTGCTCTTAAGTCATTAAGTTCAGTATTTTTCTGGATTTTTAGTGCTGTGACTACGGCCAGGGCATCTGTAAACAGGAATATATGGCTTTCATTTCTTTTGCCTGTCACCATTTCCTCTACTGCAGCCCTCAGTGCCTCTGCCTCCGCTCTGAAATTGCTTTAGTATGTTCCAGTTGCCACTGACAGTATTGAAAGCTATATTCAACAATTGCAGAACCCTAACCACCAAAGCAGAATCACAGAGTAATTATACTGCTACAGACAAAGAGGTCAAGACTTGTATAATTTAAAATAAAAGGGATAATATTGGCAAGCTGGCACAGGAGGCAGAACAAACAGCAGAGAGAGGAAATATGAGAGATCTCTACTCATTAATAGAGAACATGACAAATAGATATATACAGACAGACAAACCAATCAAAGGTAGAGAAGGCATGATATTGACATTATAGAAGGAACAACAGAAACGATGGGTTGAGTTTTTCAAAGAATGTCTAAATAGATCTCCACCACGAGAAACAACAAAGATCCTACCAGCAGATGAGACCCTGAACTTGGATGGCAACCCACCAAGTAAGATAGAAATGAGAAAGGGCCATATCCAAACTCAAGAAATGGAAAGCGACAGATACAGACAAAGTCACTGTTATATTGCAATGATTATTCAAAAAGATATACGAAGATGAGAGAGTGTCAACAGAATGCAAAGAAGGACATCTGATTAAACTGCCTAAGAAGGAGAACCTGGCAGATCGCAGAAATTATAGGGGGATTGTATTGTTGTCGGTGTCATGCAAGATATTCAACATAATTATCTTGGATAGATTAAAAACTGAAGCAGACAAAAAGCTCTGAGAGGAACAGGTAGGATTTCGCCACGGAAGATCATGCACAGAGCATATAGCTGCGCTGCACATCATAGTTGAATAAAGCATTGAATGGAAATCATCCCTATACCAAAATGTTATAGATAATGAACAGGCGTTTGACAGTGTGGATCAAAATACTATATGACAACTGATGAGACACTATGGAATACCTAAGAAGTACACAGTCCTCATCCAGAATATGCACAAAGACACAGTCAGTAGAGTGGAACATGAAGCACTACTAACTGACAGCTATGATGAGCATACAGGGGTGAGACAGGGAGGCCTGCTCCCATCTTTCCTGTTCCTATTGGCTGTAGATTGGATAATGAAGACATCAATCAAAGACCAAAAAAACTGGTATTCAGTGGACACTATTGTCACAATTGGAGGACCTGGACTACGCAGATGATCTGGTACTTTTGCCACACAGTCTTAGTTAAATAAAAGAGAAATTTGAAAATGTGATAGGGTGAAAGAACAATCGGCCAAACTGGGACTGAATATCAACATACAGAAAGCAAAGTTCCTAAAACTCAACACTAACAGCAAAGAACCAATTATGCTGGAGGGAGAGCAGTTGGAGGAAGTGGATACATTCACCTATTTGGGCAGCCCAATAGACACATCAGGAGGTACAGATGCAGATGCAAGGATCAGAATTGGAAAGGCGAGAGAGGTATTCCTGGCACTAAACAATATATGAAGATCCAGAAATATCAAGATCCAAATTAGCATATTCAACGCCAGTATCAAGTCAGTGGAGAACGACCAATGTCATACACCAAAGACCAAAAACTCCAGTCCTTCGTTGACATATGCCTACGAAGAATAAAAGGGATAAAGTAGCAAGACATGGTGAGGTATGAATACTTGTGGGAAAGGAGCCAACAACATTCATTCGAATAACAAATTAAGAGAAGAAAATGGGGCTGGATAGGACATACTCTGCTAAAGGCACAGTCTAACACAGCCAGACAGACTTTTTCGTGGAATCTTCATGGGAAAAAAGAGAGAGATAGACCCTTAAATACGTGGAGAAGAGAATGTGAGAGGGAGTTCAAATTAAATAATGAGACCTGGAGAGAGGCAGAACGAGCAGTCCAGGACCGTGCACGCTGGAGAGATGTTGTCTATGGCCTATGCACCGATAGGAGCGACGGGCTTTGATTAATTTGATTGATGGATTGACAAAGGGCTTTTCACTCCTGCAAGATAACGCTTGACCTCATGCGGCTCACCACACTATGTGTCATCTGCAGCAACTCCGCTGGGAGATATTACTAAATCCACCTTACAGCCAAGACCTTTCTCCAAGCGATTTCCACCTGTTTAGACCTCTAAAAGACTTCCTGGGAGGTCAGCATTTCAGCACTGATGAGGAAGTGAAAAAGGCTGTCCTGGATTCTAACAATGTTGCTAGTTGTGACAGTTTGCGTCTAACCGGATTTTCTCATGCCCAGAAACAACTTATCGATTTATTCTTAAGCGTGCAATAAACAAATGATTCTTGCTCATTGGCCTACTTCAACACTTCCAAATAAGTTATATTAGGATTCTTAAGATTCTTCTGTAAACGACATCTTTATGGCAGCGAGTAATCTTCCTGTTTGTTTATCCGTTGCTCATGTTGCACTAATATATTATTTGTATTTCTTTTTCTTCGGCGTTTGTCTTATAAAAGACGTTCTTAAGTTGTTTTGTAATTTAAAGTTAGGCTGTGATATCTGCACTTTTCTGACCGACACATCCGATTTCAGCACGGAATTTTTCACACCGGGCTTACCTTCCTCTTTGATCTATAATCTCTTAACCAGGCTACATGGGTGCAGCCTGTTTCCAGTGCCGCAACTTAGAGCTGAAATAGAGCTTGGTCATTTATGGTACACTTACTCTGATGTAAGCAGCCAACTACGAGTCTATGACTGCCGTCAACTCATTCACTGCTGCATCTTCGACCCCATTACCATGATGTCTGAACTCTCGTTCGCACTTTCTTTGATAAATGTGTTGCATTTATGTCTTCTCTTTATAGAAAGATGTTTTTGTCTAGAATCTCATACTTTGTTTTCATAATATTTCATATCGCATCATCTTGGAAAATACAAAATGATTTATCGAGCCCACTTCATTGCATCTACACGATCGCAAATTTGTTCAGTCTTATACATTGCAGTAATGGCCGTTAAGCGAGCACCAAATATGTAGCTCCAGCAGCAACGCGGAATTCTCGTCACACGCTGTGTATACTATCCCTCTTGGCTGAAATTCTTGGCACTGCTGATATGGAGCTCAACATATTTTCGTTGATTTAAGTAGAAGACGTCAGTTGATAGAAATCACGACTGCTACATCACAAGTTCATCAGCTTGAAACTGTGCATTTGTCTGTAAACTCAGATAGCTTATATTTCTTTGCGTATTATTCTCAAAGTGGTTAAGCCGTCGGCTTCGTGATCAGGTGGTATGGGTTCGACTCCGGACTCCGCCGTCTTTTTCCCGGGTGCTTGATGCGAAATCCACTGCATCTTGTAGTCGCCCCATAGTCGCCTTGTTCTTGACTTGTCACTGTGGTCGGGCGGCTCGAGACGAGAGAGTGAGGATAAAAAGTAGCACAGTTAATCCTTGCTAAAAATAACGCTAGCAAAATTAATTATGACATCATCGTCTACGAGGGACGGCGGCCTTTGCCTTTTATTCTCAAGTCTGTTCTCTCACTAAGCTATTGTTATAACATTTGGATCACTTCACGATTCACTCTTTTGCAAAAATTAACGTAGTCTAGGATGACAAGTACACTTCCAGGCCATGTTCAATAGTTTCGTAACATATATATGAGGTTGTTATTTTCTTTAAAGAATATACAAAACAGTGAGTTAGCTGACAGCGACTCATGGCTGGCTGATTGCGAACTATAGCCGATGAAGCGGCGGCACTGGAGCCAAGCTGTACTGATGTAGTCTTATTAAGAGTATAGGGATCACTGTAGGAAGGTAAACCCGGTACCCAAATTAATGCCACATGTGTTGGGCTGAAAGGCGCTGACATCACAGCCTCGCTGTAAACTACAACACGACAGCACAGCGTCTTTGCCAATACAAAAACCAAAAAAAAAGAAGATATCATACATATCATTCTTTGCACTGTTGCCCTCAACAAACAAGCTTACATTTATGTTTCTCACTCTTTTCAAGATAAATCTAATCTTCTATTTGTTTTCATATGCCTACTAAAGCCAATGAGATGTCATCTTTAGATTCTATGGCTGCAGATTTCTTTTGCAAGGATACGGATGATCATTTTAGTGGATCTTTCTGGATGTATCCACAGGTTTACGTGATTGATCTATTATATTACCACTTCTACTCAAAATCCCGCACAGCCTCATTTTTTTAATGTTAAAGGGTTATGTTTCTTTTATTATTATTATTATTATTATTATTTTATTATCAGTCGACCGGTAATTCTACAGGGGTGAATGACCATGTGCAGGACCCAGCTCTGGTAGGAGATGGATGTAGCCGGGTAGCTGGGGAGGGGGGGGGGGATGTGGATAGTGGGCTAGGCTCGAGCACCTTATCATTCTGCTGCGTTAGAGCAAGTGCCGCGGTGGGTGGTTAAGCGATGTACGAGTCCCTCTAAATAGACTCAACTACTAGAGCAAAGTAGACCCGCTGCTCTTAACAAACCATTTAACCATGGCCGGTGTTATGCCATGTCACACAATTACGACATGCTGTATGTGGGGCAATGGTGCTATTCTTGTCCTAGTGATAACGTAAAGACCGCGGTGGACCACTAGGGCAGGTTAGGTTACCAAATATATTCCAAATTCCACACATCTTCCATTGTCAATGTTAAATGATTATGTTAACACATCTTTTTAAAATCACAGGTAGCCTCAATTTTGACTGATGTTAAAATAACTGTCTCTGCCATTTTCCTTTATATATACTTTTATTTACCTTATTCCTCCCTCCTCCGTCCCATAAACTTACTGCGATATTTGGTGTTGTCCTTCACAATTGTGTATGTACCTTTTGGAGACATTGTTATATTTACTAATGTATTTCGATCATCTTTATACATTTTGTTTGACTTAACTCCTCCTCCTCCGCCCTTTCCCCAGCCCCTCCCCCCACCTGTTCTTCCCACTTGTTTTTAGTATTTGTATGTCCTTTGATAACAAGCACACGGTAATTTCTGTATGTAGATTTCACATTTTCGCTCAGTAAATACCAAAAGATGTGTCTCTATTTTGCGGTGAATTGCAAATGTTCTGAAGGTCTTCTTTACCAGCTCATATTTGCTTGTTTCTTTAAATTAGTAAATTGTTTATGAGAGTAGCCGTTCGGTCTAATAAGCCCCCGGTGATATACGGCTGGTCTACCTAAACATGTGAAGTCTGGATTCGGTGGAAGAAACAATCGCTGGTTAACGGGCAGCAAGACGACTACCAGCAACTCGCTGGAGCAACGCTGGACACAGATGATCCCCTTGGTCGTCCACCGCATCCTGATTAATGCTTCAGTCGTCTTGATCATCTCTTGCAACTGGATGAAATGGGATCAGGACGAGAGAGTGAGGCTGACGGTGGGAAACTCATCCTAAATTAAATCCAACTTATGCGCAAGTCATATTGTTATTTCATGGACGAACAAGAGCATTGTTTATACAATCTACATTGTTCTACATCTTCATTTCAATCTTCCTTGTTCAATTCATCATCGATTGAATATCATGTGTCGTCCATTTCTTATTTGCTGTCAGGTGTTTATGCTGTTGGTATATTCTCATTAGATGTTTGGTCGTTCGATTGCTTTTGCATTGAAAATGATGACGTATGTATTTGTATGTATGTTTGTATATATGTTTGTATGTTAGATGGCGTCTAACTGGTTGCGGGTCAACTTAGCTCTAGTGTTGAGTCTATTAAGCCACCCTCCAAGAAACTGACTGGTTGTACACAGACTCTGTAGAGTCCTCTATAAAAAGTATAAAGACGTTAAATTAAGTTCAGTTAAGTTACCTTGCAGGGGATATCCATACGTGAAACATTGTCCATCTGACTGCTGAATTGCATCAATGAGATGTTCGCGCTTTGGGGCATCGATGTTACAGGACGACGAAATGTTTCCAATCGCAGTTTAGCAGGGACCGTATACTCTTGTTCCTTGGTTTTCTCCATTGCTGAAAGTATGTTCTCTAGAATAGAATTCCTGTGCTTCAGTCTCTAATGGAAAAGAGAGCATGGTCTACAAAGTCATTCATAGCATTTGTAGCGACAGACGTGTATGTTTTCGTCTCTGTTGCCTGTCTGTGTGTCTTTCTGTCTGACTGTTTGTCTATATACATGCCTGTCTGTGTGTCTTTCTGTCTAACTGTTTCTCTATATGCATGCATGTCTGTGTGTCTTTCTGTCTGACTGTTTGTCTATATGCATGCCTGTCTGTGTGTCTTTCTGTATGTCTTTCTGTTTGACTAATTGCCTATATGCATGCCTGTTTGTGTGTCTTTCTGTGTGTCTTTCTGTCTGACTGTTTGTTTATATGCATTCCTGTCTGTGTGCCTTTCTGTGTGTCTTTATGTCTGACTGTTTGTTTATATGCATGCCTGTCTGTGTATCTTTCTGTCTAACTGTGTATCTATATACATGCCTGTCTGTGTGTCTTTCTGTCTAACTGTTTCTCTATATGCATGCATGTCTGTGTGTCTTTCTGTCTGACTGTTTGTCTTTCTGTTTATCTTTCTGTTTGACTAATTGCCTATATGCATGCATGTTTGTGTGTCTTTATGTCTGACTGCTTGTTTATATGCATGCCTGTCTGTGTGTCATTCTGTTTACCTGTTTGTCTATATGCGTGCATGTCTGTGTGTCTTTCTGTGTGTCTTTTTGTCTGACTGTTTCTCTATATGCATGCCTGTCTGTGTGTCTTTCTGTCTGACTGTTTCTATATATGAATGCCTATCTGTGTATCTTTCTGTCTGTCTTTCTGTCTGATTAATTGCCTATATGCATACCTGTTTGTGTGTCTTTCTGTGTGTCTTTCTGTCTGACTGTTTGTTTATATGCATGCCTGTCTGTGTGTCTTTCTGTCTGTTTGTCTATATGCATACATTTCTGTGTGTCTTTCTGTGTGTCTATCTGTCTGTTTGTCTATATGCATGCCTGTCTGTGTGTTTTTATGTGTGTCTTTCCGTCTGACTGTTTGTATGCATTACTGCATGGCGGCGCGCGCGTGCACGCACGTTGATACGTGCGTACGTATGTACGCATATCCGTATGTACGTATGTATATATGTATGTATATATGTATGTATGTATGTATGTATGTATGTATGTATGTATGTGTGTATGTATGTATGTGTGTGTATGAGTGTATGTGTGTATTTCTGTATGTGTGTATACATGTATGTATGTATGTGTGTATGTATGTATGTATGTATGTGTGTATGTATGTATGTGTGTATGAGTGCAAGTTCACGTACCTGGGTACTGCACTGTGGCGAACCGTCAATGTGGACGACCAGGCTGCAAGCAGACTAATGAAAGCCAATGCATCATTCGGTCGATGCGGGCGACAGTTTGGGAGTGCCGTGGCACTCAAGGTCACCGAGTTGCTATACTTCCAACCCTTATTCACGCATGAATGGATTCGAATTTCTAAATGAGACAGGCAAAAAGATTGAACCACGTTAACACAACTAACCTGTGATGCATACTCCGCACCCGTTGGCAGAACCATGTACCCGACACTTAGGTCCTGAGAAGAGCAACATGCCAAGCATCTATGGATCGCTGCAAGCGGCACAGCTGAATTGGGCTAGGCACATTGTGAGCATGCCAGACAAAAGAATGCCGAAGAGACTCCTTCGCTTAGAGAAGGCTGATGAAAAATAGGTCTTCCCCCTTCCAACCACTCCTCCCCCCCACCCCCACCCCCCACCATAACACCCCCCTCCACCCAAAGAAAAGTGATTTAAGGACAGTCTGAAGGGAACTCTGAGATGCTGCCGAGTAGATGAAGACAATTAGCAGAGTATAGTTGTCCATCACAAGTGATGAAGACCACTCTCTTTGTTCAGCCGTGTGGACAGTCGTATCTCTTGCTGTGTCCATCCATCACAAGTGATGAAGACCACTCTCTTTGTTCAGCCGTCTGGACAGTCGTATCTCTTGCTGTGTCCATCCATCACAAGTGATGAAGACCACTCTCTTTGTTCAGCCGTGTGGACAGTCGTATCTCTTGCTGTGTCCGCTGAAATGGGTGACTTGCGCGGTGATTTGGATTAAAGTGAGGAGGAAACTGCGCCTTTTGTCAACCTCACTCACAGAGCCTAAGCTACCTTTTGCCAGTGGCAAGACATTCATCGAGACGACTGGAGATAGCATAGAATGCAGATTTTGCCTCAGGGTTACCACCGAAGCCTTTCTTTCCGTAAACAGGTAACCCGCAGGGCAGAAAAGGTTTGATGGCATCTAACGGTGTTTGTCGTACCTTTTTGATAACCACAAGAGGTCGTATAGACAACACTCAGCGTGTGAGTGAGTCTGGCATCTCTCCCCAGCTGTATTCAGCTCATCATAGTAGCATCTAAAATCCCCACACGCCAATTTCGTGAAGGTGATCGGGCAGAACTAACCCGTGAAATACGACACAGGTATAAGAGTAGTGCCATTCAGCCGGCGTCCAGACCAGGATAAACAGATGAAAGAAATTACAAAACAAGAACGAAATAACAAGTCCAGATGGAAAACAACACCACGTTTCCGTGAACACAAGTGTAAGTCGTCGACTAGAGAATTCCAGGCAAATCCGTGGTCTGGCGGCATCCATAATGATCCAAAACAGTAGAGAAATGTAGACTCGCAGCCAGTTACGGCACCATCTTTGCCAGATTGGACTACTAGGAGAGTATAGCGGAGAACAGATTGGACTGGAGAAATACAGTAAACGTAGGTGTTGCTGAATGAGAGAGTCATCGCATGAAGACGGCGCAAACGAAACGTCTGATCTTAAGGAAAGAGCAGAGAAACAACCCTCACTGGCAACAGAAGACATTGTATCTAAAAGCGCGAGAGAACATTCCGTGCCCGTATTGGACTTCTTCCTCTTCTTCTTCGATCGTTCTCAATCTCCAACTACCAAACCCTGAAAGGGCTTAAATAGCAGAATGTAGTCCAGAGAACGGAATGCGTTGTGTCGTAGTGTACAGCTTGACTGCGATATTTGCACCTTTCGGTCCAACACATCCGACTTCAGCAAGCATTTTTTTAGTACCGGGTTAGCATTCTCTCTTCGATCCCTTCTCCTTAGCCAGTCTGCCCTACTGCAGCCTGTTATGCAGGACCACCGCGTGGAGGTGTAGAAGGCTCTTTGCAGCTTTGGTTCGCTGGCCCTGACGCTAGCAGTCAGCTATGAGTCGCCGACCACTGCAGCTCATGCGCTGTTCAGCATCTTGATCCCCCGTATTGGACTGATAATCCACATTCAGTCTAGCAAACACCGGGCCGAACCATGACAGCCAGTGCAGAAACAAAACGGGACACAAACAGCAAGGAAATCGGTGGTCGTCATCGGCAACGATAGACGGTTATCACATGTATGTGTGTTTGTGTGGTTGTGTGTATGTGTGTCTGCGTGTGTCTGTCTGTATGTGTGTCTGTGTGTATATGTCTGTATGTGTGTGTCTGTGTGTATGTGTGTGTATGTGTGTGTATGTGTGTATGTGTGTGTATGTGTGTGAATGTATGTATGTGTGTATGTGCGAATATGTGTATGTCTGTATGTGTGTGTATATGGGTGTATGTGCGTGTCTGTGTGTATGAGTCTGTATGTGTGTATGTGTGTGTATGTGTGCGTATGTATATGTATGTATATATGCATGTATGGATGTATGTATGTATGTTTTTGTAGTTGAGTAGTTGGGTGGGTTTGTGTAGGTGTATGTGTGAATGGGTAGGTGGGTGTGTGGGTGTGTATGAGAGATTGTTTGTGTGTGAATATGTATCTATGAATTGATGTACGTATGTACGTATGTCTCCTCCTGTATATGTATCTATGAATTGATGTACGTAGGTACGTATGTCTCCTCCTGTATATGTATCTATGAATTGATGTACGTATGTCTCCTCCTTTATATGTGGATACATCGGTCCACATGAAGCACACAGCCTCAATTTGACTTTGTCCAGACCAGGAGAACAATTGAACATTTCACTGAATCTCGCATGCCGGTAACTTGCGGTCTGTTACGTTTATACTCGTAATAATAGATTAAAATAAAACCTCGAAAATCTATTAATAAAATTCAAGAATCAGGTTCATAAAAGAAACGTAATTATGAGTTTATATTAGTGTTTCATGTCTCGCGCACGTATACTCGGCGTTGACAGCACTTCTGACATGTGTGGAGTTAAACCCGTAGACTTGTCAAGTAGACTACGTTAGGGTTGGTTGAGGTGAAGCTGACGGGGCAAGAAACTACGAATCAAAACCCTTAAACGAAAATATTTGAGTGAACACAAGCCATGCTGCCACACACAACTGCCAGGATTGAATTGAGCGTATTATAACGGTGCAGAACTTGTCCCCATGTCATCATCGCGGAAGTTATTAGTTCTTCCTCAGTTTCTGACATTAATATCCAAGCCGAGACCAGTCAACTATCCCAAGTTTCACAAGTTTTAGAAAGACGTTCAATCCGAACACGCAACTCATGAATTTACTTCGAAACTCGTTGACTGAATAAGGGGATGAGGCTGATGAGCTTGTATAACGAAGGAGGAGGTGTCTATTGTCATGGGCATGAATAGAAAGTACTTGCGGGAGGTAGAAATCAAAAGCTGGCTTTGTCAACTAGTATTTCTGGTAGTTACAATTCGCCTTACTCAATGCTGAATTACAAATTCAAGAACAGTGAGATTGTTCATACTCTGAATTAATTTCAGAATACATTTTTCAATTCCTGGAATATCAACTAAGGATAGGCAATACGCATCATTTTTCAACGCTTGCGAACTATAAGGACGAATTTGCTTGCGATTTAATCGTAGCACGGATTGGTTACGTGATAGCGATGCATCAGCTGAATATAGACAGCGACCGCAGACCAGTTAGTGCAGCCATGAATATGTACAGTCTCTCTCCCAAAAGGAGATTCCAGGCCACCGCTATAATTGATGCTGCCAGGCTGACAAAACGAATATTCGGCAGCAGGATTTGCAAAGCGTAAAATATCCTACCTGTCACATAAGATAGCTGATGGAAGAAGTAAATAATTGCAAAACAGTGCCAAAAATGCTTAACGCTAAAAAAGAAATGATGTCGGCACAGTGATGACACCGGCAAACTTCTAGCAATGAGGAGAGCACTCAAAGATAGAGAGATAGTGGCATGCTCAATAAGATATCGCTATGTGATCTGAACATGCAGATTAGAGGCATGCTCGAAGTGAACTATGAGCAGCAAAGATTGCACAAATTGATCATAGCAGCAGAGACAAGACGTAATGTTTTAAAGATCTTTATCAGTCAAAATATCTTATGAGAGTTCTAGACAACGGAAATGAAATCACCATGACTAGATGTAACAGAATTCAAGGAGGAATGTAATAAGTTTGATACTTACCTTTTCTAATATAAGGCTGTAGATAACAAAAGTCTACACAATACTCCGCTACAAAACGATCGAAACAGACGAGATCAGACACTTTAACTTTAACTGGGGGAAAACCCCCAGGAATGGATGATATCACTGCTGAAGTAACTCAGGCAGTTAACTAACCAGTTCAATAATTGTCTTTGTGAATGTTGAATCTCGGACTAATGGAAAACGTCAAAAGCAATTTTGATTCTCAAAGTTGGGAAAAGGGAAACAGAAAAATCGCTTTCACCCACGTCTAAGCTTTTCACAGAATAGACTAGAGAAGTAACAATATGAGAATTAACGACAAAATCAGGTATGTTTCAGGAAAGGCTACTCAACCACCTACCATCTCCACGCAGTCAAATAGTTATTGCAGAGAACACGGGAACTGCATGTGCCCTCGTATCTTGCATTTGTGAACTTTGAAAAATCCTTTGTCAGCATTGAAATAACTGTAGGTAGTAGTTACTGTCCGCTGGATATTAAGGTATTGAAGAAAAGGATGCTCAGCAGGTAGAAGAGATAAATAAGGGCTTCTCAACCAAGATTACCTCCTACCTGCAGTCTACTATGAAGTCTTTAGAAAACTCAATTTGGTAAATAAGGGCATCAACACGGACAAATATATTCTCACTCATTCAAAGTATACTGATGATGTAGTGTCCTTATCTCCAAGTGTCCTTATCTGCAAGTGTCCTTATCTCCAAGTGTCCTTATCTCCAAGTGTCCTTATCTCAATGTGTCTTTATCTCCAAGTGTCCTTATCTCCAAGTGTCCTTATCTCCAAGTGTCCTTATCTCCTAGTGTCCTTATCTCCAAGTGTCCTTATCTCCATGTGTCATTATTTCCAAGTGTCCTTATCTCCAAGTGTCCTTATCTCCAAGTGTCCTTATCTCCAAGTGTCCTTATCTCCAAGAGTCCTTATCTCCAAGTGTCCTTATCTCCAAGTGTCATTATCTCCATGTGTCATTATTTCCATGTGTCCTTATCTCCAAGTGTCCTTATCTCCAAGTGTCATTATCTCCAAGTGTCCTTATCTCCAAGTGTCCTTATCTCCAAGTGTCCTTATCTCCAAGTGTCCTTATCTTCAGTGTCCTTATATCCAAGTGTCCTTATCTCCAAGTGTCCTTATCTCCAAGTGTTCTTATCTCCAAGAGTCCTTATCTCCAAGTGTCCTTATCTCCAAGTGATCGAGTAGCTGTGCGATTCCTAAATGAGTTCAGTGGATCAAACGAGGCAGTTGACCAAAAAAATGTATAGCAAAAACCCGAGTGCATACTGACGACTTTTTGCTGATTCGGAGAACTGCAGTTAAGAAATTATCCAGTCCAAAAACGCTTTCTCTGAGCTGTAGTCTTATAACTCTACAACAGTTAGTGACTTCTGTTACCGATATTTAGATGGGACTGTTCTGTTCTTTTCAGAATCCATGTCATTGTTCTTCGGGCAGACCCATTAGCGCTTAGTCTCTTTCAGCAAAATAGCGAAGAGTTTAGATATTGTTGTTCCTGCAGTTCGCTGGCTGCATATACTCATTTCAGCTTTCCCTCTTTGCTGAATCCGTGTACGATTTCAAAATCTTTCAATCTGTGAATTGTTGGTTCGTCGACTGCAGTATCTTCATCAAAAAGGCGGCTGTTGATAAACTTCACATCACCTCTATTCACTACCAGTGTCCGGCAGGGATTGAGAGTCAGGGACGAGTGTGTCCCTCATTGAAGAGGCTTCAGATACCCACCTCTGTGCCGATGTCATTGCGTCGATCTCTAATCTGACACTTGACGCTGTTGTCAAGTATGCACTCTTTCTCTCAGCAACAACCCTGCTTCTCACTCTAGCAGAGGAACCCTATCCGGCTATATTTCCGAACCACCATCACCACGAAAAACAAACTACTAGTGTCACAACGACTTCAAGAGCATACAAAGTGGGGTTTTTTTTATACGCGTTTCTGAACATGATCATCTACTACAGTGGGGATCCTTAATAAGGAGTGAATGTTGAGAAAAGACAAGAATTGGCAGAATCAGGAGTTCAACAGCCAAGAAAGAGCTGCATCTCTTATAATACAAATATGCAAGACACACAACAAGATAACCATTACCTAAGCGTTCAGACTCAATTAATCACACGATCCAAGATGGACAAGAGCACGTAGTCTGGCGAGTCGTACAGACAAGGCAGCAAATTAATGTCGGGACTCAAACAGGAGCAGAAAAATAATCAAAAAAAGTGAAATACCACATAATCCAAGAGCAAACATTTGCTCGAGTCAAGGAAAGATAGTCATTCCCCATTTTTCTCCAACAGGTTGTCAATAATCAAAGTTCAGCGTAACATGACCTGGCCAAAATATATGTTCTTTCAGTCACCGACATCCATATCTAGTTTTGATCATCAACATGTATAGACAGTTTTGATCATCAACACGCATAGACAGTTTTAATCATCAACATGCATAGACTGTTTTGATTGTCAACATGCATAGAATGTTTTGATTATCAACATGAAAAGACAGTTTTGATCATCAACATGAAAAGACAGTTTTGATCATCAATATGCATATCTAGTTTTGATCATCAACATCCACAGGCAGTTTTTATCATCAACATGCACAGACAGTTTTGATCATCAAATGCAAAGACAGTTTTGATCATCAACATGCAAAGACAGTTTTGATCATCAACATGCAAAGACAGTTTTGATCATCAAATGCAAAGACAGTTTTGATCATCAAATGCAAAGACAGTTTTGATCATCAAATGCAAAGACAGTTTTGATCATCAACATGCAAAGACAGTTTTGATCATCAAATGCAAAGACAGTTTTGATCATCAACATGCAAAGACAGTTTTGATCATCAACATACAAAGACAGTTTTGATCATCAACATGCACATCTAGTTGTGATCATCAACATGCACATATAGTTGTGATCATCAAAATACATATCTAGTTTTGATCTTCAAAATACATATCTAGTTTTGATCTTCAAAATACATATCTAGTTTTGATCATCATCATGTATAGTCAGTTTTGATCCTTAACATGCATCGAGAGTTTTGATCGTCAACATGCAAAGATAGTTTTGATCATCAATATACATATCTAGTTTTGATAATTAACATACATATCTAGTTTTGATCATCAACATACATATCTAGTTTTGATCATCAGCATACATAGATAGTTTTGATTATCAACATACATTAACAGTTTTGATCATCAACATACATAGACAGTTTTAATCATTAACATACACATACAGTTTTCATCAATCACCATGCATAGACAGTTTTGATCATCAACATACATATGTAGTTTTAATCATCGCCATGCATATCTAGTTTTGATCATCAACATACAAATCTAGTTTTGATCATCAACATACATATCTAGTTTTGATCATCAACATACATATCTAGTTTTGATCATCAACACATACATATCTAGTTTTGATCATCAACATACATATCTAGTTTTGATCATCAACATACATATCTAGTTTTGATCATCAAAATGTAATAACAGTTTTGACCATCAACATGTTATGACAGTTTTGATCATCAACATGTATGACAGTTTTGATCATAAACATACATATCTAGTTTTGATCAACATGTAATGACAGTTTTAATCATCCACATATAATGACAGTTTTGATAATCAACATACATATCTATGTTTAGATATTGATGTTCTAAACAGTTTTGATCATCAGCATGTACAAATAGTTTTTATCACAGATATGCATAGTATTGATCCCAGACCGACACCTATAGTTAATCAACTTACCTGCATCTTTTCGTAGTGAAATGTCTGGGAAAATTCCATTTCTGTATCAGAGGGCAAGATTTTAGACTCTAAACAAAAATGGCCGAATCCCGCATATTCGCTAGCACAGATTTTGAATAGTTCTTGGCGCAACTCCACTATGCGGCCCGTGACCCCATCCATGCACCTGCCTGTTGGGATGAGAAACATAATATAATGGATGTCGTAGGATTAATTGGTTGGTGTTGGCCGTTAGCGTTGTTGCTACAAACCGTGTATTCATGCTCTATACAGCGACGGTTGTGGGTGATGATACTGATGAAGATGATGATGAGGTTAATGATGATGATGATGGCATTGATGATGATGAGTGTCAAGATGATGATGATGATAATAGTAATGCTGATAATATTGATGATGATAATGATGATGACGATAGTAATGGTGATGACGACGATGATGAGTAAGGCGATGATGATGATGTTGATCAGTATGGTAATGATGATGGTAAGTAGGGTAATGATGATGGTAAGTAGGGTAATGATGATGATGAGCAGGGTAATGATGATGATGATGAGTATGGTGATGATGCTAATGATAATGAGTAGGGTAATGATGATGATGATGAGTATGGTGATGATGCTAATGATAATGAGTACGGTAATGATGATGAGTAGGGTAATGATGATGATAAGTATGAGGGAAGATAATGACTATGGTAATGATGATGATGAGTATGGTAATGATGATGAGTAGGGTAATGAGGATGATGTGTAAAGTAATGATGATGAGTAGGGTAATGATGATGGTGAGTAAAGTAATGATGATGAGTAGGGTAATGATGATGATGAGTAGGGTAATGATGATGATGACTAGGGTAATGATGATGATGAGTAGGGTAATGATGATGAGTAGGTTAATGCAGATGATGAGTATGGTAATGATGATGAGTAGGGTAATGATGATGAGTAGGGTAATGATGATGAGTAGGGTAATGATGATGAGTAGGGTAATGATGATGAGTAGGGTAATGATGATGATGAGTAGGGTAATGATGATGAGTAGGGTAATGATGATGAGTAGGGTAATGATGATGATGAGTAGGGTAATGATGATTAGTAGGGTAATGATGAGGATGAGTAGGGTAATGATGATGAGTAGGTTAATGATGATGACTAGGGTAATGATGATGAGTAGGTTAATGATGATGATGAGTATGGTAATGATGATGATGAGTAGGGTAATGATGATGATGAGTAGGGTAATGATGATGATGAGTAGGGTAATGATGATGAGTAGGGTAATGATGATGAGTAGGGTAATGATGATGATGAGTAAGGTAATGATGATGAGTAGGGTAATGATGATGGTGAGTATGGCAATGATGATGATGAGTAGGGTAATGATGATGATGAGTAGGGTAATGATGATGACTAGGGTAATGATGATGAGTAGGGTAATGATGAGTAGGGTAATGATGATGAGTAGGGTAATGATGATGGTGAGTATGGTAATGATGATGATGAGTAGGGTAATGATGATGATGAGTAGGGTAATGATGATGACTAGGGTAATGATGATGAGTAGGGTATTGATGGTGAGTAGGGTAATGATGATGAGTAGGTTAATGATGATGATGAGTAGGGTAATGATGATGAGTAGGGTAATGATGATGATGAGTAGGGTAATGATGATGAGTAGGGTAAGGATGATGAGTAGGGTAATGATGATGAGTAGGGTAATGATGATGAGTAGGGTAATGATGATGATGAGTAGGGTAATCATGATGATGAGTATGGTAATGATGATGGTGAGTAGGGTAATGATGATGGTGAGTAGGGTAATGATGATGGTGAGTAGGGTAATGATGATGGTGAGTAGGGTAATGATGATGGTGAGTAGGGTAATGATGATGATGAGTAAGGGAATCATGATGAGTAGGGTAATGATGATGGTTAGTATGGCAATGATGATGATGAGTAGGGTAATGATGATGATGAGTAGGGTAATGATGATGACTAGGGTAATGATGATGAGTAGGGTAATGATGATGATGAGTAGGGTAATGATGATGAGTAGGGTAATGATGATGGTGAGTAGGGTAATGATGGTGGTGAGTAGGGTAATGATGATGATGAGTAGGGTAATGGTGAGGATGAGTAGGGTAATGATGATGAGTAGGTTAATGATGATGAGTAGGGTAATGATGATGAGTAGGGTAATGATGATGAGTAGGTTAATGATGATGATGAGTATGGTAATGATGATGATGAGTAGGGTAATGATGATGATGAGTAGGGTAATGATGATGAGTAGGGTAATGATGATGATGAGTAGGGTAATGATGATGAGTAGGGTAATGATGATGATGAGTAAGGTAATGATGATGAGTAGGGTAATGATGATGTTGAATATGGCAATGATGATGATGAGTAGGGTAATGATAATGATGAGTAGGGTAATGATGATGACTAGGTTAATGATGATGATGAGTAGGGTAATGATGATGAGTAGGGTAATGATGATGGTGAGTATGGTAATGATGATGATGAGTAGGGTAATGATGATGAGTAGTGTAATGATGATGACTAGGGTAATGATGATGATGAGTAGGGTAATGATGATGAGTAGGGTAATGATGATGATGAGTAGGGTAATGATGATGAGTAGGGTAATGATGATGAGTAGGGTAATGATGATGAGTAGGGTAATGATGATGAGTAGGGTAATGATGATGATGAGTAGGGTAATGATGATGAGTAGTGTAATGATGATGAGTAGGGTAATGATGATGATGAGTAGGGTAATGATGATGGGTAGGGTAATGATGATGAGTAGGGTAATGATGATGATGAGTAGGGTAATGATGATGAGTAGGGTAATGATGATGATGAGTAGGGTAATGATGATGAGTAGGGTAATGAGGATGAGTAGGGTAATGATGATGAGTAGGGTAATGATGATGAGTAGGGTAATGATGATGATGAGTAGGGTAATCATGATGATGAGTATGGTTATGATGATGGTGAGTAGGGTAATGATGATGGTGAGTAGGGTAATGATGATGGTGAGTAGGGTAATGATGATGGTGAGTAGGGTAATGATGATGGTGAGTAGGGTAATGATGATGGTGAGTAGGGTAATGATGATGGTGAGTAGGGTAATGATGATGGTGAGTAGGGTAATGATGATGGTGAGTAGGGTAATGATGATGATAAGTAGGGTAATGATGATGGTGAGTAGGGTAATGATGATGGTGAGTAGGGTAATGATGATGGTGAGTAGGGTAATGATGATCTCTCTCTTTCCGTGTCCAAGAACTAGGTTATACATTTTGCATCCAGTATTCAGCGACATGGATTGCCTTGTCATTTGCTTCCAGCATGTGCGCCTATTGCATGTTTCCTGGAAGTTGGGGCAGGTCATCATCTGTGTATCCCCATCGCTTCATATTCCTGTTGCACCGTGATACACCAGTTCAGAGTCTGTTCAGCGACTTCCATGTTGTGTATGGTAGATGATGTCCAGGATCAGGTTCCTCCCGAAGTTCCATCTCTGGGGCATGCACCAATTCGTGCCATCTCTCGATACGCCGACTTTCAGGATTTGTATGTATGTGATTGTTGTTTTTAGAAAGCTATGACTGGATTTGAGTTTTGTGTTTTGTACTTGATGTCCAAATATTGGGTGCCTTGGGTCGTGCTCCTGTTTTTCTCGTTCGATTTCTGCTGCGACGCTTCTTCGGATGTCGGGGTGTGCTATGCCAATTATGGGATACATTTTATCAATGGGGGTGGGTTGGGTTGGGGATGATGACGATGAGTAGGAGGGTGCAGATGAGTAGGGTAATGATGATGATGATGACTAGGGTAATGAGGATAAAAATGGTAATGCTGATAATGATGATCACAGTAATGATGATGATGCGTATGGTTATGATGAGGAGTAGGGTAATTATGATGAGTAGGGTAATGATGATGAGTAGCTTAATTATGACGATGATGCGTAGCGTGATGATGATGAGTAGGTTAATTATGACGATGATGCGTAGGGTGATGAGGATGAGTAGGTTAATTATGATTAGTAGGTTAATGATAATGAATATGGTAAGGCTGATGGTGATCAGTAAGGTAATGCTAATGATGATGAGTAGGGTAGTAATGATTAATATGGTAATGATGATACGTAGGGTAATGATGATTAATATGGTAATGATGATGAATTTGGTAATGATGATGATGATGAGTATGGTAATGATGATAATAATGAGTAGGATAATGAGATGGTGAGTAGGGTAATGATGAGGGTGAGTATGGTAATGATGATGATGAGTAGGATAATGATGATGATGAGTAGAGTAATGATGATAAGTAGAGTAATGATGATGATGATGATGATGAGTAGAGTAATGATGATGATGATGAGTAGAGTAATGATGATGATGAGTAGAGTAATGATGATGATGAGTAGAGTAATGATGATGATGAGTAGAGTAATGATGATGATGAGTAGAGTAATGATGATGATGAGTAGAGTAATGATGATGAGAGTAGAGTAATAATGATGATGAGTATGGTAATGATGATGATGAGTAGGGTAATGATGATGATGAGTAGGGTAATGATGATGATGAGTAGGGTAATGATGATGATGATGATGAGTAGAGTAATAATGATGATGAGTATGGTAATGATGATGATGATCAGTAGAGTAATAATGATGGTGAGTATGGTAATGATGATGATGATGAGTAGAGTAATGATGATGATGATCAGTAGAGTAATAATGATGGTGAGTATGGTAATGATGATGATGATGAGTAGAGTAATGATGATGGTGAGTATGGTAATGATGAAGATGAGTATGGTAATGATGATGATGAGTAGAGTAATGATGATGAGTAGTAGAATAATGATGATGCGTAGGTAATGATGATCATAATTGGGATGACACAATCCCTTATCCTGTGACAGCTTAAATTGCTCACGGACAATCCACACGTCTTCTTCAAATAGAACTCACATATAGTATGCTGTCCTAGAGACATCATGACACACAAGAGGATGGTATGGATGCATCTTTCGAGGGTTCACGAAGGGAGCCACTCAAGTGTGTTGATATCCCAGAGACGTATAACTCACATCTGTGTCGGCCATCTCATCATTCCTCATTCAGGCAATCATTCATGCTCATCTGTAGTAATGTACCGTCTTGTATAATCCCCCCACACACACCTCCCCTCTCTATCTTAGAAAACGTCACAAAGTAGGTACAAGGTCCTCATGCCTGCATCTCTTCGTCATTATTCGGGATAGATGATAGAGGACAGACGGCAAAGAACGCGACAAGAATATATGGACTCATGCTATGCAAGTGGATTGATGCAGCAGAGAGCGTATACTAATCGTCTGTGGATTCTACAGCTACACCAATACGGGTCCACTTTCCCCTTATTTTGGCACCTCTTCGAGGACTTGTCCAGCTTGAGTGACCCTGCCATAAGTAATGGTCCAGTCAGCATAGGTCCCTGAATCATTGAAACGCGCTAATCCTCCAACTCGACGAGGTAGGTTTACATTTATATAGACCCGGTATGGAGATAATACTATTATAATTTTCCATACATTTCTCAACAGGTGATACAAGGAAGTTGTGCATGTTGCGAGTAACTTCAGTAAGCTAAATTATTGCTATTTGAACCGCTCGGATACACGCTTCTTGCAAGTGGGCCAGCTGTGAAAGTGACTCTGTGGTTCCCAGCGAGCTACATCAATAAATTAAATAGATTATAAACAAAGCAACATATCGTAGCTATTTCAAAGACACTTTATTTTTTCAAGAACATGTTTTTCTCGTTTTCCCTCTCTCTATATGTATCCCTCGCCGTATCTCTCTCTCTCTTTCTCTCTCTCTCTCTCTCTCTCTCTCTCTCTTTCTCTCTTTCTCGTTACGTCTCTTTCGCTGTGTCTCAGAATGGAGAGACTATCTTAAACTATGGCACTTATCTTACTCTGTCTCTTGCATTCTCTCTCTTAATCTCTCTCTCTCTCTCTATCTCTCTCTCTCTCGCTCTGATACTCTATAAAGGTTTCGATCTGCGTTACCTCACTAATTGCATTTCTCTCTTCCAACCCTCCTTCCCGCGCCCTCACTCTCTCTCTCTCTCTCTCTCTCTCTCTCTCTCTCTCTCTCTCTCTCACAGTCAATATATCTCTATCCTTCCCAGTCGTTTTAAAGCTAGCAAATCTTATCTCACACACCCTCTCTCTCTCTGTCTCTCTATCTCTAACTCTTTGAACTGCCTTATTCCATTCTGCCTTTTAGTATCTTCTTTTGTCTCTCGCTTTGTCTATATGTGCATTACGTTTATCTTTGTCTCTCCATACGTCGCTCTATGACGCTTTCAGTTTTTATCTCCGCCTGCCCGCTCCAAATCCCTCACAATCTCTTTCTCCTCCACTCTTTGCCTATCTCTGCATTTATTTCAGTGAGATATACAGAGAGAAAATCAAACCAATGGTTGGTACGGACGTAAAAAAAAAAAGAAAGTTGCTACTAAAGATACAAACACAACGACTTGCCTGAATCGGATGCGACCTACTTCAGGAGGACCCATTGAGGAACGTTAGGAAGACAGAACACAGGAAAAGAAAGAAAAAGTCAGACCGAAAACTATCTTTCTGACACAAGCATGCACAGACATGGCGGTGAAAACTTACGATGACGGCTGCAAATGGCAGTCAGATATAGGAAGAAAGAATCCTGAGCTTGAAATCCAGTTGCACTGAATGACTTGCTAATAACCCTCATTATTTGCATCTGTGAATGTTGTAGTACTTACCTATCAGCTCTCGCTTCTGTGGGTGTACCATATAGTCGTAACACTTGGCCAGTCGTTTGTAGATTCCGATGTACTGGACATATCTTTGTGGAGACAAGAGAGTGTGTGCATAAATACTAGTCCAAACACATAGACACTCCCGCGCGTATACTGATTCACTCAAATACACACAGATACACACACCCACTCATGCATTACACACACTCGTACTACAGACACAATCAAATACAGACAGACGTAATAATACATACACTAACAGAAACACATGCGCAAATAAACACACTCGAACGTACAGACAGAGACAATCAGGCAGTCAGACACACACACACACACACACACACACACACACTCACAAACATACACATACGAACTAAAACAAATGTATCTACATACAGACAGTCAGGCAGACACACGCAGACAATTAGACATACATGCAGACAGAAAGACAGAAAGACACACATGTACATTGGTACGAACAGACAGACACATACTCAGAAACTCACTCACTTACTCACTCACAAACACACACACACTAAAAAATAAACACAGCACACACACACACACACACACACATACATACACACACGCACGCACCTACTAACACACACCTACCCATACACCCAAACCCACACACACACACACATACACAAAACGCACCCACAAACACACACACAAACATAAACAAACACACACACACAAAAACACACACACAAAAACACACACACAAAAACCTATACACACAGAAACACACACACGCACACGTACGCACAAGCGCACACGCACACACACATACACATAGACATACATACATACACACATATACACATACACACATGCATACATACATACATACAAACATACATACATACATACATTCATAAATACATACATACATACATACATACATACTTACATACATACATACATACATACATACATACATACATACATACATACATACTTACATACATACATACATACATACATACATACATACACACATACACACATACATACATACACACATACATGTCACTGGGTCACAACTATTCAGCTTTGCCATCAACTATCCTGTGTGACAGGTGAGATATTTTGTAAACTGCCAACCCTGCCTCAGGATCACATTAGCCCTGTCACATGACTCAGTGTTGGTTTTTTTTTTTATCGAAATGCACACATGACAGCCTCAATGGAAGCCACTTACACCGGAAGGGATATCTAACACAGACCCTGCCTCAAGCTTCAATGGCAGTTACCTATAAAAGGATACAAGACATCCTAACACAGTAACGGCAGTTACCTATAACGAACAACATACGGGATCAAGATGCTGAGCAGCGCATGAGCTGCAGTGGTCAGCGACCCATAGCTGAATGCTAGCGTCAGGGCCAGCGAACCATAGCTCCCAAGACCCTTATACACCTCCACGCGGTAATCCTGGATAACAGGCTGCAGCAGGGCAGACTGGCTAAGGAGAAGGGATCAGAGAGGGAATGCTAACCCGGTACTCAAAAAATGCTTGCTGAAGTCGGATGTGTTGGACCGAAAGGTGCAAATATCGCAGCCAAGCTGTAAACTACAACACAACGCATTCCGTTCTCTGGACTACATTCTGCTACTTACTCTTTCAGGGTTCGGTAGTGGGAGATTGAGAACGAACGAAGAAGAACAACAACATACCTTGCACAGACCATATTGAACGCCTCTTTAAGAGTCTTAGCTTCAGGTTCTGGTTTAATGGGCCTCTCGAGATTGATGACGTTGTTGAGGGCTTCCTGGGCAGCGTCCCATTTCTTTATATAATATTGTTGTGACATTTTGACGCCAGATCAGATTTATCAGCATTGAGCTGTGAGGGCGGTAATGATGCACAGAAAAACGATGTATGTATGTATGTATGTATGTATGTATGTATGTATGTATGTATGTATGTATGTATGTATGTATGTATGTATGTATGTATGTATGTATGTATGTATGTATGTATGTATGTATGTATGTATGTATGTATGTATGTATGCATGTATGTATATATGTATGTATGTATGTATGTATGTATGTATGTATGTATGTAAGTATGTATGTATATATGTATGTATGTATGTATATATGTATGTATGTATGTATGTATGTATGTATGTATGTATGTATGTAAGTATGTATGTATGTATGTATGTATGTATGTAAGTATGTATGTATGTATGTATGTATGTATGTATGTATGTATGTATGTATGTATGTATGTATGTAAGTAAGTATGTATGTATGTATGTATGTATGTAAGTAAGTATGTATGTATGTATGTATGTAAGTATGTGTTTATGTATGTATGTATGTATGTAAGTATGTATGTATGTATGTATGCATGCTCGTATGTATGTATGTATGTATATATGTATGTATGTATGTGTGTATGTTTGTTTGTGTGTATGTATGTATGTATGTATATATGTGTGTATGTATGTATGTATGCATGTAAGTATGTAATTATGTGCATATATGCGTATGTATGTGTGAGTATGTTTATGTGTGTGTGTGGTGTGTTGGAATTTATTGCATTGTATTTCATGGTATTTGTGTGTGTATGTAATATATGTATGTATGTTACTTCGATTTTATGCACGTATTTATGTATGTATGTGTGTTCATGTGTGCGTGTATGGGTCTATGTATGAATGTATGTGTATGTATGTACGTATGCATGTATGTCTTGGTGTATCTATGTTTGTATGTCACTATGTATATATTTATTTATTTGTGTATATGTATGTGTGTATAAATATTACATATATATATATATATATATATATATATATATATATATACATATATATATATAAATATATATATATTTATATATATATATATATATATATATATATATATATATATATATATATATATATATATATATATATATATACGAGGTAGCTTCAAAAAGTTCCCAGAATAGTCGACTTGTGCTAGAATGAAAGATGCTTTTATGGAGAATATTTATTTAAAAGTTGGTAGTGACCTTGACGAAATAACATGGCAGATGAGAACTTCACAAATACTCTCGAACAGGCGTTACATATTTTTGTTTGGTGTTGTGCTCGTTGTATCGTCGGAGTTGAAAATGTCCTTTATTGAACAACGTACACATGTCAAATTCTGTGTTTTGCTTGACAAGTCACCCTCAGAGACACAAACATTGCTTAATAAAGCATATGGTGATTCCGCAATGAAGAAATCGCAAGTATTTGAGTGGAACAAGCGTTTTAGTGAAAGTCTTACCGTGTTAGTGTCGATGATGATGCACGTGGTGGACCACCGTCAACTTCAATCAACAATGAAAACATTGAGCGTGCTCGAAACGTTGTGTGGGCTAATAGAAGATTAAGTGTCGAGAAAATAGCCTCAGAAGTTGGAATATCAGTTGGAAGTTGCCACATTATTCTCCACAATGAACTGCACATGCAACGTGTTTCTCAACACATGGTTCCCAAAATGTTATCTCCTGAAGCGAGATTGACCGTGGCAGGAGACCTAACCACAATGGCTGATCAAGATGGCAAAAAAAAATCACAGGAGATGAGACATGGTTGATTTGTAAACGATTCTCAGACAAAACGGAAGTCCTCTTGAATGGAAATATTCCACATCTACCCGGACACAGATATTTCGTTTGAACAAGAGCGAAGGAAAAGTTATGTTGGAAGTTTAAATTGTATATTTCCATGGTATTGTCTACCTTGATTTCATTCCTGAAGGCCGAACGGTTAAGAAGATAATGTACGTTGATATCATCCGTCGTCTAAGAGAGGCAATCAGAATAAAACGACCAGCAAAATGGTGAACAAACTGTCGGATTATGCTGTATGACAATGTGCCAGCACATCGATCCCTACTGGTGAAGCAGTACAAAGCACAATGTGATTACAATGGAACATCCTCCATATTCTCCCGACCTGGCACGGGGTGATTTCTTTCTTGTTCTCTCGACTGAAATCGGCAGCGAAAGGACAGCGAGTCAAGGATGCTGGCACGTTATCGCCAATGTGACAAGACAGGTGAGAGAAGTGTAAAAAAATGGGTTCCACAAATGTTTCCAGCAGCCGTATGCACTTTAGCATACGTGTGTATTTGCCGGAGAGAACTACTCGTACTTTGAAGGAAATGTAGTGTAGAAATTTATATTGTAACTTATTTCTATGCAATCCACTAGTTACTGGAACTACGCTTGCATCAGCGTACTGGACCTTTATTCATCGATGAATTTCTATATATCTACACCTTCGCTAATAAAGAAGAACTGGATAATATGCATCACTTACATTTAACACTTCGGAACCAGAAAATTAGAGAAAGTGTCATGTTAGAGTAGCTCTCGATGCTGAACCGGTTCACGATAAAATAATCAGCAGCAACCTATTGCTGATGCTATACAACTTCAAATCGTCCATCCTCACAATGTTGAACCACTTAATGTACTAGGGACCCATACGCTGAGAAAGTGTATGAGCTGTAGCGGTCAGCGACCCATAGCTGACTTTCAATGTTAGGGCCAGCGAACCAGAGCTGCCAAGATCTTACTGCAGCTTCGCGTGGTGATCCTGGATAACAGGATGCAGCCGTCAGACTGGCTAAGGAGAAGTGGTCGAAGAAGGACGGACGGACAGACGGACAGGCAGACAGACAGACAGGCAGGCAAGCAGGCAGGCAGGCAGGCAGGCAAGCAGGCAGGCAGGCAGGTAGGCAGGCAGACAGACAGACAGACAGACAGACAGACAGATAGATAGATAGATAGATAGATAGATAGATAGATAGATAGATAGATAGATAGATAGATAGATAGATAGATCTATCCAGTCTATTAAATCACTAACCAAATAATTTGAACTCGTCATTAATATGAAGCAAATTTGATTTTCTGTAAAACGTACAGTTCTAGAAGAATGTACAACAGATTACGCTACGAAAGGCCATCTGTTGTGTACAATTTTCTGAAACAGTAAAGTCTGAACACAGATTCGTAGATAGACACAACGACAGAAGTTGGTGAAGCGAATGACAAAGGCCTTGTGTTGACTGTCAAGACAGCGTAATTAGCATTGCTGCTGTTTCAAAAGGTTTAGTTTCCTTGCATCGCATTTACGAGTCTGTCAACCGCAATCAGTGTCTTTTGAGTTCGATCCTGTCGTGTTTTGACATTCGTGTGTCCTTATCGCTTTGGTTTAACTCTTACGAGCACTGGTCGAGTGACGTTTAGTGCGACCCTGTTGCCAACACCCGGGCAGCTTCATCGTTTCTATTTTTAGCAAGCAAGCCGGCACTGTTTCAAAATAGTTTCAACCATTGACTAAGTCCTTTTGATCGTATCAGTAGGCGTTTTCGTAAATCTTGATTTTTAAAAGTAAAGGTTTGTCCCGTAGTAGCTATTCTTCTATCAGGAATTGAAGTTGTTAGAGACTTCAGTACACAAGGCCACAGCTTGTATGAGGTAAGGAGGCCAGTTCCTTTCTTCCTCGCTGCCCTTTATTTCTCTAGTAATGTGCCAGATAACCATTTACATATGGTTCAACTGAAGGGTGACGGACGGGCGATTTAAACCAAGTACCTTTGCCGTAAAATTTGAGTGCTCTACCACATCACTAATCAGATGCTCAAAATCTTGATTAATGCTTGGCATACATATATATATATATATATTTATATGAGAATGTTTGTTTCTCTTCTTCTGCGTTCGTTCTCAATCTCAATCTACCAAGCCCTGAACAGGGCTCTGCATGTAACAGGCTGTAGCCTTGGAAACGAAATGCGTTTTGTTGCTAGTTTACAGCTTGACTGCGATATTTGCACCTTTCGGTCCAACACATCCGTATTCGGCAGTTAGAATGCTTGTATAAATGCACACATACTTATACATGTAATCATATGCACACGTGACTACATAAGCATATATCATACATAAATATAATATACATACATGCATTACTAGATACACATTTACATTATTTCACCATTGCTCAATGACAAATTCACTCATATAAAGAGCTATGTGTACACACAGGCACAAACACAGTAACGGAGAGAGAGAAAGAGATAGAGACAGACAGACAGAGACAGCAACCACAGGTCATACAACTCTGAAAGTTTGTAATTGATAAATACGAACGCCATACTTTCTGAGCTTGTGTTATTTCTCACTCACGCAGACCACGAGCTGTTACCACATGATCTTGTGTTCTGTAATAGAGTTTCATTTGATATAAACACCACTATGTCCAATATTTGAGGGCCAAATTTAGACAAGATATAGGAACTTGGTGTATGCAACATGTAAGTACGTAGTGTAGAAAATATACAAACACCAAGTATGGACATGATATAAGCCCGAAGTGTAAACAAGATGTAAGTACTTTTAGTTTAAGCAAAATATATGCGGCAATTAGAAAAGACGTTAAAGGTTAAAAAATAAGATTAACCCACAAAATGAGATCCCAAGTGTATAAAAGATTAACGGACCAAGAGAAGATATATGTAAGCACCGGATGTTGTTGTTGTTTCGAATGCCTACAATGAGTAGGTTTACTCTTTTGTGTACCCTGTAAAGGATGTTAAGGGGCAGGTATCTGTTGCTTTCCTCACATCCCGAGCGCGCTGATGAAGGCGGACCGAGGTTCTCAAGGCTGGTGTGCTATGCTTGGCTGCTTCAGTGCGTGTCTCTCACTACTACGGGAATGCCAGGCTGCCATGAAACCAGTCCCTTTCCATGAAGGGCTGGGAGGAAGCCGAGGTGAGGGTCTTGGCCAATATATTTTGCCTGACCCTGACTAACATGTCTGATCAGTATGTTGTGCCTGACCCTGACTAACATGTCTGATCAGAATGTTGTGCTTGACCCTGACTAACATGTCTGATCAGTATGTTGTGCCTGACTTTGACTAACATGTCGGATCAGTATGTTGTGCCTGGCCCTGACTAACATGTCTGATCAGTGTGTTGTGCCTGACCCTGACTAACATGTCTGATCAGTATGTTGTGCCTGACCCTGACTAACATGTCTGATCAGTATGTTGTGCCTGACCCTGACTAACATGTCTGATCAGTATGTTGTGCCTGACCCTGACTAACATGTCTGATCAGTATGTAGTGCCTGACCCTGACTAACATGTCTGATCAGTAGGTTGTGCCTGACTCTGACTAACATGTCTGATCAGTATTTTGTGCCTGACCCTGACTAACATGTCTGTTCAGTATGTTGTGCCTGACCCTGACTAACATGTCTGATCAGTATGTTGTGCCTGACCCTGACTAACAGGTCTTATCAGTATGTTCTGCCTGACTAGACGCTAGACTTCCTCCCCAAGCACCAGATGTAGACGAAATGTAAGCACCACGTGTAGACTATCTAATAAATTATAGACAAGACGCTATCACCAAGTATACACAAGACGTCATCACCAAGTGTAGACAAGACGCTATCACCAAGTATTTACAAGATGCCATCACCAAATGTAGGTAAGACGCTATCATGAAGTGTAGACAAGACACCATCACCAAGTGTAGACCAGACGCCATCACCAAGTGTAGACACAACAAAATCACCTAGTGTAGACAAGACGCTATCACCAATTGTAGACAAGACGCTCTCACCAAGTGTAGACAAGACGATATCAACAAGTGTAGACAAGATGATATTACCAAGTATAGACAAGGCACCATCACCAAGTGTAGACAAGACGATATCACCAAGCGTAGATAGGAGGCTATTACAAAGCGTAGATAAGACACCATCACCAAGTGTAGATAAAACACCATCACCAAGTGTAAACAATACACCATCACCAAGTGTAGATAAGACGCCATCACCAAGTGTAGACAAGACACCCTCACCAAGTGTAGACAAGACACCCTCACCAAGTGTAGACAAGACGCCATCACCAAATGTAGACAAGACGCCATCACCAAGTGTAGACAAAATGATATCACAAAGTGTAGATAATATACTATCACCAAGTATAGACAAGACGCCAACACCAACTACAAACAAGACGCTATCACCAAGTGTAGATACTATGCTATCACCAAGTGTAGAAAAGACGCCATCACTAAGTGTAGACAAGACACATTCACCAAGTGTAGACAATACGCTATCACCAACGGGAAGACAAGACACCATCATCACGTGTAGACAAGACGCCATCACCAAGTGTTGACAAGACGATATCACCAAGTGTAGATAAGACTCTATCACCAAGTGTAGGCAAGACGCCATCACCAAGTGTAGACAGGACACCATCACCAAGTGTAGATAAGACGCCATCACCAAGTATAGACAAGACGCTTTCAACAAGTTTAGACAAGACTCCATCACCAAAAGTAGTCGAGATGTAAGTCTCGGCTGATGGAGCTTAAGAACATGGTAGAGCAGGATATCTAATGGCAGTACCAACTAACATCAATGACAAGCTGCTGCTTTGCAGGGAGGTTGTAGGCAGCCAAAAATGAAGGAATGCGGACCCGATTTGTTACTTATTTTCGGGTTTGCATTCGTTAGCCTGTAGTTGCCTACAGCCTTCCTGCAAGGCAGCATGTTGCCTTAAATATTAGGAGAAGCACTTGGTCAGTGAGCGCGTAACAAAAATGCAACACATCTCATATCATGCAGTAGGAAACAAAAGATTCAAGGTATGGTTATCTGAATGTGCAGACCCTCCAAACTGGAAGAGTACCGGCCCTATCCCCCGAACAGGGCCACCTCAAGCTACTGTCTCCAGCACACATATTTCATGAGAGGTATGTGGCCGACGCCAACTCGCCTCGATGAGAAGCTGTACTCTGGCATTTAGACCATGAAAAAGACAGCAGAAAATGTCGAAGAATCTGGAGCCACGGTCTAAATGGACAATATTACTCTTCCTTTAATTTGACACAACAAGCGACACATACTGACATCGAAACAGATACGCCAGTCATTGAAAATGAGAATAGTTAGGTGTTATATATACTCGTCACTACTTTATGGTGCAGAAACATGGTCACTGAATAGGAAGTTAGAAAAGAGTATTGAAACCTCCGAAACATGGGTATATAAAAGATATCACATTTCTTGGAAAGAGAAGAAAACAAATGTAGAGGTATTGGCAGAGCTGAAGGTGAAAAGAGAATTTCTGACCGAAATCAAGGTTAGACAGTTAAATTATTTTGGCCATGCAACAAGACATACCATACCTCCTTGTTGAAAACCCTAACAGGGAGTAAGTTGGAAGGCAGTCGTTCCAGAGGCAGACAACGTTATAAGTGGGTGGATATCATTAGAAGATGGACTGGAAAAGCCTGTGAAATTACACTATTATGGCAAGAGATAGAGTACACGGGATGTCCATTTCAGCCGACTTTCGATGAGGTGATGACACTTGAACTGAATTGAATTTGACACATGTCTATAACAAATAACGTTCTGCAAGTTATTGAACGCTTATACTACAAGAGATACATGTCCTTTCCTACCTTCCATTTTGATGTTTGAGTCTGACGTCACAGGAAACGCATCATGAAGATATGTGTGGTGTGAGATTGCAAATGACGAGACTTTGGGGAAATGCAGAGACTACACAAACTGAGGAAACTAAAGCAGAATATCAGGAAAACAACAAGTTTAAATATTGAGAACCTGTGTATTTCCCATGGCGGCATACGGCTGCGAAACAGGGACAGTTTTTCATGTCTCAAAAATGAGAATCGAGTCCTTGTCAAAATGTTATAGAAAGGTCTTCAGAATACAATGGATCAAGACAAAAGAAGAAGACAGACATTCGGCAAGAGTTGGGCATAAATATGAATTGGTTCATAAATTCAATCATGAACATAAAACTGTAATACGTTGGCCACATACAAAAACACAACCGGCCTTGAGAGAAAGGTAATAAAAAATATGATGCCGATCAAGAGAGGCAGAGAAAGGTCATGGAAGGCAGGATGCCGATCAAGAGAGGCAGAGAAAGGTAATCGAAGGTATGATGCCGATCAAGAAAGGCAGAGAAAGGTAATGGAAGGTATGATGCCGATCAAGAGAGGCAGAGAGAGGTAAGGGAAGGTATGATGCCGATCAAGAGAGGCAGAGAAAGGCCAAAACGGCGATGGCACCAAGATGTCAAGGAACGCTTGGGCTCTGGAGTAGATTGGAGGTTTTCCAAGAGATCGAGGAACAAGCTATGAGATATCCTGGACAACTAAGGAGTGCAAGGACAATTATTAAAAAATATAATAGAAATTTTTAAAAATAGCTAAAGTACTGCGAGAACACTAAGACTCTCTAAGTGGTTTGCAGTTAAGGAAAGGCCTTTTCCAGTCCATCTCCTGATGTTATCCACCCACTTAAAACGGTCTCTGCCTCTTGAACGACTGCCTTCCGCCCTACTCTCGAGTATGATTTTAAACAAGGAGGTATGTCTTGTTATATGTCCAAAATAACTCAACTTTCTTACCTTGATTTCGGTCATTAATTCTCTTTTCAGCCCAAACTTTTTCAATACCTCCGAATTTGATTTCGTCTCTTTCCAAGATATGCGACCCAATCGTCTATATAACCACATTTCGAAGGCTTCAATACTCTTTTCCAACGTGTTATGCATTGTCCATGTATATATAACACCTGACAATTCTCATTTTCAAATTCTGATTTATCTGTTTGGATGTCAGAAAGTGTCGCGTGTTGTCGAATATCATCTTAGCCATAGATATTCTCTTTCTGATTTCTTTTTCACACCTGCCTTCTCCCGTTACAATATAACCTAGATAGGAGAAACTCTGTACCTATTCAAGTAGTTGATCTTTTATTTTTATTTGCATACATGGTTTTTTGTCACTTTCCTCAATTATCATAGTCTTTGTTTTCTTTATGTTTATGTCTGATTCAAACTCTTGACTTATTGTGTATAAATTCTTGCTTACATTTTACATCAAAACTGTATCATCCGCATATCTAAAATTATTCATTGTCACTCATCCAGTGATAAGCCCTGGTATCGCCTCAATCTGTTTGCATATTTGTTCTGTGTAGATATTAAAAAAACAAGAAGATAATGCATATCACTGTCTCCCTCCTTTTTTGTTCATCTATATTTGGAGAGCATACTTACGTGATTTTACTGTAGCAGTTTGTCCCGAGTACAGATTACTGAGTAGTCTTATGTCTTTACCATCTAGACCCATTTCTTGAAGACATTTCATTAATTTCTCATGTTGGACTGGCAAAAGCCTTCTGGTAGTCTATAAAGCAAATATAAATGTCATTATGTATTTCTATATATTTTGCTGTCAAAGTTCGCAAACAGAAAATTGCACCCCTTGTTCCATGAAACTTTCGAAAACCAAATTGTTCTTCTGAAACTTCCCTCTCTATTTGACCTCTTACTCTCTTGTATGATCTTGAGTAGTATTTTAATTGTGTGACTCATTAGACTTATTGTTCTAAAGTCTGAACATTCTGTTGCATGTGGGTTTTTTCTGGATTGTTATAAACGTAGATGTTTTCAGGTTCGTTGATATGCATCCAGTATCTTATATGTCATTACACAGATCAGTAAGAATATCTATTCCAAATTCCTCTAGGACCTCTATATATTTCTATGTTTATGGAGTCCGGCTCTGTTCCTTTCACTTTTCTCATAGTTTATAGTTTTTATCTCATTTACCACCTCTGATCTGACGATGCTAGGTCCTTCATTATTATGAGATGATGGTTTGGCTCCGAGACTGTCCTCAAAAAGTTCCCTCGTATATTCCAGCCATCTGTTTGATATGGCATTCTCATCCATTAAAATGGCACCATTATTATCTCTGATGCATCCTCCACTCTGGGTTACATGTGTCATGTTCGTTGTTTTCTTTATTTCCAAATGCATTTCTTTAATTTAATGTTTTGTCCCATGTCTTTAATTATCTTGCATTTTTCTTCCAACAACTGTTCTGTTGCCAGCCTGCACCATTGTCCATATCACTTTCTCTAGTGATGAATAAGCGGAGGTGTTCTTATCCTTCTTTCTATCTGCCATTTTAGTTAAGGTTCCATCTACCATCCATTCTTGGTTGTTCCTAGGTTCTTTATCTGGTAACGATTAATTTTGCTATTTAGATATTGGTTTTTTATACATTCTGAATTAACGTTTATTTTCCTATCTGTGTTTCCTTCCTTGTCCTCTGATTGTAAGTTTTTATACACGTTCTTTATTTGGAAAAGGGAAACTAAAGCGGAGAAACTTTGCAGAAATAGCCAAAAGCAAAGATTAGCGAAGACCCTATGAACACCATAACAACACCAAAGCCCATCTCTACTGTACGCAAACCCACCTGGAAGCAGCATATCATTCCAGAGGTGGTAGAAAATATACCAGGTATTGGAAACAAGAACAGCAAGACTGGAAAAGAAAAAAGAGACATAAAATCTACCCAAGCATGGACTGGACCCATGCATACACCGACGGTTCTGTAAGAAACACAACACAGAATGGAGAAGGAGGGGTATTCCGGAGCCTAACAAATGGTAGAAAAATAACACTGTCAGTGGCAACTGGAAAATTCTCAAGCAATTTCAGAGCGGAGGCAGAGGCACTGAAGGCTGCAGTAAAAGCTATGCTGACAGGTGAAAGCAATGAAATCCAGATGTCCTGTTTACAGATGCCCTGGTCGTGGTTACAGCACTAAAAAGCGAGAAAAATACAGAACTCAATGATTTAAGAGCAGTACTCTGTCAATTACGCCAGCAGTCCGCACCAAAAAGAGTAGTGGTACAGTGGGCTCCATCCCACTGTAACATTCAAGGCAACGAGGAGGTAGACAGACTGTCAAAAGAAGGTGCAAGATTACCACAACCAGATGCTAGTGTGACCTACGAAGAGTCCAAAAGGTTTATTAGAACCAGATACATGGCCAAATGGGAAACAGAACATACTGGCTACACAAAAAATTATGCCTATTACTAGTTGAACAGAAGAGCAGGTCGTGGTCTTCAGACTCCGCACAGGCCACAACAGACTGAGGTACCATCTATTCATTACACTGAAGATAGGTGGCACTGACAATGCACCTGTGGTACAGGGAAAATGACCGCTGAACATCTGCTGCAAAATTGCCCTACATACGAGGACAAGAGAAAGCAGATGTGGCCATCACCAGTGCCAACACTATACAACGTAGATGTTTTCAGGTTCGTTGATATGCATCCAGTATCTTATATGTCATTACACAGATCAGTAAGAATATCTATTCCAAATTCCTCTAGGACCTCTATATATTTCTATGTTTATGGAGTCCGGCTCTGTTGCTTTCACTTTTCTCATAGTTTATAGTTTTTATCTCATATGGCAGTGTCGACAGCCTCAGGATGACCGCTGCTTTCTTCGAACAAATTCAAGTTGACGTCTGACAGCCTACGAAGAAGAAGATGCACGTTCTTTACTGCTACCTGGTACTTTTGTCGTATATCTGACTGTGTTATAGCTAACCTGTATTAAGTGTCTTTATTCCTTTATTCATTGTATACATGGATCAAATAATAACTGAAGCAAAACCAGAAACAACCGCAATGAACGAGCTCCTTTTTGCAGATGATCAGAGTCGCCATTATTTAGATGAACAAAACCTCCAAAAACATATTAATGCCCTTGACAGTGCCTGCGATAGATATAAGATTAGGATTAATACAGCAAAAGACTGGGGCAAGGAAAATCAGCAGAATGGAGAAAATAATAAATAAACAGGTAAAAAGCGCCGAACAAACTAGTCAGTGAATTCAATTACTTGGGCATCGTGTTCATACAAGATGGGAGGTGTGACAGACAGGTGGAATCAGGAACACATAAATCTAATACGGTTTCATATCAGTTCTCACACCATTACTAAGACACAAAACACAAACACAGTCCAATTTGCATAGTCTCGGTATAAACTACGACACAACGTCCTTTCCAGAACGAACACCGAAGAATATTGAGGAACTCCCCCATACATCCACGTCGTCTACTTAGAAACAGACTGTCTTACAACAACCTGACCAACGAGGTATTGATATGCACTAAGAAAATATAATTTCACTACAGCCAGGACAGCCCAGTGCCACTTTTTTATGGACTCCTTACACAATAGGAAGAGCAACTGTAACGTTCTCAAACATCAGAGTTAACACTGTAACATTCAACACTCTAAGCTCCAGATAACAACAGCAACATAGATTCATATCATCAAATGGACTTTAACAACAAATAACGAGATTTTAAACATTCTGCACAAAAAAAGTTTTTTCTGACAGAAAAGACAAAAAATTGATCAGACTCGATCAGATCCCCATTCTGCACGTCAATCGATGTAAGTGTGGTCGCCCACGAGTCATGCACACCGTGTTTGGCAACCGTGTCAATCTGCCATTTCCTGGTCCCTCGTCACCAGCTAATCTCATTACAATCGATTGCCTTCTGGTTCCGTTGGCAGTCTAGATTTTCTGTGTCCGCTTCTCCGGTTTTCGGGGTTCTGGAGGATTTCCTCCTCCCGCTTGAGGCGATCATCTAAGTCAGTTAGACGGTGGCTGATTGACAAAGTGGGGTACTGCCTTGCGTTAAGATCTGTCTCATCTTGATGACGACTGTGTTCGGCAGCTTTGTTCTATTTTGAATAGGGGATTCTTTTTCTCCAAGTCACTCATCTGTCTCTTCACTGCTCCCTCCAATCAGCTTCGTGTGTAAACTTGTCTTACCACTGAAAGCAATGCATTTTGTTCTTGAATTTGGTAATGAAACCCGGTAATGCTATTTAGATACTTAGTTTTTAGTCTGCCTGTACTTCTACGGGGGCAGATGCCCCTGTGCAGTTCCCATCCCTGCTGGTATGATCTAGATGTAGTCGGGAGGAGGGTTTCCTGCTAGGCTCGAGCAGCGGAACACTCCGTTGGTGTTAGGACAAGCGCTTACGAAGGGTAGTTTACCAATGTGCGAGTCCATTTTAATAGACTCGAACACTTGAGCAAAGTACATCCGCAACTTGTTAGGCGCCATCTATGCTGCTCTAAACAAACCACCTAATCATGGCCGGTGATATGCCATGTCACACAGTTAGTCGTCTCTTACGACATGCTCTCTGTGAGGCCGTGGTACTATCCTTGTTCTTGTTGTACACAACGACCCGGCAAACCACTCGGACTATTCAGATACAACGGATTCAAAGCTTAAGGCAGACAACGACAAAAGTGGCTTACCTAAATATCTGAGGCGGTCAATGTTACTGTGCACCCACACGCTAACAGGCTCGTTCTAGAGACCTCTCCATAACCTGACGCTGAAGCATACAGACAGGCTCGCTCTAGAGACCTCTCCATAACCTGACGCTGAAGCATACAGACAGGTTCGCTCTAGAAACCTCTCCATAAGGCTCGCTCTAGAGAACTCTTCATAACCTGACACAGAAAGGCATACAGGCGGGCTCGCTCTAGAAATCTTTCCATAAGGCTCGCTCTAGAGATTTCTTCATAACTGACGCTGAAAGGCATACAGACGGGCTCGCTCTAGAAATCTCTCCATAAGGCTCGCTCTAGAGATTTCTTCATAACCTGACACAGAAAGGCATACAGACGGGCTCGCTCTAGAAATCTCTCCATAAGGCTCGCTCTAAAGATTTATTCATAACTGACGCTGAAAGGCATAACAGGAAAAGCGATAAAAAGAAACAAGAAGGGGACCCCTGTAATCTTGCTGTATGTCTCGGAAGACAGTTATTATAATCATATTTGCTCACAATAAGCGAAGATGCGGCAGTATCAGATTTGCGCTGCCAGATACGATCTTACCTGACCTTATAGTCTCAGTCCGACAAGATCTGGAGAGACGTATGAGAAGTCAACTGTCAAGTCATAGTTAGTTCCGTTAATTTGAGCAACTCGCTTTCTCTCTGCGATGAAATTTCGCTCGACGAACTGAGAAACTTGTGTTATGATCGCGCGTCACATAGTACTGTTCTGTGCAAGCGTCTCACAAGAGCTGGCCTTGATGTTGAAACTGTTCAAAGACATTTTTTAACAGTCTTTAAAACGTTTCTTCTGGACTGCCTCTTCTAAGGCCTTTGTACAACAGTTGCATTGGATAAACCTGTCAGACATGTAAAAGACTTTATTGGGAATCACCTGTCAGACATGTAAAAAGCTTTATTGGGAAACACCTGTCAGACATGTAAAAGGTTTTATTGGGATACACCTGTCAGACATGTACGAGGCTTCTCAGTGGCGATCCCCAACTCGCTGGCTAGACTGTAACATACCATGTCTCCAGGAATGCGATGAGGAAATGAGGTTGGGATCTTGGTCTATATGTTTCATCTCACTCTGACAAGATTTAGGCGTTCTTCTGTGTGTTTCACCTGCCGAGAGGTGATGATCTTGGTCTGTATGTTTCATCTCACTCTGACAAGATTTAGGCGTTCTTCTGTGTGTTTCACCTGCCGAGAGGTGATGATCTTGGTCTGTATGTTTCATCTCACTCTGACAAGATTTAGGCGTTCTTCTGTGTGTTTCACCTGCCGAGAGGTGATGGTCTTGGCCTGTATGTTTCACCTGAACCTAACGTGAGGTAGGGTCTTGGTCAGAATTTTTCACCTGACCTTGATTGTAAGTATCTGCTCCCGAATATAGCATCATCTTCATCATCTAGTTGATCAGTCGGGAGACTGGTTGTAAAGTTGTCTGAATAAGTTTCTCCATCTGACCCTCTCCTCTGGCTGATTCTTCCTAAGACTGGTTGTAAGGTTGTCTGAATATGTCTCGCCATTTGACCCTATCCTCTGGTTGATCCGTCCTAAGACTGATTGTAAGGTTGTCTGAATATTTCTCGCCATTTGACACTATCCTCTGCAATTCTCTTCATTGCAGTAAAAGTTCGTACTTTAATGTCACTAGTGGTCTGGGATGTAAATGTGAGTCTTGGTCGCCCAGGTCCTCTGTTCCATTGAATCTTGCCCTCTAGTATCTTCTGTAGAAGACTTTCATGTCTCATATTGTGACCCAGCCAACTTAACCGATGTTTTTTTATCATATGCAATATTTGTCTTTGTGCGCCCACTTCAGTGAGTACAATGTCATTAGATCTTTTTTCTGTCCAACTCCCTCTTTCCATTCTACGGTAGCACCACATTTCAAACGCTTCCAATCTCTTTTCATCCTTTTTTGCCATAGCCCATGGTTCTAGCTCGACAGTGCAATTGGCCAAATATGAGTGGCAATTATTTTTTAAATCAGTTCTATCCTGAAATTCTTTGAGTCTAACAATGTATGCTTCTTTCTAACGATTTATTTGCCATTGCAATACTTGGCTTAATTTCTATTTCATTGCCGGCATCTTCTGTTATGGTGTGCCCCAAATATGTAAACCTCTGTACTTGCTCGATTATTGCTCTATTGATGATAATATTTATTTGCCTATGATGTTTCAAAGGTCTTTGTCTTCGATGTGTTTATTTTCATAAATTTATAATATAGGAAATGATTTCAAAACATGTAGACATATTGACACTCCGCAGGCTTTTGTCTGTGTGAATAACGGCCGGCGCATGTTATGAGTGGGAGAGTCCTCTACTGTAGTTACGTGGATGCTAATAATCTACAGGTCTGACTGCTTCTTTGCTCTTTCCTCTCAGTTTACGTCAACTTTTATTGAAATGCCAGAATGCTGCTGTCGTTTCTAGTCCCCATTTAGTTTTACAGCTTAGAATAAAACCTTCTGAAAGGAAGCAAGTCCGGGTATTAGATAGCACACAAGGGGACATAAATCTATCACGGTGTACTTCATAGCCCGCATTTCCTTGTCAATTCCAGTTTGGTAATGCTGGTAATGGAAGGTCCAAATCGTGAATAGGCTTCATCGTCCCCGGGGATTTCCCCTATAAATTTTGAAAGGGTGTCGTCTATTGGGGTGATAAATCGTTGCAAGTGTTTGAATTTGCCTGTCAAGTCGAGACAACCGCGGTCCACAATCCTGTTCAGCTTTGTGTTCTTGCCGCAGACAAACCCAGTTGACTACAATATCGCGACGCGTTTACAGCTGTTGTATATCAGCACGGACAGCTGAGCGGCTCTGACTTGACGTGTAATCGTTATTCTTGCCGTCAACTGTGAAGCCGGCTACTGGTGCAAACAGAATCCAAAGTGTACCAACATATTTTCAAGTTAGGTGGAAGTCCAGTATCATAGTGGTTGAGTAGTCAAAGCGCTGATCTGTCACGGATCGATCCACAATCTCGTCACGCTTCTTTCAAGTAAATGTCTAACCGACCTTCAGATAACGAAATAAATAGATGAGGAAAGGTCCTGGAAGCCTTATCTCAGAAGAAGCCCCAGCGTCAGAAAGTGTAGTAAAGACAATAACATTTTAACTCTGACGACAGTGTTTATATGCAGTACGACAATGTCTACTGTTTATTTATTTTTTATTTATAAAATTATAAAAAAAGTTTTTGTGCTTAATTAGAAAGTCAAATCCATTGTAATGTACAGCTTTTAAAATCTACTTAGAAAATAGAACGTCTCAGAGACAAGAAGAAGTCATTCAAGTGGTCTGCATGTCGTAAGAGGCGACTAACTGTGTGATACCGGCCATGGTTAGGTGGTTGGTTGAGAGCAGCATAGATGGCGCTTATTGGCTGCGGATCCATTTTGCTCTACTGTTGAACCTTCCATGTTTGTATTTCTACCTCTTATTATATATCAATGTTTATATCCTTTCTACTATTCTATATCAACGTTTATATCCTTTCTACTATTCTATGTCAACGTTTATATCCTTTCTACTATTCTATGTCAACGTTTATATCCTTTCTACTATTCTATGTCAACGTTTATATCCTTTCTACTATTCTATGTCAACGTTTATATCCTTTCTACTATTATATGTCAACGTTTATATCCTTTCTACTATTATATGTCAACGTTTATATCCTTCCTGTGATAGCAGTTTAATGTTTATATACTGTCTCTTAGGTACAAAATGTGGATTTCATAACTTACATGTGGATTAACTCTTCAAGATTGCTTCATGTTCCAGACTTAAGTTTCATGCATTTAGCTCTTCAAACTGTCTTAAGTGTTAAAGATATATTGGTCTGTCGTAAGTAACGGATCAGTTCATCTGTCGTGAGAAAATACATTTTAGCCTGTCGTAAGTAAAGATATGTTGGTCTGTCGTAAGTAAAGATATGTTGGTCTATCGTAAGTAAAGATATGTGGGTCTGTCATAAGTAACGAATCTGTTGGTCTGTCGTAAGTAAAGATATATTGGTCTGTCGTAAGTAACGGATCAGTTGATCTGTCGTGAGAAAATACATTTTAGCCTGTCGTAAGTAAAGATATGTTGGTCTGTCGAAAGTAAAGATATGTTGGTCTGTCGTAAGTAAAGATATGTTGGTCTGTCGTAAGTAAATGATCTGTTGGTCTGTCGTGAGTAAAGATATGTTGGTATGTCGTAAGTAAAGATATGTTGGTCTGTCGTAAGAAAAGATACGTTGATGTGTCGTGAGTAAAGATATGTTGGTCTGTCGTGAGTGAAGATATGTTGGTATGTCGTAAGTAAAGATATGTTGGTCTGTCGTGAGTAAAGATATGTTGGTCTGTCGTTAAGTAAAGATATGTTGGTCTTTCGTAAGTAAAGATATGTTGGTCTGTCGTGAGTAAAGATATATTGGTCTGTCGTAAGTAAAGATATATTGGTCTGTCGTAAGTAACGGATCAGTTGATCTGTCGTGAGAAAATACATTTTAGCCTGTCGTAAGTAAAGATATGTTGGTCTGTCGTGAGTAAAGATATGTTGGTCTGTCGTAAGAAAAGATATGTTGACGTGTCGTGAGTAAAGATATATTGGTCTGTCGTTAAGTAAAGATATATTGGTCTGTCGTAAGTAAAGATATGTTGGTCTGTCGTAAGAAAAGATATGTTGATGTGTCGTGAGTAAAGATATGTTGGTCTGTCGTGAGTGAAGATATGTTGGTATGTCGTGAGTGAAGATATGTTGGTATGTCGTAAGTAAAGATATGTTGGTCTGTCGTGAGTAAAGATATGTTGGTCTGTCGTTAAGTAAAGATATGTTGGTCTTTCGTAAGTAAAGATATGTTGGTCTGTCGTGAGTAAAGATATATTGGTCTGTCGTAAGTAAAGATATGTTGGTCTGTCGTAAGTAAAGATATGTTGGTCTGTCTTGAGTAGAGATATGTTGGTCTGTCGTGGGTAAAGATATGTTGGTCTGTCGTAAGTAAAGATATGTTGGCCTGTGGTAAGTAAAGATATGTTGACCTGAATATAGACGCTGTTAATGTACTGGTGCGTTATATCACGCTCAAATCTACCCTGACAAATAAACAGTTTGACCTAATACAAATATTACAGAAAAACACTTCTGTAACTAGATACAATTTATCTGAACGAAAAATAGAGAAGGATAAAAGGAATTCAGTTAACATGAAAATAAGTGTTTTGTGAAACATGGACATGTTTATTTTAAAGTTTCATTGATCAGACAGATAAGATAACAATCAAGGATGCAGTTCCCAGCAAACAGCTCCAAAATAAATCATAACTACAACAGTTAATCAAGCAAGGCTTACGTGAGCATCACAGTGAGAAAGCATTAATTTGGCATCCACAAAAAGTTCCGTCTCATATTTCGTCAGAGACGATATTTTGCACTTATCACCGGATTATTTTATGGTTCAGCAAAATGTATCCAAGGGCGATCATATATCACCTTGTCGGGTTTGAAAAAGGTTACCTGTTCTGATCTGGGAAATAGCTTTCACTATCCTTGACACTTATACGTTGAAACTATTTTCGAGATCTTACAGGTCTTATAGACGCTGTTAACTCTGATACAAAATTAGGTCTGTAGTCAGCCGAAGTGGTTTCTGCAGAACTCAGAGCCCACTCTGGAGCACAGTAGCAGCTCCACACTTCACTCATCGAATAGAGACCTCCTGGACTATTGTCCGCTCGTTGTCAGCACTCGTTGTAGCTGCACTATAACTTTCGTGTCCTTGTAACGAACAAGCTAGTCACCCACTGGACAAACCGTGACAGAAATTACAATCTTATTCACCTAACTGGTTCCAACAATATGCGTACGTATTAAATAGTGGCTGCTGTATTAGAGGCACTAATAGTTGTTGCCTTGGTTGTAACAGTCGAATTAGTACTAATTGTTGGATTTGTAGTAGCATTAGTAATAGTAGTTATTGTAGCGGCTTTGTTAGAAGTACCGACAGAAGTAGTAGCAGTATTACTTGTAGTAGCTGTAGTAATAGAAGTAGTTTTTCTAGATTACCTATATTAGATGCCTGCAGTCTGAGAAGACAACTGTTTTTGTATGTAGTTGCCTTTCTTTGTCAAGTATTCTCAGTGATCACATAATGACCTTTTTCAGCTCTGATTTTTGTGGATTTCTCTCTTGTGAAAGCATCTTCTGTTATATTTCCAGATGCGAGTTCTAATTTAAACCTCACAGCGGGTATATTCTTTAATAATGTGACTCAAATATTAAAACCTCCGCACTTGTTCGATAATCTGTCCCTCGATGCTGATTTAAAATCTCTTATTTTGTTTGCCTTTACCGTCGCTTTTGTTTTACTAACATTTATCCTCATTCTTAATGTATTGACAGCTGTTTGGCTGATCATGGTAAGTAGTTTTCGTAAAGATGTATCTGTTTCTTCAATGATGTCACATTCGCTCACCATTTACATTGACCATTACGGTGTAGTTTCTAGGCACTTCTTCCATCAATAATCACCTCCGAATACAGATTAAATAATCTTGGGGATAATATATATCTTTTTCTCACCCATTTCTTTATTTCGACTGGGTTTATTTTTCCCTCTATGAGTCGTATATTCGCTGTTTGGTTTTAATACAAGTTCAGTATCAGTTTAATAATATGACTATCTCTATCCACCTTTAGCTGTTCTAAAAGAGGGACAAGTTTATTCGAAGGCACTATGTCATAAACCTTTTCATAGTCAATCAAACAAATAAAAAGATATCTATCCTCTTCTACCATTTTCTCTACAAGAAATCTCAATAATCCCACTGCATTTCTAGTACCTCTATCCTTGCGGAACACAAACGGGCTTACATTTAGTATATTCTGTCCTCGTATCTATTCATCTCCTAATTATCTTCAGTAGAATGTTGGGAAGCATGGGATGTTAGGCTGATCGTATAACATTGGCTGAAATCAATCGGATTTTACTTTTTAGATATTTAGGATGATTACTGATGTTGTATGATATGTTGGTCATATTCTATCTTGGTAAATATTGATCACATGTTGAAAAGTAATTTGTGTTGAGTTTTACCTGCTGATCGATGAGTTCAGTGGTTATATCACCTATTCCTGGTGCTTTGTTATGCGAGATGGAGTATACAGTTGTGCCAAACTTCTCTCTCGTGCTATTTTACATTTCCTGTCTACTTCATTTTTCATTCTGTTATAACTGGTCCTTCCACGCTCATTATTTGTGTACTTCTACTGACGCATTTCTTCCATCATGCTCAGTATTTCTGCAGTCGCCCAAGGTTTCCTGTGTTCTACTTTCCTTCTTCCTATTGTTGTTCTGCTGCAACCGTTATTTGCCAACTATAAATTTCCACTGGCGTCTTGTGTCTTTAGAGGCACGTGGCTGTATTGTAATACTACTACCTTCAATTGAAAGTTAGCCTTTGTTACAAAGTAGTGATGTTACATTTGGAACAAGTGCATTAATAAATGGTTTCAAGCTGGTATCTCATTTAGTGTAGGGTTTTTTTTTAAGCGATCTAGGACCTATTTATTATCTTGCCCTCGTGCAATGTCGAAGGTTTTTTTGTTGTTGTGTTACTTGTCGGCTCTGTAATGTATGCATGTCCTAGTGCTGTCCTGAAATGTTGTGCTGTTATTTCCTCTACGCTTTCATTTGTGCTTGTCTTTCTTGATGCCACATGAATCCAAAATGTTACAGCCCTGAAAATTAAGTGCTAGCATCGGGTGTGGTTTGACCTTGACCTACGTGTGACTTAATGATTCAAAATGTAGTGTAACATCGCTTAAGCGAAACGAAATATGTGTCTGGGCTCCGTGACAGTGGGCGAAACACATTATCTGTCTGCAACGTGTGATAGAGATAATGCTGACAATAAATCAATGATTTAACTGGTTGGAGTATGATCGTTTGATGTCAATCGTGGTTTATCTGCTGCTGGCTGTTAATATGATTTATGTGATCAAATTGCTGGTAACGAATGACTGTTTGTTGCACGCTAGATTACGTGGGAACGGCACTTGTGTGATAAATCTAAAAACTTACAGGATAAAGCAGCGGCTCTTAACATGTGGTCCTCTCAAGGCGCCCGCGAAGTCCTGAAAAATGTTATGAGCTTTTACGTTTAAAATAAAAAATATAAATACAAACAATAGAAAGACAGAAACAACGACAAATACAGCAGAAGTTAATTTAGGCAATGTTCAAACAAATAAAAGAATGCCGATTAAACAGACGGCTTTGCGTGAATTTGAGCGGGAAAGTCAAGTGGTAGGAAATCACAACAGAACTGTCGCCCGTGATTGCTGACTTCTGAGAACACTGAACCGAATATCAAAAGATCGTTTATCATAAACAATAAGTATAGTAACCATTTGAAAACGTAAAGTTAGAACTCAAAATACTAGTTTCAACTTTTAACTCCGATATCGCAAGGCTTGTACGTGAAATGCAGTGTCTGCCTTCTCGTTAAAGATCATCAACAGTTCAACTGAACTTGCAACCAATTTAGACACTGAAGTAGGACCGTCATGTAAACCTCAGATGGTTTAAATAAACACAAGAGAGTACGGGTTGTCGAGTAACACTGATTCAGAAGGATTGATATCGTTGTATTTAGAGTGAACATCATTTGGCACAGCCTCTCTCTCTCTCTCCCTCTCTATCAACTATCAACTATAAACTTTTATTAAAATGTGGTTTATGCTTAACAACTGATGACGCTTTCCTAGTAAGTGTAAATATGGATATATAATAAAACAATTTACTAGTGTCAGTTACAGATGGGGAGGATTTATTCGAATTGGACGGCAAGAGCAAGGTCTACTTGGTGTTATTGTTTATTGACAGCACAGTTATATTACGTGTTCTTGTTTATTGACAGCACAGTTACATTACGTGTTCTTGTTTATTGACAGCACAGTTATATTACGTGTTATTGTTTATTGACAGCACAGTTATATTACGTGTTATTGTTTATTGACAGCACAGTTATATTACGTGTTATTGTTTATTGACAGCACAGTTATATTACGTGTTATTGTTTATTGACAGCACAGTTATATTACGTGTTCTTGTTTATTGACAGCACAGTTATATTACGTGTTCTTGTTTATTGACAGCACAGTTATATTACGTGTTCTTGTTTATTGACAGCACAGTTATATTACGTGTTCTTGTTTATTGACAGCACAGTTATATTACGTGTTCTTGTTTATTGACAGCACATCTCATTTAACATTCTGAACTGTAGGCATTGTTTCCTATTGCAAAAGCACAAATAATTCATTTATCAAAATTTTCAAAAATGGAATATTTTTTTTAGGTCCGCGGCAACAAAAGATATTTAAAGCGGTTCGGCGGTAGCGTAAAGATTGAGAACCGCTGGGATAAAACAGTGATTCTCTTCATAAGAATAGCTGGGATAAAGCAATGATTCTCTTCATAAGAATAGCTGGGATAAAGCAATGATTCTCTTCATAAGAACAGCTGGGAAAAAGCAATGATTCTCTTCATAAGAACCGCTGGGAAAAAGCAATGATTTTCTTGATAATCTGCACAATTATTCTTATTTTAATCTAGTTTTACAGACTAAAATTAGAATAATTGTTCAGTTTTTAAAGATATTAAATTTAAGACAATAAATTAATTAATAAATAGAAGAAGAAGCAGTTACGTAGTGAAGCCAAGGTTTGTCCCATAGTAGTTATACTACTGTCAGGGAGTGAAGTTGTAAGAGACTCCAGTATGCTAAGTCAAGGTTTGTCCCATAGTAGTTACACTACTGTCAGGGACTGAAGTTGTTAGAGACATCAGTATACTATAGTCCGTCTTTTAATTCATGAACAAGGTCCGAAGCAATTTTTTACTAAACTGAATGTCAGATCCAGATGATTTTTAGCATGCAGCTTTAGAATGTCCATGACGCTAAAACATTGACAATATTTAGTCCATAGATTTTAAGGCATTTGCACATCGGCGAATTCTTTTGATCTTTTAGGACCATTGCCCTGCCGAAGACGGATGTATCGGACCGAAAGGTGTAAATATCGCAGCCAAGCTCTAAACTAGCGACACAACGCACTCCGTTCACCGGACTACGTCCTGCTACTTGCGAAGTCCTGTTCAGGTCTTGATAGGCGGAGATTGAGAACGATCGCAGAAGAAGAAGAAGTAGAAGGACCATTGCAAAGAAATGACATTAAATGTAATATTTTACAGTACGCAGCTGAAATTTTCTCAACACTTTGTTCATAAGCGCCTCTCTTTAATGTCTTGATAGATCAATTGATTGTTTGTATTGCTTTTTATGTACAATAACATGTCTGACCAGAATGTTTTCTCTGACCCTGACTAACATGTATGACCAGTATGTTTTCTCTGACCCTGACTGACATGTCTGATCAGTATGTTTTCTCTGACCCTAACTAACATGTTTGACCAGAATGTTTTCTCAGATCCTGACTAACAGGTATGATCAGAATGTTTTCTCTGAGCCTGACTAACATCTATGACCAGTATGTTTTCTCTGACCCTGACTGACATGTCTGATCAGTATGTTTTCTCTGAGCCTGACTAACATCTATGATCAGTATGTTTTCTCTGACCCTGACTAACATCTATGATCAGTATGTTTTCTCTGACCCTGACTAACATGTTTGACCAGAATGTTTTCTCAGATCCTGACTAACATCTATGACCAGTATGTTTTCTCTGACCCTGACTGACATGTCTGATCAGTATGTTTTCTCTGACCCTGACTAACATCTATGACCAGTATGTTTTCTCTGACCCTGACTGACATGTCTGATCAGTATGTTTTCTCTGACCCTGACTGACATGTCTGATCAGTATGTTTTCTCTGACCCTGACTGACATGTCTGATCAGTATGTTTTCTCTGACCCTGACTGACATGTCTGATCAGTATGTTTTCTCTGACCCTGACTGACATGTCTGATCAGTATATTCCTGACCCTGACTTTTTTCTTATATTTACATATTGATGATGTTGTTGTTGTTGTTGCTGTTCAATGCACATACTGAGTAAGTTTACTCTTCTGTGCGCCAGGAAAAGGCGTTAAGTGGCGGGTTGCAGTAGCTTTCTTCACATCCCGAGCATGCTGATAAAGCTGTACCGCAGCCATTCATGCGGTTGTGCTATTCTTGGCTTCATTTACGTGACGCTCACCACTACGGGGATCACGTCGATCCACATTTTGTCAGTCAGACTGCTTTGAATAACAGCCTGTTTCTAGGGATCGCTTAATGGAAGAGAAAGTCGTCTTGACCAGTACATTGTGTCTGACCCTGACGCGACGTCCTGGTCAGTATGTTGTGCCTGACCGAACTAATGTCTCAGTTCCCCATTTACATATGGTCTATTTGACTCACTGAAATTTTCGTGACTCTTCGTCACGCTGTAATTCAATGTAGTCTTGGGCTGAATTCGTGGCGGGTTAGTCGGTAGATGTACAACATAAAGTCTTGACCTGAAGTTCATGGCGGATTAGCCTGTAGATGTACAACGTAAAGTCTTGGGCTGAAGTTCGTGTCGGGTTACCCGGTAAATGTATAACACATACCTTATACCACCCATTCCTTAAACATAAACGTAGTCACTACTAGCTAGCTAGAGAGGTACAAGAACGTATTCAACTGTCAGGAAATAGCTGAAAACTTCACAATGTTTAACCGTAGGAATAATTCTCAATTAATGATTACTTACACACATTTATTTAATTTAACATGACCATTGTCCGTTTGCATGAATTTCTATTTCTCCTATTTTAACCAATTTCTTCATAATCTACAGATTTAAATATGTGCACATCCAGTCTTTTCTGTGTTCGACCTGTTATTCTATCATTTTTTTAAATATATATAAATAAATATAAATATATATACTTGTTAACGAGCCTGGTTTTGGGGCGTTCTAAAAGCTGGTTGTCAATAGTTATCTGGTTATCATATGCGTCAGCATCTATTCAATAAACCGAATATAGGTGCTACTGCGCAATGCACTGAATGAATACTGAATGAATACAATACTGAATGAATACTGGAAAATGACCACTGGACAGCTGTTGCAAAATTGTCCAACATACGAGAACCAGAGAAAGCACACGTAACCATCACCAGTGCCAACACTAGCAAGCTCTATGGCAGAGTCGACAGCCTTAGGATGGCCGCTGCTTTCTTTAAACAAATTCAAGTTGACGTTTGATAGCGCTTGAAGAAGAAGAAGATATTAGTGTTTTCAAAATGACATTTTTATATTTTGTTCTGGTTGGATTATGTTTCTGTCGTTGTTATGTGAAGTATGCTGGATCGAGGCCTGACAATAACTTAAGTCTGATTACTCAGAGTGAGATTGTTGATGCTGTTACTATGGCTACTAAAATACTGTCATTACGATATGCTTATTTCTTTTGCAAACGCCCACCTAGAAGATATATATATGGCTTAGGAATAAAGAAAACACGGCCAGGCAGTCACCACGTAGTGTACAGGCTAGGTTTTTTTACTGTACTTTGGATAGAAAAAAACATTTACTTTACCGAAGCTTGGGACACATTCCTCCATGTTGAGAAGGCTGACATCCAAACCGTTCCTCTGTGATTGAGGATATCACTACCGTGATCGACAAGAGCAGGCAACCTGTTCCTCATGAGAATTGGTCGGAACAGGTTGAATAGCCACATGCACAGGCTAAACTTGGTCCTATCAACCATGTGTGTTAGTTAGATGCCCATAGCAACCGATGATGGCGACATCATTGATGTATTGATGATGTAACTTGCGCTGCATTTGAATTATAGCGAGGAAGTGCCTGCGCTGTTCCTCGACCTCACTCTCTGGTCCCGAGCTACCTTGGACCAGTGGCAAGACATAAGTCGAGACGACGGGAGGCAACTCGGGATGCAGGCACTCTGGTCCCACATCCTGTGAGACCAGGGGTCAGTTTAAAGTAGGTGTAGACTAGTAGCACAGACAGCCGATCATTTCACACAAGACACATATAATTAGACATGTGTGTACCAGTGCACGGGGACGAAGCTCCACCTCATAGCTATCAGGGAAACCTGAAGAACTCTCTAGGACAGCAACATTTATCTATAGAGAACTGGACTTCACGTGTAAACATTATAAAAATAGTGGCGAACGAGAAAACGAAGAAGAAGAAGAAGAAGAAAAAGAAGAAGAAGAGAATTAGGACTGTAGTTTGCAATATGGCTGGATATATATCAATATGGCTGGATATATATCAATATGGCTGGATATATATCAATATGGCTGGATATATATCAATATGGCTGGGGACCTCTCCCGTGTTCTACGTAAACAATCTTTTCGTCAAATAATTGTAACTTGATGTTTATATCAACTTGGTACATACATCGACAAGCGAGTAATTTATTTCCCGAGGATCAGAAGAGGTCGGAATCTAGCGTTGATGACGTATGCATGAATGTACCTGACAACGAAGCACTACCATTTTTTTTTCCTTAAGAAGTCCGGTCGGATGTTTGTATCTAATATAAATATTTGTTAATAAACTGTTTTTGTGTCACAGATGCCTTTATTTTTAAAATGCCCCTTCATATCCGTCCATCTTTCTTTAATTAGTGAATTTTGGTTTATGCTACTTTGTTATTTCTTTTTATTTCAATTTTAAAAGCCTTGAACCTGTATAGGAATCAATGACTACCACAAAAATGGTGCGGATGAAGTCTAGGAACCTCAATTTAAAAAATCACCCGTTGAAGGAAGCTAGACAGAATAATCATATTGATGTCTGATAAATACAACAGCATCATTATGTCAACAGTCAGGTCTATGTGTCACCTTCTGGTGCACAGCTCAATAATGAGCAGCACATTAATACGGACAGCGGTTCTCGATTGTCTTATGCAGGCTGCGCACCGACGCGTGATTAATCACACATTCTGCAAGAGCTCATCTTCGGCCTTTTTTTAAAGGCCGTGTTCATTTCTGCAAGTGAACTTGTTATTATGGTGCTTTGAAGGAAATTTGGCATCCACGTTAGGAAGCATGGTGCCATAGTTATGCCCACGCCGTAGTTAATTATATAAGAGCACAGTTCACTAGATACCAGTGTGCAAATGATAAAAGCATTGAGATTTGAATCCTCAATGTTACACTTCGGACAGGTCAAGTAGGCAGCAAAAAAAGAAAACTACCCACAAACCAACATCGAATAGTCAAATAATAGCCAGAAAGGCAGAATAAAGAAACAATTGTGACACTTTCCAAGTGTTAAATAGATTACCTGCAGAATGAAACGTTTGGATACCTGGCACCTGGCACAAAGTTATCTGCTTGATCGAATACCAAGATTCTACGAGGGGTGTTCAAATCAAACCGAGACCTTCTGTTCTAGTTTTACCTGAATGAGTAACAACGTGCTGTAACTACTTTCATTAGTTAGAGGCACTTGTGTACTTTTATTGCTAGGTGGTAAACTCGCCATGAGTCAGTCTCGTGACAGATAAATACAAAAAATGAACACTGTTAGTGAGTGCATGAAAAGCGTGATGATTTTTGTGAAAGAAGGCGTGAAACCCGCGGAAATTTACAAAAACACTGCAATCACAATACGGTGATGAGACAACCAGCCGCAGGACATTTAAATGGTGTAAACGTTTTAGAGAAGGCCGTAAGTCCGTGAGTGATGATCTAGACCTCGGTGGCTCTCAATCAACCGCAGTAATTCATGTGAATATCCAGATTGTGGAACGCTTTATCCTGGAAAATCGACACATAACCTTTCGCGAAAATGCGCAAGAGGCAAGTCTTTTTCTCGGTACGGTGAACACTTATTATTCATGAACATTTGCATTTTCGGAAGGTTAGTACATGTTCTGTTTGATCACAAATGGACGTCTTGCTCCTTTAAAATAATACTTCACTTCATATCCACAGTATGTGCCATCTCCAGCAACTCTGCTGAGAGGTATTATTACATCCACCTTACAGCCCAGACCGCGCTCAAAGCTATTTCCATCTATTTGGATCCCTAATGGAATTCATGGGAGGTCAGCATTTCAGCACTGATGACGAAGTGAAACAGACTGTCCTGGATTGGTTCAGACATACTACCAAATCTTTCTACTCTGAAGCTTCTGAAGCATTACTTAAACGCTAGGATAAGTGCATGAACGTTGCAGGATATTATTTAAAAATATAAAAGGCATGTTGACTATAAAAGTACGTAGAATGTCCTTTGCAGAACATCTCTTCTTACAGCCGCCAACTTATTTGGCTGTTATAAGTTTCTTGGCAAGTGTGCTGTAAGATAGGTTGCCATTACTTTCCGTACGTGGAGGAGCGGAAAAAAAACCCAAGTCTGCCAAACTGAACACGAGCGTCATTCGAACCTGGTGCGTTGGGATTGTGAAACGGATGTTTCACCCCTAGGTCACGCAACCTTTTCAGCATTACGTAAACGCTGGGATAGGTAACGGCGTGGGCTAGTGGTTATGTGACACGGCTCATAACCCGAAGGTTTCCTGGTGCGTTCCCTATCAAAGCACTAGGCCGCTACCCCGGGGAAGGAAACCCTTATTTTTATTTTTTTTTATTTTGCGTTCGCCTTATTTCTCTAATCCCCAAGGCGGTGTGAGTTGCACTGCGGTTTTTATTTTGCGCCTGTCGGCTTAGTGCATCCGACTTCAGCATACATTTTATGTAAAGGTCTGCTTCCTCCTGCATTTTCTAAGGGTTTGCTTCCCCGGGGTAACGGCCCGTGCTGTGATGGGGATCGAACCCAGCACCTTCGGGTTGCATGCCGACGTCGGAAGTACGGGGCCGACAGGCGCAAAATAAAAACATAGTCTAACGCATACGGTCTTGGGGAATAGAGGAATAAGGCGAACGCAACAATCATAACAAAAACAAAACTCTGGGATAAGTACATAAACGTTTCAGGAGATCATATCGAAAAATAAATGGCATTTTGACCACATGAAAGAAAGAAAATCTCTCTTGGAAAAACAAGAACAAAATCCCCAGTTTGACTTGAACGCACCTCGTAGTATTTCAGCATACTCTTATTATCAAGACTGCCAGTAGCCAGACATGATCGCTAGGGAGGATACCGTTTGCTGCAAAGTGATACATAGTATCAAACTCTGGATGCTTTACTCTAATGTCATCTCAGTGCTCACATGTGTATGTATGATCTGGAAAAGACAAAGCCCTTGAAAATAAGTTGAATGCATTGGAAAATAAATGTCTTATACGTCTATTAGATATTGGCTGGAAATAATTGATGACGACTAAGCCAAATACGATTACAGCCGAAACTAAATTATTTTTCTAATGTCATCAAGAAAAAACATCGAGCAGACACCGGGCATGTGATGTGGTTAGACTCTACGAGCGAGTATGTGAAAACCAAGCAGCAAAAGGAAGCGAGGTAGAACCAGAGATACTCTATCCAGAACAATGGCCTGGGAGGGAGCAACCAGGGACCATGCAAGAACTACTGAGAGTAGTGGCAGGCCGATCGAACTGAATAATTTTTAGTTGTCTTTGGCGCTGAAAGACCAAAGAGAGAGAGAGAGAGAGAGAGAGAGAGAGAGAGAGGAGGGGAGAGAGACATATGTGGACATAATATGGCATTACAGAAACTATAAACGCTGTCTGTCCCTATTTGGACAGGGAGAAGAATTTCACAAGTTATTCAAAGAAGTCATACATTATCGGCTGCGGTCAAGAGATCATCTTCACTCCAACACACAGGACATCATGTCTATCAACAATTTGGAATTGGTAGAACTGATCTATTCACGTGTGGTACCCGTCACGTGTTAGCCCAACACTTGTTGCAGACCAGCCTAATAATTTTGTATTTCTTTATCCTTCCATATGAAGCTGTATGGCAACATATAGCTACTGTCTTTATTAGTTTTATTGATGAAGAAGTCTGAAGATTAACGAGAAAGCTCAGGTAGGGTTCATTGTTTATAAAACATCGTATGTTCTTTCGATCATCTTACTTCATATCTGTTTCTGATCTTGTCGGTATTCAATGAGCCTCAGCCTCACAACTTCGACGTCAGCCCAATTCCTACATCCTCTAAGATTACTCTAACTTGGTGTGTCCTGTTTGATCAAGCCAATTATTAATACGTACAACGGTATACAAGTTAGAACGCTGCAAAACATACAAAATTACGGAATAAGAAGGTGAAGGACACATGAATAAAATAGTTGATATCTTGGCATTGTCGTAGTATTGAGAAAACAAGACTAAACATTCTAATATGCATTATTAGTGATAACCACATTGAATAGCCAAACAGCAAAACGGATTTTAAGACTGGCACACTTCAATGAATTGCAACATGATTTTAAATGAGCAGGATACAGTTAATACCATTACGCTGCGGCATTCTTGGCTTGCTGGACCGGCTTGCCAGACAAGGAAAAGCCGTGCAGCTTAGAAAACTATGGACAGTATGTGGTGAGATTAAATCAACTATACCAGGTGCCATTGAATCAATATTAGAGAAAACCACAAACGACAATTAAAAGGTGAGGATTATCGTCAGCTCTCTCAGCTAGATCAAATACCAATCTTCAGGTTACGCATTGAACACAAAAGATTGGCGTACCAACCAGGCATACACCGAGCAAGGTTGCGACCAGCAAAGAAACGTTCGGCATAGCAAAACAATGTTCAATACGTCTATCAACATTTGCTATAATTATACAGTAATCCGCAAAAATATTTCGTTTCAAAATGTTAATTCGCCATATAAATTGGGTAAACATCTCAAAACTATTTAATGCTTTGAAGTAATTACAAACCTTTAAAAAGAAACTCATTTCAAAATTCATTTCTGTATGAAACATGCATTTGTTATTTCAAAGTAGGAATCTCTCAAGATTCTCTGCCAAAAGCGCATCTGGTCTGTGAAAATGTGTTGCCTGCAGTGCTGAACAAACGTTCACTTGGATCGCTTGTTAGAGGCTCGGCGGGATATTGTTGTGTGCAGGTGCTGAACAAAACGTTCACTTGGATCGCTTGTTAGAGGCTTGGCGGGATATTGTTGCGTGCAGGTGCTGAACAAACGTTCACTTGGATCGCTTGTTAGAGGCTCGGCGGGATATTGTTGCGTGCAGGTGCTGAACAAACGTTCACTTGGATCGCTTGTTAGAGGCTCGGCGGGATATTGTTGCGTGCAGGTGCTTCGAACAAGAATTATTCTACCATGACATTGAATCTACTTCCCTCTATAGCACATCGATTCCTCGTGTAGATCTTTTTATCCTTTTCTGTGAAGGAAATAATCGACCCACTGCACCTCCATTCATGTCGTAAAGGCGACTAAAGTAAGTCATGCATAGGTCTCATCCTTTAAAATAAGATGCTACAAAATACACAACTTGCACAAAGTGCCTTGGTTCATGGTTTCTAAAGTTGGTCAACGGGTAGTGGTGATTCTATACTCCGGCTGGAGTTCAAAAGGAACAAGAAAAAGACATGCTGCTCATTCCAAAGCATGTTCAGTTATTCTTCAATAAGGTTTCATCTTCCAGTTGCTGGGAAGCTGATGCGAGAGGATCCCACGAGCACCACAACACAGAGGCTAATGATCTTACTATTATTACTGAGTGGATTTTGATTGATCACTTGCATACTGTTATCATTAACAATGTTGATATTTTGTGGTTGACTCAATGATTCAGCTGCCCACATGTTCACTTTGCTTTAATATTATGTACTTCAGATACGAAGTGAGATTTAAACCGTACATCTAATCCTTGGGAAACAACAAACAATTTGTAATAAATCAAAACAGGGAGCATGTGCTGCAAAACTGATATGCAACCGTCTTTGTTATTCCATCAACAGATATGCCATTCTGCAGTTACAGTAAGATAATTTGAATAACACGACAAACATATTTACACTGCTGATCTCACTCCAGAGCTGCTCAAAAGGCGTCATTAATGTTACAACGCCAATTGAAACTGATATTATTTCAACGTTTTGTTTCTTAAATTAACACAGCGATCTTTGACTTATTCGGTTGCGGACGTACAGTTATACAGAACATAGATAGTCCATCATATGTACTAAACGGTACTAAATCGAATGCCAATCGGATATTCGGTGCATCCCTAGTACCAATTGTGCAACTGTGACACATGTTGGTCTCATGACAACTGGACACATATGCCAAGGGTAGTTACATGACAGAAAACACTTGTGGCACCTGTTGGTCCCATGACAGCGGAATGCGCGTGGTAGCTAGCGATCCCATGACAACTTAACACTGTTGCAGACCTGACTAATGTTGACAAAAAAATTGAGAGGCACTTGACCTCAACTTGTATCCGTCCTGCATGAAAAGTTGTATAACAATGTCGGGAGCTAAAAGCTGTATGTTGTCATGTTTGTGTATAGATGATAATGAATGAGGAAGAACAAAAAGACAGAACACAGCAGCAACAGATAAAACGTCATGGAGAGAATAAGGGACAGTGACAGAGAGATAGAGAGAGAGTGATAGAGAGATAGAAATAGAGAGCCGGTAGCTTACACGATTACTGCGGGATCTGAAGGAGAAAACGCGAATCGGCAGAATAAGAGCAAGAAAAAACAACAGCCAAGCATGTATCTTTATTTTACTCTTTCTGTTCCTATGGTAAACAGAATAGGACCACTATTTCCTTCCTTGCATGGCGTAAAATGTGACGAAAGCGGTTCGTGCTGTTGGCAAGCAATCTCGTCAAGTAAAACCCATTGCTATAAAACCGCAATCAGACTTTCATAACAGCTGGCCAGGAAAAGACAAATGCAATGTTGGGTCTGTGTTTCAACTGACTGGAACCAGACGCTCGTAAAAGCTGGTTATAGTAAGCCAAATGCATGTTGAGACTTTGATTCAATAAATGAAGTGACAAGAAAATTATTATTCTTATTGTTATCATTATTGTCATCATTGTCAGGAACTCGACAACTGCAGCGGTTCTCGTGCCTACAATATACGACAGTGGTTATGTTACTTTGGTTGTCGGGCCAAAAGTAACGCCTGTGTTACGACGTGTTGTCCCAGACGACAGCCTCGTGTTGAAGCACCACGTCTCCCCCTGACGAGCATGCAGACGAATGCCACTCAGCGACTTTGAAGTCGGCATCACGTGCCACAGGTGTCAGCGACATTTCAAACAGAACATCACACACAGACATAATCTTACACGTGCGTAGTCTTTGGTTCCCTCTCACTGCTGGTCTGCATCGGTGAATTCGATTTCGATTTCTCTATTCTAGTTACTCACTGGCTATGTTCTGTCGTGTATACTAGCTGCTGCTCTAGTCTATATCCTACCTACTTACTGTACTGTAGTCTTCTTTTCTCTGCTCTTTTTCTCTGCTCCCTCCCTACTCTGTCTTAAATACCCTGATCGGGACGGCGTGGCCTAGTGGTTAAGTGGCACGGCTCCCAACCCGAAGGTGCTGGGTTCGATCCCCATCACAGCACTGGCCTGTACCCCGGGGAAGCAACCCTTAGAAAATGCAGGAGGAAGCAGACCCTTGCATAAAATGTATGCTGAAGTCGGATGCACTGGGCCGACAGGCGCAAAATAAAAACCACAGTGCAACGCAGACCGCCTTGGGGATTAGAGAAATAAGGCGAACGAAAATAAAAAAATTTTTTACAAACCCTGATCCCCCAGCCTTTACCCTATTCTCAGCGCTTCGGCCAATGACTTCTATTTGTCTTCAGTCCATGGGTCTTAAATATCCTTGAACTACGGTGTCACCAGAGAAATGATATCATGTTTTGAACCTACAAGGTCGTGGGATTCCAATAGAAACTGTGAGAAGGTAACCATTTTGGCTGGATTGTCTTAACGGAGTATTGTTTAAGAATTTCGAACAAAGACCAGTTTTATGAATTCCATCTCTCGGAAAGGGTTCTCAAGTTATGAGTGGGTACCACGAACGGTATTTTCAGGGTTTCCCTGATGTTGCCCATTAAATTTATGTAACTCTGTTGTATATACTCTCACTCTCTCTATCTGTCTGTCTATCTGTCTCTCTCTCTCTCTCTCTCTCTCTCTCTCTCTCTCTCATACACACGCACACATACACTCATTATTAGGTCAAGCAAGCAGACACACACACATGTATATACATATATACACGTCCAGGTAAAGCACAAGAAAATACAAACACACACACACATACAAACACACACAAATATAGCAACACTCTACCTTCCTCAAAGTTATCCATTCCTACATTACAACAGATCAATTGCAGTCAGCGCATCAAAGACGCGGTATCGATTCTTCAGCCTTGTTATTTAATTTCTAGACTTGATGGTATAATCAGAGTGGTGTATTTATGCGTGTATACTCATACAAAAGGTTAATTATGAATCTCGGTTTTTGCGCCAGAATATTTCGTTTTACTGGCTCGAGAGGTTATCTAAGAATAACTGACGACAGTAATGTACTAACGGAAATAGGACGATACTCATATTTAAAAAACAGAACTTCGTACACCTAAAGAAACGAAATGAGAATTTATGCCGTATTCGCCTTTGCTGTTAATGAAATATGTGTACTACCTTATGGCTGTAAGAGGAGATCAAAAACATACTGATCAGACTTTGTTAGTCACGGACAGGGAAAACATGCTGATCAGATGTTGTTAGTCAGAGACACGTGAAACTGATTGTCCAAACTACGTTAGTCAGGGTCAGGCAAAACATATTGGTTGAACTACGTTAGTCAGGGTCAGGTAAAACATATTGGTCAGATTACGTCAGTCAGGGTCAGGCAAAACATATTGGTCAGATTACGTTAGTCAAGATCAGGTAAAACATATTGGTCAGATTACGTTAGTCAAGATCAGGTAAAACATATTGGTCAGATTACGTTAGTCAAGATCAGGTAAAACATATTGGTCAGATTACGTTAGTCAAGATCAGGTAAAACATATTGGTCAGATTACGTTAGTCAAGATCAGGTAAAATATATTGATCAAACAAAGTTAGTCAAGATCTGGCAAAACATATTGATCTTCTTCTTCTTCTTCTTCGTACGCAGTCAGACAGTAACCATTATTTTTTCGAAAAAAGCGGCGGTCATCCTGAGCCTGTCGACACTACAACAGAGCTTGTCTTGCAGTTCCACTGGTAAACATATTGATAAAATTACGTTAGTCAGGGGCAGGTAAAACATATCGGTCAGATTACGCTAGTCAGGGTCAGATAACACATATTGGTTAGATTACGTTAGTCAGGATCAGGTAAAACATATCGGTCAGATTACGTTAGTCAGGATCAGGTAAAACATATCGGTCAGATTACGGTAGTCAGGGTCAGGTAAAACATATTGGTTAGATTACGTTAGTCAGGATCAGGTAAAACATATTGGTCAGATTACGTTAGTCGGGATCAGGTAAACCATATTGGTCATACTACGTTAGTCAGGGTCAGGTAAAACATATAGGTCAGATTACGTCAGTCAGGGTCAGGCAAAACATATTGGTCAGATTACGTCAGTCAGGGTCAGGCAAAACATATTAGTCAGATTACGTCAGTCAGGGTCAGGCAAAACATAATTCTCAGATTACGTCAGTCAGGGTCAGGCAAAACATAATTCTCAGATTACGTTAGTCAGGAGCAGGTGCTTACTTACTTTCCATGCCCAAGCACCACGTTATGTATCTAGGATCAGGTAAAACATAGTGATCAAACTATGTTAGTCAAGGTCAGCTATAACATGCTAATTAAAATCCCACCTCTCTTACAAACGATTCTCAACGGATACAGGCTGTTTCATGGCAGTCTGACTTACGAGATGTAGATCGTCTGTGTGATCCCTATAGTCGTGAGTTTACCGAGAAGCCACGCACTGCACACCTGAGGATATGGGCAGAGTCACTGTAATCCTCACGTTAATAAAGTCGTCAAGAAGACATAGCTCAAGCCCGAGCGCCAATAACGACAGGAACATCTTCTAAATAGGAAATCACACTCTTCTAAAACATGATCTATGTCTATTTTGGTTACATTGTGACGCATTTAATATCGTGTGACCTGACCTCTGTGGTTTATCCCTAATAAAGCCAATTGGTCTGATATAGGCGGCGCCTGGTTGTGTCCTTAATCCGTGGTAATCACTTTTTTTTTAATGTTACAACCATTGTTGTTCTATTGTGCTGTGCATATTTGTTCATAAACGTGTTCTTACAACTTGTCTTCATTGTTCTTTCTTTGACCAAACTCAGCTCATACTTGTCACAACCTCGGCAATATCGCAAATCCATCACTGCCAACGCCCGATTGTAATATTCAGATCCACCGTCCCGTGAGCATTCTCTGTGCCATTGTCCCTGTCAGTCCTAACTCAGCCTGACAGGTCCCGCCAAGCAAAACAAGACCACGTCGCCAGGCAAGTGGTCTCCATGTCGGCTCTCCTGTTTGGAGCGTCCCTGCCAGTCTAATACAACACAGCCTGGTCCAAGGTTAATATTGATCTAGCCCGATAATAGATTAAGCTGACGAGTAGAAGGGACAGACTTATCTGTGTGAGTCTGTTCTGGTTTGGATCTTGCTTGTGTAGCTTGTCAGGTGTTAAAACGACTTTCCACGATTTCTCGATAACAGCGCTTCTCAAATTGTGCTCTTATTGAAAGATAACTGCTACCAGTCGCCCCAGCTGTAAATAGACATGTGAAATATAATTAAGGAAGGCAAGACCACGAGTAAGGGAACCGGGCTGCTGCGCCTGTCGGTCAATCAGTAAGTATCAATAGATTAGACGTCGTCATTGATCGCTGTGTGGAAGGATCTAATGTTTATAAAATGTGTTTCATTCAGCTCAATCTGCCAGGAGAATTGAATTGGTATGACTATTGGAATTGTTGAATGTGACAGTTGGAATTGTTGAATGAATGTGACTATTAGAATTGTTGAATGAATGTGACTATTTAATTGTTGAACCGATGTGACTATTAGAATTGCTGAATTGATGTGACTATTTGAAGTGTCGAATCAATGAATCAGTTATTCAATCAAAGTTTGTAGCTCCTCTCGTTACATAGGCATGCAAGGCCCTGGACTGCTCTTTCTGCATCCGTCCAAGTATGATCATTTGATCTTAGATCCTTCTCACATTCACTTATCCACGTATTTTTGGGTCTACCTCTCTCTCTCTCTCTCTCTCTCTCTCTCTCTCTTTCTCTCTCGCTCCTCTCTCTCTCTCTCTTATTTTGAGGATTCCATTGAAGAACTTGTCTGGCTATGTTGTACTGTGTCTTCCGCAGCGTGTGTCCTATCCAGCCTCAATTTCTTCGCTTAATTTGTTGCTCCATTTGATGTTGTTGAGTCCTTTCCCATAGGAAGTGTCGAATGCACGTGAACATTAAAATGCACTGCTTTGTCTATCAAAGAGAGTTTTATAATGACGCATTTAGCAAACATTTTAGTAGGAGGAAAAAGTTGGGAGTTGGGGGATCTGTTACCGTAAACATATTCAGAACCCCTACACAAGTCATAGACTCCCGCAGCGCTTCTCTGCTTTATCATGTTTCAACTGTTAACTTACACTTGCCCTCTTTATAATTACCAATGATCCGCTTTTATCTTGCGCCTTCGCAGTGTGTGATGGACAAACATCGTGGATACGTGGTTTCAGTTAGGATTGTTGTTTCTTTGTTTTTCAAGCTGCTCATATCTGAGGTATTCACTTTTGGTGAATTTTCTGGGAAAGAGAAACGTGGTGGCTCTTCTTGCATTCTGGTATACCTGAGTGGCGAAGGACCCACTGCACTGCCATTCTGAATACATGGGATGTAATAAGCTGGTTGGTATTTAGGGATATTTGTGCAAGTTCGGGCTTACAATGACCACCGTCTTCTAGAACTTGAAAAGCGGACAATGAGTCTGTAAAGAAAACGATGTATTGTCCCTTTGATGGGAAGGTATCAAATATAATCTTCAAATGGTAAAGGACTACTTTTAGTGCCATTATTTCGGCTTCATTGAACATGTATCCCCACAGGCATCCAAAACCTCATCATATGTTCTGTCTGGATACTCTATGTAGACTTTATATCCCGCTTTGTGACCTTAAAAGCATCAAACAGCAATGTCAAGGCAGACAGACTGGCTAAGTAGGGATCAGGTCAAGGTCAACAATATCCACCATCAATCGTACAGACAGCCAAACAACTACTGAAGACCGCGAAAAAAGAGTCGTGGCTGAATAAATGGGCAATGGGAAATACTGGGAGAGAGATCTACAAACATATTGCCATCCCAAATACAACATCGACCTCTTGACAAAACAATAACATCAAAGCATTATTTCCCGACTTCACACTCAACACACACAACTTAACAGTCACTTGAACAGAATCCAACCAGAACATACTCCAGAGTGCTGGCTGTGCACACATCTTTATAAAACTATTTAACGCCACCGTTTGTGTGTGTTCGACGTTTGACGATGTTAGGGAAGAGCTTCATCCGAGGCCATACAAACGGAACACCCCGCATGGAGCTACACAACAGCTTACAAATACTTACAAATACTTCTACATGGCATTGGGCCAAAGGGCAAATACCCACAGGCTGCTGGATTTTTAAAAAAAAACAACCTTCCATCTCGGGATCCACTGAAGAAGGCTGTCCTGTTTCTCCACGCTGTAGTCCAATGCGAGGAGTCTAAGAAGGCTCACCACTACGAGGATCACAGTGTCTCTCCCCCACGTCGTCAGACAGACTGGTGTAACACAGCCTGTCGCTAGATGCACGTCTCGAACGTCAGGAAGGGGGGGGGGGGTCTATGTCAGTATGTTGTACCTGCCTCCTGTTCATCTACTTATGAAAATATGTCGTGTCTCTAAGGGATAGCTGAGACAGCTGCAACCATGGCCATTTGTAGATTTTTTTATATTACAGTTGGCCAAGGTTGCAACATAGGGATCAAGGCCCTTGATTTTCAGGAAGTGGGTCGGGTGGTCTACAACTACAAGGGTAGGTCTATAGTGGACACTGTCGTCGGAGATGAAGTGTTAGAACTACAAAGTTATATCGTTCTATGAAGTGGGATTTCCAAGATTGAAAACAGTTTTCCGACTAAGTCAAAATTAAGGTGTTTTTCTGCTGATAAATGCTCAGTGAACCAAGAAGGGGAATAGACTTAATGTGGTTAATGAAGGCTCTAATACTTACACAATGTGGAGTCCGTGAAGGCCCTAATACTCACAAAATGTGGAGTCAGTGAAGGCCCTAATACTTACACAATGTGGAGTCAGTGAAGGCCCTAATACTTACACAATGTGGAGTCAGTGAAGGCCCTAATACTTACACAATGTGGAGTCAGTGAAGGCCCTAATACTCACACAATGTAGAGTCAGTGAAGACCCTAATACTCACACAATGTGAATTCAGTGAAGGCCCTAATATTCACACAGTACAATGTGGTGTCAGTGAAGGCCCTAATACACATTGCAGTTTCAAGGATATGACGCGCATGGATTTATTTAGTTATCTATTTAGAAAGGAAGAACTTTTGTCCAAAACAGACAGCTCTCTGGAGCGTGTGCCTAGATAGGTAGGACCGGCAATACGCTATACGGCCGCTTATTTTAAGTTAAGTTTGACCTAAATGTTTTCTGTTCTAACAAAACGTGATAGCTAAAATATAGTTTTATTTTGAAATGTCACACGTTTCAATTAGTTTAACAATAACAGTAACCTTCTTTTTCATGTTTGCATCGTAACCCTGGGCACGCCTCTCCCCTCACCAACCCCTCCCCCCGCCCCCACCTACCCCATCATACACACCCCACCCGCATTGGCTTGCCATACCAATTGCGTTGTAACGATTTTCGTGAGCATTGCTCCAGATGCTGATTGTTTCCTGAGCTCAGAAGCTAATTGGAACATTATCATTATCATGTGTCGAGTCTAAAATACCTGATAATCAATTATCTGATAAATTTTCTCTGTCTTGTGATTATATTCTATCTTTTTTTGTTTTTTACATTCGCATGAAAAGGGCCTCGTTTTGTGTCGTAGTTTACTGCGAGACTGTGATATTTGCATCTTCCGGTCCGACACATCCGGTTACAGAACATAATTTCTATATCCGGGCTTGTCTTACCTCTCCGATCTATATTCTTTTGGCACGACTAGGCCACTGCTGCTATGGAGGCGACAGCTTGGAGGAGTAAAAGGTTATTGGTCAGCTATGGTTTGCTGACTCAGGTGCAAGCTATCAGATATTAATAGGTGGCTGATATCAGCTCATTTATTTACATTCCATATATTTTATTTTTTGTCAAATCCTGCTTCTTTAGTCCCATCCTCACATGGTTTTTCTATTCGCATCTTTCTGCTGAGCAGCGCAAGAGCTGCAGCGGTCAGCCTCCAAAATCTGACTGCCAGCGTTATGGCCAGTGTACCAGACCTTTCTACACCTCCACGTGGTGATCCTGGATAACAGGAGTAGACGGGCTACGGAGAAGGGAGAGCAGGCTGGCTAAGGTGAAGGAATCTAAGAGGGAAATCTAACCCGGTACCTAAAATTGCCTGCTGAAGTCGGATGTGTCCGACAAAATGGTGGAACTATCGCAATAAAGCTGTAAACTAGGACACAACGCATTTAGTTCTTCGAACAATATTCTGCTACTTGCAAAGCCCTTTTCGTGGCTTGCTAGTGGGTTGGTGAGAACGTTCAGGGCTTGGTAGCGGGTTGGTGAGAACGTTCAGGGCTTGGTAGCGGTTGGTTAGAACGTCCAGGGCTTGGTAGCGGGTTGGTGAGAACGTTCAGGGCTTGGTAGCGGGTTGGTCAGAACGCACGAAGAAGAGGACGTATTCCCATCTGTCAATTAGAAATGTTCTAGAACAGTGATTCCCCAACTTTTTACACCTGGGGTACTGTGGAAAGAGGAAAAAAAATGTGCGGACAGATCATACAGAATTTCAATTACACTAATAACATAATATTTTATGTATTCATTTTTAAATCTAATATTATAAAATGAAAACTGCAAAGTTGTTAAAATTAACCAGAAGCCGAGCGGTAAATAAAAATGCTAATAATAGAACGTCTTGTGCATTTGAGAAAACAATCATCAGCATCATCATGAAGCATGTTCTTTGCAGAACATCTCTCATGACAGCCAATCTGTAGGCCATTAAATACCTGATAAGCTCTCCCGTCTCCGTCGCTGTCAACCACAGAGCCTCTTTAATGTCCCTTGTCCATCTTCTCCTCGGTCTGTCTGTCTCTTTGCCAGTACCAAACCCTCCAGTAGCGTTCTTTCTAAGTCATTGGGACGTTTGATGTGGCCGAAGCCTGTTACTTTCTATATTTCATTTGTGTAAAGTTATTGTGAATTATGTTACTACGTATTTGCTAGGATATTTGAGAACTGTGGCTACAGCGTTGTTTCTGAGAGACGAAGCGATACATTGACATCCATTCGGTCTCTCTGTTTCTGGTTTGGCTTCATTCATTCTCAATCTCCCACTACCAAACCCTGAAAGGGCTTAAGTAGCAGAATGTAGTCCAGATAACGGAATGAGTTGTGTCGTAGTTTACAGCTTGACTGCGATATTTTCACCTTTCAGTCCAACACATCCGACTTCAGAAAGCATTTTTTGAGTACCGGGTTAGCATTCCCTCTTCGTTCCCATCTCCTTAGCAAGTCTGCCCTGCTGCAGCCTGCTATCCATCATCACCGCGTGGAGGTGTAGAAGGGTCTTGGCAGCTTTGGTTCGCTGGCCCTGACACTAGCAGCTTTGAGTCGCTAACCACTGCAGCCCATGCGCTGCTCAGCATCTTGATCCCTGTTTGTTTCTGATCACCGACAGAGCTGAAAAAGTTTTCTTATACTAGATCGGTAGTCGAATATATGACAAACAATTTAAAAGAACTTAGTTCACCTTAAGGCGAACTCCACAGTCAAAGGTTAATTGTCAATAACTTTTTCGTGGACTGGTAGGAAATTTATGCGGACCGGCTGAGTCCTCAGTCCGGTGGTTGGGAAACAATGCCCAAGCCAATTCAAGACAATCTTATTATTGTAATTTTGTTGGTATGGGCGCTTACTTCTGTCAGCAAAGTGGTCTGACTGACATACATGTCTCAGCATGCTTCAGTGTACCTAGCTTCAAATGGGTAAACTGCTTCAGGAAACACATTGACCCAGTACACTGAAATATCTTACACTTCATCTACAATGACAGCGTCTCATGTGGGACTTCACTTAGTACTATTTTTCTCTAACATTTCCTCAATTGACATTTAACTTAACATCCAATAGTTTGCATAGCGTATTAATCATGAAACACATTTCTGTTCTTGAAGTTGGTTTTCAAGTACTAAAGCACCACATTATGTGTCAGCAATCTGTAGTTAATATTAAAAGCGAAAAAAGAAGAGTTGATTGATTAGAAGAACATGTACTCAATTCGTAATCGATAACATTCAGAGATGATTGGAAATATGTGCAGGGGAAGGGGGAGGGGTGGAGTTCGGACGATGCGGGGGGAGGAGTTGATGGTCTTTCTAACCAGAAGTCACTTACCGAAGACTGAGCTTTATATCTTGATTGATTGTTGATTTATTTGATCTCATTAAAGTATAGGGCCACTATAACAGCTTGTACCATTACATGAAGCATATATCCAAGCTTTTGGAGTGACGGTTTCAGTAGCAATAGTTTTGCATGATCAGGTTGCTAGCCCATATAAATATTTCTGCTACAATATTTATGTGCGCCTTGAGACCTTGCTTTTCCATTTACTCGTGTCATGTCATTCTATATATTGGTATAGATCAAATATTGCGTCTGGTCTGCTATAACCTGCATTTATGAAAGCCTGATTCCAGTCATGTGCAATATGATTGATTAGGTTGCCAGTTACGTGAACAAACCCACTTTTGCGCCATTCACGACATGCAGGGAAGAAAATAGTGGTTCTTTTTCTTTTTCTTCAGCGTTCGTTATGAAAAAGGAAGATGTAACATTGTGTCGTGGTTTGCATGGAGGCTGAGATATCTGCGTCTTTCGACCCCACACATCCGATTTTAAATAGCTTTTTTTTTAGTACCGAGTTTGTCTTCCCACTGCGACCCACATCCCTTGGTTAGACTACACTTGTGACTAGTGCAGCCTGTTTCCAGGGCTGCCGCGTGAAATCATAATAAGGTCTTGGTCAGTTGCAGTTCGCTGACCTTGACTGAACCAGCAGCTACGGATCGCTAAGCACATGCACTGCTGCGTCATGGCTAAAAATGTGATTCTATTTCCCGGGAACTACTCGGGTTGGCGACCAAAGAACTACACGAGCGTGCGACCGAGGCACCACTTAGGTATGCGACACAGCAACTACTCGGGTGTGGGACACAGGAACTACTCGGGTGTGTGACCAAGGAACTACTCGGGTGTGTGACCAAGGAACTACTCGGGTGTGTGTACACGGAACTACTCGGGTGTGTGAACACGGAACAACTAGGGTGTGTGACCAAGGAACTACTCTGGTGTGTGACCAAAGAACTACACGGGTGTGTGACGAAGGAACTACTCGGGTGTGTGACGAAGGAACTACTCGGGTGTGTGACCAAAGAACTACTCGGGTGTGTGACCAAGGAACTACTCGGGTGTGTGACCAAGGAACTAGTCGGGTGTGTGACCAAGGAACTAGTCGGGTGTGTGACCAAAGAACTAGTCGGGTGTGTGACCAAAGAACTAGTCAAGTGTGTGACCAAGGAACTAGTCGGGTGTGTGATCAAGGAACTAGTCGGGTGTGTGACCAAGGAACTAGTCGGGTGTGTGACCAAGGAACTAGTCGGGTGTGTGACCAAGGAACTACTCGGGTGTGTGACCAAGGAACTACACGGGTGTGGGACCAAGGAACTACACGGCTGTGGAACCAAGGAACTACTCGGCTGTCGGACCAAGGAACTACTCGGCTGTCGGACCAAGGAACTACTCGACTGTGGGACCAAGGAACTACTCGACTGTGTGACCAAGGAACTACTCGGGCAAGCAACAAAGAAACTACACGGGTGTGTGACCAAGGAAGTACTCGGGTGTGTGACCAAGGAAGAAATCGGGTGTGTGACAAAGGAACTACTCGGGTGTGTGACTAAGGAACTACTCGGGTGTGTGACCAAGGAAGTACTCGGGTGTGTGACCAAGGAAGTACTCGGGTGTGTAACCAAGGAACTACACGGGTGTGTGGCCAAGGAACTACTCGGGTGTGTGGCCAAGGAACTACTCGGGTGTGTGACCAAGGAACTACTCGGGTATGTGACCAAAGAACTACACGGGTGTGTGACCAAGGAACAACTCGGGTGTGTGACCAAGGAACTACTCGGGTATGCAGCTCAGGAACTTCGTTGGTGTGCTTCACAGGAACTACTTGGATGTGGGAACCTGGCACTACTGGGGAGTGCGACTATTGAAATAAAGAGTATTCTTCTTCTACTTGGGCTTTCGTCCTAACAATGACGTTTTGTTACGTGGTTTCGTAGTTTACAGCGAGGCTGTGATATCTATCCCTTCCGGCAGATAATTTCAATTTAAGCATGTTTGGTTCCAGGTTTGCCTTCCAAGTTCGATTCTTATTCTCTAAGCTTGGTAGTACGGGTGCAAACTGTGTTTCCAAGGTCACCACTTGAAAGTGGAAAAGGATCTTGGTCAGCTTTAATTCGCTGATCCCGAGCCAAGCAGCCAGCGACTCGTCGCTGATTTGTGTCAGCTCATTCGCTGTTAGGCAGCGGTTGAGCTGCAATGGTCAGCGACCCATAGCTGACTGTTAGCGTCAGGGCCAGCGAACCAGAGCGGCCAAGACCCTTCTACACATCCACGCGGTGATCCTGGATAACATACTGCAGCAGGACAGACTGGCTAAGGAGAAGGGATCGAAGGGGGAATGCTAATCCGGTACTCAAAAAATGCTTGCTGAAGTCGGATGTGTTGGACCGAAAGGTACAAATATCGCAGTCATGCTGTAAACTACGACATAACGCATTCCGTTCTCTGGACTACATTCTGCTACTTAAGCCCTTTCGGGTTTGGTAGCGGGAGATTGAGTACGAACGAAGCCAAGCCAAGGGATATTCTAGAACATTCTTTCACCTGTGTCTATCTGAAATCACTTGTAAGTTATCATGCAGGTTATCGAGTATTTCAGTCAGCTATTACGGATATCCCAACATCCCAGTTTAACTGCTGATGCGCGTCATGTGTCGACACAGTAACGTGAAGCTGAACGGTCTGCACGGGTCAAAAGCTTGGACAATTTTCTAATCAGAGCAAGCTGTTGCCCGTACAGCATGTTCCTGCTCTCCACTTAGCTAACTGATTCAGGGGTACGACGTTACCCGACACAGCCTGGAATCATTGGCGTCGCAGGAGTTACCAAATCATGGATTAAACTACCACTAGACTGCCATAGGGACACGAGATCCGGATTTTTTCTAGGGTTTCCACCCGACGCCTTTACCGTGAATAGACATCACACTTCACGTGAATAGATATCACACTTTACCGTGAATAGGCATCACACTTTACCGTGAATAGGCATCACACTTTACCGTGAATAGACATCACACTTTACCGTGAATAGACATCACACTTTACCGTGAATAGACATCACACTTTACCGTGAATAGACTTCACACTTTACCGTGAATAGACATCACACTTTACCGTGAATAGACATCACACTTTACCGTGAATAGACATCACACTTTACCGTGAATAGACATCACACTTTACCGTGAATAGACTTCACACTTTACCGTGAATAGACATCACACTTTACCGTAAATAGACTTCACACTTTACCGGGAATAGACTTCACACTTTACCGTGAATAGACATCACACTTTACCGTGAATAGGCATCACACTTTACCGTGAATAGGCATCACACTTTACCGTGAATAGACATCACACTTTACCCTGAGACATCACACAAGACAGTGGGGGCGATAATGGCTTCGCTAATGATCACATCACGGTATAAATGTTTAAAAGACGACGTGTGTGCTTCAAGTCAGTTTAATAACAAAAATAACGAAATATATCGTGTTGATAATACATGAATTCAACCAGCCTCCCTCTCGAGGAAATAGATACACAGTGTATCTGCTTTGCTGTTATTTTCTACACCACAATATGGTCGTTGTTATTCCAAACATAAAAAAATAGCGGTTTTTTTGCTCGTGGCTGCCATTACATGGGACATCACCCTTAGCTACTTATGATATGTACTTTGCATGACAAACAGCATGGCGGAATCTTCTTCTTCGTTCGCTCTCAATCTCCCGCTACCAAGCCGCAAAAAGGACTTTGCAAGTAGCAAGATGCTGTCCGAAGAACGGAATGCGTTGTGTTGTAGTTTACAGATTTACTGCGATAGTTGCACCTTTTCGTTCAACACATCCTACTTCAGCTGGTGTTTTTAGGTACCAGGTTAGCCTTCCCTTTTCCATCCCTTCTACTTAACCAGTTGCAGCGTGTTATCTAGAATCGCAGTGTAGATGTGTAGAAGGATCTTGGGAGCTCTGGATCACTGGCCCAGACGCTAGCAACCAGCTTAGGGTCACTGACCGCTGCAGCTAATGCTCTACTCGGCACATTGATCCCGTTTTTGTATTATGAGTGGTAAGGTAGCTTCCGGGTGGAGCGGGGCCTGTATGATAACCCCTTCCAGTAGTAGAATGGATTTTTGGACAGTGATTTCAGCTCTGAAGTGGGTTTCGGAGACCTCTTAATTGAGAGCAGTCATGGGTTGGGGCGCCCAGTCGCTGATACAGAATGTATAACAAGCTTGGCTAGGGCATCAGGGAACAGCGGACAAAGGCATAACATCTTCAGAGGATTGCCTGGACATACAGGAGCATGATGGAGTCTGTGCCAATGAAATAGCTGATATCCTGGCCACGACGGCACCCGCACATATGTCACATAATATGGCTAGAGGTGACATCTTAATTTGATTAACTATTGGCACTTAGCACGCCACTTAGCACGCCACTTAGTACGTCATTTAGCACGCCACATAGCACGTCATTTAGCACGCCACTTATCATGTCACTTATCATGCTATTTAGCATGCCACTTAGCATGCCACTTAGCATGCCACTTAGCATGCCACTTAGCACGCCACTTAGCACACCACTTAGCATGCCACATAGCACGCCATTTAGCACGCCACTTATCATGTCACTTATCATGCTATTTAGCACTCCCCTTAGCATAGCACTTAGCACGCCACTTAGCACGCCACATAGCATGGCCCTTAGCACGCCACTTAGCATGGCACTTAGCACACCACTCAGCACGCAACATAGCACGCCCCTCAGCACGCCACTTAGCACGCCACTTAGCATGGCACTTAGCACGCCACTTAGCATGGCACTTAGCACGCCACTTAGCACGCCACTTAGCATGGCAATTAGCACACCACTCAGCACGCAACATAGCACGCCACTTAGCATGACACTTAGCACGCCACTTAGCATGGCACTTAGCACGCCACTTAGCACGCCACATAGCATGGCCCTTAGCACGCCCCTTAGCATAGCACTTAGCACGCCCCTTAGCATAGCACTTAGCACGCCCCTTAGCATAGCACTTAGCACGCCACTTAGCACGCCACATAGCATGGCCCTTAGCACGCCACTCAGCACGCAACATAGCACGCCCCTCAGCACGCCACTTAGCATGGCACTTAGCACACCACTTAGCATGGCACTTAGCACGCCACTTAGCATGGCACTTAGCACCCCACTTAGCATGGCACTTGACACGCCACTTAGCACGCCAATTAGCACAGCACTTAGCATGGCACTTAGCACGCCACTTAGCATGCCACTTAGCATGGCACTTAGCACGCCACTTAGCATAGCACTTAGCATAGCACTTAGCACGCAACTTAGCGCGCCACTTAGCATGGCACTTAGCATGCCACTTAGCATGGCACTTAGCACGCCACTTAGCATGGCACTTGACACGCCACTTAGCACGCCAATTAGCACAGCACTTAGCATGGCACTTAGCACGCCACTTAGCACGCCACTTAGCATAGCACTTAGCATGGCACTTAGCATGGCAATTAGCACGCCACTTAGCATAGCACTTAGCACGCCACTTAGTGCGCCACTTAGTGCGCCACTTAGCATGGCACTTAGCATGCCACTAAGCACGCCACTTAGCATGCCACTTAGCACGCCACTTAGCATGCCACTTAGCATGTCACTTAGAATGGCACTTAGCAAACCACTTAGAACGCCACTTAGCACGCCACTTAGCCTGCCACTTAGCACGCCACTTAGCATGCCACTTAGCATGGCACTTAGTACGCCAATTAGCATGGCACTTAGCATGGCACTTAGTGCGCCACTTAGCATGGCACTTAGCATGCCACTTAGCACGCCACTTAGCATGCCACTTAGCACGCCACTTAGCATGCCACTTAGCATGTCACTTAAAATGGCACTTAGCAAACCACTTAGAACGCCACTTAGCACGCCACTTAGCCTGCCACTTAGCACGCCACTTAGCACACCACTTAGCATGCCACATAGCACGCCATTTAGCACGCCACTTATCATGTCACTTATCATGCTATTTAGCACTCCCCTTAGCATAGCACTTAGCACGCCACTTAGCACGCCACATAGCATGGCCCTTAGCACGCCACTTAGCATGGCACTTAGCACACCACTCAGCACGCAACATAGCACGCCCCTCAGCACGCCACTTAGCACGCCACTTAGCATGGCACTTAGCACGCCACTTAGCATGGCACTTAGCACGCCACTTAGCACGCCACTTAGCATGGCACTTAGCTCGCCACTTAGCATGGCAATTAGCACACCACTCAGCACGCAACATAGCACGCCACTTAGCATGACACTTAGCACGCCACTTAGCATGGCACTTAGCACGCCACTTAGCACGCCACATAGCATGGCCCTTAGCACGCCCCTTAGCATAGCACTTAGCACGCCCCTTAGCATAGCACTTAGCACGCCCCTTAGCATAGCACTTAGCACGCCACTTAGCACGCCACATAGCATGGCCCTTAGCACGCCACTCAGCACGCAACATAGCACGCCCCTCAGCACGCCACTTAGCATGGCACTTAGCACACCACTTAGCATGGCACTTAGCACGCCACTTAGCATGGCACTTAGCACCCCACTTAGCATGGCACTTGACACGCCACTTAGCACGCCAATTAGCACAGCACTTAGCATGGCACTTAGCACGCCACTTAGCGCGCCACTTAGCATGGCACTTAGCATGCCACTTAGCATGGCACTTAGCACGCCACTTAGCATGGCACTTGACACGCCACTTAGCACGCCAATTAGCACAGCACTTAGCATGGCACTTAGCACGCCACTTAGCACGCCACTTAGCATAGCACTTAGCATGGCACTTAGCATGGCAATTAGCACGCCACTTAGCATAGCACTTAGCACGCCACTTAGTGCGCCACTTAGTGCGCCACTTAGCATGGCACTTAGCATGCCATTTAGCACGCCACTTAGCATGCCACTTAGCACGCCACTTAGCATGCCACTTAGCATGTCACTTAGAATGGCACTTAGCAAACCACTTAGAACGCCACTTAGCACGCCACTTAGCCTGCCACTTAGCACGCCACTTAGCATGCCACTTAGCATGGCACTTAGTACGCCAATTAGCATGGCACTTAGCATGGCACTTAGTACGCCAATTGGCATGGCACTTAGCATGGCACTTAGCATACCACTTAGCATGGCACTTAGTACGCCAATTAGCATGGCACTTAACATGGCACTTAGCACGCCACTTAGCATGGCACTTAGCACGCCACTTAGCATGGCACTTAGCACGCCACTTAGCACGCCACTTAGCATGCCACTTAGATGCTGACCATTTAAGAACGTGTACACACAGCAAACCTCTGCACTAACGAACCTCTATACCTGTTATTATTGCTGGAATAGACTGGGCAAATGTTCATCTGTAGTTAGTGCCGTGATATCATTACTATTGCTGGAATAGACTGGGCACCTGTCCATCTGTAGTTAGTGCCCTGACATCATTACTATTGCTGGAATAGACTGGGCACCTGTCCATCTGTAGTTAGTGCCCTGACATCGTTACTATTGCTGGAATAGACCGTGCACCTGTCCATCTGTAGTTAGTGCCGTGACATCATTACTATTGCTGGAATAGACTGGGCACCTGTCCATCTGTAGTTAGTGCCGTGACATCGATTTGTAACAGAACAGATCTAGACACAAGTGGAGGGACGTGGTCAAGCAGTTGAAATACTAGTCCCTCTAGTCAAGAGAACACGGGTTCGAACTCCTGGCACCTTTTTCCGACGGGACTAAAAGAAAGCTAGCATACGCAATGAACAGAAGTCCATAACGGCAGTTTCTCAATCAATGGTATAATACGTCTTTCTTACCACTATCAGACAAGAGACGACACCTAAACAACACTGATAGACATAAAATAATTCAACATAATCAGCACTAATCAGGACTAGACCAGTGTTGACTGCCAGAGAATAACAATATAAACATTCACAATTGTGGCCAAACCGACTCTGAATGAGTCATGCGTCATCAACAGCATGAGGAATACAGATGTAAATAACAAGTAACGAAACCTGTACCTGGGATGTGTTTTCATGCAGCATGATTACATAATTAATGTAAATAATGTACAGTCATCCACATGGATAGATACAATATGGAACATAATTACAGAATTGGGGAAAACAATATTAGAATCATAGAAAAGAAAGGGACCTAAGGGTTATAATAGATCATACAGGTAAATTGAGTTAGCAAGTCCTTGTAGCAGCGAAAAAGGCAATGTTAGGTATCATAAAAAGAAATATTAAACATAGTAGCAAGGAAGTAATAATAAAACTGTATAGAACATTCGTTACAGGTATGGAGTCCTTATTGTAAAGGAGATATAAACATGCTGTAAAGGATACACAAAAGAGCGACAAAACTGATAATGGGATTCCAGAATTACAGTTATGAGGAAAGGCTCAGAAAAATCGGCCTACAGTGTCTAGAAAAAAGAAACTTATAAATCTAAGAATTTATAAATTCGACTATAACATGTTTGTTTTCAAAATACAACCACCTACAATTACAAAAAGGCATAGCTACAAATCAACTAAAGAAAGATCCAGATTGGATATTAGGAAATATTTTTTTTAGTCAGAAAGAGTGAATGATTGAAATGCATTGCCAAAGGAAGTAGTGGAGGCAGGGACAATTAATGTATTTAAGAACAGATTGGATGGGCATAGCTTTTAGAGCAAGGAAATCTAAATGAAACTGGTTGTATACAGACTAAGCAGTGTCTTCTAAGCCAGTATAAAGACGTTAAGTTAAGGATCCGAACCACAACCCTTGATAACATGCTCTATCCTCGTTCTGATTCTTGGACTATCTCTTTGATCTCTTCGTGACAGTGGTAACACATAAAAAGGATGCTTGAGACAGGCTTTCTTGTGCAATGTTTTAAATACTTCTTATTATACATGATGCCTCTGTTTCGTATTTACAACGCAGAGGGTTCGTCACTGCAGTTGACACTTGCTGAAATCTATGGTCTGCGCACTTTTCACGTTTTTGCACTTGCCGTTTTTTGTTCTTGTAGAAATTAGACATAGTAGACAAGATAGCAATCAAAGAGGTTACTGTGGAATTGATTATAATTAACAACATGTAGTAACCTACTTTACGCCAAAGAAATTCTTTTACTGGGGGAAATGACATTTTCTTTACTGGGACAAAGGAAGTTTTTGTACTAGCACAAAGAAAGCCTCTACTGGGACAAAGAAAGATTTTTACTGGGACGAAGAAAGTCTTTTACTGGGACATAAGGAAGTATTTTATTATGACAACCGAAGTATTTTACTGGTACAAAGTCATGTTTTTTTCTTGGAGAATGGAAGTCTCTTACTGGGACAGTCATGTTTTTCCTTGGAAAATGGAAGTCTCTTACTGGGACAAAAGAAGTATTTTACTTAGACAAAGTATGTCTTTTACTTGGACAAAGTAAATATTTTACTGGGACAAAGGAATTTTTTTAGCACAAAAAAATTATTTTCCTGGGACAAAGAAAGTATTTTAGCCAATTGAAATTTTCTAATTGAACAAAGTATGTATTTTACTGGCAGAAAAGTGTCTTTTAATTGAACAAAGTAAGTATTTTACTGGGACAAATTAAGTTTCTTAACCGAACAAGGTAAGTATTTTACTGTGACAAAGGAAGTCTTCTAATTGAACAAAGTACGTATTTTACTGTGACAAAGGAAGTCTTCTAATTGAACAAAGTACCTATTTTACTGTGACACAGGATAACTGGATTCCTGGTATACAATCAGGCTGATCAGGAACTGATGCCAAGTAGACTTTAGATATCCATTTGTTCCGCAAATCCATTTGGTCGGTCATTAGGAAGTGTGGTCCGTATCTTCTTTCCTTTGCGTTTCACACTTACCTTTGACTATTAGTTGTAAATTTGTGATTAATTTCCTTCTTGCGGTTTACTAGGCTTGGGGAAGATACGGCTCTGTGGTGTCCAGCCTTCTTGTTTTTTTCTTTGTTGATCTTTGGCTCACCCAGCTGTAGAAGATCTGCACTTTCATTTATGCGGTCCGTCAGTCCCTAATCTGTCATTCTGTGAGATCGTCCTCCGTGATGTTTGCCACCATCACTTCCTCGGGAGGGGAATATCAATACAAAAAAACAACAGACAATAATTAACTTATCTAAACAATAGTGAGGAATAGCTAGAAATGAAGCTCTTCGGCCACAAGCCTTTTCCTTAAGTTAGCTAGTTTCTTCATTTATGTTCTAATTTGTAGTCCCTAGTCCGTTTGTTTGGGTTTTTTGTGGTGACAATATTGGCAATTTTGTCTGAATATGTATGCCCCCTCAGAACTGAATTCTTGTTTTTGTGATTTCGACACACAAGGATTGGTCATGCACTTTCTCGTAAACTGATATTGGATTGCTGGGAAAATGTAGTTGATAGTTTCTAAAGGTGTCATTAACTGACGGTAATATCCAGCTTTGTGATTACTGAAGGTAGTAGCTGCTTGATATCGCATGTACGAACGATGTTAGATACAAAATGGCGTCCGTGCTCACAGAGTGTACAATCAAAGAACAGCATGCTATTGTGCGAACTTTGTAGCTGTCTATTTTGTGGTGGGTTTTTTCGGTTGGTAAAAGGACGTTTTGCAAAATATATTCATAAAGAAGTGTTTCCTGTTTACGATGAGAAGTAGTTGCTGTGAAAGCTGAGTCGATAAATTTTCTCAAGAATGATAAAAATAGATGAGGAAGACCAATCTGGCCGACCAGTTCAGATTGTAGAAGAAGCATTTGTGCGGTGTTTGGGGGAGATGAATCAAGTTGACAGACGAATAACGATAGACAGTTTTACAGCTGAAATAGGGTGTTCGCGTGGTTTAGCCTACAATGTATTGATTGATACAACCTTGACATAAGACGTTTAGCGAATGATAAAGAGGGCGAACGGGAATTGCAAACGTGGCTGAGACAGCAGACAATTTTATAGGCTACTGATTTTTGACGAAGTGATAAATCAAGGGGAAAAGTTTATAAATGTTGGTGGAAATTATGTTTAGAATTTGTATTATTAGGGACAATGTAACTACAATAATTAATAAGTGTCAAGTTCTTATCTGGCTTGCCTTGGCTTGGCTTCGTTCATTCTCAATCTCCCACTACCAAACACTGAAAGGGCTTAAGTAGCAGAATGTAGTCCAGAGAACGGAATGCGTTGTGTCGTAGTTTACAGCTTGACTGCGATATTTGCACCTTCCGGTCGAATACATCCGACTTCAGCAAGCATTTTTTTAGTACCGGGTTAGCATTCCCTCTTCGATCCCTTCTCCTTAGCCAGTCTGCCCTGCTGCAGCCTGTTATCCAGGATCACCGCGTGGAGGCGTAGAAGGGTCTTGGCAGCATTGGTTCGCTGGCCCTGACGCTATCAGTCAGCTATAGGTCACTGACCACTGCAGCTCATTAAGTTCTTATCTCATTTAGTTGTTTTTTTTAATAGCTGTTTCTGACTATTTACTGACTTGCCCTCTTAACAGACAATGGCGAGTGCTACCAGGGTGGGATTCGGAATCGCCTGACGTAAGGAAGGAGAGAGGGCGGAGATTATATGCGGTATGTTATCTTTGAGAATGTGATGGATTATTAGTGCCCCTTAGTTGATCCTGTCTCAACAACTGAAGCCCACATTCAATCACTGTGACGCAAAATGACTCAAACTGACGATTTACTTGTCAAGGGCCACCAAACTGTCCTACACACTATTCTCGTTGTTTACGCCAGTCAGTGTGACACTTCCCCGGGGTTTCCTCAATTCTGATGGGACGTGACATGAAATTGGTCAGACCTCTCAATTCCAGAACCACGCCTCGCTGAATCTGGACAAGGACACAGTCCACGAAACAGACATGGCGAAATGAGTCGGCTGTTTCCGATAATAGAGATTAGAACTTCACGACAATGTAGTCGGTCGGTCAGTGATGGAGATCTCTAACCATTAAAACATGCAAATGTCTTCTGGATACCAAAACCAATAAAGGATGTTTTCTAGAAGTTCAGTTGGAGGTTTTATTTCAGTCAAAACTTCAAGGTAGTCAACATGACTGTTTAAAAGTTAACTTCCATAATTATTCATGTTAAAAGTTAACTTCCATAAATATTCATGTCAAAAGTTAATTTCCATAAATATTCCTGTTAAAAGTTAACTTCCATAAATATTCATGTCAAAAGTTAACTTCCATAAAGATTCCTGTTAAAAGTTAACTTCCATTAATGTTCCTGTTAAAAGTTAAATCCATTAATATTCCAGTTAAAAGTTAACTTCCATAAAGATTCCTGTTAAAAGTTATCTTCCATTAATATTCCTGTTAAAAGTTAACTTCCTTTAATATTCCTGTTAAAAGTTAACTTCCATTAAATTCAACAAGAGAGACAGACCAATAACAGGAACACAGTCAACCGTGACGAACTGAGAACATGTACCTTCAGACAACAAGAGAGAGAGAGAGACCAATAAGAGAAATACAGTCAACCGTGACGAACTGAGAACATGTACCTTCAGACAACAATAGAGCGAGAGAGAACAACAAGAGAAACACAGTCAACCGTGACGAACTGAGAACATACATCTTCAGTCAACAATAGAGAGACCAACACGCCACAGAATATGTGCTAGTTCAAACTGCAGCTCTCCTCTTTAAAAAAAACAAATAATCATTTTCTCTAGAATTTGTAATAAGACAGGTTATGTTGAACCTTTTGATGAACCTGTAACATCATCTTGATGATACCATGAGGTTAAGATAACAACTGATCATAATACACTTTGTAAAGACGTTTATTTGTCGCCACCTCACTTGATCGATGACGACTTGTGAAACAAATGAATAGTGCAGGATTTTGTAGGGGTAACAATACTGACCCAGTTCTGAACTTGTTGCTCTTGTGTGTGTTTCTATAATGTAAAGCTTTAATTTAATTTAAATGAATCGTTATCGATTGCTTGGATTTCTATTTTTCTTATTTTAACCAACTTCCCCATAACCCAGATAGCTGGAATTGTGTACACATTACCTAATCGTCCGACATTTAATCTATCTAATTTTGACGGAACCTAGCCGGGACATTCAAAAGTTTTTACCGAAAAACAGTTTTTTGTTTTTTTAAATAGTTACTATTAAATATACACACCTTACATTCGACTCACATATTCTCGTGACTAATATATATCTATATATCAAAAATATATATTTACTTTGGACAATATGAATATCTAAAAGAGCTTTGGCTTTTTCTTGGCTTTATTTGGCTTCTTGAGATGGAATGTGGTTTTTGTATGACAAATTTGGGGGAGGTTATTTTGATTTTAGCTTCTTAGCAGTCCTGGTTGTAATGAAGGCTAGGCGTCTACTGCAGGAACTGATGGCTCTCGTAATGTCTCATGAATTACTCTAATTTGGTGCAACATTCCAGTCATGAAGTATATGATCGATTCGTATTTTCGCTGTGAAGCATCTGATTGATTCGCCTTTAGCTGTTAAGCGTCTGTTTGATTCGCGTTTTCTTTGTGCAGTATTTGATTGATTCGCTGTGAAGTATTTGATTGATTCGCTGTGAAGTATTTGATTGATTCTCAGTGCAGTATCTAATTGATTAGAGTTTTCTCTGTGCAGTATTTGATTGATTCGCTGTGCAGTATCTGATTGATTCTCCGTGCAATATCTGATTGATTCGCGTTTTCTCTGTGCAGTATCTGATTGATTCGCGTTTTCTCTGTGCAGTATTGATTGATTCGCTGTGAAGAATCTGATTGATTCGCTGGGAAGTATCTGATTGATTCGCTGGGAAGTATCTGATTGATTCGCTGTGCAGTATATGATCGATTCTCCGTGCAGTATTTGATTGATTCACCGTGCAGTATCTGATTGATTCAACCTTTCGCTTCAAGTGAAGCATAGGGCAAAGCTGCAGTCTGCCTCATTAAAGGAAGCCTGCATCCTAACTTGTGCACTTATGGTTTCAATAGCATTTGATGTACATGGCGATGTTGCTAGTCCCAAGCACTACCGTATGTAGTCGTTATCTACATGCTTGGAAGTTTACACCACTTCCTTCTATTCAACCAAAGCCCGTCTCTGGAGAATGATGAATCTACAGCATCGCAATCCTTAATTGCATTACTTTGTCTCATCAACTCTGTTACCGCTATTTCTGTCCATGTCAATTTACTTTGTTGCGTGATGCGAGTTATGACTAATTAATCACGTCACTGACAATCACAAACAACAGATATCAATATTTATAAATTAAAGGCTAAAAACAAATAGTAAGGATGGCTCCACATCATATACTGCATTCGTGGATGAAGTGTTGCTATGGGCTGTTTCTGAGCGAGGTGACATGTCACGTTTATTTGTCTCAGGTAACAGTTAATTAGGTACATCATTTACAGGAGGGTGAACTAGAGCGTACAGTTGCTGGAGAGCAAACCTGTTATATTTGCCATGAGAAATAAACGTTATAATCACGTTCTTACTTGCATATAACAAATACAGCAGAAAAAAAGTTTGGAAAGTTTGACTAGCAAAATAATCTTTCAACGGCATAGGTCACTGGGTTGGTTTTAAAACACGCTGCAGTCGACCCACATGTAAATGTTTACCTGGCTTTCTGTTAGGAAATAAATGGGAGTGATGGAAGAAACTAGCAACTGTAACATTGAAATGGGTGATACAGTTCCCATGAAGTCTCTATTGATAACCAATTCATCTCTGACCAACAATGTCTACCGTATGGAGGCAAACCACCGTTTCTCATAAGTCTGATTCACATGTGATGAACTAAAGGGGGGAAGAGTAGGGGGTGGGGGGGGGGGGGGGGTTGTTGACCCTGAATAACTGTACAAAACTAATGGGATTGAGCCTGAACAACTGAACAAAGCTGATGGGAGTGGAGATTGAGCCTGAACAACTGAACAGATCTGATGGGAGTGGAGGTTGAGCCTGAACAACTGAACAAAGCTGATGGGAGTGGAGGTTGAGCCTGAACAACTGAACAAAGCTGATGGGAGTGGAGGTTGAGACTGAACAACTGAACAAATCTGATGGGAGTGGAGATTGAGCCTGAACAACTGAACAAATCTGATGGGAGTGGAGATTGAGCCTGAACAACTGAACAAATCTGATGGGAGTGGAGATTGAGCCTGAACAACTGAACAAATCTGATGGGAGTGGAGGTTGAGCCTGAACAACTGAATAAAGCTGATGGGAGTGGAGGTTGAGACTGAACAACTGAACAAAGCGGATGGGAGTGGAGGTTGAGCCTGATCAACAGTACAAAGCTGGTGGGGTTGATCCTCATCCGCTGTACAAAGCTGATGATGGTAGGTTTGGACAAAATCCACATGTACAAAACTGATAGAGTAGAGTTGGACATATCTGTATGTACAAACGTAATGAGGGTAGGGGAGAATCTAATCCGCAAGTACATTACTGATGACGGCAGGTTTTTGTGGAGGAGGTGTTGGGTGGGGGGGGGGGGGCGGGGGGGGGGGGGGAGTTCGGTTTGCATTGTTGAAGAAGAGGAATGCGTTGTACTGCGCCTTAAGGCAAAGAGCATTCAACTCCACCACCTGTATTAAATGGGTGTAGTTTCCCCAGAGCCACAATGTTGTTAAATTCGATCATACATAATTGGATTGTGAATCAATACACTGAACAACCATTCTCCATCTCAACTTTCACATTCGGGTGTGGTTTAGGAAAACACATTTTTCTAATCCAAGCTCCTACCACACAGGAGTCTATAAAAAACTTCACAGCAGAATGGTACGTCACGTGATCCTCTACGACGGGGACAACCAATCGGTGGTTTGCTCTGTATGTAGCTTAATCAAGGTCAATCGTTTTTTAGCGATACATAACCGTTTCAATTTTGTCTAGTCTTCGTTTGTTCTCATCTCCCGCCACCAAGCCCTGATATTTCCTTTACGGCAACAATTGTTCAGTTGTCCATCACGGTGTTTTTCAGCTCTACAATGTGAAGAATGGCAAACGCTACTTACTACATCCTTATTCTTTCTTCCTTGACCGTTCTCAGACTCCCGCTACCAAGCTCTAAAACGGGCTTTGCAAGTAGCAGGATTTAGTCCGGAAGACGGAATACGTTGTGTCGTAGTTTACAGCTTGACTGCGATATTTGCACCTTTCGGTCCAACACAAACGACTTCAGCAGGGATTCAATCTCAATGCTGGATATTGTTTGATTGCTCACCAGCTCTGATGGAACTTTCTTCTCCTTCTTCGCCTGAGCAAAAGTGATTTCTGCAAAATATATTCATAAATAAATGTTTCCCGTTTTCAGTGAGAAGTGTTTGTAGTGTAAAGCTGTGCATAACATGGTTGATACATTTTCTCACTGACGCTCATAAATTGCTGGTGAAGCCGGATCTGGTCGTCCTGTTCAGATTGTAACAAAAGCATATATGCGGTCGGTGAGAAGATGCTTCGAGCTCATAGACGAGTAACAATAGACAGTGAAAATACAGCAACAGAGTGTTCGCATGGTTTAGCCTACATATGAATACATGCTCAATTGAATTTCCGTAAAGTGTGCTGACGGTGGGTACCCAGACAACTGATTTCAGAACACGAATGAACCGAAAGGGCATGTCCTTACACTTATAAAGCCATGAGATGTGTAACAATGTTCGTAAAATTTATGTTGAGAAATAATGGCAATATAAGTGCAATAACTGAAGGTTTCCGTGTTTCTATGAGTTTGTTTTTTCCTAATAGCAATGTGAGACCTATTAACTGACTTTTCGTACTATTATAGTACAAAGACGCAAGTTTGTTGTGTTTTTTTTTGTACTCTTAAAACGGAACATTTCGTTCAGATCAGACAATAATAGATGCAGCCATTTAAAAAAAAAAACAGCCAGTTGTGATCTGGACTGAAAGAACAGGACCACTATCATCTTCCCAACGTGTCGTAAAAGGCAAAACAACTAAAAAAAAGTGATTATAGTTAGCAATCTCATTGTGTAAAAAAAAAAAAAACGTTGCAACTACAATCTATATATCTTCAGTCCACTTGTGTCGTTAGACGTCGTGATGAGGTGTGACCTCCTTTGTTTCATATTTTTTGGCAGGTGTAAATCCTCTGGTGATTTACAAGGTCAATGCCAGTATATGTTACCAATTTTTAGGTTGGTAGGCCCTGAAATGCGATCGCTTATGTTGTGGGACTTGTAGTGGTAGAACTGTAAATTAGAGCAAGGTAGACCTTGCTGCCAGGCGCACTCTATGCCACGCCTCTATCCACACAATTCAGACCTGATGGTACAGCTACACAGTCATCTTTTTGTGACATATTCTCTGTAGGACGAGAATTCCTGGAATAATTGGAGCAGATTTTAAACTTGAGTTTTGCCCGAGCAGCGGTCGTTAAGCCTACTCTTTTCGATTTCCAACTCCCATTAATTTTTAACGTGCGCACTACTGTCCATGGGTGTCTGATCTCACTACGCAGAGATCAAGGGACATTTTTTACCAGATGATCTACGTGAAAAATCTCAGTCTCCACCATTATTTGAACACACAACCTCCAGCACCCAGGGCGAGCACCTCACCTCGAGACCAATCTGTCCCCCAATCGCTTCTGCAAAATCTTGAAAACACGATGTATGTGAAAGGACCAGCAGCAGCTAAAGTATGTCTTTCAGAGCGAAACGGAGAATTATTGTAAATGATTGGAAATAGGATTCCTTTTAAAGTGGCCAGCTGTCCTGGTGGCCTTTACTACGCATTGGAGCACCACTGTGAATGATTGAATGAATGAATAAATTCAACTAAGAAAAAAGAAATATCTTACTTCAAACCAATTGCAGGTAATCTAGTAACAGCCAGAGTTTGAGGGAGTTAGCCGGAATAAAATAATACTTGCCCAATCGTAGGTACAGCGCACTGTTGAGCAGAGCTCGCTGCTTATCTGTAAAATGCTGCACTGCGTTTCCTACACTTAAAATAAAACTAAATGAGGATGACGATGTAGAAAAAGAAGAGGAAAAAAAAGAAAAAGAAAAAAAAGAAACCAAAGAAGAAAAAAACAAAAAAAGAAGAGCAAGAGAAGAAAAAACACGAAGAAGAAGAAAAAGAAGAAGCAGGAAAAAAAAGAGGAAGAAAACAAAAAATAACAAGAAGAAGATTAAAAAGATTAAGAAGATAAAGATGAAAAAGAAGAAGTAAACTAGGAAGAAGATATGAAGATGAAACAGAAGCTGAAGAAGAAGATGATGATGAAGAAGAAAAAGAAGAAGAAGAAGAAAAAGAAGAAGAAGATAAACCTTCCAATATGCACATTAGAGACCGCAGAGATAGCAATGAATGAGCTGACAGCAGCCAGCGACTCATTGTTCGCTGTTTGCTTCAAGGTCAGCGAACCAGAATGAACCACGGCTCTGTTCAGTCTCCAAGTGACGGCCCTGGAAACAGACCGCACCCGTGTGTCCTGGCTGAGAGAAAATGGGTCGAAGATGGATCGAGAACCCTATTCTAATAAGGCCATGCTGAAATCGAATTTGTCAAACCGAAACGCGCAGATATCGCAGCCTCGGTGTAAACTACGAATGTTCCGGTTGTAGGCAGAAGGAGAATTTAAATAACCTACACAACCCCCTCCGCCCTTACCCCACTTCTCAGCAACCTACCCCCACCCCCTATCCCCCCTCCCTAACCCATCTCCTCTTCCTTGTCGGCATCTGTTATGGATAGTCCCTAAGCGATAATCGTTAAAGCTCTTTCTACTTGATAACAATTGTTTTTTTCTCTACGTCAGTGAGTTTTGTTACCGACGTATTTTAACTGCGTCAATTCCTCTTCTCATCTTTTGTGAAACTCACGTACACAGTGTATAAATATATTCCCCCAGTTATGAGTTATTTTCCAGCAATTTCGCACACAAAAATAAGTTATATAACGCGTTATTTATCAATAAACGTTTTCTGTAATGTGACAATCTGGTGCATCTGTTCTGTCACTACCTAGTTTATCAGTCGTGATATATTTAGCTGCCGAACGCCTTTTGCTTGAAAATTGCTCAATTTTCTCCCTGTTACGCTCTGTTTGATCACTAGCCTGCAGCAGTTGTTAAAGATTGTTCTGTCTCTATTCTGTAGGTCTTGCAGTTTTAAGTTTTCTGAGTGAACAAAATTAATTTCAGACGGGATTATCTGAGTCAATGCTTTTTCATGGCACGGGAACTAGACACACTTCCCAGTAGTGACACGCCATAGTTTAGCCAGTTGTAGAAGTCAGACTAACTGATTTACTGTTACAATGGCAAAAGAGCAAGGACAATAACTAGTTATGCCACCTACAAAAAGGTTGTTGTTGTTGTTATTGTTACCTACTTACTTTCTGTGTCCTAGGCACTACTTCACACATCATTCTTACAGTATGATTAGTGCCTAGGTGTTAAAAGGATTGGCCGATTGAAAATCGTTTCTAGGAGACGCCCGAATGCCTTATTGGTTGCAGTCTTCGTGGAGGCTTCCTTCGTGTCCCCCGTTGTTATTGTTGGATGCCCACAAAGAGTAGATTTACTCTTTTGTGCGCTCTGAAATAGACGTTAATTTTGGGATTTCTTGTAGCTTTCCTCACATCACGAGCGAGCTGATGAAGGTGGACTGAGGTCTTCCAGGCGGTTGTACTATGCTTGGATTCATCTGCATGTCGCCCATTACTACTGGGATCACGTTGATCCATCACCTGGTTAACCTGGCTACCATGAAAACAGCCCGTGACTACAAGGAATTCCACTAGAGGGTCTTGGTCAGTATATCTTGCCTGAATTTGACTAACATGTCTTATCAGTATGTTTTGCTTGACCAGACGTTAGGCTTCCTCCCCACCTACAAAACGATAAGATATAGTATTTAATACTCTTTGCCTTCTACACTGGGGAGAAGAGACTAATGTCCGGCTAGATAAATCATACTGATCGGACATGTTAATCAGGGTCAGGTAGAACATACTGGTCAGATGTGTTAGTCAGGGTCGGGTAAAACATACTGGTCGGACTTGTTAGTCAGGGTCAGGTAGAACATACTGGTCAGACATGTTAGTCAGAGTCAGGTAGAACATACTGGTCAGACATGTTAGTCTGGGTCAGGTAAATACAATACTGATCAGGCATGTTAGTCAGGGTCAGGTAAAATATGTTGATTAGACATGTTAGCCAGGGTCAGGCAAGCTATACTAACCAAGACACCACCTCACTTCCACGTAGGTCTCACTAGGAACAGACTTTCAGCAGTCTGGCTACCGAGGTGGGGGATCAATATGATCCCCGTAGTAGTGAGCGAGAGCCAGTTGAAGCCAAGCATAGCAAAATCGCATGGAGGACCCCATACACCCTTTTTCAGCGTGCTCGGGATGTGGGGAAAACCACAGTAACCCATCACATAACGCCCTTTTCATGGCGCACAATAGAGTTAACTTACCCAGTGTTGGCAATGACAACAACTATATCAATATTGTAGGCATGCCATGTGAAGTATACTGACATCCAGTCAAATATCAATTAAACTAAAAACTACCATCATTATGTATGTTGATAGATTCACCATTACTATACGGTATAGAAACGTAGACGTTGAGGAAACAGTTGGAGGACAGAATCATAGAATGAATTACCAGGAACAGAGATATCTTCTGATTTTGTTTCTATCCCCTAAAAATGTGAATTTTCTTGTGTGGCCGTGTATTGTTTCTGGAGCTGTCACTCAGAACATAGCCTACTCGCCATCCAGAAAGTTTCCTTAACTTAATTACTTCTTCTTCTTCGTACGCTGTCAGACGTCAACCTTTATTTTTTCGAAAAAAGCAGCGGTCATCCTGAGGCTGTCGACACTGCCATAGAGCTTGTCTAGTGTTGCCACTGGTTATGGCCACATCTGCTTTCTCTGATCCTCGTATGTCGGGCAGTTTTGCAGAAGATGATCAGCGGTCATTTTCCCGGTTCCACAAGTGCATTCGTCAGTGCCACCTATCTTCAATTTATTGAATAGGTGGTACCTCAGTCTATTGTGGCCAGTGCGAAGTCTGAAGACCACGACCTGCTCTCTTCTGTTCAACTGGTAATAAGCATCGTTTTTTTTTGTGTAGCCAGTATGTTCTGTTTCCCATTTGGTCATGTATCTAGCTCTAATAAGAATTTGACTCTTCTTTAATGTAACTTAACTTAACGTCTTTATACTGGTTTAGAAGACTTTGCAGAGTCTGTATACAACCAGTTTCATTTACATTTCCTTGCTCTAAAAGCTATTCTTAAATGCATTAATTGTCCTTACCCCCACTACTTTCTCTGGCAAATGCATTTCAAGCATTCGCCACTTTCGGCAAGTGTTATTGGCGAAGCTTGAAAGCATTGAGTTGGAGAGCCTTTTCGTGCTAATAATGTTGGAAGTAAATGTATACGAATATGGGAAAAATTATGTATCTAATTGAGAAATAAACATATCATAATAGAACAGAACAATACATACATGAATACGGTAGATATAAATGTACGCGTATATGGATGAGTAACTCTTGTCAATAAATGCCGGGGGCGAATCTATCCCCTCTTAAATTTATCTCTCGCTATCATGAAGCTATTCTTTGACTTCAGTTCTGTCATTATGCTTCAGTCTGATCAATAGATCGCAGCCTGGCACACCGATTCTTCTCGTGGGAATAGACGTTATTATAGACTAAAATTGCTGTCTAACATTGATCACTGCTCAGAAACAGACAGCTGTTATCCTCGTATCCGCTCTTATAAGTCTGTAATTGTCAAATTGCCGGTCTTGTTATTATTGCGCGCCTTCGTCTAGTGGGCCCCTGTAATTTACAGGTTGTTTGAGTTCAAAGAAAATATCTCAATAAACTGTTTAATAAGAGTGAAGATACCAACCTAATTGATAAACGACACAAGTACACTCTCCCAATTGGGATGCTATCTTGCCGGGAGCCATGATTCTTAGCCTTGTCTGTTCACTGACTTCAATTAGAGAAAGCTTGTACTGCGAGAGTATCGATTTCGTTATAACTAGAATTGGAAATAAAATATACCACGCCCTCTGGATATCAAAGTATGCTCTATACGTACATGCCTGGAGGCATATACAAGGGATTCTCAAGCTTACGTGCTTTTAAGTCAGTCTGAGATGCCTTCATTAGTTCTGCAAGCACATACACCAAAATAGAGCCATCTTGGGTCCAGTATTGAGCAAATCTAAAAAGAAGCAAATAATCTTGGGGGATCCAGACACCCATATTGATAAGATAATAATAGAATGTCAGTCCACTTGCCTCTTCTCCTCACATAGATCCCCGATCAGTGAATAGGATAAAGATGCTGAGCAGTGCAGGGCCAGCGACCCATAGCTGACTCCTAGCGTCAGGGCCATGGACCCATAGCTGGCTGCTAGCGTCAGGGCCAGCAACCCATAGCTGGCTGCTAGAGTTAGGGCCAGCGACCCATAGCTGCCAAGAATTCTCTACACCTTTACACGGTGATCCTGGGTAACAGGCTGCGACAGAGCAGACTGGCTAAAGAGATGGGATCGAAGAGGGAAGGCTAGCCCGGTACTTCAAAATGCCTGCGGAAGTCGGATGTGTAGTACAGAAAATTGAAAATGTCGCAGTTAAGCTGTAAACTGCGACACAACGTTCGAAGCACAACATTCTGCTGCTTGCAAAGCTCTTTTCATGGCTTAATAACAGGAGACTAATAGTGAAGAAGAAGAAGAAGAAGAAAAAGAAAAAGATAAAAAACGAAGAAGACGAGTAAGATCAGTGACTGACACAATTCGATCAATGACTGACAATACGAAAAGGAACACATGCCTGTTGGTATGTTGAAGAACTACATGACCAACTCTATTCTAGCGTCGAACTGTTATGGTGGTGTATAGAACAGAATGTCCAACTCCATTCTAGCGTCGATCAGTTATGGTGGTTATTGTGGATACCGTCTCATCTGCTCTCGTCAAACCGTTAAAGGTTGGTGATAAGAAATTGGTTATCTAAGCTAAGAATCTTCAATAGACATGACATTTATTTATGTTACTCTCCAGCTAAACTTCTAGACAAAGAATCGAATCCTTCGAGTCAAAATGTTACAGAAAGATCCTCAAAATACCCTGGACAGAGAAAAAAGACAAATGTAGACATTCGGTAAGAGTTGAGCATAGAGGAGAATTGGTTTATCAATTCCATTTTGGTTAGAAAATGTAAATACTTTGATCACATCAAGAGACACAACGGTCTTGAGAGAACAGTTATGGAAGGTACGGAGCCAGGCAAAAGTGGCAGGGGTAGACCAAGAAGATGATGGCACCGAGACATCCAGGAATGCCAAGGTATAACTGGCGGAGGCTGAAGTTTTGGCAAGGGAAAGAGTTTCTTTCATTCGGACTGTGATGGGAGCGACGTTTAATAAAGGACATGCTCCATGATGATGACTCTACAGAAGCAGTGACTGTATGAAGCTCTTGCACGTTTTCAGCTAGCTATCCTTTTGGACATGTCTCAATGGTTGCTATAGAACAACACAGAGGCTGAAGATACAGCAATGAATGAGCTGACAGCAGCCAGAAACTAATAAGTCAGCGTTTCCTTTAGGGTCAGCGAACTATAGCTGAACAAGTCCTAATTCCGCTCCCACGTGTCGGCCCAAGAAACAGGCCGCAACTGTGTAGTCTGGTTAAGAGAATAGGGATCGCAGAGGGAAGGAAATCCGGTTCCTAAAAAGTCATGCTGAAACTGGATGTGTCGGGCCAAGATGCGGGTCTATCGCAACCTTGATATGAAATATGACACAACCTAATGATGTCTTTTTCCGGACGAACGCTGAAGATGGGGACGAAGAACAATATTAAGAAGAAAAAAAAAGAAAAGAAGAACACTAAGAAAAATAATAATAATTAAAATGAAAATAAGTGAAGAAAAAGACGAAGAAGAAGAAGACGAAGAAGAAGAAGAAGAAGAAGAAGAAAAAGAAAATGAAAAACAAAAAGGAGAAGATGAAGTAGAACAAGAAGAAGAAACAGAAGAAGAAAAAGAAAAACAAAAGTAAACAAAGGAGAAGATAGAGAAGGACAAAAAGAAAAAAAAAGAAGAAGAAAAACAAGCAGAAGAAGAAGATGGAAACATTAAGACCCACAGTTTTCTCAAGGGATTCAATTACAATCAACGTTCTTTTCTGAGCGAGGTAGGAGAGAGGACGGTGCAGATACAGACCGTGCGGATCCTCTAGCTTGATATTTAGTAACACAGAATATGGTAACCATGCCTTAAAAAGGCTGGCGTGAAATGGACTATTCAAGAATTGCCCTGAGAGGCTACCATCATCAAAGCACTTCATAAACACTCATTTGAAAAACACGTAAACTGCTCTGGTTTGTTGGTTGTTTATTGACCAAGCGGCCTGTTGGCTCCAGCCATTTGGCCCAATGCGATATAGTAGTATCTGCAAATGTTTGTGAGCTGTTATTTAGTTCTGTCAAAATGTTCTATTTGTCTGGCATCAGAGGAAGAAGCTTTTTCCTAACACTGGCAAGCTCCGGACATTCTAAACGACGGTGCTGAACAGTTTCATAGGGAAGTGGGCACAGCAAGCACTCTGGAGTAAGTTATGGTATGATTCTGTTCAAGTGACTGTTAATTTGTATGTGCTGAGTGTGAAGTCGGGAACTGGTGCTTTGATCTTTTTTTTTCCTGAGATTGGTGCTGTCTTTGGGATTTGGAATGGCCATATGTTTGTAGTTTCTGTCCCAGTATTCCCCATTGCCCATCTATTCAACCAGGTCTCTTTGTTAGGAGTCTTCAGTAGTTTGACTGTATGTAGTGTTGTTGGTGTGTATTGTTGCTCTTGACTTGATCTTTTCTTAGCCAGTATGTCTGCCTTGTAATTGCCAGGTGTATTTGAATGACCAGGAATTTAACGAATAACTATTGGGACTTCATCGGATGTGAAAAGTTGGTTGGCATCTAGGGATTTTTGGGTACGTTCAGGCCTACAGTGACCACCATCTTCCAAAGCTTGAAAAACAGATAATGAGTCTGGACAGATTACGATATTTTGACGCTTTTTGTGGAAAAACATCAAAATCAGTTCTCAAGTGGTGCAGTGCTACTTCCATTGCTGTTATTTATGCCTCATAGTTTGAATATATCGCACCACAGGCATCAAACAGCTCATCATATGTTATGTCTGTACACTCTGTGTAGACTCTATATCACGCTTTAAAGATGGTCTTATAAGCAGACCCATCAGTTCTGGGTAGACGTGTAATCGCTCTCTGTGATGCTCTCATAAAACCCACTGGATCAGTACTTCTTGTTGCATTTTATGTTATTTTTGTTTGAATTTCTGGCTCTTTTAAACAAATTTCTTGTGTTCCTTATCTTTTGTCTAGGAGATGGTAAATGTCTTTATTCTCACCTTTATTCTCTGCATTTGTTGTCATTTTTCAACGAGATGTCTGTTGGGGTAGTCTTTGGTCACTCTTTTGCCCTTTTCATAAGCTTACACAGACGCCACATCTCTTCAGATCTCAGGGGGTTTCAGATTCACGTGAATTTTACACGCAGCAGTGGGTGCTGACCGCATTGCTCCACTAATAAATCGCAGGTCATTGCACTGCACTCTATCCGATGATTCTACGTAAATCCGTGAACATTTTGTCAGAAGTGAACTGTTATATTCTAAAGTGGAGCGCACATATCCAAAATACAAGCCTTTCAGAGTGTTTTTGGCTGATCCCTATGATGTGCCAGCGAGTATTGCAATATGACAAATACACTAGAAGGACGGGTAAGAGGAAATACGACCATCTATTGTAAAACATTCTGATGCCTTATAGGTATGATCTTTCTCGAGACTCGGTTGTTTTATTCTTTTCTGAATATTAATGTATGCATACTTCACTCTTCACTATACGTATGAATACTCCACTCCTCAATACACGTAAGAATACTTCACTCTTCCTTACACGTAAGTACACTCTACTCTTCACTACTCGTAAGAATACTCCACTACTCGTAAGAGTACTTCACTACTCGTAAGAATACTCCACTACTCGTAAGAGTACTCCACTACTCGTAAGTATACTTCACTACCCGTAAGAATACTTCACTACCCGTAAGAATACTCCACTACTCGTAAGAATACTCCACTACTCGTAAGTCCACTACCCGTAAGAATACTTCACTACCCGTAAGAATACTCCACTACTCGTAAGTCCACTACCCGTAAGAATACTTCACTACCCGTAAGAATACTTCACTACTCGTAAGTCCACTACCCGTAAGTCCACTACCCGTAAGAATACTTCACTACCCGTAAGAATACTCTACTCTTCACTAATTGTCTAAGGCAGAGGCTTGCGCGAGCTCTACTTCCATCCCCATTCGTTCTGAAGAAGTTAGACCCCATTAATCCTAGATGTTGTGTAATGCATGGTTTCTCAACATGGTCATCACTACGGAAATTATTACAGTTTCAACTCTCACCTTGTTGACCAGGCTGTTGTGGAACACCCTGTTTCCATCATCACAGGTTGGTCGTGAGTAGTCTCTTGATGTGATGTTGTACCTGACCATTACGCGCCCCTAGCAACCAGACAGTTTAAGACCCGCTCAGCCTGACGCTGTTGACTGTGCATCGACTAAGCTCAGAGTGGAAAGTTCAAAGGTGGATAGGAACGAACGAGCAATAACTCCACGGCCAGTAACAGCAGGCTATAATGAAAGAGGTTTATCGATGTAACCTGTGACGGATGGAAGAAATTCGCTTACACTTGAGTTATCTATTCTCAGTACAATAATATGAATGTGCATTATACGTAGGATGAGCAAATGTCACGCTGCACTGAGCTTTAGAATCGCAATACCTATCCCGTTCAACCGCTCAAATGGTGTGAATGTTGCACTGTTTCACACCATCTCATCACAATGTTGGAGGAAATTGGACGGGCTAATAGATCTTGTTTCGTTTATAATACATTGTCCTTGTTTAAGAGAAAAATAGCAATCTTATCTCATTGTTCTGTTCCTTGTCTCGTGAAAGGTCGATGTATTGATTTCCGAATTCATATCCAGAGCGTATATATCGGCAGAATGTGTGCCCGACAATTTGTGCTTTTTTAGAATGTGTGTCGGGGAACTGAAACGTTACATACTGACCAGGACGTCGCGTCTGGGTCAGGTGAGAGTTGGCCATGGTCAGGCACAATATAACGACCAGGACGTCGCGTCAGGATCAGACGAGAGTTACACATTACTTCAGCAAACATTTTTTGAGTACCGGGTTAGCATTCCCTCTTCGATCCCTTCTCCTTAGCCAGTCTGCCCTGCTGCAGCGTGTTATCCAGGATCACCGCGTGGAGGTGTAGAAGGGTCTTGACGCTAGCAGTGAGTTATAAGTCGCTGATCACTGCAGCTCATACGCTGCTCTGCATTTTGATCCAGCTACAGCTCTATCCCATATTAGCATGATACTGGCTCACGATTGATGCTCTGTCTTGTTGGCTTCCCAACAAGCAAAGGGCTACACTTATAGCTGGTCCTTTTTACATTAGTAAGCGTGTAACCGATTATTTGCAGCGGTGGTCAGGATATCAATGTTAGTTAACATGATGAATTAAATAGCGCCGTGTCAACCATCGTTAGTAGCACGCCACATCATATTTGGGTAGTTACAGTGGGCCTATTATTTTCTACATGTACACCACTGGGTTGAGCGAGTTATTGGTTGATCTGATTTGATATTGGACGAACGGCCCCTTATTCCTGTCCAGCCAGCAATTAGAGGACATATTGTGGCGCGAGATCCAACAAAGTTCCTACCCACCACTAACACCACCCCTCCACAACCCCCCCCCCCCCCCAACCCCCAACGCCAGGAAGAAAACTACTAACAAGAAAAGACGATACAACTCACATACAATAACGACTGACAACAAAAGTCACATACAATAACGACTGACGACAACAGTCATTTACAATAACGACTGACGACAAAAGTCACATATAATAACGACTGACGACAAAAGTCACATACAATAACGACTGACGACAAAAGTCATTTACAATAACGACTGACGACAAAAGTCACATATAATAACGACTGACGACAAAAGTCATATACAATAACGACTGACGACAAAAGTCACATACAATAACTACTGACGACAGAAGTCACATAAAATAACGTTTACAAATATAAAACATGTGGAATGACATTGTTCTTTCTACGACCAAAAATATCAGTTCAAACTATTAAGAAAAATACACATGCAAGTAAACGATTTTTTAAATGGACTGCAGATATGTTGTTGAGACTTTAGACTGAAGTATATTCCAAAACATTGTTCTGATCTTTATTGTTATTACATAAAGAAATGTACTTCGACTTTGTAGTTCCTTTCATACCATGAAACACAGAAGACGTCATAGTTTCTTCCTGTATCTTGGCTTGGCTTGGCTTCGTTCGTTCTCAATCTCCCGCTACCAAACCCTGAAAGGGCTTAAGTAGCAGAATGTAGTTCAGAGAACGGAATGCGTTGTGTCGTAGTTTAAAGCTTGATTGCGATATTTGCACCTTTCGGTCCAACACATCCGACTTAAGCAAGCATTTTTCTAGTACCGGGTTAGCATTCCCTCTTCGATCCCTTTTCCTTAGCCAGTCTGCCCTGCTGCAGCCTGTTATTCAGGATCACCGCCTGGAGGTGTAGAAGGGTCTTGGCAGCTTCGGTTCGCTGGTCCTGACGCTAGCAGCAGCTATGGGTCGCTGACCACTGCAGCGCATGCGCTGCTCAGCATCTTGATCCCCTTCCTGTATCTTCTTCTTCTTCTTCTTCTTCTTCTTCTTCTTCTTCTTCTTCTTCTTCTTCTTCTTCGTTCATTCTCAATCTCGCAATACCAAACCCTGAAAGTGCTTAAGTAGCAGAATGTAGTCCAGAGAACGGAATGCGTTATGTTGTAGTTTACAGCTTGGCTGCGATATTTGCACCTTTCGGTCCAACACATCAGACTTCAGCAAGCATTTTTTTAGTACCGGGTTAGCATTCCCTCTTCGATCCCTTCTCCTTAGCCAGTCTGCCCTGCTGCAGCCTGTTATCCAGGATCACCGCGTGGAGGTGTAGAAGGGTCTTGGCAGCTATGGTTCACTGGCCCTGACGCTAGCAGTCAGCTATGGGTCGCTAACCACTGCAGCTCATGTGCTGCTCAGCATCTTGATCTCCTTCCTGTATCTAATAGTGTTCACTTAATGAAATAGCCTGGCTCATGTCCAATCGTCTTTCTGGTCTCATTCCACGTATCTGGCAGGTTTATTAGATACTATTCTCGTTTTTCATTTCTGGGACTGGTATATACAGCCTAAAACAAAACGATAATTGGAAATATTAAATCATGACTTGAACTTGTTATAAGGGATAGAACAATTAATCTGCACAATCCAGATTTTTGAGACTTTTTAAGATCAGCACTTTGACGTCTTAGACTGCCTCGTTATATTGAAACTTATGAACATCTTATGAGACGTAGACATTTTTCTGCAGAAACACATCGATGTTCCGTGTCTGTCAATCATCCCAATTGGTTATTTTGTGCGCGTGATTCACTTTAGATTTTCTGACTACCAATTTTAGAGACAGCTTTATAGAGAAATTGTGATTAACCGCACACATCCCTTTCAGAAGGGCTAACGTCAGGGTCAAAGACAACTTATTGACCAATACTAAACCTTTCTTTAAAGTCAGAGACATCATGCTAACCAAGATCCCACCTCACTAGGTGCCACGTACTGACCAAGACCACATTTAATTAGATGCGTCATACAAGCCAAGAATCCACATCACGTCAGGGTCAGGTACAACATACTGACCAACATCCCACCTCACGTCACGGTCAGGTACAACAAACTGACCAACATCCCACCTCACGTCAGGGTCAGGTGCAACATACTGACCAACATCCCACCTCACGTCAGTTTCAGGTGCAACATACTGACCAACATCCCACCTCACGTCAGGGTCAGGTACAACATACTGGCCAACATCTCACCACACGTCAGGGTCAGGTACAACATACTGACCAACATCCCACCTCACGCCAGGGTCAGGTACACCATACTGACCAACATCCCACCTCACTTCAGGGTCAGGTGCAACATACTGACCAACATCCCACCTCACGTCAGAGTCAGGTACAACATACTGACCAACATCCCACCACACGTCAGGGTCAGGTACAACATACTGACCAACATCCCACCACATGTCAGGGTCAGGTACAACATACTGACCAACATCCCACCACATGTCAGGGTCAGGTACAACATACTGACCAACATCCCACCACATGTCAGGGTCAGGTACAACATACTGACCAACATCCCACCACACGTCAGGGTCAGGTACAACAAACTGGCCAACATTCCACCACACGTCAGGGTCAGGTACAACAAACTGACCAACATCCCACCACACGTCAGGGTCAGGTACAACAGACTGAACAAGATCCTAAAACACGTCCATGTATTTAACCGGTTAACATGATGCATTACAACAGCCGGACCAACGAAGCGGGGATGGATATTGGAGTAGTCAGCCTGCTGAAATACATTGTATTGCACTACAGCGAGACCGACTCAGGTTTATATTTGTCAGGACGCCCTGGAATCGGAAAAAGTCACTACTACTTGCTGCCAAAGAAAAATCCCCATGTGTGAAGTCTGTACTATGGGTGATCTCGATTAACATTAATGGGTGAAATGTGCTTGGAGTTCACAAGCTCTAGTCAATCAGATTCTTACACACGCCATTAAAGTCAGAAACAGTACTTTGGCGCAGGCTTCGAAAAATGAGTGGTCTATAGGGGAAGTAATTTGTTTTGTAATTTCGAGAAGGAAGAAGAGGAAAAGAAGGAGAAGAAGGAGTATGAGAAGAAATAGGAAGATATAATGGAGGAGGTAATGGTAGAGGAGGAGAGTATAGCACAATTTTCCGACTCAGAACAGGTCACTACAAACTAAATGTCCAGAAGCATAAAATGAAAGCAGCACAGGCTTCACAATGCACATGTCAGAGAGGACCCTAGACTCCAGAACCCATCCTGCAAAGACTCCCGTGAGAAGACCTGGCCCGAGTAAAGTAACACAAGACAAACTGTGGGGAACCATTGAAGACCTACGACTGACGTGTCACTTCATGGAGGCAGCCCATCTGGTGGCATAAAACGAGCATACGAATCCCGAACCCAAAGAAGACGAAGAATGAGTGGTCTCTATGGAGTCGTGTAGCGCAGTTCTTAGCGATCTGGCTTCGCATCTGAGTGGTTATGTGTTCATCGACACAGCCTTAAATTGGTACCGGTTCAGTCCGTGAAGTAAAAGCGGCGAGGGAGAGGAGATGGCTACCGCCCTCAAATAACCGAGTCTTTGAAACGTGAGACCGCTAACAGCTCACACTCCTACGGCAGTAATGCTATTGGTTGCTTTACTACTTTTGTTACTATAGTGGTAGCCATATGCTTTGTAAATTCGAGAAGAAAGGTGAGGAAAATAAGGAGGAAAAGGAGGACGAGAAGAAGGAGGAAGAAATGATGGAGGAGGTAATGGTGGAGGAGGAGGAGAAGAGGGAGAAGGGGGGAAAGAAGGAGAATATGGAGAAAAAGAAAAGGATAGAGTAGGAGAAGAAAAAAAGAATAAGAGGAATATGAAGAAGGAGGAGGGAGGAGGAGAAGAAGATGGCGGAAAAACAGGTGGACGAGGAGAAAAAAGGGGCAAGAAAAACAAGGAAGCTGTAGAAGAAAAACTATGAGAGAGAAAAAGAAAAAAAGAAGATGACAAGAAAGGAAAGTGGGAAAAATGAAAAGAAAAGAAAATAAAAAGGAGGAGAAGAAGCAGACGTAGGAGATGGAGGTGAAGTAAGAGGAGGACGAGCAGGAGGAGAAACAGAAAGAGAAGAAGGGGAGGAATAATAAGACGGAGAATACGGAGAATAAGTAAAAGGGAAAAGAAGACAAAAAAACAGATGGAAGAAATACTCTATGATCCATGTAGGGATGAAGATGAGTTGGGGAGAAGGCAGAAGAGTGATAGAATTTATTTAACTTCTTAAGTCGGTCGTTCTTCAATTAATGTCAGAGTCGATTCATACCAAGCCTATGGCTTTGTTAGGTCTGCTGTATGCCAATATCATGGAGGTCACGCTCATCATTAGGGTTGCACGTGACATGTTTAGCTGTACTGCCCGTTAAACACGTCACAAAAAGACAGCAGAAGTTGTACAAAGGCGTCTGAGAAGATGTGACCCGAACATCTGAAGATATTTGAAAATATCTTGTTCTGACATTTTTTTGATGGAATCAACGGAAGATCGTTTTATTATTATATGTATTTTTTGTTCATGACTCTAGAACACTGCTCTTTAATCTGGGTTAAAAATAATATGCTGTATTAAAACACAACTTGAGGAAACTATAGCAGAATATCAGCAATCCAATCAACATTTTGAGAACCTGTGTTATTTTCCGTGGCAACATACGGCTGGGAACCATGGACAGTTACCCAAAACTTCAAGGAAAAGAAACGAGTCCTTTGAGTCAAAATGTCTTGGTATCCTCCGGATAGCGTGGACCAAAGAAAGAAACAATTAGAAGAGCTGGGCAGAGAGGTAAACGGGTTCATAAGTTCAAAAGGTATGGTGCCGGGCAAAGGAAACAGAGGTAGACCAAAAAGGCGGTCACACACAAATGTCAAGGAATGCTTGCGCATGACTCTGGAGCAGGCTGGAGATTTGGCAAGAAATCGAGTTTCTTTCAGACGACTGAGAGCGACGTTCTGCAAGAATGGTTCTCTATGTTGATTGAAAGCATTTAAAACACACATATATGATGGTAGTAACGGTTGTGATGAGGAGGGTAGTGATGATGGTGAGGATGATGATAATGATGGTAGATATGATGATGATGATGGTGGTTATGGGGATGGTGATGGTGATGATGGTGGTGATATTGATGGTGATGATGGTGATGATGATGATAATGGTGAGAATGATGATGATAATGATGATGATAGTGATGATGATGTTGATGGTCATGATGGTGATGGTGATGACGATAATGGTGACAATGATGATGATGATGGTGTTAATTATGTTAATGGTGAAGATGATCATTATGATGATGATATAATCGCTTCAGCTGTGAACTAGTAGCTTTTGTCAGCCAAATGTCTCCCAGACAAGAACACACGTCTCAATCGGTAGCAGGCAGGATGATGTGTTGCTCTTGTATCTGTTGTCCTAAAGGCCTTGTGATTTCAAAGTTTGAAGTGTGGACACATCTTTCGAGTTTCCCCGAAGGGAGGCAGTCAATTGTTTTGATGTTCCAGGATTGTCAGGTCCTGCCAGGGTTCTAATCATGCTTCCTGCAAGAAGTTTAGGTGTAGAGGTGAACCCATAGAAGGTCAGGTAAAATGGTGAGCACATGGAAGGTCAGGTGTAGTGATGAATCCATGGAAGGTCACATGTAATGGCGAGAACATGGAAGGTCACATGTAATGGCGAGAACATGGAAGGTCAGGTGTAGAGGTAAGCCCATGGGAAATCAGATGTAATGATCATCATCATGTAGCATGTCCTTTGTAGAACGTCGCTCCCATCACAGTCTGTCTGAAAGAAATTCGTTCTCTTGCCAAATCGCCAGCCTCTGCCACAATCATACTCAGGCATTCCTGGATATCTTGGTGCCATCGTTTTCTTGGTCTACCCCTTCCTCTTTTGCCTGGAACCACGCCTTCCATCACCGTTCTCTCAACTCCGTTGTGTCTCTTGATGTGACCAAAGTATTTGCATTTTCTAGCCAAAATGGAATTGATACACCAGTTCTCTTCTATGCTCAACTCTTGCCGAATGTCTACTTTTGTTTTTTTTCTCTGTCCAGGGTATTCTGATAATCTTCCTGTAACATTTTGACTCGAAGGATTCGATTCTTTGTCTAGAAGTTTTGGTAATCGTCCATGATTTACAGCCATAAGCTGCCCCCGGAAAAACACAGGCTCTCAAGACTTTTACTGTTGGTGCTCTGCCATAATTTCTTCAGACTGTTCAGTCTCTGCATTGCCATGGCTAGTCTTCTTCTGATTTCTTTCGAGCAGTCACCATTTTTGTCAATACTGGAGTCCAGATATTCAAAATGTGTGACCTGATCTATTTCCTCACCACATAGGTACTTGACACGTGACGTGTAATATTGACCCTGTAGATCAGACAGTGATCCTATGGATCACGTGTATCTGTGGATCAATGAAAAGTAAAGTGTAATGGTGAGCGCATGGAAGGTCAGGTCTAGTAGTGAGCCATTGGAAGGTCAGGTGTAGTAGTGAGCCATTGGAAGGTCAGGTCTAGTAGTGAGCCATTGGAAGGTCAGGTCTAGCAGTGAGCCATTGGAAGGTCAGGTCTAGTAGTGAGCCATTGGAAGGTCAGGTCTAGTAGTGAGCCATTGGAAGGTCAGGTCTAGTAATGAGCCATTGGAAGGTCAGGTCTAGTAGTGAGCCATTGGAAGGTCAGGTCTAGTAGTGAGCCATTGGAAGGTCAGGTCTAGTAGTGAGCCATTGGAAGGTCAGGTCTAGTAGTGAGCCATTGGAAGCTCAGGTCTAGTAGTGAGCCATTGGAAGGTCAGGTCTAGTAGTGAGCCATTGGAAGATCAGGTCTAGTAGTGAGCCATTGGAAGGTCAGGTGTACTATTGAGCCCGTAGGTCAGACATGCGATGATCTCTACGTACGATGTAAGGGTGAGCCCTTGGAATGTAAAGTGTAGTGGTGAACCTTTAGAAGGTGACGTGTAATGGTGAGCTCTTGGAAGGTGACGTGTATTGGTGAGCCCTTAGAAGGTGAAGTGTAATGGTGAGCCCTTGAAACGGTCCGAATAGTTGTGAACCCTTGGAAGGTGACGTTTAATGGTGAGCACTTGATAGGTGCCGTGTAGTTGTGAGCTTTGGAAGATGACGTGTAATGATGAGCACTTGATAGGTGACGTGTAATGGTGAGCCTTTGGTAGGTGACGTGTAATGATGAGCACTTTGTAGGTGACGTGTAGTAGGGAGCCCTCGGAAGGTGACGTGTAATGGTGAGCCCTTGAAAGGTGAAGTGTAAAGTGAGCCCTTGGAATGTGCCGCGTAGTTGTGAATCTTTGGAAGGTGACATGTAATGGTGAGCACTTGATAGGTGACGTGTAGTTGTGAGCCTTTGGACGGTGACGTGTAATGGTGAGCACTTGAAAGGGAAAGTGTAATGTGAGCCCTTGGGAGGTGAAGTGTATTGGTGACCTCTTGGAAGGTGACGTGAAGCGGTAAGTCCTTGGAAGGTGAGGTGTAATTGGGAGCCCTTGGAAGGTGACGTGTACGGGTGAGTCCTTGGAAGGTGACAAGTAATGGTGAATATTGGAAGGTGATGTGTAATGGTGAGTCATAGAAGACCAATTATAGTGGTGATACTATACTCAGATCGTGGCCGAACGGTTTAGAAGCCTGCCTGCCGACAAGGAAGGCAGCGGTTCGAATTTCCGGTATGGCATATGTTGTTTTTCTGTTGAGGGTGAAATAAACAAACATAGCCAGCACACGTCGTGGCGACAGCAGTGGCGAAGCTGTCTGTAGTCCTCAGTCTTCAAAACCCCTCGACTACCACAGCAATATAAAATATCGTATGACAGTTTTGTTGTTGTTTTTTTTTTATGACTATAGTCTTGCTGGAATGATGAAGGACATACAAACACACACACACACACACACATACACACACACACACACACCCACACCCACACCCACACACACACACACACACACACACACACGCACGCACGCACGCACGCACACACACACACACAGAGACACAGAGACACAGAGACAGACACACAGACACACACAGACACACACACACACACACACTACATAAATATGTGCTGTTCTAATATTTCAGATATACAGTACTACATTACAACCACTGCTCACCCATGTGGGTCACCGTGTAGTAAAAACTACGAAAACTTCAGTGATTCAAGTATTTTGCAAAACCTCACTGAAGAGTTATGTAAATGGTATTTGCAACTTCATCATGTAAAACGATTTGCTGCATTGTAAGAAATTACAAAGTGCTTTGGCGCAGTCTGTCTGTTGAAGTGGACGGCTGCAGTAATGACCCTATGCTTCATATGGATCGACAAATTGGCAAGATCGAGGAAACAGATATCAATCACTGCCTCCTTTTCAGGTACATCGACCTGCGGGAACAATTTAGCTCGTACAATTTTATTAATATTATCCAAAATGGACGCATTGTCTGCATTATACACTCCACTGAATGACCTTCCTTCGACGAACGAAAACGGCTACATCTAATGAATACAAAACTGTTTGTCATTTCTGTCATCGTGTGCTTGTTGGACTAGCAGATCTGTTACAGTGAGACATTATCATTTGAAAGACGTGTCTCGTCAAGGTAAACAAAGCGTTCAGGGGAATGGCGCCACATCGTTGATAAGTGTGTTGGTGTAAAAGTTACTGATCACGTCATAACAAATTGAAGGCCGTGAGAAAGTGTTTTATTGACACTGACGTAATCATGTGTCATCAGAGTACTACGTTTGTGTTGTGTTTTAGCCACGCTGATGATGGAGAAAGCATTAAATACAGAAGAGAACAATCTTTCTGAATCTGAAAAAAAAGAGTACACAAAGAAAGCTCTCGGTGACAGCCGGACAATTTGCAAGTATCTTCTGAGCAGAAGCAGAGATCCTGAAAAATGCAGCAGAAGCAGAGGTCCTGAATACTGCAGCAGAAACAGAGGTCTTGAAAACTGCAGCAGAAGTTGTAATGAGAGATGAAGACACAGTGAGATAAGTATAATATTCCTACACTCGATGTATGTGGTTTCTGCACTACAGGGCTTATTCTTCTTCTTCTTCTTCTTCGTTCGTTCTCAATTTCCAGCTACCAAGCCATGAACAAGACTTTGCAAGTAGCAGGATGTTGTCCGGAGAATAGAATGCGTTATGTCGCTAGTTTATAGCTTTACTGCGATATTTGCACCTTTTGGTCCAACACATCCGTCTTCGGTAGCAGGCATTTCTTGAGTGCCAGGCTAGCCTTCCCTCTACGATCCCATCTCCTTATCCAGTCTGCTCTGTTGCAGCCTGTTATCCAGGATCACCGCATGGAGGTGTAGAATGGTCTTGTCAGCTCTGGTTTGCTCGCCCTGACGCTAGCAGTCAGTCATGGGTCGCTGACCCCTGGGGAGCCACACATAGACACACACAAATGAACTAAGAGTAATACTCTATAAACTGTATCACCGGCTCAAGAGAGTTGTGATACAGCAGATTCCAAATCACTACAATATTCTTTTGTAATTCAGATCCAGATATATTGTCAAAGAGAAGGTCGCAGCTACCTCAATCTGATACAGGTATAACTTATGAGAAGCCTAAGAGGTTACCATGTGTAGAAACAGGAACTACGGGCAAGCAAAGCACACAAGTCAAAACGTAAAACATGCTGAAGTCGAATGCACAGGGCCGACAGGAGCAAAATAAAAACCACAGTACAACGCACACCGCCTTGGGGATTAGAGAAATAAGGGAAACGCAACCCAAAAACACCCTGTGAAAGAAACAGGTGAACAGATTGTAAGCTTTAGACTGCGCACAAGCCACAACAAACTGCGATATCATATGTAGCGCGCCCTCGTCTAACCAATTTTGACACATTCGGGCTGCAAATTGGAAATTGGAGAAAAAAAATATTTATGGGACCTTACCACCTTTCTGTTCACATGTTTCATTGATTACACCAAGGCCGTCGATATGGTACAACTTCAAAATCTGTGGAAAATCATGAAGGAAATTGGGTTGCATGTGCATATTATTAATCTCATTGAAAGATTATACCAAGATTAACAAGCCACTGTCCGAGTATCTGGGCAAACATCAGATAGGTTTGCAGTACAAAAGGGAATAAGACAGGGATGTATCCTCTCACCTTATCCATACAACATATATGCGGAATGTATAATGAGAAATGTTGGAGAAGATGAGAACATTGAAAGTTTCTGCCCATTTACGATTGTCGGATACGAGATTCCAGAATTACGATACGTAGATGACACAGTGATGCTATCAAGTAGTGCAGAGGGGCTAGAGCAGCTACTTTCAGCCGTAAATGGACATAGTAAAGATCAAAACCTGTTTATAAACATAAATAAAACAAAGATAATGACCACCGACAAAGGAAATAGATCAGGTCACACATTTTGAATATCTGGGCTCCAGAATTGACAAAATTGGCGACTGCTTGAAAGAAATCAGAAGAAGACTAGCCATGGCAATGCTGAAAATGAACAGCCTGAAGAAAGTATGGCAGAGCACCAACAAAATGATACAAGGAAAAGTCTTGAGAGCCTGTGTTTTTCCTGTGGCAGCTTATGGCTGCGTATCATGAACGATTACCAAAACTTCCAGAAAGAGAATGGAATCCTTCGAGATAAAATGTTACAGAAAGATCCTCAGAATACCCTGGACAGAGAAAAAAACAAATGTAGACATTCGGCAAGAGTTGAGCATAGAGGAGAACTGGTTAACAACTCCATAATGCTAGAAAATGCAAATACTTTGGTCACATCAAGAGACACAACGGTCTCGACAGAACAGGGAAATGACCATACACAGACATCAATTTCAGAGAGGAATGTTAACAGGGGCAGTGATAAATAAGTCAACTACAGATAACTTTCTGCTCGTAACATCACTCATTAAGGAAAAGTCTGACTATTTCAAATATGAATAAAATTAGGTCACCTAAGAGTGGCAGGAATATAAAAGTGTGTACCCGTGGTTACAACAACGAGGGATAAGTAGAACAGAGACAAGATACGGGACAGTTCCCCAACAATGTCTTCACACGAAAGTATTGAGCGCTAGTACACATGTTTGAAGTACACATTGAAGGTCGACTGCAATTGATCTCATACGATTAGTGAAGTGGTCTCGAGGTAAGATATTCGCCTCGGATGCATTCAAATCAAAGTGGAGACAGGGAATTTTTCACGTGGATTATCTGGTAAAAATGTCCCCTAATATATGAGCAGTGAGATCAGACCGTGTTCAGTGGCGCGCACTTTAAAAATTCTTTGGCCGTTTGAAATCGAAATGAGTAGGCTTAACGGCCGCTGTTCCATCAACATTCAAGTTAAAAATCTCCTCAAATTATTCTAGGGATTCTCGCCTAACAGTGAATATGTCCCGAAAAGGGGACCGTGTAACTATAATATCACGTCTTGGTTATGTGATTAGCGGAGCGGCATAGATGGCGCTCGACAGGCTGCGAGTCCACCTTGCTGTAATGTACGCTACCACCATTACTATTTCCAAATAAAGGCGATCGTATATTCTACAGGCTACCTAGATGAAAGTAAGATAGCCGAGCCTAACTGGCTGCGCTCTCGACTCGCTCCGATGTGTGTGTGGTGCTTTTAAGTTTACTAGTTCCTGTTCAGATTTTAATTCACAACTCCTTCACCTAGTAGTATTCTGTGGAATTCATGTGCTTTTTTCGGTTATCCTGTTGTTATGCTGCATCTTGCTGCGGCTGTGTCTGATTTAAACCTTAATAAAACAGTATAAAATGGCGTGGAACGTTCCGCTTGACTGCACCACAAATATTCAGCCCAGGTTACAACTACTAAAGGGCCTTCCTACATGGACTGAAGTCGCCTACATCCTATCCCTTTCCGTCGGAGTATACACTATACCTCTCCCAACCTCGTATTCTTAGCTCAGCAAGTGTCACGCTGACCCAAAGGCGGACACAATCCAGAGGACACGGTGACGGAACGCGAAGACATAGGGAGTCAGTCACGGACAGACAAGGAAAGCCGGCACAAACATTAGTTTAACACACACTCGTCACGGCTCTTATCCTGAGGCTGCGGAGTACTGGGCCCCACCTGGAGAGTCTGTAGGGATTTCGGTCAACACACTACGCATGAACAATCCTCAGTAGTTGGGCATGGCAGTGGTCGATCGTCGCAACGGGCCTTTGACACCTAAGCGAATATTATTATTATTATTATTATTATTATTATTATTATTATTATTATTAATATACCTGAGATTGGGATCAAGATGCTGAGCGGCCCATGAGCTGCAGTGGTAAGCGACCCATAGCTGACTGCTAGCGTCAGGGCCAGCGAACCAGAGCTGCCAAGACCCTTCTACACCTCCACGCGGTGATCCTGGATAACAGGCTGCAGCAGGGCAGACTGGCTAAGGAGAAGGGATCGAAGAGGGAATGCTAACCCGGTATTCAAAAAATGCTTGCTGAAGTTGGATTTGTTGGACCGAAAGGTGCAAATATCGCAGTCAAGCTGTAAACTACGACACAACGCATTCTGTTCTCTGGACTATATTCTGCTACTTAAGTCCTCTCAGAGTTTGGTAGCGGAAGATTGAGAACGAACGAAGCCAAGCCATGTCTGGGATGGACCTGGCCAGTCACTTGTAGATTTTCAACGCCTAAAACAATATGAAACAGAGCAAGTTACACCTCTCTACGATGTCCAACGATACAAGTGGACTAAAGATAGATATATTAGATGAATAATTAGCCCTGTACGCTTCCTTCCAGTACCGTGTTCATCAAGGTGTTGAGTCTTTTAGCGTGGGCCAAACATATCTAATTTCTTTAATGGACTCTCTATTTACCCCTTCCCCCTCGCCCCCACCACTCCCCCTTTCTCCATTGTTCTTCAAGAATTTATTTTTTATTTTTCTAATTCTGTGCAGGACATACATTTTATCATTCTGTAATCTTCATTTTAAATGTCTAACAGTTTTTCTTCAACTGTTTGTTCATGGTCCTTATTTCTACCCCACACAGTAGTAACGAGAGTAACATACCGAAACATTAGTTTCACATTTAACTTAGTTATTTGTTTAGATGCTACCATACGTTTCCTCATAATTAAATCGCCGATATACATTATTATTCCATTCCGGATTTCTAATTCTCATCTTCCATTCTCCGTAGCGTTATTACCAGAACAGAAGAAGCTCTTTGCTTGTTCTAGTGCGTGATTTGAAATGGAGATACATGAACGCCTCCTTCTTCGACACGTTGCTAGAAGAACAGCTTCGATCAGGCTCAAACGCTAAAGATTGCACCAGAATGTATCGAAACTCCGTAAAATTGATTGGTGTCCATTGTTTATGCAGAACTTCAAGCCAGGTAAGGATGCGGAAATTCTACCACAGTGCTCATTCATTCATAGGCGTCTCAGTTTTTGCAGACCATGCGCGTGGCACCCTGTGAGTAGCCTCTCAGAGCGTAAGACTGATCGCTGAATATGGAGATCCTGAACTGTCCAAACTGCAGGACCCCCCCCCCCCCCCCCCCCCGCCCCCTCCCCCCTTCTTGGCCGGGCCGCGCTGGTGTAATCCAAAGGAATGCAAAGCATGATAATTTGACACCAGCTCAGCTGCAGGAGCGATTTCGTACGGTGCTACGTAATGTATTATAAACATTAGCATACGTCATGTACGCATCGTTAAATAAAGGTACAGGTATACATACACACCTGTAGGGAGAATGATGCTGCCCCCTGTCGTAGACGGTGAGTAAAGTTGGTTTGTGTTTGGGACTAGCAACCTCAGTATGTTCAATTGAAATGCATTGAATTTAGCACATCAGTGGTGCAAGTAATTGCTTTAATTAGTTTTTTAGTGTAGTTTAATTTTATTCGAAGAATCAACGTCATTGCGCACGGTTTAACCTCTAAGTGCTCTGTTCGTCTCCATATGTTTAGAGAATCTCAGCACAATGAACCAACTCCATAGCACCGGCGATGATGCCGTAATAGATTGGGTAGATTTTAAACAGAATTTTGAATTTTGCCTGGGCAGCGGCCGTTAAGCCTGTCTTTTCCTATTTCCAACTGCCCATGGATTTTTAACGTACGCGACACTGAACACGGGCGCCATACAGACATTAGCGAAGAGCTAAAGGGACACGCAAACATAAATACGGCTCCTGAAGAGCACATGATGGCCAAACTAACAATGCGCGAAATGGAAGAGGCTATGAGAACACTAAAGAAAAGGAAATCTCCCGGAAAAGACGGGATAACAAACGAAATGCTGATGGGGCTGGGCCAAACAGCGAAGAAGAAACTACTATCAGCCCTGAACCAAAGCTGGAAAAGGGGTATTGTACCCCAGGCATGGAAAGATGCAATACTGGTACCAGTACCGAAAACAGGGAAGGACAAAACAGATCCAAATGGATACAGGCCCATTAGCCTACTGAGCTGTGTCGGCAAGCTGATGGAACGGATGATAAACACCAGACTGATGTGGCATCTGGAAGAAAAACGAATACTAATTCCACAGCAAGCCGGCTTTAGACAGCACAGATCCACTGAGGACCAGGTCATCCTCATAGCCCAGGAGATAGAAGATGCCTACCAGGCACAGAAACACACAGTAGCTGTTTGGGTGGATCTGGAAAAGGCATTTGACAAAGTCTGGAAGGATGGACTTAGAGTCAAGCTAAGAAGAAGTGATGTCTGTGGGAAGATGTACAAGTGGATCAACCACTACCTCAAACAAAGAACGGCCAGAGTCCAAGTACAAGGGCAGATGAGCAAAAAGGTGACACTCGAGCAGGGAGTACCCCAAGGGGGAGTATTGTCACCCACACTCTTCCTGGTATATATAAACGATATTACAGAGAATATACCAAGAAGAGTCCATAGCTCAATGTTTGCAGACGATCTGGCTATGTGGACCTCTGAAAAGAATCTCACCATAGCAAGAAATCGGATGCAGACGGCCCTAACATCGCTGGAAGAGTGGGCGAACTCATGGCTGGTCAAAATAAACGAGGAGAAAACCACGTGCACAATATTCTCGCTCTCATTAAAACCCCAAAGTACCAAATTAAGTCTGAATGGCAAAATCCTGCAGCCAAACGACAACCCAACCTATCTGGGAGTCACATTTGATCGGCGCATGACATGGAAAAGTCAGATTGAGAGAAACCGAATGAAAGCCAGAGAAAGAATGGCGATCATGAGGAAACTTGCTGGCACAAGCTGGGGAGCAGACGAAGGCATACTAAAGAAACTGTACACTGGAAGAGTGAGACCAGTTCTCGAGTATGGCATTGCGGCATGGACAACCGCAGCGAAGGCGAACTTCGATAAAGTTAACAAACTTCAAAACCAAGCCATGAGAATTATAACAGGTGGCATGAAGTCAACGCCAATTGTAGAACTTGAAAAGATTACAAAATTGCAATCCATGACCGATAGAAGAGACTGCAGAGCCCAGCTGCAGTCAGAGAAACTCAGAAGACTGACGGACCATCCAATGTACCAGAGACTAAACAATTTGGGAAATGGGAAACTAAAGCGGAGAAACTTTGCAGAAATAGCCAAAGCAAAGATGCACGAAGATCCCATAAACGCACTAACAACACCAAAACCCATCACTACTGTACGAAAACCTACTTGGATGCAGGATATATTTCCAGAGGTGGTAGAAAATATACCAGGTATTGCAAACAAAAACTGCCAGAGTGAAAAAGAAAGGAGAGACACTACCTTAAGCTTCATAACGAAAAGCTACCCAAGCATGGACTGGACCCATGCATACACCGACGGTTCTGTAACAAACACTACACAGAACGGAGGGGCAGGAGCATTCCTGAACCTACCAAATGGCAGAAAAATAACACTGTCATTCGCTACTGGTAAGTACACAAGCAATTTCAGAGCAGAGGCAGAGGCACTGAGGGCGGCAGTGGAAGAAATGGTAACACACAGTGAAAATGAGAGCCATATAGTCCTGCTGACAGATGCTCTCGAAGTAGTCACAGCGCTAAAAAGCCAGAAAAACACTGAGCTTAATGACTTAAGAGCAGCACTCTGCAAACTGTGCCAGCAGTCCGCACCAAAAAGGGTAGTGGTACAGTGGGTTCCGTCACACTGCAACATCCAAGGCAACGAGGAGGCAGACAGACTGGCAAAAGAAGGTGCAAGGCTACCACAAACAGATACCAGTATGACGTACGAAGAGTCAAAACGGCTTATCAAAGCCAGATACATGACCAAATGGGAAACCGAACATACTGGTTACACCAAAAACGATGCCTATTACCAGTTGAACCGAAGAGAGCAGGTCGTTGTCTTCAGACTTCGCACTGGCCACAACAGACTGAGGTACCACCTATTCAACAAATTGAAGATAGGGTGTACCGACGAATGCCCGTGCGGTACTGGTAAAATGACCACTGAACATCTGCTGCAGAACTGCCCGACATACGAGGATCAGAGAGAGCAGATGTGGCCATTGCCAGTGGAACTGCAAGACAAGCTCTATGGTTGTGGCGAGAGTCTCAGGATGACCGCCGCTTTTTTCGAGAAAATAATGGTTACTGTCTGACTGTGTACGCAGAAGAAGAAGAAGAAGAACACCGGCGCCCAATCTCTACTACCGAGAAATGCTGGGAAATACCAGAAAGTCTACGTGAAAAAACAATTTGTTATTGCTGTAATTAATACGGGCTTCTGTAAGAGAATAAGTCGCATGGTCGGCCCGATCTTTCATCTAACCAATTATTTCTCAATTGTGGATCGGTCTATATTTCCATTGATTGACTGGTGGACTCACGTGATATTATCATAATTGGGTTGAAATGGTACATGACATGAGGCGCGGACTAAAATAATTATGAAATATGTCGCTGAAAAAATTAAAAACAGTAGTGAATCTCTAACAAGCACGGACATAAGGACAAGTTGATATGAGGGGAATTATTGACATGTTCATTTGGGAATTAGCGGGAGGGTGAGTGGGTTGAGTGGGTTGGGTGGGGTGGACGGTGAGTAAAGAGTGCAATCGAGTCGTCATACAGGAGGAGTTGTGCCAGAAGAGTGAGAACCTTTCGCTGTTAAAGTGATGTTTCTTTCATATTGTGCAGTTCCACTGACGGCAGGCAATCTGCACGGGTTTGCTAGTGCAGAGTGAAATGGAGACATAAACAAGGAAGTTGTGTACGTTGCTGTGCATCAACCTCCTTTGTAGAGACAATGGTGGGATGATGAGGCTAACGTCTGGTCGGGCTAAATACACTGATCAACCACCTGGAAGACCCCGGTCCACCTCATCAGCACGCTCGGGATATCAGGAAAGCTACTACATTCTGCCTCAAGTTCCGTCCTTTTCAGGGCGCTCAAATAGATTACCAACCCATTGTGGGCATTAGCAACCAACCAACCCATTGTGGGCATTAGCAACCAACCAACCAATCAAGCGTAAAGACAATGGTTAAAAGTTACCATTTAGAGAGCATATTCAGTCATTTTGTGAAATTATACATTATATCCTCCTTTTTTCTTCTTCTTCTTCTTCGTTCGTTCTCAATCTCCCACTACCAAACACTGAAAGGGCTTAAGTAGCAGAAAATAGTCCAGAGAACGGAATGCGCTGTGTCGTAGTTTACAGCTTGGCTGCGATATTTGCACTTTTCGGTCCAACACATCCGACTTCAGCAAGCATTTTTTGAGTACCGGGTTAGCATTCCCTCTTCGATCCCTTTTCCTTAGCCAGTCTGCCCTGATGCAGCCTGTTATCCAGGATCACCGCGTGGAGGTTTAGAAGAGTCTTGACAGCTCTGGTTCGCTGGCCCTGACGCTAGCAGTCAGCTATGAATCGCTGACCACTGCAGCTCTTGCGCTGCTCAGCATCTTGATCCCATATCCTCCTTTCGACAAAATGAACCAGATTCAGTTCTCGTTAACCACACGGTCCAGTCGCCCCAGTTGTAAATTGATATTTCACATACACATATTATTAGGAAAGGAAATGGAGCGAAGAAGAAAACATTTCAGCCAACTCACTCAAAGCTTAAGCCTATTACATTCAAGTGTCTAACACTTTATCTCCGACAGCAGTGCCTTCTATGAAACCTCTGATATCTTATTTATTGTACCATTCACGAGAATCAACTGCAATGATAATGATATGCTTAAAGCGGCGAAAATATGGCAAAAAGAAGCGACAGATAACATCCTGTGATGTTCCGTTCATTGATTATAAAGTGGACATCTCTAAATTCATAATCCTTTCGTCAGGGTCAGGTGCAACATATTGACCAAGACTTCAACCTCAAGTGCACGCTATGTTGTTGGGAACATGCTATGTTAAAGTAACATAATCAACGAGGTGGAGATTGAGACTGTGATCACCATAATGTTAAGCCTGCAGAGTAGCCTTGCATTTATTATACAGCAAAGATTAGATTGTAACAAGTTGTTTTTTTTAAATACAACCACCTACAAGAACAAGTGAACACAGCTACAAATGAACTAAATAAAGATCTAGATTAGATATTAGGAAATACTTTTTGTAGTCAGAGAGTGTGGAATGCTTGGAATGTATTGTCACGTGAAGTAGTGGAGACAAGTACAATTTGTTCATTCAAGAATAGATTGTATGCTGATAGTTTTGGAGCAAAAAAAGGCAAATAAAACTGGTTTTTCATAGACTCTGCAGTCTTCTTAACCAGTATTAAGGCGTTAAGTTAAGGAGAACTTAGTTTAATCTTCTTCAGCAGACCCTGAGATGCATGAAGAGCAACTGAAACCTGCTACCAGAAATAGAATCGTTAAGAACCGATCGCAATTATCATCAAAATCAGCATATCCGTTTCAACTTCTGAGTTGCACCTCGACGCAGAATTGAAATCAAATGGGAGATCTAATTGTATCTCAAGATGATGTGAGATTATTTGCTGCATTCCACTCCTGGTATTTGGCTGTTCTCACTACATCGTTATAAGTGAATGGTTGACAGCTCGTCGTTAGATAGAAGCAGTTGTGTCAACAGACTGCAGTGACAGCTGTCAACAAACAACTGCATAAAATGCAGTCACATTTCCAGCTGGAAATTGTTTACATATTGTCAATCATAGCTTGGGAATCTCTGGAGAAACTTCTTCACATGGGAAACTTGTGGCCTTGCTCACATTTCTTTCCTCATCGTCATGTGCCACGTTGACAAGAGTAGATGATCATGGCTCTCCACTGCGTTCCGTCATTCACCTTAAGTACAAATGTTTCTAAAGATGAAGTTCAACTATCCAACATCTTCTCTGTATAATCATCTGACCTGCTTTTTCTGCTATTTTGTCTGCTGTCACAGACGCCCCAACTCCCATTAAAACATAGTTGCTTAAAATAAAGACACAAAAATGTCTTTTGAATCTGTGTAATCATCTATCTCGATGCATATACCCACATCAGCACAGTTTCATTATTCTTTTACTTGTCCTTCTGCTTCTTTACAATATATTGAGAAATAAAACATCTCTGGGGGTGTTTATGTTGTTGATATTCTTCCTATTTGTTTATCGTCCATAATGCTCTTCGTGTGCCAGTTTTTGTTACTCTTCAACATTGACAAACTCTTTCTTACTTCAATGGACAAATACTTTATTTTTTTAAATAATGCCTCTGGATGGGTTATTCTTTTCCATATGACTGAGTAGCTATTCCAGCCTGATGTTTCGATCATTTCTTTAAGGACTTCTTTTAATATTGTATCACTGGCTTTGTTTCTGTGTTCTGAAGAATTCAGTTTCTGAGAGACGATCATTTCTTTAAGGACTTGTTTCAATATTGTATCACTGACTTTGTTTCTGTGTTCTGAAGAATTCAGTTTCTGAGAGACGATCATTTCTTTAAGGACTTGTTTTGATATTGTATCACTGACTTTGTTTCTGTGTTCTGAAGAATTCAGTTTCTGAGAGACGATCATTTCTTTAAGGACTTGTTTTGATATTGTATCACTGACTTTGTTTCTACGTTATGAAGAATTCAATTTCTGAGAGACGATAATTTCTTTAAGGACTTGTTTCAATATTGTATCACTGACTTTGTTTCTACGTTATGAAGAATTCAGTTTCTGAGAGACGATCATTTCTTCATCTTTCTCATAAATTCGGCTAAGGTCAATGTCTTTACATTACGTCCCTAGCATTGGAAACATTTTTTGCTGCACACTTTCCGCTTGAAACGCTAAATCAGGGAAAGGTCTACTGTTTACATTGGGTCCAGCGACTGATATTCATGGTATACCATAGATATTGTTTGGTCCACCAACTGATATTGATGGTATGTCATAGATATTGTTGGGTCCACCAACTGATATTCATGGTATATCATAGACATTGTTGGATCAACCGACTGATATTTATGGTATAATAGATATTGTTTGGTCCAGCGACTGATATTCATGGTATTTCATATATATTTTTGGGTCCACCGACTGATATTTATGGTATATCATAGATATCAGCGTTTCCAAAACTGTTCAGTGTGACGGACCGGCATGGATTTATCCACCACAGCAGAGACCTATGCTCAATTTATTTATAACTGTTCAGGATAATGAATCTGAGCAGTGTATGATCTGTAGCGGTCAACGACCCAACGCTGGCTCCTATCGTCAGGGGCAGCGACTCAGAGCTGACAAGCCGCTGTTCCACCTCCACGTGATGATCCTGGATAACAGGCTGCAACAGGCTAGGCTGACTAAGCAGAAGTCATCGAAGAGGGAAGGCTAAACCGGTACCAAGAAATGTAATGCTGAAGTCGGAAGTGTCAGAACGAAAGGTGCAAATATCGCAGTCTGGTTGTAAATTACGACACAACGTATTCTGTTCTCCAGATTGCCTCCTGTTAATTGTGAAGTCCTGTTTTGGTCTTGATAATGGGAGTTTGAGAACGAACGACGGAGAAGAAAAAGAAGAAGAAATAACTTCTTTTTTTTGGTACATTCTTTTATTTATGGAGATTTCGTGGCCTAGTGGTTGTGATTTTGGTTTACAATCTGGGTTCGCCTATTACGACATGCTCTCTGTGAAGCGGTGTTACTATTCTTGTCCTTTGTCAAACACGAAGATCCCGGCAGATATATAGGGACAAACCTAGTGTTAACTTAGTACCATCTATTGATAGAAGTTATAAGCATTTTTTGTTGCGACTGTTCTTAAAAATGTAATAGTTGTCACGTGATCAGCGATTAAGTCAAGTAAAGTCAATATCAAGAGTATTCCATCATAATTTTTGTGAGACAATGGCGGATATCATATTTTGATCGAGTGTCAATCCTGTTTTTTGGCGATTTCTTGTTTTGTAATCGCTTTAGAGCATTTTCTAAGTTCATGCTAGATAAATGTTGTCATCAAGTTCTCTTCTGCTACAGTTGGTATTTTTCCATTTGAGTATTTGCCTTTTTTTTCATATCTCTTTTTTCCTTTACTGTCATATTTGTTTTGATACCAATGCTGTTCAATAAATATATTTGCTGCGCGCGTTCCTGTTAGAAGATTTCCATTCTCTTCTCAAATTTGTGTGATATTTGGTGTTTCTATGGTCTTAAGAAGTTTACATAGTTTTGAACCAATCTTTTTATCGACGTTGAGCTCTCGGTTTTTTCCTTCCAGATGTTACTTATTGCATAATCGTTCTTATCTTCGGTGCGGCAATCTTTAGCTGGATATTACTTTACAGGGATTGGTCAACTGCTGTTATACTCTGGCATTCGTTAGTTCTTCCCAACGTTTCTGCAGATCTTATGACATATATGTTGTCTAGTTATTTGTAACTTCTCTGAGAATTGATTCAGTTGCTGCTCTCAGTATTGCTCTATTAAACGTGTACCATTGATTCAGTTGCTGCTCTCAGTATTGCTCTATTAAACGTGTCCCATTGATTCAGTTGCTGCTCTCAGTACTGCTCTATTAAACGTGTCCCATTGATTCAGTTGCTGCTCTCAGTATTGCTCTATTAAACGTGTCCCATTGATTCAGTTGCTGCTCTCAGTATTGCTCTATTAAACGTGTCCCATTGATTCAGTTGCTGCTCTCAGTATTGCTCTATTAAACGTGTCCCATTGATTCAGTTGCTGCTCTCAGTATTGCTCTATTAAACGTGTACCATTGATTCAGTTGCTGCTCTCAGTATTGCTCTATTAAACGTGTACCATTGATTCAGTTGCTGCTCTCAGTATTGCTCTATTAAACGTGTACCATTGATTCTGTTGCTGCTCTCAGTATTACTCTATTAAACGTGTACCATTGATTCAGTTGCTGCTCTCAGTATTGCTCTATTAAACGTGTCCCATTGATTCAGTTGCTGCTCTCGGTATTGCTCTATTAAACGTGTCCCATTGATTCAGTTGCTGCTCTCAGTATTGCTCTATTAAACGTGTCCCATTGATTCAGTTGCTGCTCTCAGTATTGCTCTGTTAAACGTGTACCATTGATTCAGTTGCTGCTCTCAGTATTGCTCTATTAAACGTGTACCATTGATTCAGTTGCTGCTCTCAGTATTGCTCTATTAAACGTGTACCATTGATTCACTTGCTGCTCTCAGTATTGCTCTATTAAACGTGTCCCATTGATTCAGTTGCTGCTCTCAGTATTGCTCTATTAAACGTGTCCCATTGATTCAGTTGCTGCTCTCAGTATTGCTCTATTAAACGTGTCCCATTGATTCAGTTGCTGCTCTCAGTATTGCTCTATTAAACGTGTCCCATTGATTCAGTTGCTGCTCTCAGTATTGCTCTATTAAACGTGTCCTATTGATTCAGTTGCTGCTCTCAGTATTGCTCTATTAAACGTGTACCATTGATTCAGTTGCTGCTCTCAGTATTGCTCTATTAAACGTGTCCCATTGATTCAGTTGCTGCTCTCAGTATTGCTCTATTAAACGTGTCCCATTGATTCAGTTGCTGCTCTCAGTATTGCTCTATTAAACGTGTCCCATTGATTCAGTTGCTGCTCTCAGTATTGCTCTATTAAACGTGTCCCATTGATTCAGTTGCTGCTCTCAGTATTGCTCTATTAAACGTGTACCATTGATTCAGTTGCTGCTCTCAGTATTGCTCTATTAAACGTGTCCCATTGATTCAGTTGCTGCTCTCAGTATTGCTCTATTAAACGTGTCCCATTGATTCAGTTGCTGCTCTCAGTATTGCTCTATTAAACGTGTCCCATTGATTCAGTTGCTGCTCTCAGTATTGCTCTATTAAACGTGTCCCATTGATTCAGTTGCTGCTCTCAGTATTGCTCTATTAAACGTGTCCCATTGATTCAGTTGCTGCTCTCAGTATTGCTCTATTAAACGTGTACCATTGATTCAATTGCTGCTCTCAGTATTGCTCTACTAAACGTGTACCATTGATTCAGTTGCTGCTCTCAGTATTGCTCTATTAAACGTGTCCCATTGATTCAGTTGCTGCTCTCAGTATTGCTCTATTAAACGTGTCCCATTGATTCAGTTGCTGCTCTCAGTATTGCTCTATTAAACGTGTACCATTGATTCAGTTGCTGCTCTCAGTATTGCTCTATTAAACGAGTACCATTGATTCAGTTGCTGCTCTCAGTATTGCTCTATTAAACGTGTACCATTGATTCAGTTGCTGCTCTCAGTATTGCTCTATTAAACGTGTCCCATTGATTCAGTTGCTCCTCTCAGTATTGCTCTATTAAACGTGTCCCATTGATTCAGTTGCTGCTCTCAGTATTGCTCTATTAAACGTGTACCATTGATTCAGTTGCTGCTCTCAGTACTGCTCTATTAAACGTGTCCCATTGATTCAGTTGCTGCTCTCAGTATTGCTCTATTAAACGTGTCCCATTGATTCAGTTGCTGCTCTCAGTATTGCTCTATTAAACGTGTCCCATTGATTCAGTTGCTGCTCTCAGTACTGCTCTATTAAACGTGTCCCATTGATTCAGTTGCTGCTCTCAGCATTGCTCTATTAAACGTGTACCATTGATTCAGTTGCTGCTCTCAGTATTGCTCTATTAAACGTGTCCCATTGATTCAGTTGCTGCTCTCAGTATTGCTCTACTAAACGTGTCCCATTGATTCAGTTGCTGCTCTCAGTATTGCTCTATTAAACGTGTCCCATTGATTCAGTTGCTGCTCTCAGTATTGCTCTATTAAACGTGTACCATTGATTCAGTTGCTGCTCTCAGTATTGCTCTATTAAACGTGTACCATTGATTCAGTTGCTGCTCTCAGTATTGCTCTATTAAACGTGTACCATTGATTCTGTTGCTGCTCTCAGTATTGCTCTATTAAACGTGTACCATTGATTCAGTTGCTGCTCTCAGTATTGCTCTATTAAACGTGTCCCATTGATTCATTTGCTGCTCTCAGTATTGCTCTATTAAACGTGTCCCATTGATTCAGTTGCTGCTCTCAGTATTGCTCTATTAAACGTGTCCCATTGATTCAGTTGCTGCTCTCAGTATTGCTCTATTAAACGTGTACCATTGATTCTGTTGCTGCTCTCAGTATTGCTCTATTAAACGTGTACCATTGATTCAGTTGCTGCTCTCAGTATTGCTCTATTAAACGTGTCCCATTGATTCAGTTGCTGCTCTCAGTATTGCTCTATTAAACGTGTCCCATTGATTCAGTTGCTGCTCTCAGTATTGCTCTATTAAACGTGTCCCATTGATTCAGTTGCTGCTCTCAGTATTGCTCTATTAAACGTGTACCATTGATTCAGTTGCTGCTCTCAGTATTGCTCTATTAAACGTGTACCATTGATTCACTTGCTGCTCTCAGTATTGCTCTATTAAACGTGTCCCATTGATTCAGTTGCTGCTCTCAGTATTGCTCTATTAAACGTGTCCCATTGATTCAGTTGCTGCTCTCAGTATTGCTCTATTAAACGTGTCCCATTGATTCAGTTGCTGCTCTCAGTATTGCTCTATTAAACGTGTCCCATTGATTCAGTTGCTGCTCTCAGTATTGCTCTATTAAACGTGTCCTATTGATTCAGTTGCTGCTCTCAGTATTGCTCTATTAAACGTGTACCATTGATTCAGTTGCTGCTCTCAGTATTGCTCTATTAAACGTGTCCCATTGATTCAGTTGCTGCTCTCAGTATTGCTCTATTAAACGTGTCCCATTGATTCAGTTGCTGCTCTCAGTATTGCTCTATTAAATGTGTCCCATTGATTCAGTTGCTGCTCTCAGTATTGCTCTATTAAACGTGTCCCATTGATTCAGTTGCTGCTCTCAGTATTGCTCTATTAAACGTGTACCATTGATTCAGTTGCTGCTCTCAGTATTGCTCTATTAAACGTGTCCCATTGATTCAGTTGCTGCTCTCAGTATTGCTCTATTAAACGTGTCCCATTGATTCAGTTGCTGCTCTCAGTATTGCTCTATTAAACGTGTCCCATTGATTCAGTTGCTGCTCTCAGTATTGCTCTATTAAACGTGTACCATTGATTCTGTTGCTGCTCTCAGTATTGCTCTATTAAACGTGTACCATTGATTCAGTTGCTGCTCTCAGTATTGCTCTATTAAACGTGTCCCATTGATTCAGTTGCTGCTCTCGGTATTGCTCTATTAAACGTGTCCCATTGATTCAGTTGCTGCTCTCAGTATTGCTCTATTAAACGTGTCCCATTGATTCAGTTGCTGCTCTCAGTATTGCTCTGTTAAACGTGTACCATTGATTCAGTTGCTGCTCTCAGTATTGCTCTATTAAACGTGTACCATTGATTCAGTTGCTGCTCTCAGTATTGCTCTATTAAACGTGTACCATTGATTCACTTGCTGCTCTCAGTATTGCTCTATTAAACGTGTCCCATTGATTCAGTTGCTGCTCTCAGTATTGCTCTATTAAACGTGTCCCATTGATTCAATTGCTGCTCTCAGTATTGCTCTATTAAACGTGTCCCATTGATTCAGTTGCTGCTCTCAGTATTGCTCTATTAAACGTGTCCCATTGATTCAGTTGCTGCTCTCAGTATTGCTCTATTAAACGTGTCCTATTGATTCAGTTGCTGCTCTCAGTATTGCTCTATTAAACGTGTACCATTGATTCAGTTGCTGCTCTCAGTATTGCTCTATTAAACGTGTCCCATTGATTCAGTTGCTGCTCTCAGTATTGCTCTATTAAACGTGTCCCATTGATTCAGTTGCTGCTCTCAGTATTGCTCTATTAAACGTGTCCCATTGATTCAGTTGCTGCTCTCAGTATTGCTCTATTAAACGTGTCCCATTGATTCAGTTGCTGCTCTCAGTATTGCTCTATTAAACGTGTACCATTGATTCAGTTGCTGCTCTCAGTATTGCTCTATTAAACGTGTCCCATTGATTCAGTTGCTGCTCTCAGTATTGCTCTATTAAACGTGTCCCATTGATTCAGTTGCTGCTCTCAGTATTGCTCTATTAAACGTGTCCCATTGATTCAGTTGCTGCTCTCAGTATTGCTCTATTAAACGTGTCCCATTGATTCAGTTGCTGCTCTCAGTATTGCTCTATTAAACGTGTCCCATTGATTCAGTTGCTGCTCTCAGTATTGCTCTATTAAACGTGTACCATTGATTCAATTGCTGCTCTCAGTATTGCTCTACTAAACGTGTACCATTGATTCAGTTGCTGCTCTCAGTATTGCTCTATTAAACGTGTCCCATTGATTCAGTTGCTGCTCTCAGTATTGCTCTATTAAACGTGTCCCATTGATTCAGTTGCTGCTCTCAGTATTGCTCTATTAAACGTGTACCATTGATTCAGTTGCTGCTCTCAGTATTGCTCTATTAAACGAGTACCATTGATTCAGTTGCTGCTCTCAGTATTGCTCTATTAAACGTGTACCATTGATTCAGTTGCTGCTCTCAGTATTGCTCTATTAAACGTGTCCCATTGATTCAGTTGCTCCTCTCAGTATTGCTCTATTAAACGTGTCCCATTGATTCAGTTGCTGCTCTCAGTATTGCTCTATTAAACGTGTACCATTGATTCAGTTGCTGCTCTCAGTACTGCTCTATTAAACGTGTCCCATTGATTCAGTTGCTGCTCTCAGTATTGCTCTATTAAACGTGTCCCATTGATTCAGTTGCTGCTCTCAGTATTGCTCTATTAAACGTGTCCCATTGATTCAGTTGCTGCTCTCAGTACTGCTCTATTAAACGTGTCCCATTGATTCAGTTGCTGCTCTCAGCATTGCTCTATTAAACGTGTACCATTGATTCAGTTGCTGCTCTCAGTATTGCTCTATTAAACGTGTCCCATTGATTCAGTTGCTGCTCTCAGTATTGCTCTACTAAACGTGTCCCATTGATTCAGTTGCTGCTCTCAGTATTGCTCTATTAAACGTGTCCCATTGATTCAGTTGCTGCTCTCAGTATTGCTCTATTAAACGTGTACCATTGATTCAGTTGCTGCTCTCAGTATTGCTCTATTAAACGTGTACCATTGATTCAGTTGCTGCTCTCAGTATTGCTCTATTAAACGTGTACCATTGATTCTGTTGCTGCTCTCAGTATTGCTCTATTAAACGTGTACCATTGATTCAGTTGCTGCTCTCAGTATTGCTCTATTAAACGTGTCCCATTGATTCATTTGCTGCTCTCAGTATTGCTCTATTAAACGTGTCCCATTGATTCAGTTGCTGCTCTCAGTATTGCTCTATTAAACGTGTCCCATTGATTCAGTTGCTGCTCTCAGTATTGCTCTATTAAACGTGTACCATTGATTCTGTTGCTGCTCTCAGTATTGCTCTATTAAACGTGTACCATTGATTCAGTTGCTGCTCTCAGTATTGCTCTATTAAACGTGTCCCATTGATTCAGTTGCTGCTCTCAGTATTGCTCTATTAAACGTGTCCCATTGATTCAGTTGCTGCTCTCAGTATTGCTCTATTAAACGTGTCCCATTGATTCAGTTGCTGCTCTCAGTATTGCTCTATTAAACGTGTACCATTGATTCAGTTGCTGCTCTCAGTATTGCTCTATTAAACGTGTACCATTGATTCACTTGCTGCTCTCAGTATTGCTCTATTAAACGTGTCCCATTGATTAAGTGTCATTCAGTTGCTGCTCTCAGTATTGCTCTATTAAACGTGTCCCATTGATTCAGTTGCTGCTCTCAGTATTGCTCTATTAAACGTGTCCCATTGATTCAGTTGCTGCTCTCAGTATTGCTCTATTAAACGTGTCCCATTGATTCAGTTGCTGCTCTCAGTATTGCTCTATTAAACGTGTCCTATTGATTCAGTTGCTGCTCTCAGTATTGCTCTATTAAACGTGTCCCATTGATTCAGTTGCTGCTCTCAGTATTGCTCTATTAAACGTGTCCCATTGATTCAGTTGCTGCTCTCAGTATTGCTCTATTAAACGTGTCCCATTGATTCAGTTGCTGCTCTCAGTATTGCTCTATTAAACGTGTCCCATTGATTCAGTTGCTGCTCTCAGTATTGCTCTATTAAACGTGTCCCATTGATTCAGTTGCTGCTCTCAGTATTGCTCTATTAAACGTGTACCATTGATTCAGTTGCTGCTCTCAGTATTGCTCTATTAAACGTGTCCCATTGATTCAGTTGCTGCTCTCAGTATTGCTCTATTAAACGTGTCCCATTGATTCAGTTGCTGCTCTCAGTATTGCTCTATTAAACGTGTCCCATTGATTCAGTTGCTGCTCTCAGTATTGCTCTATTAAACGTGTCCCATTGATTCAGTTGCTGCTCTCAGTATTGCTCTATTAAACGTGTCCCATTGATTCAGTTGCTGCTCTCAGTATTGCTCTATTAAACGTGTACCATTGATTCAATTGCTGCTCTCAGTATTGCTCTACTAAACGTGTACCATTGATTCAGTTGCTGCTCTCAGTATTGCTCTATTAAACGTGTCCCATTGATTCAGTTGCTGCTCTCAGTATTGCTCTATTAAACGTGTCCCATTGATTCAGTTGCTGCTCTCAGTATTGCTCTATTAAACGTGTACCATTGATTCAGTTGCTGCTCTCAGTATTGCTCTATTAAACGAGTACCATTGATTCAGTTGCTGCTCTCAGTATTGCTCTATTAAACGTGTACCATTGATTCAGTTGCTGCTCTCAGTATTGCTCTATTAAACGTGTCCCATTGATTCAGTTGCTGCTCTCAGTATTGCTCTATTAAACGTGTCCCATTGATTCAGTTGCTGCTCTCAGTATTGCTCTATTAAACGTGTACCATTGATTCAGTTGCTGCTCTCAGTACTGCTCTATTAAACGTGTCCCATTGATTCAGTTGCTGCTCTCAGTATTGCTCTATTAAACGTGTCCCATTGATTCAGTTGCTGCTCTCAGTATTGCTCTATTAAACGTGTCCCATTGATTCAGTTGCTGCTCTCAGTACTGCTCTATTAAACGTGTCCCATTGATTCAGTTGCTGCTCTCAGCTATTGCTCTATTAAACGTGTACCATTGATTCAGTTGCTGCTCTCAGTATTGCTCTATTAAACGTGTCCCATTGATTCAGTTGCTGCTCTCAGTATTGCTCTACTAAACGTGTCCCATTGATTCAGTTGCTGCTCTCAGTATTGCTCTATTAAACGTGTCCCATTGATTCAGTTGCTGCTCTCAGTATTGCTCTATTAAACGTGTACCATTGATTCAGTTGCTGCTCTCAGTATTGCTCTATTAAACGTGTACCATTGATTCAGTTGCTGCTCTCAGTATTGCTCTATTAAACGTGTACCATTGATTCTGTTGCTGCTCTCAGTATTGCTCTATTAAACGTGTACCATTGATTCAGTTGCTGCTCTCAGTATTGCTCTATTAAACGTGTCCCATTGATTCAGTTGCTGCTCTCAGTATTGCTCTATTAAACGTGTCCCATTGATTCAGTTGCTGCTCTCAGTATTGCTCTATTAAACGTGTCCCATTGATTCAGTTGCTGCTCTCAGTATTGCTCTATTAAACGTGTACCATTGATTCAGTTGCTGCTCTCAGTATTGCTCTATTAAACGTGTACCATTGATTCAGTTGCTGCTCTCAGTATTGCTCTATTAAACGTGTCCCATTGATTCAGTTGCTGCTCTCAGTATTGCTCTATTAAACGTGTCCCATTGATTCAGTTGCTGCTCTCAGTATTGCTCTATTAAACGTGTCCCATTGATTCAGTTGCTGCTCTCAGTATTGCTCTATTAAACGTGCCCCATTGATTCAGTTGCTGCTCTCAGTATTGCTCTATTAAACGTGTACCATTGATTCAGTTGCTGCTCTCAGTATTGCTCTATTAAACGTGTCCCATTGATTCAGTTGCTGCTCTCAGTATTGCTCTATTAAAGATGTCCCATTGATTCAGTTGCTGCTCTCAGTATTGCTCTATTAAACGTGTCCCATTGATTCAGTTGCTGCTCTCAGTATTGCTCTATTAAACGTGTACCATTGATTCAGTTGCTGCTCTCAGTATTGCTCTATTAAACGTGTACCATTGATTCAGTTGCTGCTCTCAGTATTGCTCTATTAAACGTGTCCCATTGATTCAGTTGCTGCTCTCAGTATTGCTCTATTAAACGTGTCCCATTGATTCAGTTTCTGCTCTCAGTATTGCTCTATTAAACGTGTACCATTGATTCAGTTGCTGCTCTCAGTATTGCTCTATTAAACGAGTACCATTGATTCAGTTGCTGCTCTCAGTATTGCTCTATTAAACGTGTACCATTGATTCAGTTGCTGCTCTCAGTATTGCTCTATTAAACGTGTCCCATTGATTCAGTTGCTGCTCTCAGTATTGCTCTATTAAACGTGTCCCATTGATTCAGTTGCTGCTCTCAGTATTGCTCTATTAAACGTGTCCCATTGATTCAGTTGCTGCTCTCAGTATTGCTCTATTAAACGTGTCCCATTGATTCAGTTGCTGCTCTCAGTATTGCTCTATTAAACGTGTACCATTGATTCAGTTGCTGCTCTCAGTATTGCTCTATTAAACGTGTCCCATTGATTCAGTTGCTGCTCTCAGTATTGCTCTATTAAACGATGTCCCATTGATTCAGTTGCTGCTCTCAGTATTGCTCTATTAAACGTGTCCCATTGATTCAGTTGCTGCTCTCAGTATTGCTCTATTAAACGTGTACCATTGATTCAGTTGCTGCTCTCAGTATTGCTCTATTAAACGTGTACCATTGATTCAGTTGCTGCTCTCAGTATTGCTCTATTAAACGTGTCCCATTGATTCAGTTGCTGCTCTCAGTATTGCTCTATTAAACGTGTCCCATTGATTCAGTTGCTGCTCTCAGTATTGCTCTATTAAACGTGTACCATTGATTCAGTTGCTGCTCTCAGTATTGCTCTATTAAACGTGTACCATTGATTCAGTTGCTGCTCTCAGTATTGCTCTATTAAACGTGTACCATTGATTCAGTTGCTGCTCTCAGTATTGCTCTATTAAACGTGTCCCATTGATTCAGTTGCTGCTCTCAGTATTGCTCTATTAAACGTGTCCCATTGATTCAGTTGCTGCTCTCAGTATTGCTCTATTAAACGTGTACCATTGATTCAGTTGCTGCTCTCAGTATTGCTCTATTAAACGTGTCCCATTGATTCAGTTGCTGCTCTCAGTATTGCTCTATTAAACGTGTCCATTGATTCAGTTGCTGCTCTCAGTATTGCTCTATTAAACGTGTCCCATTGATTCAGTTGCTGCTCTCAGTATTGCTCTATTAAACGTGTCCCATTGATTCAGTTGCTGCTCTCAGTATTGCTCTATTAAACGTGTCCCATTGATTCAGTTGCTGCTCTCAGTACTGCTCTATTAAACGTGTCCCATTGATTCAGTTGCTGCTCTCAGTATTGCTCTATTAAACGTGTACCATTGATTCAGTTGCTGCTCTCAGTATTGCTCTATTAAACGTGTCCCATTGATTCAGTTGCTGCTCTCAGTACTGCTCTATTAAACGTGTCCCATTGATTCAGTTGCTGCTCTCAGTATTGCTCTATTAAACGTGTCCCATTGATTCAGTTGCTGCTCTCAGTATTGCTCTATTAAACGTGTCCCATTGATTCAGTTGCTGCTCTCAGTATTGCTCTATTAAACGTGTACCATTGATTCAGTTGCTGCTCTCAGTACTGCTCTATTAAACGTGTCCCATTGATTCAGTTGCTGCTCTCAGTATTGCTCTATTAAACGTGTCCCATTGATTCAGTTGCTGCTCTCAGTATTGCTCTATTAAACGTGTCCCATTGATTCAGTTGCTGCTCTCAGTATTGCTCTATTAAACGTGTCCCATTGATTCAGTTGCTGCTCTCAGTATTGCTCTATTAAACGTGTACCATTGATTCAGTTGCTGCTCTCAGTATTGCTCTATTAAACGTGTCCCATTGATTCAGTTGCTGCTCTCAGTATTGCTCTATTAAACGTGTCCCATTGATTCAGTTGCTGCTCTCAGTATTGCTCTATTAAACGTGTCCCATTGATTCAGTTGCTGCTCTCAGTATTGCTCTATTAAACGTGTACCATTGATTCAGTTGCTGCTCTCAGTATTGCTCTATTAAACGTGTACCATTGATTCAGTTGCTGCTCTCAGTATTGCTCTATTAAACGTGTCCCATTGATTCAGTTGCTGCTCTCAGTATTGCTCTATTAAACGTGTACCATTGATTCAGTTGCTGCTCTCAGTATTGCTCTATTAAACGTGTCCCATTGATTCAGTTGCTGCTCTCAGTATTGCTCTATTAAACGTGTCCCATTGATTCAGTTGCTGCTCTCAGTATTGCTCTATTAAACGTGTCCCATTGATTCAGTTGCTGCTCTCAGTATTGCTCTATTAAACGTGTACCATTGATTCAGTTGCTGCTCTCAGTATTGCTCTATTAAACGTGTACCATTGATTCAGTTGCTGCTCTCAGTATTGCTCTATTAAACGTGTCCCATTGATTCAGTTGCTGCTCTCAGTATTGCTCTATTAAACGTGTCCCATTGATTCAGTTGCTGCTCTCAGTATTGCTCTATTAAACGTGTCCCATTGATTCAGTTGCTGCTCTCAGTATTGCTCTATTAAACGTGTACCATTGATTCAGTTGCTGCTCTCAGTATTGCTCTATTAAACGTGTCCCATTGATTCAGTTGCTGCTCTCAGTATTGCTCTATTAAACGTGTCCCATTGATTCAGTTGCTGCTCTCAGTATTGCTCTATTAAACGTGTCCCATTGATTCAGTTGCTGCTCTCAGTATTGCTCTATTAAACGTGTCCCATTGATTCAGTTGCTGCTCTCAGTATTGCTCTATTAAACGTGTCCCATTGATTCAGTTGCTGCTCTCAGTATTGCTCTATTAAACGTGTCCTATTGATTCAGTTGCTGCTCTCAGTATTGCTCTATTAAACGTGTCCCATTGATTCAGTTGCTGCTCTCAGTATTGCTCTATTAAACGTGTCCCATTGATTCAGTTGCTGCTCTCAGTATTGCTCTATTAAACGTGTCCCATTGATTCAGTTGCTGCTCTCAGTATTGCTCTATTAAACGTGTCCCATTGATTCAGTTGCTGCTCTCAGTATTGCTCTATTAAACGTGTCCCATTGATTCAGTTGCTGCTCTCAGTATTGCTCTATTAAACGTGTACCATTGATTCAGTTGCTGCTCTCAGTATTGCTCTATTAAA